>OW284513.1:72196682-72832772 GCA_935413205.1 Polydrusus cervinus | reverse complement strand
CCGAACAGACCCGAACAGACCCGAACAGACCCGAACAGACCCGAACAGACCCGAACAGACCCGAACAGACCCGAACAGACCCGAACAGACCCGAACAGACCCGAACAGACCCGAACAGACCCGAACAGACCCGAACAGACCCGAACAGACCCGAACAGACCCGAACAGACCCGAACAGACCCGAACAGACCCGAACAGACCCGAACAGACCCGAACAGACCCGAACAGACCCGAACAGACCCGAACAGACCCGAACAGACCCGAACAGACCCGAACAGACCCGAACAGACCCGAACAGACCCGAACAGACCCGAACAGACCCGAACAGACCCGAACAGACCCGAACAGACCCGAACAGACCCGAACAGACCCGAACAGACCCGAACAGACCCGAACAGACCCGAACAGACCCGAACAGACCCGAACAGACCCGAACAGACCCGAACAGACCCGAACAGACCCGAACAGACCCGAACAGACCCGAACAGACACGAACAGACCCGAACAGACCCGAACAGACCCGAACAGACCCGAACAGACCCGAACAGACCCGAACAGACCCGAACAGACCCGAACAGACCCGAACAGACCCGAACAGACCCGAACAGACCCGAACAGACCCGAACAGACCCGAACAGACCCGAACAGACCCAAACCTAACCCGACCAAAACTGCAACAAACTGAATACACACAAGCGGGGCGCTCAACTGTACCCACACGATACGAACCCGAACGATACTTGCCCACACCAAACTTTCTCGCCCCAACTACCCGGCAGCGTTTTTTACAAAAACACGATTTACCATAACAAAACCTAACACACCCGAACAGACCCGAACAGACCCGAACAGACCCGAACAGACCCGAACAGACCCGAACAGACACGAACAGACCCGAACAGACCCGAACAGACCCGAACAGACCCGAACAGACCCGAACCTAACCCGACCAAAACTGCAACAAACTGAATACACACAAGCGGGGCGCTCAACTGTACCCACACGATACGAACCCGAACGATACTTGCCCACACCAAACTTTCTCGCCCCAACTACCCGGCAGCGTTTTTTACAAAAACACGATTTACCATAACAAAACCTAACACACCCGAACAGACCCGAACAGACCCGAACCTAACCCGACCAAAACTGCAACAAACTGAATACACACAAGCGGGGCGCTCAACTGTACCCACACGATACGAACCCGAACGATACTTGCCCACACCAAACTTTCTCGCCCCAACTACCCGGCAGCGTTTTTTACAAAAACACGATTTACCATAACAAAACCTAACACACCCGAACAGACCCGAACAGACCCGAACAGACCCGAACAGACCCGAACAGACCCGAACAGACACGAACAGACCCGAACAGACCCGAACAGACCCGAACAGACCCGAACAGACCCGAACCTAACCCGACCAAAACTGCAACAAACTGAATACACACAAGCGGGGCGCTCAACTGTACCCACACGATACGAACCCGAACGATACTTGCCCACACCAAACTTTCTCGCCCCAACTACCCGGCAGCGTTTTTTACAAAAACACGATTTACCATAACAAAACCTAACACACCCGAACAGACCCGAACAGACCCGAACCTAACCCGACCAAAACTGCAACAAACTGAATACACACAAGCGGGGCGCTCAACTGTACCCACACGATACGAACCCGAACGATACTTGCCCACACCAAACTTTCTCGCCCCAACTACCCGGCAGCGTTTTTTACAAAAACACGATTTACCATAACAAAACCTAACACACCCGAACAGACCCGAACAGACCCGAACAGACCCGAACAGACCCGAACAGACCCGAACAGACACGAACAGACCCGAACAGACCCGAACAGACCCGAACAGACCCGAACAGACCCGAACCTAACCCGACCAAAACTGCAACAAACTGAATACACACAAGCGGGGCGCTCAACTGTACCCACACGATACGAACCCGAACGATACTTGCCCACACCAAACTTTCTCGCCCCAACTACCCGGCAGCGTTTTTTACAAAAACACGATTTACCATAACAAAACCTAACACACCCGAACAGACCCGAACAGACCCGAACCTAACCCGACCAAAACTGCAACAAACTGAATACACACAAGCGGGGCGCTCAACTGTACCCACACGATACGAACCCGAACGATACTTGCCCACACCAAACTTTCTCGCCCCAACTACCCGGCAGCGTTTTTTACAAAAACACGATTTACCATAACAAAACCTAACACACCCGAACAGACCCGAACAGACCCGAACAGACCCGAACAGACCCGAACAGACCCGAACAGACACGAACAGACCCGAACAGACCCGAACAGACCCGAACCTAACCCGACCAAAACTGCAACAAACTGAATACACACAAGCGGGGCGCTCAACTGTACCCACACGATACGAACCCGAACGATACTTGCCCACACCAAACTTTCTCGCCCCAACTACCCGGCAGCGTTTTTTACAAAAACACGATTTACCATAACAAAACCTAACACACCCGAACAGACCCGAACAGACCCGAACCTAACCCGACCAAAACTGCAACAAACTGAATACACACAAGCGGGGCGCTCAACTGTACCCACACGATACGAACCCGAACGATACTTGCCCACACCAAACTTTCTCGCCCCAACTACCCGGCAGCGTTTTTTACAAAAACACGATTTACCATAACAAAACCTAACACACCCGAACAGACCCGAACAGACCCGAACAGACCCGAACAGACCCGAACAGACCCGAACAGACACGAACAGACCCGAACAGACCCGAACAGACCCGAACAGACCCGAACCTAACCCGACCAAAACTGCAACAAACTGAATACACACAAGCGGGGCGCTCAACTGTACCCACACGATACGAACCCGAACGATACTTGCCCACACCAAACTTTCTCGCCCCAACTACCCGGCAGCGTTTTTTACAAAAACACGATTTACCATAACAAAACCTAACACACCCGAACAGACCCGAACAGACCCGAACCTAACCCGACCAAAACTGCAACAAACTGAATACACACAAGCGGGGCGCTCAACTGTACCCACACGATACGAACCCGAACGATACTTGCCCACACCAAACTTTCTCGCCCCAACTACCCGGCAGCGTTTTTTACAAAAACACGATTTACCATAACAAAACCTAACACACCCGAACAGACCCGAACAGACCCGAACAGACCCGAACAGACCCGAACAGACCCGAACAGACACGAACAGACCCGAACAGACCCGAACAGACCCGAACAGACCCGAACAGACCCGAACCTAACCCGACCAAAACTGCAACAAACTGAATACACACAAGCGGGGCGCTCAACTGTACCCACACGATACGAACCCGAACGATACTTGCCCACACCAAACTTTCTCGCCCCAACTACCCGGCAGCGTTTTTTACAAAAACACGATTTACCATAACAAAACCTAACACACCCGAACAGACCCGAACAGACCCGAACCTAACCCGACCAAAACTGCAACAAACTGAATACACACAAGCGGGGCGCTCAACTGTACCCACACGATACGAACCCGAACGATACTTGCCCACACCAAACTTTCTCGCCCCAACTACCCGGCAGCGTTTTTTACAAAAACACGATTTACCATAACAAAACCTAACACACCCGAACAGACCCGAACAGACCCGAACAGACCCGAACAGACCCGAACAGACACGAACAGACCCGAACAGACCCGAACAGACCCGAACAGACCCGAACAGACCCGAACAGACCCGAACCTAACCCGACCAAAACTGCAACAAACTGAATACACACAAGCGGGGCGCTCAACTGTACCCACACGATACGAACCCGAACGATACTTGCCCACACCAAACTTTCTCGCCCCAACTACCCGGCAGCGTTTTTTACAAAAACACGATTTACCATAACAAAACCTAACACACCCGAACAGACCCGAACAGACCCGAACCTAACCCGACCAAAACTGCAACAAACTGAATACACACAAGCGGGGCGCTCAACTGTACCCACACGATACGAACCCGAACGATACTTGCCCACACCAAACTTTCTCGCCCCAACTACCCGGCAGCGTTTTTTACAAAAACACGATTTACCATAACAAAACCTAACACACCCGAACAGACCCGAACAGACCCGAACCTAACCCGACCAAAACTGCAACAAACTGAATACACACAAGCGGGGCGCTCAACTGTACCCACACGATACGAACCCGAACGATACTTGCCCACACCAAACTTTCTCGCCCCAACTACCCGGCAGCGTTTTTTACAAAAACA
Source organism: Polydrusus cervinus (assembly GCA_935413205.1). Taxonomy (NCBI): domain Eukaryota; kingdom Metazoa; phylum Arthropoda; class Insecta; order Coleoptera; family Curculionidae; genus Polydrusus; species Polydrusus cervinus. The sequence goes on along the minus strand of OW284513.1, from coordinate 72,828,466 downwards.
CGATTTACCATAACAAAACCTAACACACCCGAACAGACCCGAACAGACCCGAACAGACCCGAACAGACCCGAACAGACCCGAACAGACACGAACAGACCCGAACAGACCCGAACAGACCCGAACAGACCCGAACAGACCCGAACAGACCCGAACAGACCCGAACAGACCCGAACAGACCCGAACAGACCCGAACAGACCCGAACAGACCCGAACAGACCCGAACAGACCCGAACAGACCCGAACAGACCCGAACAGACCCGAACAGACCCGAACAGACCCGAACAGACCCGAACAGACCCGAACAAACCTAACCCGACCAAAACTGCAACAAACTGAATACACACAAGCGGGGCGCTCAACTGTACCCACACGATACGAACCCGAACGATACTTGCCCACACCAAACTTTCTCGCCCCAACTACCCGGCAGCGTTTTTTACAAAAACACGATTTACCATAACAAAACCTAACACACCCGAACAGACCCGAACAGACCCGAACCTAACCCGACCAAAACTGCAACAAACTGAATACACACAAGCGGGGCGCTCAACTGTACCCACACGATACGAACCCGAACGATACTTGCCCACACCAAACTTTCTCGCCCCAACTACCCGGCAGCGTTTTTTACAAAAACACGATTTACCATAACAAAACCTAACACACCCGAACAGACCCGAACAGACCCGAACCTAACCCGACCAAAACTGCAACAAACTGAATACACACAAGCGGGGCGCTCAACTGTACCCACACGATACGAACCCGAACGATACTTGCCCACACCAAACTTTCTCGCCCCAACTACCCGGCAGCGTTTTTTACAAAAACACGATTTACCATAACAAAACCTAACACACCCGAACAGACCCGAACAGACCCGAACCTAACCCGACCAAAACTGCAACAAACTGAATACACACAAGCGGGGCGCTCAACTGTACCCACACGATACGAACCCGAACGATACTTGCCCACACCAAACTTTCTCGCCCCAACTACCCGGCAGCGTTTTTTACAAAAACACGATTTACCATAACAAAACCTAACACACCCGAACAGACCCGAACAGACCCGAACCTAACCCGACCAAAACTGCAACAAACTGAATACACACAAGCGGGGCGCTCAACTGTACCCACACGATACGAACCCGAACGATACTTGCCCACACCAAACTTTCTCGCCCCAACTACCCGGCAGCGTTTTTTACAAAAACACGATTTACCATAACAAAACCTAACACACCCGAACAGACCCGAACAGACCCGAACCTAACCCGACCAAAACTGCAACAAACTGAATACACACAAGCGGGGCGCTCAACTGTACCCACACGATACGAACCCGAACGATACTTGCCCACACCAAACTTTCTCGCCCCAACTACCCGGCAGCGTTTTTTACAAAAACACGATTTACCATAACAAAACCTAACACACCCGAACAGACCCGAACAGACCCGAACCTAACCCGACCAAAACTGCAACAAACTGAATACACACAAGCGGGGCGCTCAACTGTACCCACACGATACGAACCCGAACGATACTTGCCCACACCAAACTTTCTCGCCCCAACTACCCGGCAGCGTTTTTTACAAAAACACGATTTACCATAACAAAACCTAACACACCCGAACAGACCCGAACAGACCCGAACCTAACCCGACCAAAACTGCAACAAACTGAATACACACAAGCGGGGCGCTCAACTGTACCCACACGATACGAACCCGAACGATACTTGCCCACACCAAACTTTCTCGCCCCAACTACCCGGCAGCGTTTTTTACAAAAACACGATTTACCATAACAAAACCTAACACACCCGAACAGACCCGAACCTAACCCGACCAAAACTGCAACAAACTGAATACACACAAGCGGGGCGCTCAACTGTACCCACACGATACGAACCCGAACGATACTTGCCCACACCAAACTTTCTCGCCCCAACTACCCGGCAGCGTTTTTTACAAAAACACGATTTACCATAACAAAACCTAACACACCCGAACAGACCCGAACAGACCCGAACCTAACCCGACCAAAACTGCAACAAACTGAATACACACAAGCGGGGCGCTCAACTGTACCCACACGATACGAACCCGAACGATACTTGCCCACACCAAACTTTCTCGCCCCAACTACCCGGCAGCGTTTTTTACAAAAACACGATTTACCATAACAAAACCTAACACACCCGAACAGACCCGAACAGACCCGAACCTAACCCGACCAAAACTGCAACAAACTGAATACACACAAGCGGGGCGCTCAACTGTACCCACACGATACGAACCCGAACGATACTTGCCCACACCAAACTTTCTCGCCCCAACTACCCGGCAGCGTTTTTTACAAAAACACGATTTACCATAACAAAACCTAACACACCCGAACAGACCCGAACAGACCCGAACCTAACCCGACCAAAACTGCAACAAACTGAATACACACAAGCGGGGCGCTCAACTGTACCCACACGATACGAACCCGAACGATACTTGCCCACACCAAACTTTCTCGCCCCAACTACCCGGCAGCGTTTTTTACAAAAACACGATTTACCATAACAAAACCTAACACACCCGAACAGACCCGAACAGACCCGAACCTAACCCGACCAAAACTGCAACAAACTGAATACACACAAGCGGGGCGCTCAACTGTACCCACACGATACGAACCCGAACGATACTTGCCCACACCAAACTTTCTCGCCCCAACTACCCGGCAGCGTTTTTTACAAAAACACGATTTACCATAACAAAACCTAACACACCCGAACAGACCCGAACAGACCCGAACAGACCCGAACAGACCCGAACAGACCCGAACAGACCCGAACAGACCCGAACAGACCCGAACAGACCCGAACAGACCCGAACAGACCCGAACAGACCCGAACAGACCCGAACCTAACCCGACCAAAACTGCAACAAACTGAATACACACAAGCGGGGCGCTCAACTGTACCCACACGATACGAACCCGAACGATACTTGCCCACACCAAACTTTCTCGCCCCAACTACCCGGCAGCGTTTTTTACAAAAACACGATTTACCATAACAAAACCTAACACACCCGAACAGACCCGAACAGACCCGAACCTAACCCGACCAAAACTGCAACAAACTGAATACACACAAGCGGGGCGCTCAACTGTACCCACACGATACGAACCCGAACGATACTTGCCCACACCAAACTTTCTCGCCCCAACTACCCGGCAGCGTTTTTTACAAAAACACGATTTACCATAACAAAACCTAACAGACCCGAACAGACCCAAACCTAACCCGACCAAAACTGCAACAAACTGAATACACACAAGCGGGGCGCTCAACTGTACCCACACGATACGAACCCGAACGATACTTGCCCACACCAAACTTTCTCGCCCCAACTACCCGGCAGCGTTTTTTACAAAAACACGATTTACCATAACAAAACCTAACACACCCGAACAGACCCGAACAGACCCGAACCTAACCCGACCAAAACTGCAACAAACTGAATACACACAAGCGGGGCGCTCAACTGTACCCACACGATACGAACCCGAACGATACTTGCCCACACCAAACTTTCTCGCCCCAACTACCCGGCAGCGTTTTTTACAAAAACACGATTTACCATAACAAAACCTAACACACCCGAACAGACCCGAACAGACCCGAACCTAACCCGACCAAAACTGCAACAAACTGAATACACACAAGCGGGGCGCTCAACTGTACCCACACGATACGAACCCGAACGATACTTGCCCACACCAAACTTTCTCGCCCCAACTACCCGGCAGCGTTTTTTACAAAAACACGATTTACCATAACAAAACCTAACACACCCGAACAGACCCGAACAGACCCGAACCTAACCCGACCAAAACTGCAACAAACTGAATACACACAAGCGGGGCGCTCAACTGTACCCACACGATACGAACCCGAACGATACTTGCCCACACCAAACTTTCTCGCCCCAACTACCCGGCAGCGTTTTTTACAAAAACACGATTTACCATAACAAAACCTAACACACCCGAACAGACCCGAACAGACCCGAACCTAACCCGACCAAAACTGCAACAAACTGAATACACACAAGCGGGGCGCTCAACTGTACCCACACGATACGAACCCGAACGATACTTGCCCACACCAAACTTTCTCGCCCCAACTACCCGGCAGCGTTTTTTACAAAAACACGATTTACCATAACAAAACCTAACACACCCGAACAGACCCGAACAGACCCGAACCTAACCCGACCAAAACTGCAACAAACTGAATACACACAAGCGGGGCGCTCAACTGTACCCACACGATACGAACCCGAACGATACTTGCCCACACCAAACTTTCTCGCCCCAACTACCCGGCAGCGTTTTTTACAAAAACACGATTTACCATAACAAAACCTAACACACCCGAACAGACCCGAACAGACCCGAACCTAACCCGACCAAAACTGCAACAAACTGAATACACACAAGCGGGGCGCTCAACTGTACCCACACGATACGAACCCGAACGATACTTGCCCACACCAAACTTTCTCGCCCCAACTACCCGGCAGCGTTTTTTACAAAAACACGATTTACCATAACAAAACCTAACACACCCGAACAGACCCGAACAGACCCGAACCTAACCCGACCAAAACTGCAACAAACTGAATACACACAAGCGGGGCGCTCAACTGTACCCACACGATACGAACCCGAACGATACTTGCCCACACCAAACTTTCTCGCCCCAACTACCCGGCAGCGTTTTTTACAAAAACACGATTTACCATAACAAAACCTAACACACCCGAACAGACCCGAACAGACCCGAACAGACCCGAACAGACCCGAACAGACCCGAACAGACCCGAACAGACCCGAACAGACCCGAACAGACCCGAACAGACCCGAACAGACCCGAACAGACCCGAACAGACCCGAACAGACCCGAACCTAACCCGACCAAAACTGCAACAAACTGAATACACACAAGCGGGGCGCTCAACTGTACCCACACGATACGAACCCGAACGATACTTGCCCACACCAAACTTTCTCGCCCCAACTACCCGGCAGCGTTTTTTACAAAAACACGATTTACCATAACAAAACCTAACACACCCGAACAGACCCGAACAGACCCGAACCTAACCCGACCAAAACTGCAACAAACTGAATACACACAAGCGGGGCGCTCAACTGTACCCACACGATACGAACCCGAACGATACTTGCCCACACCAAACTTTCTCGCCCCAACTACCCGGCAGCGTTTTTTACAAAAACACGATTTACCATAACAAAACCTAACAGACCCGAACAGACCCAAACCTAACCCGACCAAAACTGCAACAAACTGAATACACACAAGCGGGGCGCTCAACTGTACCCACACGATACGAACCCGAACGATACTTGCCCACACCAAACTTTCTCGCCCCAACTACCCGGCAGCGTTTTTTACAAAAACACGATTTACCATAACAAAACCTAACACACCCGAACAGACCCGAACAGACCCGAACCTAACCCGACCAAAACTGCAACAAACTGAATACACACAAGCGGGGCGCTCAACTGTACCCACACGATACGAACCCGAACGATACTTGCCCACACCAAACTTTCTCGCCCCAACTACCCGGCAGCGTTTTTTACAAAAACACGATTTACCATAACAAAACCTAACACACCCGAACAGACCCGAACAGACCCGAACAGACCCGAACAGACCCGAACAGACCCGAACAGACACGAACAGACCCGAACAGACCCGAACAGACCCGAACAGACCCGAACAGACCCGAACAGACCCGAACAGACCCGAACAGACCCGAACAGACCCGAACAGACCCGAACAGACCCGAACAGACCCGAACAGACCCGAACAGACCCGAACAGACCCGAACAGACCCGAACAGACCCGAACAGACCCGAACAGACCCGAACAGACCCGAACAGACCCGAACAAACCTAACCCGACCAAAACTGCAACAAACTGAATACACACAAGCGGGGCGCTCAACTGTACCCACACGATACGAACCCGAACGATACTTGCCCACACCAAACTTTCTCGCCCCAACTACCCGGCAGCGTTTTTTACAAAAACACGATTTACCATAACAAAACCTAACAGACCCGAACAGACCCAAACCTAACCCGACCAAAACTGCAACAAACTGAATACACACAAGCGGGGCGCTCAACTGTACCCACACGATACGAACCCGAACGATACTTGCCCACACCAAACTTTCTCGCCCCAACTACCCGGCAGCGTTTTTTACAAAAACACGATTTACCATAACAAAACCTAACACACCCGAACAGACCCGAACAGACCCGAACCTAACCCGACCAAAACTGCAACAAACTGAATACACACAAGCGGGGCGCTCAACTGTACCCACACGATACGAACCCGAACGATACTTGCCCACACCAAACTTTCTCGCCCCAACTACCCGGCAGCGTTTTTTACAAAAACACGATTTACCATAACAAAACCTAACACACCCGAACAGACCCGAACAGACCCGAACCTAACCCGACCAAAACTGCAACAAACTGAATACACACAAGCGGGGCGCTCAACTGTACCCACACGATACGAACCCGAACGATACTTGCCCACACCAAACTTTCTCGCCCCAACTACCCGGCAGCGTTTTTTACAAAAACACGATTTACCATAACAAACCTGAACAGACCCGAACAAACCCGACCAAAACTGCAACAAACTGAATACACACAAGCGGGGCGCTCAACTGTACCCACACCGAACTTTCTCGCCCCAACTAGTAGGATTCGTTCGCCCATACCTAACAAACCCGAACACACCCAAACCTGACAAAAACTAAAGGAACCTAACCCGACCAAAACTGCAACAAACTGAATACACACAAGCGGGGCGCTCAACTGTACCCACACCGAACTTTCTCGCCCCAACTAGTAGGATTCGTTCGCCCATACCTAACAAACCCGAACACACCCAAACCTGACAAAAACTAAAGGAACCTAACCCGACCAAAACTGCAACAAACTGAATACACACAAGCGGGGCGCTCAACTGTACCCACACGATACGAACCCGAACGATACTTGCCCACACCAAACTTTCTCGCCCCAACTACCCGGCAGCGTTTTTTACAAAAACACGATTTACCATAACAAAACCTAACACACCCGAACAGACCCGAACAGACCCGAACCTAACCCGACCAAAACTGCAACAAACTGAATACACACAAGCGGGGCGCTCAACTGTACCCACACGATACGAACCCGAACGATACTTGCCCACACCAAACTTTCTCGCCCCAACTACCCGGCAGCGTTTTTTACAAAAACACGATTTACCATAACAAACCTGAACAGACCCGAACAAACCCGACCAAAACTGCAACAAACTGAATACACACAAGCGGGGCGCTCAACTGTACCCACACGATACGAACCCGAACGATACTTGCCCACACCAAACTTTCTCGCCCCAACTACCCGGCAGCGTTTTTTACAAAAACACGATTTACCATAACAAAACCTAACACACCCGAACAGACCCGAACAGACCCGAACCTAACCCGACCAAAACTGCAACAAACTGAATACACACAAGCGGGGCGCTCAACTGTACCCACACGATACGAACCCGAACGATACTTGCCCACACCAAACTTTCTCGCCCCAACTACCCGGCAGCGTTTTTTACAAAAACACGATTTACCATAACAAAACCTAACAGACCCGAACAGACCCAAACCTAACCCGACCAAAACTGCAACAAACTGAATACACACAAGCGGGGCGCTCAACTGTACCCACACGATACGAACCCGAACGATACTTGCCCACACCAAACTTTCTCGCCCCAACTACCCGGCAGCGTTTTTTACAAAAACACGATTTACCATAACAAAACCTAACACACCCGAACAGACCCGAACAGACCCGAACCTAACCCGACCAAAACTGCAACAAACTGAATACACACAAGCGGGGCGCTCAACTGTACCCACACGATACGAACCCGAACGATACTTGCCCACACCAAACTTTCTCGCCCCAACTACCCGGCAGCGTTTTTTACAAAAACACGATTTACCATAACAAAACCTAACACACCCGAACAGACCCGAACAGACCCGAACCTAACCCGACCAAAACTGCAACAAACTGAATACACACAAGCGGGGCGCTCAACTGTACCCACACGATACGAACCCGAACGATACTTGCCCACACCAAACTTTCTCGCCCCAACTACCCGGCAGCGTTTTTTACAAAAACACGATTTACCATAACAAACCTGAACAGACCCGAACAAACCCGACCAAAACTGCAACAAACTGAATACACACAAGCGGGGCGCTCAACTGTACCCACACCGAACTTTCTCGCCCCAACTAGTAGGATTCGTTCGCCCATACCTAACAAACCCGAACACACCCAAACCTGACAAAAACTAAAGGAACCTAACCCGACCAAAACTGCAACAAACTGAATACACACAAGCGGGGCGCTCAACTGTACCCACACGATACGAACCCGAACGATACTTGCCCACACCAAACTTTCTCGCCCCAACTACCCGGCAGCGTTTTTTACAAAAACACGATTTACCATAACAAACCTGAACAGACCCGAACAAACCCGACCAAAACTGCAACAAACTGAATACACACAAGCGGGGCGCTCAACTGTACCCACACGATACGAACCCGAACGATACTTGCCCACACCAAACTTTCTCGCCCCAACTACCCGGCAGCGTTTTTTACAAAAACACGATTTACCATAACAAAACCTAACACACCCGAACAGACCCGAACAGACCCGAACCTAACCCGACCAAAACTGCAACAAACTGAATACACACAAGCGGGGCGCTCAACTGTACCCACACGATACGAACCCGAACGATACTTGCCCACACCAAACTTTCTCGCCCCAACTACCCGGCAGCGTTTTTTACAAAAACACGATTTACCATAACAAACCTGAACAGACCCGAACAAACCCGACCAAAACTGCAACAAACTGAATACACACAAGCGGGGCGCTCAACTGTACCCACACGATACGAACCCGAACGATACTTGCCCACACCAAACTTTCTCGCCCCAACTACCCGGCAGCGTTTTTTACAAAAACACGATTTACCATAACAAAACCTAACACACCCGAACAGACCCGAACAGACCCGAACCTAACCCGACCAAAACTGCAACAAACTGAATACACACAAGCGGGGCGCTCAACTGTACCCACACGATACGAACCCGAACGATACTTGCCCACACCAAACTTTCTCGCCCCAACTACCCGGCAGCGTTTTTTACAAAAACACGATTTACCATAACAAACCTGAACAGACCCGAACAAACCCGACCAAAACTGCAACAAACTGAATACACACAAGCGGGGCGCTCAACTGTACCCACACGATACGAACCCGAACGATACTTGCCCACACCAAACTTTCTCGCCCCAACTACCCGGCAGCGTTTTTTACAAAAACACGATTTACCATAACAAAACCTAACACACCCGAACAGACCCGAACAGACCCGAACCTAACCCGACCAAAACTGCAACAAACTGAATACACACAAGCGGGGCGCTCAACTGTACCCACACGATACGAACCCGAACGATACTTGCCCACACCAAACTTTCTCGCCCCAACTACCCGGCAGCGTTTTTTACAAAAACACGATTTACCATAACAAAACCTAACAGACCCGAACAGACCCAAACCTAACCCGACCAAAACTGCAACAAACTGAATACACACAAGCGGGGCGCTCAACTGTACCCACACGATACGAACCCGAACGATACTTGCCCACACCAAACTTTCTCGCCCCAACTACCCGGCAGCGTTTTTTACAAAAACACGATTTACCATAACAAAACCTAACACACCCGAACAGACCCGAACAGACCCGAACCTAACCCGACCAAAACTGCAACAAACTGAATACACACAAGCGGGGCGCTCAACTGTACCCACACGATACGAACCCGAACGATACTTGCCCACACCAAACTTTCTCGCCCCAACTACCCGGCAGCGTTTTTTACAAAAACACGATTTACCATAACAAAACCTAACACACCCGAACAGACCCGAACAGACCCGAACCTAACCCGACCAAAACTGCAACAAACTGAATACACACAAGCGGGGCGCTCAACTGTACCCACACGATACGAACCCGAACGATACTTGCCCACACCAAACTTTCTCGCCCCAACTACCCGGCAGCGTTTTTTACAAAAACACGATTTACCATAACAAAACCTAACACACCCGAACAGACCCGAACAGACCCGAACCTAACCCGACCAAAACTGCAACAAACTGAATACACACAAGCGGGGCGCTCAACTGTACCCACACGATACGAACCCGAACGATACTTGCCCACACCAAACTTTCTCGCCCCAACTACCCGGCAGCGTTTTTTACAAAAACACGATTTACCATAACAAAACCTAACACACCCGAACAGACCCGAACAGACCCGAACCTAACCCGACCAAAACTGCAACAAACTGAATACACACAAGCGGGGCGCTCAACTGTACCCACACGATACGAACCCGAACGATACTTGCCCACACCAAACTTTCTCGCCCCAACTACCCGGCAGCGTTTTTTACAAAAACACGATTTACCATAACAAAACCTAACACACCCGAACAGACCCGAACAGACCCGAACCTAACCCGACCAAAACTGCAACAAACTGAATACACACAAGCGGGGCGCTCAACTGTACCCACACGATACGAACCCGAACGATACTTGCCCACACCAAACTTTCTCGCCCCAACTACCCGGCAGCGTTTTTTACAAAAACACGATTTACCATAACAAAACCTAACACACCCGAACAGACCCGAACAGACCCGAACCTAACCCGACCAAAACTGCAACAAACTGAATACACACAAGCGGGGCGCTCAACTGTACCCACACGATACGAACCCGAACGATACTTGCCCACACCAAACTTTCTCGCCCCAACTACCCGGCAGCGTTTTTTACAAAAACACGATTTACCATAACAAAACCTAACACACCCGAACAGACCCGAACAGACCCGAACCTAACCCGACCAAAACTGCAACAAACTGAATACACACAAGCGGGGCGCTCAACTGTACCCACACGATACGAACCCGAACGATACTTGCCCACACCAAACTTTCTCGCCCCAACTACCCGGCAGCGTTTTTTACAAAAACACGATTTACCATAACAAAACCTAACACACCCGAACAGACCCGAACAGACCCGAACCTAACCCGACCAAAACTGCAACAAACTGAATACACACAAGCGGGGCGCTCAACTGTACCCACACGATACGAACCCGAACGATACTTGCCCACACCAAACTTTCTCGCCCCAACTACCCGGCAGCGTTTTTTACAAAAACACGATTTACCATAACAAAACCTAACACACCCGAACAGACCCGAACAGACCCGAACCTAACCCGACCAAAACTGCAACAAACTGAATACACACAAGCGGGGCGCTCAACTGTACCCACACGATACGAACCCGAACGATACTTGCCCACACCAAACTTTCTCGCCCCAACTACCCGGCAGCGTTTTTTACAAAAACACGATTTACCATAACAAAACCTAACACACCCGAACAGACCCGAACAGACCCGAACAGACCCGAACAGACCCGAACAGACCCGAACAGACCCGAACAGACCCGAACAGACCCGAACAGACCCGAACAGACCCGAACAGACCCGAACAGACCCGAACAGACCCGAACAGACCCGAACAGACCCGAACCTAACCCGACCAAAACTGCAACAAACTGAATACACACAAGCGGGGCGCTCAACTGTACCCACACGATACGAACCCGAACGATACTTGCCCACACCAAACTTTCTCGCCCCAACTACCCGGCAGCGTTTTTTACAAAAACACGATTTACCATAACAAAACCTAACACACCCGAACAGACCCGAACAGACCCGAACCTAACCCGACCAAAACTGCAACAAACTGAATACACACAAGCGGGGCGCTCAACTGTACCCACACGATACGAACCCGAACGATACTTGCCCACACCAAACTTTCTCGCCCCAACTACCCGGCAGCGTTTTTTACAAAAACACGATTTACCATAACAAAACCTAACACACCCGAACAGACCCGAACAGACCCGAACCTAACCCGACCAAAACTGCAACAAACTGAATACACACAAGCGGGGCGCTCAACTGTACCCACACGATACGAACCCGAACGATACTTGCCCACACCAAACTTTCTCGCCCCAACTACCCGGCAGCGTTTTTTACAAAAACACGATTTACCATAACAAAACCTAACACACCCGAACAGACCCGAACAGACCCGAACCTAACCCGACCAAAACTGCAACAAACTGAATACACACAAGCGGGGCGCTCAACTGTACCCACACGATACGAACCCGAACGATACTTGCCCACACCAAACTTTCTCGCCCCAACTACCCGGCAGCGTTTTTTACAAAAACACGATTTACCATAACAAAACCTAACACACCCGAACAGACCCGAACAGACCCGAACCTAACCCGACCAAAACTGCAACAAACTGAATACACACAAGCGGGGCGCTCAACTGTACCCACACGATACGAACCCGAACGATACTTGCCCACACCAAACTTTCTCGCCCCAACTACCCGGCAGCGTTTTTTACAAAAACACGATTTACCATAACAAAACCTAACACACCCGAACAGACCCGAACAGACCCGAACCTAACCCGACCAAAACTGCAACAAACTGAATACACACAAGCGGGGCGCTCAACTGTACCCACACGATACGAACCCGAACGATACTTGCCCACACCAAACTTTCTCGCCCCAACTACCCGGCAGCGTTTTTTACAAAAACACGATTTACCATAACAAAACCTAACACACCCGAACAGACCCGAACAGACCCGAACCTAACCCGACCAAAACTGCAACAAACTGAATACACACAAGCGGGGCGCTCAACTGTACCCACACGATACGAACCCGAACGATACTTGCCCACACCAAACTTTCTCGCCCCAACTACCCGGCAGCGTTTTTTACAAAAACACGATTTACCATAACAAAACCTAACACACCCGAACAGACCCGAACAGACCCGAACCTAACCCGACCAAAACTGCAACAAACTGAATACACACAAGCGGGGCGCTCAACTGTACCCACACGATACGAACCCGAACGATACTTGCCCACACCAAACTTTCTCGCCCCAACTACCCGGCAGCGTTTTTTACAAAAACACGATTTACCATAACAAAACCTAACACACCCGAACAGACCCGAACAGACCCGAACCTAACCCGACCAAAACTGCAACAAACTGAATACACACAAGCGGGGCGCTCAACTGTACCCACACGATACGAACCCGAACGATACTTGCCCACACCAAACTTTCTCGCCCCAACTACCCGGCAGCGTTTTTTACAAAAACACGATTTACCATAACAAAACCTAACACACCCGAACAGACCCGAACAGACCCGAACCTAACCCGACCAAAACTGCAACAAACTGAATACACACAAGCGGGGCGCTCAACTGTACCCACACGATACGAACCCGAACGATACTTGCCCACACCAAACTTTCTCGCCCCAACTACCCGGCAGCGTTTTTTACAAAAACACGATTTACCATAACAAAACCTAACACACCCGAACAGACCCGAACAGACCCGAACCTAACCCGACCAAAACTGCAACAAACTGAATACACACAAGCGGGGCGCTCAACTGTACCCACACGATACGAACCCGAACGATACTTGCCCACACCAAACTTTCTCGCCCCAACTACCCGGCAGCGTTTTTTACAAAAACACGATTTACCATAACAAAACCTAACACACCCGAACAGACCCGAACAGACCCGAACCTAACCCGACCAAAACTGCAACAAACTGAATACACACAAGCGGGGCGCTCAACTGTACCCACACGATACGAACCCGAACGATACTTGCCCACACCAAACTTTCTCGCCCCAACTACCCGGCAGCGTTTTTTACAAAAACACGATTTACCATAACAAAACCTAACACACCCGAACAGACCCGAACAGACCCGAACCTAACCCGACCAAAACTGCAACAAACTGAATACACACAAGCGGGGCGCTCAACTGTACCCACACGATACGAACCCGAACGATACTTGCCCACACCAAACTTTCTCGCCCCAACTACCCGGCAGCGTTTTTTACAAAAACACGATTTACCATAACAAAACCTAACACACCCGAACAGACCCGAACAGACCCGAACCTAACCCGACCAAAACTGCAACAAACTGAATACACACAAGCGGGGCGCTCAACTGTACCCACACGATACGAACCCGAACGATACTTGCCCACACCAAACTTTCTCGCCCCAACTACCCGGCAGCGTTTTTTACAAAAACACGATTTACCATAACAAAACCTAACACACCCGAACAGACCCGAACAGACCCGAACCTAACCCGACCAAAACTGCAACAAACTGAATACACACAAGCGGGGCGCTCAACTGTACCCACACGATACGAACCCGAACGATACTTGCCCACACCAAACTTTCTCGCCCCAACTACCCGGCAGCGTTTTTTACAAAAACACGATTTACCATAACAAAACCTAACACACCCGAACAGACCCGAACAGACCCGAACCTAACCCGACCAAAACTGCAACAAACTGAATACACACAAGCGGGGCGCTCAACTGTACCCACACGATACGAACCCGAACGATACTTGCCCACACCAAACTTTCTCGCCCCAACTACCCGGCAGCGTTTTTTACAAAAACACGATTTACCATAACAAAACCTAACACACCCGAACAGACCCGAACAGACCCGAACCTAACCCGACCAAAACTGCAACAAACTGAATACACACAAGCGGGGCGCTCAACTGTACCCACACGATACGAACCCGAACGATACTTGCCCACACCAAACTTTCTCGCCCCAACTACCCGGCAGCGTTTTTTACAAAAACACGATTTACCATAACAAAACCTAACACACCCGAACAGACCCGAACAGACCCGAACCTAACCCGACCAAAACTGCAACAAACTGAATACACACAAGCGGGGCGCTCAACTGTACCCACACGATACGAACCCGAACGATACTTGCCCACACCAAACTTTCTCGCCCCAACTACCCGGCAGCGTTTTTTACAAAAACACGATTTACCATAACAAAACCTAACACACCCGAACAGACCCGAACAGACCCGAACCTAACCCGACCAAAACTGCAACAAACTGAATACACACAAGCGGGGCGCTCAACTGTACCCACACGATACGAACCCGAACGATACTTGCCCACACCAAACTTTCTCGCCCCAACTACCCGGCAGCGTTTTTTACAAAAACACGATTTACCATAACAAAACCTAACACACCCGAACAGACCCGAACAGACCCGAACCTAACCCGACCAAAACTGCAACAAACTGAATACACACAAGCGGGGCGCTCAACTGTACCCACACGATACGAACCCGAACGATACTTGCCCACACCAAACTTTCTCGCCCCAACTACCCGGCAGCGTTTTTTACAAAAACACGATTTACCATAACAAAACCTAACACACCCGAACAGACCCGAACAGACCCGAACCTAACCCGACCAAAACTGCAACAAACTGAATACACACAAGCGGGGCGCTCAACTGTACCCACACGATACGAACCCGAACGATACTTGCCCACACCAAACTTTCTCGCCCCAACTACCCGGCAGCGTTTTTTACAAAAACACGATTTACCATAACAAAACCTAACAGACCCGAACAGACCCAAACCTAACCCGACCAAAACTGCAACAAACTGAATACACACAAGCGGGGCGCTCAACTGTACCCACACGATACGAACCCGAACGATACTTGCCCACACCAAACTTTCTCGCCCCAACTACCCGGCAGCGTTTTTTACAAAAACACGATTTACCATAACAAAACCTAACAGACCCGAACAGACCCAAACCTAACCCGACCAAAACTGCAACAAACTGAATACACACAAGCGGGGCGCTCAACTGTACCCACACGATACGAACCCGAACGATACTTGCCCACACCAAACTTTCTCGCCCCAACTACCCGGCAGCGTTTTTTACAAAAACACGATTTACCATAACAAAACCTAACAGACCCGAACAGACCCAAACCTAACCCGACCAAAACTGCAACAAACTGAATACACACAAGCGGGGCGCTCAACTGTACCCACACGATACGAACCCGAACGATACTTGCCCACACCAAACTTTCTCGCCCCAACTACCCGGCAGCGTTTTTTACAAAAACACGATTTACCATAACAAAACCTAACAGACCCGAACAGACCCAAACCTAACCCGACCAAAACTGCAACAAACTGAATACACACAAGCGGGGCGCTCAACTGTACCCACACGATACGAACCCGAACGATACTTGCCCACACCAAACTTTCTCGCCCCAACTACCCGGCAGCGTTTTTTACAAAAACACGATTTACCATAACAAAACCTAACAGACCCGAACAGACCCAAACCTAACCCGACCAAAACTGCAACAAACTGAATACACACAAGCGGGGCGCTCAACTGTACCCACACGATACGAACCCGAACGATACTTGCCCACACCAAACTTTCTCGCCCCAACTACCCGGCAGCGTTTTTTACAAAAACACGATTTACCATAACAAAACCTAACAGACCCGAACAGACCCGAACAGACCCGAACAGACACGAACAGACCCGAACAGACCCGAACAGACCCGAACAGACCCGAACAGACCCGAACAGACCCGAACAGACCCGAACAGACACGAACAGACCCGAACAGACCCGAACAGACCCGAACAGACCCGAACAGACCCGAACAGACCCGAACAGACCCGAACAGACCCGAACAGACCCGAACAGACCCGAACAGACCCGAACAGACCCGAACAGACCCGAACAGACCCGAACAGACCCGAACAGACCCGAACAGACCCGAACAGACCCGAACAGACCCGAACAGACCCGAACAGACCCGAACAGACCCGAACAGACCCGAACAGACCCGAACCTAACCCGACCAAAACTGCAACAAACTGAATACACACAAGCGGGGCGCTCAACTGTACCCACACGATACGAACCCGAACGATACTTGCCCACACCAAACTTTCTCGCCCCAACTACCCGGCAGCGTTTTTTACAAAAACACGATTTACCATAACAAAACCTAACACACCCGAACAGACCCGAACAGACCCGAACCTAACCCGACCAAAACTGCAACAAACTGAATACACACAAGCGGGGCGCTCAACTGTACCCACACGATACGAACCCGAACGATACTTGCCCACACCAAACTTTCTCGCCCCAACTACCCGGCAGCGTTTTTTACAAAAACACGATTTACCATAACAAAACCTAACACACCCGAACAGACCCGAACAGACCCGAACCTAACCCGACCAAAACTGCAACAAACTGAATACACACAAGCGGGGCGCTCAACTGTACCCACACGATACGAACCCGAACGATACTTGCCCACACCAAACTTTCTCGCCCCAACTACCCGGCAGCGTTTTTTACAAAAACACGATTTACCATAACAAAACCTAACACACCCGAACAGACCCGAACAGACCCGAACCTAACCCGACCAAAACTGCAACAAACTGAATACACACAAGCGGGGCGCTCAACTGTACCCACACGATACGAACCCGAACGATACTTGCCCACACCAAACTTTCTCGCCCCAACTACCCGGCAGCGTTTTTTACAAAAACACGATTTACCATAACAAAACCTAACACACCCGAACAGACCCGAACAGACCCGAACCTAACCCGACCAAAACTGCAACAAACTGAATACACACAAGCGGGGCGCTCAACTGTACCCACACGATACGAACCCGAACGATACTTGCCCACACCAAACTTTCTCGCCCCAACTACCCGGCAGCGTTTTTTACAAAAACACGATTTACCATAACAAAACCTAACACACCCGAACAGACCCGAACAGACCCGAACCTAACCCGACCAAAACTGCAACAAACTGAATACACACAAGCGGGGCGCTCAACTGTACCCACACGATACGAACCCGAACGATACTTGCCCACACCAAACTTTCTCGCCCCAACTACCCGGCAGCGTTTTTTACAAAAACACGATTTACCATAACAAAACCTAACACACCCGAACAGACCCGAACAGACCCGAACCTAACCCGACCAAAACTGCAACAAACTGAATACACACAAGCGGGGCGCTCAACTGTACCCACACGATACGAACCCGAACGATACTTGCCCACACCAAACTTTCTCGCCCCAACTACCCGGCAGCGTTTTTTACAAAAACACGATTTACCATAACAAAACCTAACACACCCGAACAGACCCGAACAGACCCGAACCTAACCCGACCAAAACTGCAACAAACTGAATACACACAAGCGGGGCGCTCAACTGTACCCACACGATACGAACCCGAACGATACTTGCCCACACCAAACTTTCTCGCCCCAACTACCCGGCAGCGTTTTTTACAAAAACACGATTTACCATAACAAAACCTAACACACCCGAACAGACCCGAACAGACCCGAACCTAACCCGACCAAAACTGCAACAAACTGAATACACACAAGCGGGGCGCTCAACTGTACCCACACGATACGAACCCGAACGATACTTGCCCACACCAAACTTTCTCGCCCCAACTACCCGGCAGCGTTTTTTACAAAAACACGATTTACCATAACAAAACCTAACACACCCGAACAGACCCGAACAGACCCGAACCTAACCCGACCAAAACTGCAACAAACTGAATACACACAAGCGGGGCGCTCAACTGTACCCACACGATACGAACCCGAACGATACTTGCCCACACCAAACTTTCTCGCCCCAACTACCCGGCAGCGTTTTTTACAAAAACACGATTTACCATAACAAAACCTAACACACCCGAACAGACCCGAACAGACCCGAACCTAACCCGACCAAAACTGCAACAAACTGAATACACACAAGCGGGGCGCTCAACTGTACCCACACGATACGAACCCGAACGATACTTGCCCACACCAAACTTTCTCGCCCCAACTACCCGGCAGCGTTTTTTACAAAAACACGATTTACCATAACAAAACCTAACACACCCGAACAGACCCGAACAGACCCGAACCTAACCCGACCAAAACTGCAACAAACTGAATACACACAAGCGGGGCGCTCAACTGTACCCACACGATACGAACCCGAACGATACTTGCCCACACCAAACTTTCTCGCCCCAACTACCCGGCAGCGTTTTTTACAAAAACACGATTTACCATAACAAAACCTAACACACCCGAACAGACCCGAACAGACCCGAACCTAACCCGACCAAAACTGCAACAAACTGAATACACACAAGCGGGGCGCTCAACTGTACCCACACGATACGAACCCGAACGATACTTGCCCACACCAAACTTTCTCGCCCCAACTACCCGGCAGCGTTTTTTACAAAAACACGATTTACCATAACAAAACCTAACACACCCGAACAGACCCGAACAGACCCGAACCTAACCCGACCAAAACTGCAACAAACTGAATACACACAAGCGGGGCGCTCAACTGTACCCACACGATACGAACCCGAACGATACTTGCCCACACCAAACTTTCTCGCCCCAACTACCCGGCAGCGTTTTTTACAAAAACACGATTTACCATAACAAAACCTAACACACCCGAACAGACCCGAACAGACCCGAACCTAACCCGACCAAAACTGCAACAAACTGAATACACACAAGCGGGGCGCTCAACTGTACCCACACGATACGAACCCGAACGATACTTGCCCACACCAAACTTTCTCGCCCCAACTACCCGGCAGCGTTTTTTACAAAAACACGATTTACCATAACAAAACCTAACACACCCGAACAGACCCGAACAGACCCGAACCTAACCCGACCAAAACTGCAACAAACTGAATACACACAAGCGGGGCGCTCAACTGTACCCACACGATACGAACCCGAACGATACTTGCCCACACCAAACTTTCTCGCCCCAACTACCCGGCAGCGTTTTTTACAAAAACACGATTTACCATAACAAAACCTAACACACCCGAACAGACCCGAACAGACCCGAACCTAACCCGACCAAAACTGCAACAAACTGAATACACACAAGCGGGGCGCTCAACTGTACCCACACGATACGAACCCGAACGATACTTGCCCACACCAAACTTTCTCGCCCCAACTACCCGGCAGCGTTTTTTACAAAAACACGATTTACCATAACAAAACCTAACACACCCGAACAGACCCGAACAGACCCGAACCTAACCCGACCAAAACTGCAACAAACTGAATACACACAAGCGGGGCGCTCAACTGTACCCACACGATACGAACCCGAACGATACTTGCCCACACCAAACTTTCTCGCCCCAACTACCCGGCAGCGTTTTTTACAAAAACACGATTTACCATAACAAAACCTAACACACCCGAACAGACCCGAACAGACCCGAACCTAACCCGACCAAAACTGCAACAAACTGAATACACACAAGCGGGGCGCTCAACTGTACCCACACGATACGAACCCGAACGATACTTGCCCACACCAAACTTTCTCGCCCCAACTACCCGGCAGCGTTTTTTACAAAAACACGATTTACCATAACAAAACCTAACACACCCGAACAGACCCGAACAGACCCGAACCTAACCCGACCAAAACTGCAACAAACTGAATACACACAAGCGGGGCGCTCAACTGTACCCACACGATACGAACCCGAACGATACTTGCCCACACCAAACTTTCTCGCCCCAACTACCCGGCAGCGTTTTTTACAAAAACACGATTTACCATAACAAAACCTAACACACCCGAACAGACCCGAACAGACCCGAACCTAACCCGACCAAAACTGCAACAAACTGAATACACACAAGCGGGGCGCTCAACTGTACCCACACGATACGAACCCGAACGATACTTGCCCACACCAAACTTTCTCGCCCCAACTACCCGGCAGCGTTTTTTACAAAAACACGATTTACCATAACAAAACCTAACAGACCCGAACAGACCCAAACCTAACCCGACCAAAACTGCAACAAACTGAATACACACAAGCGGGGCGCTCAACTGTACCCACACGATACGAACCCGAACGATACTTGCCCACACCAAACTTTCTCGCCCCAACTACCCGGCAGCGTTTTTTACAAAAACACGATTTACCATAACAAAACCTAACAGACCCGAACAGACCCAAACCTAACCCGACCAAAACTGCAACAAACTGAATACACACAAGCGGGGCGCTCAACTGTACCCACACGATACGAACCCGAACGATACTTGCCCACACCAAACTTTCTCGCCCCAACTACCCGGCAGCGTTTTTTACAAAAACACGATTTACCATAACAAAACCTAACAGACCCGAACAGACCCAAACCTAACCCGACCAAAACTGCAACAAACTGAATACACACAAGCGGGGCGCTCAACTGTACCCACACGATACGAACCCGAACGATACTTGCCCACACCAAACTTTCTCGCCCCAACTACCCGGCAGCGTTTTTTACAAAAACACGATTTACCATAACAAAACCTAACACACCCGAACAGACCCGAACAGACCCGAACCTAACCCGACCAAAACTGCAACAAACTGAATACACACAAGCGGGGCGCTCAACTGTACCCACACGATACGAACCCGAACGATACTTGCCCACACCAAACTTTCTCGCCCCAACTACCCGGCAGCGTTTTTTACAAAAACACGATTTACCATAACAAAACCTAACACACCCGAACAGACCCGAACAGACCCGAACCTAACCCGACCAAAACTGCAACAAACTGAATACACACAAGCGGGGCGCTCAACTGTACCCACACGATACGAACCCGAACGATACTTGCCCACACCAAACTTTCTCGCCCCAACTACCCGGCAGCGTTTTTTACAAAAACACGATTTACCATAACAAAACCTAACACACCCGAACAGACCCGAACAGACCCGAACCTAACCCGACCAAAACTGCAACAAACTGAATACACACAAGCGGGGCGCTCAACTGTACCCACACGATACGAACCCGAACGATACTTGCCCACACCAAACTTTCTCGCCCCAACTACCCGGCAGCGTTTTTTACAAAAACACGATTTACCATAACAAAACCTAACACACCCGAACAGACCCGAACAGACCCGAACAGACCCGAACAGACCCGAACAGACCCGAACAGACACGAACAGACCCGAACAG
This sequence comes from Polydrusus cervinus, assembly GCA_935413205.1. NCBI lineage: Eukaryota > Metazoa > Arthropoda > Insecta > Coleoptera > Curculionidae > Polydrusus > Polydrusus cervinus. Next base: position 72,806,023 of record OW284513.1, on the reverse strand, counting down.
ACCCGAACAGACCCGAACAGACCCGAACAGACCCGAACCTAACCCGACCAAAACTGCAACAAACTGAATACACACAAGCGGGGCGCTCAACTGTACCCACACGATACGAACCCGAACGATACTTGCCCACACCAAACTTTCTCGCCCCAACTACCCGGCAGCGTTTTTTACAAAAACACGATTTACCATAACAAAACCTAACACACCCGAACAGACCCGAACAGACCCGAACCTAACCCGACCAAAACTGCAACAAACTGAATACACACAAGCGGGGCGCTCAACTGTACCCACACGATACGAACCCGAACGATACTTGCCCACACCAAACTTTCTCGCCCCAACTACCCGGCAGCGTTTTTTACAAAAACACGATTTACCATAACAAAACCTAACACACCCGAACAGACCCGAACAGACCCGAACCTAACCCGACCAAAACTGCAACAAACTGAATACACACAAGCGGGGCGCTCAACTGTACCCACACGATACGAACCCGAACGATACTTGCCCACACCAAACTTTCTCGCCCCAACTACCCGGCAGCGTTTTTTACAAAAACACGATTTACCATAACAAAACCTAACACACCCGAACAGACCCGAACAGACCCGAACCTAACCCGACCAAAACTGCAACAAACTGAATACACACAAGCGGGGCGCTCAACTGTACCCACACGATACGAACCCGAACGATACTTGCCCACACCAAACTTTCTCGCCCCAACTACCCGGCAGCGTTTTTTACAAAAACACGATTTACCATAACAAAACCTAACACACCCGAACAGACCCGAACAGACCCGAACAGACCCGAACAGACCCGAACAGACCCGAACAGACACGAACAGACCCGAACAGACCCGAACAGACCCGAACAGACCCGAACAGACCCGAACAGACCCGAACAGACCCGAACAGACCCGAACAGACCCGAACAGACCCGAACAGACCCGAACAGACCCGAACAGACCCGAACAGACCCGAACAGACCCGAACAGACCCGAACAGACCCGAACAGACCCGAACAGACCCGAACAGACCCGAACAGACCCGAACCTAACCCGACCAAAACTGCAACAAACTGAATACACACAAGCGGGGCGCTCAACTGTACCCACACGATACGAACCCGAACGATACTTGCCCACACCAAACTTTCTCGCCCCAACTACCCGGCAGCGTTTTTTACAAAAACACGATTTACCATAACAAAACCTAACACACCCGAACAGACCCGAACAGACCCGAACCTAACCCGACCAAAACTGCAACAAACTGAATACACACAAGCGGGGCGCTCAACTGTACCCACACGATACGAACCCGAACGATACTTGCCCACACCAAACTTTCTCGCCCCAACTACCCGGCAGCGTTTTTTACAAAAACACGATTTACCATAACAAAACCTAACACACCCGAACAGACCCGAACAGACCCGAACCTAACCCGACCAAAACTGCAACAAACTGAATACACACAAGCGGGGCGCTCAACTGTACCCACACGATACGAACCCGAACGATACTTGCCCACACCAAACTTTCTCGCCCCAACTACCCGGCAGCGTTTTTTACAAAAACACGATTTACCATAACAAAACCTAACACACCCGAACAGACCCGAACAGACCCGAACCTAACCCGACCAAAACTGCAACAAACTGAATACACACAAGCGGGGCGCTCAACTGTACCCACACGATACGAACCCGAACGATACTTGCCCACACCAAACTTTCTCGCCCCAACTACCCGGCAGCGTTTTTTACAAAAACACGATTTACCATAACAAAACCTAACACACCCGAACAGACCCGAACAGACCCGAACCTAACCCGACCAAAACTGCAACAAACTGAATACACACAAGCGGGGCGCTCAACTGTACCCACACGATACGAACCCGAACGATACTTGCCCACACCAAACTTTCTCGCCCCAACTACCCGGCAGCGTTTTTTACAAAAACACGATTTACCATAACAAAACCTAACAGACCCGAACAGACCCGAACAGACCCGAACAGACACGAACAGACCCGAACAGACCCGAACAGACCCGAACAGACCCGAACAGACCCGAACAGACCCGAACAGACCCGAACAGACCCGAACAGACCCGAACAGACCCGAACAGACCCGAACAGACCCGAACAGACCCGAACAGACCCGAACAGACCCGAACAGACCCGAACAGACCCGAACAGACCCGAACAGACCCGAACAGACCCGAACAGACCCGAACAGACCCGAACAGACCCGAACAGACCCGAACAGACCCGAACAGACCCGAACAGACCCGAACAGACCCGAACAGACCCGAACAGACCCGAACAGACCCGAACAGACCCGAACAGACCCGAACAGACCCGAACAGACCCGAACAGACCCGAACAGACCCGAACAGACCCGAACAGACCCGAACAGACCCGAACAGACCCGAACAGACCCGAACAGACCCGAACAGACCCGAACAGACCCGAACAGACCCGAACAGACCCGAACAGACCCGAACAGACCCGAACAGACCCGAACAGACCCGAACAGACCCGAACAGACCCGAACAGACCCGAACAGACCCGAACAGACCCGAACAGACCCGAACAGACCCGAACAGACCCGAACAGACCCGAACAGACCCGAACAGACCCGAACAGACCCGAACAGACCCGAACAGACCCGAACAGACCCGAACAGACCCGAACAGACCCGAACAGACCCGAACAGACCCGAACAGACCCGAACAGACCCGAACAGACCCGAACAGACCCGAACAGACCCGAACAGACCCGAACAGACCCGAACAGACCCGAACAGACCCGAACAGACCCGAACAGACCCGAACAGACCCGAACAGACCCGAACAGACCCGAACAGACCCGAACAGACCCGAACAGACCCGAACAGACCCGAACAGACCCGAACAGACCCGAACAGACCCGAACAGACCCGAACAGACCCGAACAGACCCGAACAGACCCGAACAAACCCGTAGCTGATCTAACTAACCCGTAGCTGATCTAACTAACCCGTAGCTGATCTAACTAACCCGTAGCTGATCTAACTAACCCGTAGCTGATCTAACTAACCCGTAGCTGATCTAACTAACCCGTAGCTGATCTAACTAACCCGTAGCTGATCTAACTAACCCGTAGCTGATCTAACTAACCCGTAGCTGATCTAACTAACCCGTAGCGACAGACGGCCGCGAGGAGGCCAACACGATGGAACTGTCAAATTTCGTCTAATGTCATTGTAAAACTAACTTTCTTATTAATGATGGTAGACCCATCAAGTTTGTACTCTAATTGACGGCCGCGAGGAGGCCAACACGATGGAACTGTCAAATTTCGTCTAATGTCATTTTAAACCTAACTTTTTTATTAATGATGGTAGACCCATCAAGTTTGTACTCTAATTGACAGCCGCGAGGAGGCCAACACGATGGAACTGTCAAATTTCGTCTAATGTCATTTTAAAACTACCTTTCTTATTAATGATGGTAGACCTGTCAAGTTTGTACTCTAATTGACGGCCGCGAGGAGGCCAACACGATGGAACTGTCAATTTTCGTCTAATGTCATTTTAAAACTACCTTTCTTATTAATGATGGTAGACCTGTCAAGTTTGTACTCTAATTGACGGCCGAGAGGAGGCCAACACGATGGAACTGTCAAATTTCGTCTAATGTCATTTTAAAACTAACTTTCTTATTAATGATGGTAGACCTGTCAAGTTTGTACTCTAATTGACGGCCGCAAGGAGGCCAACACGATGGAACTGTCAAATTTAGTCTAATGTCATTTTAAAACTAACTTTCTTATTAATGATGGTAGCCCTGTCAAGTTTGTACTCTAATTGACGGCCGCGAGGAGGCCAACACGATGGAACTGTCAAATTTCGTCTAATGTCATTTTAAGACTAACTTTCTTATTAATGATGGTAGACCTGTCAAGTTTGTACTCTAATTGACGGCCGCGAGGAGGCCAACACGATGGAACTGTCAAATTTCGTCTAATGTCATTTTAAAACTAACTTTCTTATTAATGATGGTAGACCTGTCAAATTTGTACTCTAATTGACGGCCGCGAGGAAGCTAACACGATGGAACTGTCAAATTTCGTCTAATGTCATTTTAAAACTAACTTTCTTATTAATGATGGTAGACCCATCAAGTTTGTACTCTAATTGACAGCCGCGAGAAGGCCAACACGATGGAACTGTCAAATTTCGTCTAATGTCATTTTAAAACTAACTTTTTTATTAATGATGGTAGACCCGTTAAGTTTGTACTCTAATTGACGGCCGCGAGGAGGCCAACACGATGGAACTGTCAAATTTCGTCTAATGTCATTTTAAACCTAACTTTCTTATTAATGGTGGTAGACCCGTTAAGTTTGTACTCTAATTGACGGCCGCGAGGAGGCCAACACGATGGAACTGTCAAATTTCGTCTAATGTCATTTTAAAACTAACTTTCTTATTAATGATGGTGGACCCGTCAAGTTTGTACTCTAATTGACGGTCGCGAGAAGGTCAACACGATGGAACTGTCAAATTTCGTCTAATGTCATTTTAAAACTAACTTTCTTATTATTGATGGTAGACCCATCAAGTTTGTACTCTAATTGACGGCCGCGAGGAGGCCAACACGATGGAACTGTCAAATTTCGTCTAATGTCATTTTAAAACTAACTTTCTTATTAATGATGGTAGACCCATCAAGTTTGTACTCTAATTGACGGCCGCGAGGAGGCCAACACGATGGAACTGTCAAATTTCGTCTAATGTCATTTTAAAACTAACTTTCTTATTAATGATGGTGGACTTGTCAAGTTTGTACTCTAATTGACGGCCGCGAGGAGGCCAACACGATGGAACTGTCAAATTTCGTCTAATGTCATTTTAAAACTACCTTTCTTATTAATGATGGTAGACCTGTCAAGTTTGTACTCTAATTGACGGCCGCGAGGAGGCCAACACGATGGAATTGTCAAATTTCGTCTAATGTCATTTTAAGACTAACTTTCTTATTAATGATGGTAGACCCATCAAGTTTGTACTCTAATTGACAGCCGCGAGGAGGCCAACACGATGGAACTGTCAAATTTCGTCTAATGTCATTTGAAAACTAACTTTCTTATTAATGATGGTAGACCCATCAAGTTTGTACTCTAATTGACAGCCGCGAGGAGGCCAACACGATGGAACTGTCAAATTTCGTCTAATGTCATTTTAAAACTAACTTTCTTATTAATGATGGTAGACCCGTTAAGTTTGTACTCTAATTGACGGCCGCGAGGAGGCTAACACGATGGAACTGTCAAATTTAGTCTAATGTCATATTAAAACTAACTTTCTTATTAATGATGGTAGACCTGTCAAGTTTGTACTCTAATTGACGGCCGCGAGGAGGCCAACACGATGGAACTGTCAAATTTCGTCTAATGTCATTTTAAGACTAACTTTCTTATTAATGATGGTAGACCTGTCAAGTTTGTACTCTAATTGACGGCCGCGAGGAGGCCAACACGATGGAACTGTCAAATTTCGTCTAATGTCATTTTAAAACTAACTTTCTTATTAATGATGGTAGACCTGTCAAGTTTGTACTCTAATTGACGGCCGCGAGGAGGCCAACACGATGGAACTGTCAAATTTCGTCTAATGTCATTTTAAAACTAACTTTCTTATTAATGATGGTAGACCTGTCAAGTTTGTACTCTAATTGACGGCCGCGAGGAGGCCAACACGATGGAACTGTCAACTTTCGTCTAATGTCATTTTAAAATTAACATTAATGATGGTAGACCTGTCAAGTTTGTACTCTAATTGACTGCCGCGAGGAGGCCAACACGATGGAACTGTCAAATTTTGTCTAATGTCATTTTAAGACTAACTTTCTTATTAATGATGGTAGACCCATCAAGTTTGTACTCTAATTGACGGCCGCGAGGAGGCCAACACGATGGAACTACCAAATTTCGTCTAATGTCATTTTAAAACTAACTTTCTTATTAATGACGGTAGACCTGTCAAGTTTGTACTCTAATTGACGGCCGCGAGGAGGCCAACACGATGGAACTGTCAAATTTTGTCTAATGTCATTTTAAACCTAACTTTTTTATTAATGATGGTAGACCCATCAAGTTTGTACTCTAATTGACTGCTGCGAGGAGGCCAACACGATGGAACTGTCAAATTTCGTCTAATGTCATTTTAAAACTAACTTTCTTATTAATGATGGTAGACCCATCAAGTTTGTACTCTAATTGACGGCCGCGAGGAGGCGAACACGATGGAACTGTCAAATTTTGTCTAATGTCATTTTAAACCTAACTTTTTTATTAATGATGGTAGACCCATCAAGTTTGTACTCTAATTGACTGCTGCGAGGAGGCCAACACGATGGAACTGTCAAATTTCGTCTAATGTCATTTTAAAACTAACTTTCTTATTAATGATGGTAGACCCATCAAGTTTGTACTCTAATTGACTGCTGCGAGGAGGCCAACACGATGGAACTGTCAAATTTTGTCTAATGTCATTTTAAAACTAACTTTTTTATTAATGATGGTAGACCCATCAAGTTTGTACCCTAATTGACGGCCGCGAGGAGGCCAACAGGATGGAACTGTCAAATTTCGTCTAATGTCATTTTAAAACTAACTTTCTTATTAATGATGGTAGACCCATCAAGTTTGTACTCTAATTAACGGCCGCGAGGAGGCCAACACGATGGAACTGTCAAATTTCGTCTAATGTCATTTTAAAACTAACTTTCTTATTAATGATGGTAGACCCATCAAGTTTGTACTCTAATTGACGGCCGCGAGGAGGCCAACACGATGGAACTGTCAAATTTCGTCTAATGTCATTTTAAAACTAACTTTCTTATTAATGATGGTAGACCCATTAAGTTTGTACTCTAATTGACGGCCGCGAGGAGGCCAACACGATGTAACTGTCAAATTTCGTCTAATGTCATTTTAAAACTAACTTTCTTATTAATGATAGTAGACCTGTCAAGTTTGTACTCTAATTGACGGCCGCGAGGAGGCCAACACGATAGAACTGTCAAATTTCGTCTAATGTCATTTTAAGACTAACTTTCTTATTAATGATGGTAGATCCATCAAGTTTGTACTCTAATTGACAGTCGCGACGAGGCCAACACGATGGAACTGTCAAATTTCGTCTAATGTCATTTTAAAACTAACTTTCTTATTAATGATGGTAGACCCATCAAGTTTGTACTCTAATTGACAACCGCGAGGAGGCCAACACGATGGAATTGTCAAATTTCGTCTAATGTCATTTTAAAACTAACTTTCTTATTAATGATGGTAGACCCATCAAGTTTGTACTCTAATTGACGGCCGCGAGGAGGCCAACACGATGGAACTGTCAAATTTCGTCTAATGTCATTTTAAAACTAACTTTCTTATTAATGATGGCAGACCCATCAAGTTTGTACTCTAATTGACGGCCGCGAGGGGCCAACACGATGTAACTGTCAAATTTCGTCTAATGTCATTTTAAAACTACCTTTCTTATTAATGATAGTAGACCTGTCAAGTTTGTACTCTAATTGACGGCCGCGAGGAGGCCAACACGATAGAACTGTCAAATTTCGTCTAATGTCATTTTAAGACTAACTTTCTTATTAATGATGGTAGACCCATCAAGTTTGTACTCTAATTGACAGCCGCGAGGAGGCCAACACGATGGAACTGTCAAATTTCGTCTAATGTCATTTTAAAACTAACTTTCTTATTAATGATGGTAGACCCATCAAGTTTGTACTCTAATTGACAGCCGCGAGGAGGCCAACACGATGGAACTGTCAAATTTCGTCTAATGTCATTTTAAAACTAACTTTCCTATTAATGATGGTAGACCCGTTAAGTTTGTACTCTAATTGACGGCCGCGAGGAGGCCAACACGATGGAACTGTCAAATTTCGTCTAATGTCATTTTAAAACTAACTTTCTTATTAATGATGGTAGACCCATCAAGTTTGTACTCTAATTGACGGCCGCGAGGAGGCCAACACGATGGAACTGTCAAATTTCGTCTAATGTCATTTTAAAACTAACTTTCTTATTAATGATGGTAGCCCCATCAAGTTTGTACTCTAATTGACGGCCGCGAGGAGGCCAACACGAAGGGACTGTCAAATTTTGTCTAATGTCATTTTAAGACTAACTTTCTTATTAATGATGGTAGACCCATCAAGTTTGTACTCTAATTGACGGTCGCGAGGAGGCCAACACGATGGAACTGTCAAATTTCGTCTAATGTCATTTTAAAACTAACTTTCTTATTAATGATGGTAGCCCCATCAAGTTTGTACTCTAATTGACGGCCGCGAGGAGGCCAACACGAAGGGACTGTCAAATTTTGTCTAATGTCATTTTAAGACTAACTTTCTTATTAATGATGGTAGACCCATCAAGTTTGTACTCTAATTGACGGTCGCGAGGAGGCCAACACGATGGAACTGTCAAATTTCGTCTAATGTCATTTTAAAACTAACTTTCTTATTAATGATGGTAGCCCCATCAAGTTTGTACTCTAATTGACGGCCGCGAGGAGGCCAACACGATGGAACTGTCAAATTTTGTCTAATGTCATTTTAAAACTAACTTTCCTATTAATGATGGTAGACCCGTTAAGTTTGTACTCTAATTGACGGCCGCGAGGAGGCCAACACGATGGAACTGTCAAATTTCGTCTAATGTCATTTTAAAACTAACTTTCCTATTAATGATGGTAGACCCGTTAAGTTTGTACTCTAATTGACGGCCGCGAGGAGGCCAACACGATGGAACTGTCAAATTTCGTCTAATGTCATTTTAAAACTAACTTTCTTATTAATGGTGGTAGACCCGTTAAGTTTGTACTCTAATTGACGTCCGCGAGGAGGCCAACACGATGGAACTGTCAAATTTTGTCTAATGTCATTTTAAACCTAACTTTCTTATTAATGATGGTAGACCCATCAAGTTTGTACTCTAATTAACGGCCGCGAGGAGGCCAACACGATGGAACTGTCAAATTTCGTCTAATGTCATTTTAAAACTAACTTTCTTATTAATGGTGGTAGACCCGTTAAGTTTGTACTCTAATTGACGGCCGCGAGGAGGCCAACACGATAGAACTGTCAAATTTCGTCTAATGTCATTTTAAGACTAACTTTCTTATTAATGATGGTAGACCCATCAAGTTTGTACTCTAATTGACAGCCGCGAGGAGGCCAACACGATGGAACTGTCAAATTTCGTCTAATGTCATTTTAAAACTAACTTTCTTATTAATGATGGTAGACCCATCAAGTTTGTACTCTAATTGACAGCCGCGAGGAGGCCAACACGATGGAACTGTCAAATTTCGTCTAATGTCATTTTAAAACTAACTTTCTTATTAATGATGGTAGACCCGTTAAGTTTGTACTCTAATTGACGGCCGCGAGGAGGCCAACACGATGGAACTGTCAAATTTCGTCTAATGTCATTTTAAAACTAACTTTCTTATTAATGGTGGTAGACCCGTTAAGTTTGTACTCTAATTGACGGCCGCGAGGAGGCCAACACGATGGAACTGTCAAATTTCGTCTAATGTCATTTTAAAACTAACTTTCTTATTAATGATGGTGGACCCGTCAAGTTTGTACTCTAATTGACGGTCGCGAGAAGGCCAACACGATGGAACTGTCAAATTTCGTCTAATGTCATTTTAAAACTAACTTTCTTATTAATGATGGTAGACCCATCAAGTTTGTACTCTAATTGACGGCCGCGAGGAGGCCAACACGATGGAACTGTCAAATTTCGTCTAATGTCATTTTAAAACTAACTTTCTTATTAATGATGGTAGACCCATCAAGTTTGTACTCTAATTGACGGCCGCGAGGAGGCCAACACGATGGAACTGTCAAATTTCGTCTAATGTCATTTTAAAACTAACTTTCTTATTAATGATGGTGGACTTGTCAAGTTTGTACTCTAATTGACGGCCGCGAGGAGGCCAACACGATGGAACTGTCAAATTTCGTCTAATGTCATTTTAAAACTACCTTTCTTATTAATGATGGTAGACCTGTCAAGTTTGTACTCTAATTGACGGCCGCGAGGAGGCCAACACGATGGAATTGTCAAATTTCGTCTAATGTCATTTTAAGACTAACTTTCTTATTAATGATGGTAGACCCATCAAGTTTGTACTCTAATTGACAGCCGCGAGGAGGCCAACACGATGGAACTGTCAAATTTCGTCTAATGTCATTTGAAAACTAACTTTCTTATTAATGATGGTAGACCCATCAAGTTTGTACTCTAATTGACAGCCGCGAGGAGGCCAACACGATGGAACTGTCAAATTTCGTCTAATGTCATTTTAAAACTAACTTTCTTATTAATGATGGTAGACCCGTTAAGTTTGTACTCTAATTGACGGCCGCGAGGAGACCAACACGATGGAACTGTCAAATTTCGTCTAATGTCATTTTAAAACTAACTTTCTTATTAATGATGGTAGACCCGTTAAGTTTGTACTCTAATTGACGGCCGCGAGGAGGCCAACACGATGGAACTGTCAAATTTCGTCTAATGTCATTTTAAAACTAACTTTCTTATTAATGATGGTGGACCCGTCAAGTTTGTACTCTAATTGACGGTCGCGAGAAGGCCAACACGATGGAACTGTCAAATTTCGTCTAATGTCATTTTAAAACTAACTTTCTTATTAATGATGGTAGACCCGTCAAGTTTGTACTCTAATTGACGGCCGCGAGGAGGCCAACACGATGGAACTGTCAAATTTCGTCTAATGTCATTTTAAAACTAACTTTCTTATTAATGATGGTAGACCCGTTAAGTTTGTACTCTAATTGACGGCCGCGAGGAGGCCAACACGATGGAACTGTCAAATTTCGTCTAATGTCATTTTAAAACTAACTTTCCTATTAATGATGGTAGACCCGTTAAGTTTGTACTCTAATTGACGGCCGCGAGGAGGCCAACACGATGGAACTGTCAAATTTCGTCTAATGTCATTTTAAAACTAACTTTCTTATTAATGATGGTGGACCCGTCAAGTTTGTACTCTAATTGACGGTCGCGAGAAGGCCAACACGATGGAACTGTCAAATTTCGTCTAATGTCATTTTAAAACTAACTTTCTTATTAATGATGGTAGACCCGTCAAGTTTGTACTCTAATTGACGGCCGCGAGGAGGCCAACACGATGGAACTGTCAAATTTCGTCTAATGTCATTTTAAAACTAACTTTCTTATTTATTTATTTATTTATTTATTTATTTACATTACCTACCCTACAGGTTAAATAACCCAACTACAAGGCAGGACCATGAAAAAGTTTACACAAAAAATAAATATACTAAAAGTGAAGCTAAAAATACTAACAAAAGTAAGCTAGTCAATACGTAAACCTAAACTAATTATTCGAATATAAGAAAAGTAACAGTAAAAAAAAGAAAAAGAGAGACTGAACACAGAAAATCATGTCACTGGACAAAAAATAATACCAGCCGCACAATCTTAGTTTAAAGTATTAATGCCGCACTAACCTCTTAACTGTACTGACCGAAGAACTGAAAAAATCTAAATCAAACCGCTTATTATATCTCTCACACATTTGAAAGACAGGAGAAAACTTTAAAATATTTGTCTTTGGATTAGGCAGGTAGAAAGTCATATTTTGTCGTGAATTCAATCGTGGCACATTAAAATTAAGCTTACCCAATATATTAATACAGTCGAGTTGATTGTTTAGTAATTTATACAGAGCCATAAATAGGTGGTAATCACGGCGATCCCTGAGTGATTCATATTTAAATCTCTGAAGAAGTAGAGTCTGGGGAAAACCCTGCATGGGATATATTCCGTCGACCCGAAAGCTAAGGTATTTTAAGAATTTTCGCTGCACCCTTTCAAGATTATCAATGTGAACATTATACTCAGGTGTCCAGATCACTGCGGCATATTCTAGTTTCGATCTTATATAGGCATTGTATAAGCTTGTTAAGACATCAACGCTGTTAAAATCCCTAGTGCAGCGCACAATAAATCCATAACTCTGAAGAGCTTCACTAATAATCTTATTTATATGGGGTATAAAAGAAAGCTTTGAATCAAAAACGACACCCAAGTCGCAAAATGAGTCAGAGCGAGAAATAATTTTATTTTCAAGAATATAATCAAAATTAATTACAGAAAGTTTATTTGTAAAAGAAACAACTTTACACTTCTCAATGTTAAGCTTTAAATTATTTTTAATACACCAATTATTAATTAGATCCAAATTCCGTTGAATAACAATACAATCGTTGATGTTTCTAATTCTTTTATATAGTTTAATATCATCAGCGTATATCAAATGGTCAGCATCCAGATCATCACCAATATCATTTATAAAAAGAATAAAAAGTAACGGCCCAAGCACCGATCCCTGGGGGACTCCGGAGCCAGCGGTATATTTATTAGAGCTGAGTCCATGAAGGGAAACATACTGGCAGCGGTTGGAGAGATATGACTTAATTAGTGCCAACAACGACTCTGAAAATCCAAATTTTTCTAATTTTGAAACCAAAATACCATGATCAAGTCGATCGAAAGCTTTTGAAAAATCTAAATATATTACATCAGTTTGTATACCCTCATCCAACGACTCAGAAAGATTTTGTGTCATATTAAGCAAGTTGGTTATCGTGGATCTACCCTTAAAGAATCCATGTTGCTGCTGAGTTATTTGCCTGCGGATGAACGGAAAGACAGACTCGTGAAGTAGGAACTCAAACACTTTACAAAAATTACAGATAATTGATATTGGTCGGTAGTTAGATACTTCCGACCTATCACCCTTTTTATATACAGGGCATACTTTAGAAGTTCTCCATATCTGAGGTATTGACTGATACTTAAGACATAGATTAAATATAATATGAAGCGGTCTCACCAAAACAAAACGGCAATCGTGGATTAAAAATGCCGGAACGGAATCCGGTCCTGTAGTAAACTTCGGTTTAATCTTCTTTAAGGCATTGATGACCTCATCTTCAGAAAAGTAGTGGACATTAATAATATGTTTATAAATAGTTTGATCATTTCTTAAAGCACCGGAAGTACTATTCAGAAATGACTGTTCAAAGAATTTAGCAAAATTGTTTAAAATATCAAGAGGATCAGTGAACTCTTCATTGTCATAAGACATTGCATTTGGAATGTTGGAGGTCTCCCTCTTGCTTTTAATGAAATTCCAGAATTTTTTAGGGTCTCTCCTAATATCAAGTTCTATTCTTTGTAGGTAGTGTTTATAGGAAGTTTGTATATCTTTTTTAATTTTGGATCTTAAGAATTTAAAATTTTGCATTGATTGGGGACAAGCCGTTTTCTTGTATTTATGATGGAACTTATCTTTCTTTTTATGTCTTGGATAATGTTTTTAGTAAACCACGGTGGATACTTACCGTTCGGAGTTTTCGCATACCGTGGCACGCATAAGTCAACAATCTCAAACAATTTGTCGTAGAAAGAAGTGCATGCACCATCCAAACTATCCAGTGATGTAAGAAACGACCAATCAACATCCAGAAACTTATTATACATTAAAGGAAAGTTAGCCTTGCGAAAATTATAGTTAATTTTCAAAGTTTATCACAAAGTCATGTTTGTGGTTAACTGAATGAGAGTATTCCAGTGATATAGAAAGGGCAGGATGATGTTCATCCTCCCCTACAAGCGAGATATCCGAGGCACCCTCAACTACGCATTTTTTGTTGTTATGAAGTACTAGATCCAATATTCTGTTGTTAGCGTTCCTGATATAATTACCTTGCTTCAGATTCATGTAAGTTAAAAAATGACTAAGCGCTCTTGTACAATGATTTTCCACACCACTATTCACGAACTCTGAGAATAAGGGTAAATTAAAATCACCCAGAATACAGACTTTTTTATCAAATACAGGAACAGATGCAATAAAAAACTCAAAAAGATTATCTAGATCATTTAAGGTAACCGGTGGAGGTATATAAACTACAAAAAACAGCATCGTCAAGTAATCGAAACAGACCTTAACGCTTATTAAGTCAATATGCGGTAACAAATTTTCGTTCTGAAATATAATTCTGGATGATTTAAATCGCTGGTCAACAGCTAGTAAAACACCCCCACCCCTTGTTTTGCCAGTTGCATGTGGATCACGATCAGCACGATAGGTATTAAATCTCGAACTTATCACCTCATTAGTAAAAACAGACGAATTTAGCCACGTTTCTGTTAGAGCTATTAATTCGAAATTGCAATATGATGTACTATTTAGAATTTCTGCAGTTTTAGTGAGAAGTCCACGCGTGTTTTGGTAATATAATAAAATATTTGGGGTTTGTAACTGCTTAATGCTGGGAAGTACCATATTAGTATGAGAAATGGAATTGTGGGGGGAAACAGTTGCACCGAAATAAGTAGGCGTCAATAATTGCTATTGGCCCAGAATATTGGCCCGTAGTTTCGCACATGCCCTTTTATAAGCCTCGCATTTGTTTATATCCCATGCAGCGTGTGCGGTACTTACAGGGTTGCCGTGATTTCCACTATTTACCTTAATACAGTTTGAGCACTCAAGAGCCCTTGAATGACAATCACTGATAATGTGGTCATTTCCACATCTAGGACAGCTACGCTTATTGGAACAACTTTTAGCCGTATGATTAAAGTCATTACAATTAAAACACCTACTAACCTCAACGCCGTCATATACTCTACAAGCATCATACCCCACAAATACGTTGCCCACCCTCGTAATTCTATCATAAGTGCCTCTATCAACTTGTACTACAGCTTGAAAACGGTTGGGATTATTTTTCGTCTTACCTACTTTAATAATTTGACACAGAGAATTCGCTACAAAGATATCAGAATTTAATTGTTTTAACACTATCAATAGATCCTCCTCACTGTATGGATCAGTAAAACCAACAATTCTCACTCTGGGATTCAGACCACGCAGTTCCTTTATCACATATGAGTCAGCTAAATTTTTTTCAGCAAGTGCCTTGAGTTTTATGTTGTCCTCAGGGTTCCTACATCCGACCAAAACACCACCGTTACCCATAGGTTTAACTTTAGCAAGTTTTAAACTAGCCTCCATAGGGTCAATATGCATCAGCATGGCCTGTTTTGTTTCATCATTCGACTGCGACTGATTCTTGGGTTTTATCAATATTGCCGGTTGAGTATTGTTTTTGACAACACTGGCATAATTGGCAGGTGATTCAGCATTGGTAATGTTTATTCCGCTAAGTTTCTCAGAAACGAGCTTGGTAAGATCAGTCTTTAGTCCATCAAAAACAGCGGACAGAGTTGCAAGTGCGGCCTGAACTTGATCTTCGACCAATTTCTTAAGAGACTCTTGATTGATTGTAATACACATGTTAACACAATCGGTACATTTCCAGGATAAGCCATTGATCTCATTTAGCAAACCGGCAACGTCGACCGATTTGTGGACACAGGCAGCGTGACTGGCGTTTATACACTCTGAGCAATTTATTTTTTTGCGAGAGGTAATGGATTCCTTACAAAAAACGCAGATAAGAGTCATCTTGACCAACCCAACATAGCAAACAAATGGCAATAATTGGGCACTTTACTGATTAAAGCAATGGAAACAAAGGGCCACAGATAGTGAAACACTATAGGCGGACCGAGCACGAAATTTCACCAAAAAAACTTATCAAAACACGGCAGAAAATGCTACAAATGCCGGAGCCGGCAAAAACGCGGGCACGCAGCAACACGATAAAAAGGATTATATTAATGATGGTAGACCCATCAAGTTTGTACTCTAGTTGACGGCCGCGAGGAGGCCAACACGATGGAACTGTCAAATTTCGTCTAATGTCATTTTAAAACTACCTTTCTTATTAATGATGGTAGACCCGTCAAGTTTGTACTCTAATTGACGGCCGCGAGGAGGCCAACACGATGGAACTGTCAAATTTCGTCTAATGTCATTTTAAAACTAACTTTCTTATTAATGATGGTGGACTTGTCAAGTTTGTACTCTAATTGACGGTCGCGAGAAGGCCAACACGATGGAACTGTCAAATTTCGTCTAATGTCATTTTAAAACTACCTTTCTTATTAATGATGGTAGACCTGTCAAGTTTGTACTCTAATTGACGGCCGCGAGGAGGCCAACACGATGGAACTGTCAAATTTTGTCTAATGTCATTTTAAACCTAACTTTTTTATTAATGATGGTAGACCCATCAAGTTTGTACTCTAATTGACTGCTGCGAGGAGGCCAACACGATGGAACTGTCAAATTTCGTCTAATGTCATTTTAAAACTAACTTTCTTATTAATGATGGTAGACCCATCAAGTTTGTACTCTAATTGACGGCCGCGAGGAGGCCAACACGATGGAACTGTCAAATTTCGTCTAATGTCATTTTAAACCTAACTTTCTTATTAATGATGGTAGACCCGTCAAGTTTGTACTCTAATTGACGGCCGCGAGGAGGCCAACACGATGGAACTGTCAAATTTCGTCTAATGTCATTTTAAAACTACCTTTCTTATTAATGATGGTAGACCTGTCAAGTTTGTACTCTAATTGACGGCCGCGAGGAGGCCAACACGATGGAACTGTCAAATTTCGTCTAATGTCATTTTAAGACTAACTTTCTTATTAATGATGGTAGACCCATCAAGTTTGTACTCTAATTGACGGCCGCGAGGAGGCCAACACGATGGAACTGTCAAATTTCGTCTAATGTCATTTTAAAACTACCTTTCTTATTAATGATGGTAGACCTGTCAAGTTTGTACTCTAATTGACGGCCGCGAGGAGGCCAACACGATGGAACTGTCAAATTTTGTCTAATGTCATTTTAAACCTAACTTTTTTATTAATGATGGTAGACCCATCAAGTTTGTACTCTAATTGACTGCTGCGAGGAGGCCAACACGATGGAACTGTCAAATTTCGTCTAATGTCATTTTAAAACTAACTTTCTTATTAATGATGGTAGACTCATCAAGTTTGTACTCTAATTGACGGCCGCGAGGAGGCCAACACGATGGAACTGTCAAATTTCGTCTAATGTCATTTTAAAACTAACTTTCTTATTAATGATGGTAGCCCCATCAAGTTTGTACTCTAATTGACGGCCGCGAGGAGGCCAACACGAAGGGACTGTCAAATTTTGTCTAATGTCATTTTAAGACTAACTTTCTTATTAATGATGGTAGACCCATCAAGTTTGTACTCTAATTGACGGCCGCGAGGAGGCCAACACGATGGAACTGTCAAATTTCGTCTAATGTCATTTTAAAACTAACTTTCTTATTAATGATGGTAGCCCCATCAAGTTTGTACTCTAATTGACGGCCGCGAGGAGGCCAACACGAAGGGACTGTCAAATTTTGTCTAATGTCATTTTAAGACTAACTTTCTTATTAATGATGGTAGACCCATCAAGTTTGTACTCTAATTGACGGTCGCGAGGAGGCCAACACGATGGAACTGTCAAATTTCGTCTAATGTCATTTTAAAACTAACTTTCTTATTAATGATGGTAGCCCCATCAAGTTTGTACTCTAATTGACGGCCGCGAGGAGGCCAACACGATGGAACTGTCAAATTTCGTCTAATGTCATTTTAAAACTAACTTTCTTATTAATGATGGTGGACTTGTCAAGTTTGTACTCTAATTGACGGTCGCGAGAAGGCCAACACGATGGAACTGTCAAATTTCGTCTAATGTCATTTTAAAACTAACTTTCTTATTAATGATGGTAGACCTGTCAAGTTTGTACTCTAATTGACGGCCGCGATAAGGCCAACACGATGGAACTGTCAAATTTCGTCTAATGTCATTTTAAAACTAACTTTCTTATTAATGATGGTAGCCCCATCAAGTTTGTACTCTAATTGACGGCCGCGAGGAGGCCAACACGATGGAACTGTCAAATTTCGTCTAATGTCATTTTAAAACTAACTTTCTTATTAATGATGGTAGACCCATCAAGTTTGTACTCTAATTGACGGCCGCGAGGAGGCCAACACGATAGAACTGTCAAATTTCGTCTAATGTCATTTTAAAACTAACTTTCTTATTAATGATGGTAGACCTGTCAAGTTTGTACTCTAATTGACGGCCGCGATAAGGCCAACACGATGGAACTGTCAAATTTCGTCTAATGTCATTTTAAAACTAACTTTCTTATTAATGATAGTAGACCCATCAAGTTTGTACTCTAAGTGACGGCCGCGAGGAGGCCAACACGATGGAAGTGTCAAATTTCGTCTAATGTCATTTTAAAAGTACCTTTCTTATTAATGATGGTAGACCTGTCAAGTTTGTACTCTAATTGACGGCCGCGATAAGGCCAACACGATGGAACTGTCAAATTTCGTCTAATGTCATTTTAAAACTAACTTTCTTATTAATGATGGTAGACCCATCAAGTTTGTACTCTAAGTGACGGCCGCGAGGAGGCCAACACGATGGAAGTGTCAAATTTCGTCTAATGTCATTTTAAAAGTACCTTTCTTATAAATGATGGTAGACCTGTCAAGTTTGTACTCTAATTGACGGCCGCGAGGAGGCCAACACGATGGAACTGTCAAATTTTGTCTAATGTCATTTTAAGACTAACTTTCTTATTAATGATGGTAGACCTGTCAAGTTTGTACTCTAATTGACGGCCGCGAGGAGGCCAACACGATGGAACTGTCAAATTTTGTCTAATGTCATTTTAAGACTAACTTTCTTATTAATGATGGTAGACCCATCAAGTTTATACTCTAATTGACGGTCGCGAGGAGGCCAACACGATGGAACTGTCAAATTTCGTCTAATGTCATTTTAAAACTAACTTTCTTATTAATGATGGTAGCCCCATCAAGTTTGTACTCTAATTGACGGCCGCGAGGAGGCCAACACGATGGAACTGTCAAATTTCGTCTAATGTCATTTTAAAACTAACTTTCTTATTAATGATGGTGGACTTGTCAAGTTTGTACTTTAATTGACGGTCGCGAGAAGGCCAACACGATGGAACTGTCAAATTTCGTCTAATGTCATTTTAAAACTAACTTTCTTATTAATGATGGTAGACCTGTCAAGTTTGTACTCTAATTGACGGCCGCGATAAGGCCAACACGATGGAACTGTCAAATTTCGTCTAATGTCATTTTAAAACTAACTTTCTTATTAATGATGGTAGACCCATCAAGTTTGTACTCTAATTGACGGCCGCGAGGAGGCCAACACGATGGAACTGTCAAATTTCGTCTAATGTCATTTTAAAACTAACTTTCTTATTAATGATGGTAGACCCGTCAAGTTTGTGCTCTAATTGACGGCCGCGAGGAGGCCAACACGATGGAACTGTCAAATTTTGTCTAATGTCATTTTAAAACTAACTTTTTTATTAATGATGGTAGACCCATCAAGTTTGTACCCTAATTGACGGCCGCGAGGAGGCCAACACGAAGGGACTGTCAAATTTTGTCTAATGTCATTTTAAGACTAACTTTCTTATTAATGATGGTAGACCCATCAAGTTTGTACTCTAATTGACGGTCGCGAGGAGGCCAACACGATGGAACTGTCAAATTTCGTCTAATGTCATTTTAAAACTAACTTTCTTATTAATGATGGTAGCCCCATCAAGTTTGTACTCTAATTGACGGCCGCGAGGAGGCCAACACGATGGAACTGTCAAATTTCGTCTAATGTCATTTTAAAACTAACTTTCTTATTATTGATGGTAGACCCATCAAGTTTGTACCCTAATTGACGGCCGCGAGGAGGCCAACAGGATGGAACTGTCAAATTTCGTCTAATGTCATTTTAAAACTAACTTTCTTATTAATGATGGTAGCCCCATCAAGTTTGTACTCTAATTGACGGCCGCGAGGAGGCCAACACGAAGGGACTGTCAAATTTTGTCTAATGTCATTTTAAGACTAACTTTCTTATTAATGATGGTAGACCCATCAAGTTTGTACTCTAATTGACGGCCGCGAGGAGGCCAACACGATGGAACTGTCAAATTTCGTCTAATGTCATTTTAAAACTAACTTTCTTATTAATGATGGTAGCCCCATCAAGTTTGTACTCTAATTGACGGCCGCGAGGAGGCCAACACGAAGGGACTGTCAAATTTTGTCTAATGTCATTTTAAGACTAACTTTCTTATTAATGATGGTAGACCCATCAAGTTTGTACTCTAATTGACGGTCGCGAGGAGGCCAACACGATGGAACTGTCAAATTTCGTCTAATGTCATTTTAAAACTAACTTTCTTATTAATGATGGTAGCCCCATCAAGTTTGTACTCTAATTGACGGCCGCGAGGAGGCCAACACGATGGAACTGTCAAATTTCGTCTAATGTCATTTTAAAACTAACTTTCTTATTAATGATGGTGGACTTGTCAAGTTTGTACTCTAATTGACGGTCGCGAGAAGGCCAACACGATGGAACTGTCAAATTTCGTCTAATGTCATTTTAAAACTAACTTTCTTATTAATGATGGTAGACCTGTCAAGTTTGTACTCTAATTGACGGCCGCGATAAGGCCAACACGATGGAACTGTCAAATTTCGTCTAATGTCATTTTAAAACTAACTTTCTTATTAATGATGGTAGCCCTATCAAGTTTGTACTCTAATTGACGGCCGCGAGGAGGCCAACACGATGGAACTGTCAAATTTCGTCTAATGTCATTTTAAAACTAACTTTCTTATTAATGATGGTAGACCCATCAAGTTTGTACTCTAATTGACGGCCGCGAGGAGGCCAACACGATGGAACTGTCAAATTTCGTCTAATGTCATTTTAAAACTAACTTTCTTATTAATGATGGTAGACCTGTCAAGTTTGTACTCTAATTGACGGCCGCGAGGAGGCCAACACGATGGAACTGTCAAATTTTGTCTAATGTCATTTTAAACCTAACTTTTTTATTAATGATGGTAGACCCATCAAGTTTGTACTCTAATTGACTGCTGCGAGGAGGCCAACACGATGGAACTGTCAAATTTCGTCTAATGTCATTTTAAAACTAACTTTCTTATTAATGATGGTAGACCCATCAAGTTTGTACTCTAATTGACGGCCGCGAGGAGGCCAACACGATGGAACTGTCAAATTTCGTCTAATGTCATTTTAAACCTAACTTTCTTATTAATGATGGTAGACCCGTCAAGTTTGTACTCTAATTGACGGCCGCGAGGAGGCCAACACGATGGAACTATCAAATTTCGTCTAATGTCATTTTAAAACTACCTTTCTTATTAATGATGGTAGACCTGTCAAGTTTGTACTCTAATTGACGGCCGCGAGGAGGCCAACACGATGGAACTGTCAAATTTCGTCTAATGTCATTTTAAGACTAACTTTCTTTTTAATGATGGTAGACCCATCAAGTTTGTACTCTAATTGACGGCCGCGAGGAGGCCAACACGATGGAACTGTCAAATTTCGTCTAATGTCATTTTAAAACTACCTTTCTTATTAATGATGGTAGCCCCATCAAGTTTGTACTCTAATTGACGGCCGCGAGGAGGCCAACACGAAGGGACTGTCAAATTTTGTCTAATGTCATTTTAAGACTAACTTTCTTATTAATGATGGTAGACCCATCAAGTTTGTACTCTAATTGACGGCCGCGAGGAGGCCAACACGATGGAACTGTCAAATTTCGTCTAATGTCATTTTAAAACTAACTTTCTTATTAATGATGGTAGCCCCATCAAGTTTGTACTCTAATTGACGGCCGCGAGGAGGCCAACACGAAGGGACTGTCAAATTTTGTCTAATGTCATTTTAAGACTAACTTTCTTATTAATGATGGTAGACCCATCAAGTTTGTACTCTAATTGACGGTCGCGAGGAGGCCAACACGATGGAACTGTCAAATTTCGTCTAATGTCATTTTAAAACTAACTTTCTTATTAATGATGGTAGCCCCATCAAGTTTGTACTCTAATTGACGGCCGCGAGGAGGCCAACACGATGGAACTGTCAAATTTCGTCTAATGTCATTTTAAAACTAACTTTCTTATTAATGATGGTAGACCCATCAAGTTTGTACTCTAATTGACGGCCGCGAGGAGGCCAACACGATGGAACTGTCAAATTTCGTCTAATGTCATTTTAAACCTAACTTTCTTATTAATGATGGTAGACCCGTCAAGTTTGTACTCTAATTGACGGCCGCGAGGAGGCCAACTCGATGGAACTGTCAAATTTCGTCTAATGTCATTTTAAAACTACCTTTCTTATTAATGATGGTAGACCTGTCAAGTTTGTACTCTAATTGACGGCCGCGAGGAGGCCAACACGATGGAACTGTCAAATTTCGTCTAATGTCATTTTAAGACTAACTTTCTTATTAATGATGGTAGACCCATCAAGTTTGTACTCTAATTGACGGCCGCGAGGAGGCCAACACGATGGAACTGTCAAATTTCGTCTAATGTCATTTTAAAACTACCTTTCTTATTAATGATGGTAGACCTGTCAAGTTTGTACTCTAATTGACGGCCGCGAGGAGGCCAACACGATGGAACTGTCAAATTTTGTCTAATGTCATTTTAAACCTAACTTTTTTATTAATGATGGTAGACCCATCAAGTTTGTACTCTAATTGACTGCTGCGAGGAGGCCAACACGATGGAACTGTCAAATTTCGTCTAATGTCATTTTAAAACTAACTTTCTTATTAATGATGGTAGACTCATCAAGTTTGTACTCTAATTGACGGCCGCGAGGAGGCCAACACGATGGAACTGTCAAATTTCGTCTAATGTCATTTTAAAACTAACTTTCTTATTAATGATGGTAGCCCCATCAAGTTTGTACTCTAATTGACGGCCGCGAGGAGGCCAACACGAAGGGACTGTCAAATTTTGTCTAATGTCATTTTAAGACTAACTTTCTTATTAATGATGGTAGACCCATCAAGTTTGTACTCTAATTGACGGCCGCGAGGAGGCCAACACGATGGAACTGTCAAATTTCGTCTAATGTCATTTTAAAACTAACTTTCTTATTAATGATGGTAGCCCCATCAAGTTTGTACTCTAATTGACGGCCGCGAGGAGGCCAACACGAAGGGACTGTCAAATTTTGTCTAATGTCATTTTAAGACTAACTTTCTTATTAATGATGGTAGACCCATCAAGTTTGTACTCTAATTGACGGTCGCGAGGAGGCCAACACGATGGAACTGTCAAATTTCGTCTAATGTCATTTTAAAACTAACTTTCTTATTAATGATGGTAGCCCCATCAAGTTTGTACTCTAATTGACGGCCGCGAGGAGGCCAACACGAAGGGACTGTCAAATTTTGTCTAATGTCATTTTAAGACTAACTTTCTTATTAATGATGGTAGACCCATCAAGTTTGTACTCTAATTGACGGTCGCGAGGAGGCCAACACGATGGAACTGTCAAATTTCGTCTAATGTCATTTTAAAACTAACTTTCTTATTAATGATGGTAGCCCCATCAAGTTTGTACTCTAATTGACGGCCGCGAGGAGGCCAACACGATGGAACTGTCAAATTTTGTCTAATGTCATTTTAAGACTAACTTTCTTATTAATGATGGTAGACCTGTCAAGTTTGTACTCTAATTGACGGCCGCGAGGAGGCCAACACGATGGAACTGTCAAATTTTGTCTAATGTCATTTTAAGACTAACTTTCTTATTAATGATGGTAGACCCATCAAGTTTATACTCTAATTGACGGTCGCGAGGAGGCCAACACGATGGAACTGTCAAATTTCGTCTAATGTCATTTTAAAACTAACTTTCTTATTAATGATGGTAGCCCCATCAAGTTTGTACTCTAATTGACGGCCGCGAGGAGGCCAACACGATGGAACTGTCAAATTTCGTCTAATGTCATTTTAAAACTAACTTTCTTATTAATGATGGTGGACTTGTCAAGTTTGTACTTTAATTGACGGTCGCGAGAAGGCCAACACGATGGAACTGTCAAATTTCGTCTAATGTCATTTTAAAACTAACTTTCTTATTAATGATGGTAGACCTGTCAAGTTTGTACTCTAATTGACGGCCGCGATAAGGCCAACACGATGGAACTGTCAAATTTCGTCTAATGTCATTTTAAAACTAACTTTCTTATTAATGATGGTAGACCCATCAAGTTTGTACTCTAATTGACGGCCGCGAGGAGGCCAACACGATGGAACTGTCAAATTTCGTCTAATGTCATTTTAAAACTAACTTTCTTATTAATGATGGTGGACTTGTCAAGTTTGTACTTTAATTGACGGTCGCGAGAAGGCCAACACGATGGAACTGTCAAATTTCGTCTAATGTCATTTTAAAACTAACTTTCTTATTAATGATGGTAGACCTGTCAAGTTTGTACTCTAATTGACGGCCGCGATAAGGCCAACACGATGGAACTGTCAAATTTCGTCTAATGTCATTTTAAAACTAACTTTCTTATTAATGATGGTAGACCCATCAAGTTTGTACTCTAATTGACGGCCGCGAGGAGGCCAACACGATGGAACTGTCAAATTTCGTCTAATGTCATTTTAAAACTAACTTTCTTATTAATGATGGTAGACCCGTCAAGTTTGTGCTCTAATTGACGGCCGCGAGGAGGCCAACACGATGGAACTGTCAAATTTTGTCTAATGTCATTTTAAAACTAACTTTTTTATTAATGATGGTAGACCCATCAAGTTTGTACCCTAATTGACGGCCGCGAGGAGGCCAACACGAAGGGACTGTCAAATTTTGTCTAATGTCATTTTAAGACTAACTTTCTTATTAATGATGGTAGACCCATCAAGTTTGTACTCTAATTGACGGTCGCGAGGAGGCCAACACGATGGAACTGTCAAATTTCGTCTAATGTCATTTTAAAACTAACTTTCTTATTAATGATGGTAGCCCCATCAAGTTTGTACTCTAATTGACGGCCGCGAGGAGGCCAACACGATGGAACTGTCAAATTTCGTCTAATGTCATTTTAAAACTAACTTTCTTATTATTGATGGTAGACCCATCAAGTTTGTACCCTAATTGACGGCCGCGAGGAGGCCAACAGGATGGAACTGTCAAATTTCGTCTAATGTCATTTTAAAACTAACTTTCTTATTAATGATGGTAGCCCCATCAAGTTTGTACTCTAATTGACGGCCGCGAGGAGGCCAACACGAAGGGACTGTCAAATTTTGTCTAATGTCATTTTAAGACTAACTTTCTTATTAATGATGGTAGACCCATCAAGTTTGTACTCTAATTGACGGCCGCGAGGAGGCCAACACGATGGAACTGTCAAATTTCGTCTAATGTCATTTTAAAACTAACTTTCTTATTAATGATGGTAGCCCCATCAAGTTTGTACTCTAATTGACGGCCGCGAGGAGGCCAACACGAAGGGACTGTCAAATTTTGTCTAATGTCATTTTAAGACTAACTTTCTTATTAATGATGGTAGACCCATCAAGTTTGTACTCTAATTGACGGTCGCGAGGAGGCCAACACGATGGAACTGTCAAATTTCGTCTAATGTCATTTTAAAACTAACTTTCTTATTAATGATGGTAGCCCCATCAAGTTTGTACTCTAATTGACGGCCGCGAGGAGGCCAACACGATGGAACTGTCAAATTTCGTCTAATGTCATTTTAAAACTAACTTTCTTATTAATGATGGTGGACTTGTCAAGTTTGTACTCTAATTGACGGTCGCGAGAAGGCCAACACGATGGAACTGTCAAATTTCGTCTAATGTCATTTTAAAACTAACTTTCTTATTAATGATGGTAGACCTGTCAAGTTTGTACTCTAATTGACGGCCGCGATAAGGCCAACACGATGGAACTGTCAAATTTCGTCTAATGTCATTTTAAAACTAACTTTCTTATTAATGATGGTAGCCCTATCAAGTTTGTACTCTAATTGACGGCCGCGAGGAGGCCAACACGATGGAACTGTCAAATTTCGTCTAATGTCATTTTAAAACTAACTTTCTTATTAATGATGGTAGACCCATCAAGTTTGTACTCTAATTGACGGCCGCGAGGAGGCCAACACGATGGAACTGTCAAATTTCGTCTAATGTCATTTTAAAACTAACTTTCTTATTAATGATGGTAGACCTGTCAAGTTTGTACTCTAATTGACGGCCGCGAGGAGGCCAACACGATGGAACTGTCAAATTTTGTCTAATGTCATTTTAAACCTAACTTTTTTATTAATGATGGTAGACCCATCAAGTTTGTACTCTAATTGACTGCTGCGAGGAGGCCAACACGATGGAACTGTCAAATTTCGTCTAATGTCATTTTAAAACTAACTTTCTTATTAATGATGGTAGACCCATCAAGTTTGTACTCTAATTGACGGCCGCGAGGAGGCCAACACGATGGAACTGTCAAATTTCGTCTAATGTCATTTTAAACCTAACTTTCTTATTAATGATGGTAGACCCGTCAAGTTTGTACTCTAATTGACGGCCGCGAGGAGGCCAACACGATGGAACTATCAAATTTCGTCTAATGTCATTTTAAAACTACCTTTCTTATTAATGATGGTAGACCTGTCAAGTTTGTACTCTAATTGACGGCCGCGAGGAGGCCAACACGATGGAACTGTCAAATTTCGTCTAATGTCATTTTAAGACTAACTTTCTTTTTAATGATGGTAGACCCATCAAGTTTGTACTCTAATTGACGGCCGCGAGGAGGCCAACACGATGGAACTGTCAAATTTCGTCTAATGTCATTTTAAAACTACCTTTCTTATTAATGATGGTAGCCCCATCAAGTTTGTACTCTAATTGACGGCCGCGAGGAGGCCAACACGAAGGGACTGTCAAATTTTGTCTAATGTCATTTTAAGACTAACTTTCTTATTAATGATGGTAGACCCATCAAGTTTGTACTCTAATTGACGGCCGCGAGGAGGCCAACACGATGGAACTGTCAAATTTCGTCTAATGTCATTTTAAAACTAACTTTCTTATTAATGATGGTAGCCCCATCAAGTTTGTACTCTAATTGACGGCCGCGAGGAGGCCAACACGAAGGGACTGTCAAATTTTGTCTAATGTCATTTTAAGACTAACTTTCTTATTAATGATGGTAGACCCATCAAGTTTGTACTCTAATTGACGGTCGCGAGGAGGCCAACACGATGGAACTGTCAAATTTCGTCTAATGTCATTTTAAAACTAACTTTCTTATTAATGATGGTAGCCCCATCAAGTTTGTACTCTAATTGACGGCCGCGAGGAGGCCAACACGATGGAACTGTCAAATTTCGTCTAATGTCATTTTAAAACTAACTTTCTTATTAATGATGGTAGACCCATCAAGTTTGTACTCTAATTGACGGCCGCGAGGAGGCCAACACGATGGAACTGTCAAATTTCGTCTAATGTCATTTTAAACCTAACTTTCTTATTAATGATGGTAGACCCGTCAAGTTTGTACTCTAATTGACGGCCGCGAGGAGGCCAACACGATGGAACTGTCAAATTTCGTCTAATGTCATTTTAAAACTACCTTTCTTATTAATGATGGTAGACCTGTCAAGTTTGTACTCTAATTGACGGCCGCGAGGAGGCCAACACGATGGAACTGTCAAATTTCGTCTAATGTCATTTTAAGACTAACTTTCTTATTAATGATGGTAGACCCATCAAGTTTGTACTCTAATTGACGGCCGCGAGGAGGCCAACACGATGGAACTGTCAAATTTCGTCTAATGTCATTTTAAAACTACCTTTCTTATTAATGATGGTAGACCTGTCAAGTTTGTACTCTAATTGACGGCCGCGAGGAGGCCAACACGATGGAACTGTCAAATTTTGTCTAATGTCATTTTAAACCTAACTTTTTTATTAATGATGGTAGACCCATCAAGTTTGTACTCTAATTGACTGCTGCGAGGAGGCCAACACGATGGAACTGTCAAATTTCGTCTAATGTCATTTTAAAACTAACTTTCTTATTAATGATGGTAGACTCATCAAGTTTGTACTCTAATTGACGGCCGCGAGGAGGCCAACACGATGGAACTGTCAAATTTCGTCTAATGTCATTTTAAAACTAACTTTCTTATTAATGATGGTAGCCCCATCAAGTTTGTACTCTAATTGACGGCCGCGAGGAGGCCAACACGAAGGGACTGTCAAATTTTGTCTAATGTCATTTTAAGACTAACTTTCTTATTAATGATCGTAGACCCATCAAGTTTGTACTCTAATTGACGGCCGCGAGGAGGCCAACACGATGGAACTGTCAAATTTCGTCTAATGTCATTTTAAAACTAACTTTCTTATTAATGATGGTAGCCCCATCAAGTTTGTACTCTAATTGACGGCCGCGAGGAGGCCAACACGAAGGGACTGTCAAATTTTGTCTAATGTCATTTTAAGACTAACTTTCTTATTAATGATGGTAGACCCATCAAGTTTGTACTCTAATTGACGGTCGCGAGGAGGCCAACACGATGGAACTGTCAAATTTCGTCTAATGTCATTTTAAAACTAACTTTCTTATTAATGATGGTAGCCCCATCAAGTTTGTACTCTAATTGACGGCCGCGAGGAGGCCAACACGAAGGGACTGTCAAATTTTGTCTAATGTCATTTTAAGACTAACTTTCTTATTAATGATGGTAGACCCATCAAGTTTGTACTCTAATTGACGGTCGCGAGGAGGCCAACACGATGGAACTGTCAAATTTCGTCTAATGTCATTTTAAAACTAACTTTCTTATTAATGA
The DNA here is from genome assembly GCA_935413205.1 of Polydrusus cervinus. Taxonomy (NCBI): domain Eukaryota; kingdom Metazoa; phylum Arthropoda; class Insecta; order Coleoptera; family Curculionidae; genus Polydrusus; species Polydrusus cervinus. The sequence goes on along the minus strand of OW284513.1, from coordinate 72,777,191 downwards.
TGGTAGCCCCATCAAGTTTGTACTCTAATTGACGGCCGCGAGGAGGCCAACACGATGGAACTGTCAAATTTTGTCTAATGTCATTTTAAGACTAACTTTCTTATTAATGATGGTAGACCTGTCAAGTTTGTACTCTAATTGACGGCCGCGAGGAGGCCAACACGATGGAACTGTCAAATTTTGTCTAATGTCATTTTAAGACTAACTTTCTTATTAATGATGGTAGACCCATCAAGTTTATACTCTAATTGACGGTCGCGAGGAGGCCAACACGATGGAACTGTCAAATTTCGTCTAATGTCATTTTAAAACTAACTTTCTTATTAATGATGGTAGCCCCATCAAGTTTGTACTCTAATTGACGGCCGCGAGGAGGCCAACACGATGGAACTGTCAAATTTCGTCTAATGTCATTTTAAAACTAACTTTCTTATTAATGATGGTGGACTTGTCAAGTTTGTACTTTAATTGACGGTCGCGAGAAGGCCAACACGATGGAACTGTCAAATTTCGTCTAATGTCATTTTAAAACTAACTTTCTTATTAATGATGGTAGACCTGTCAAGTTTGTACTCTAATTGACGGCCGCGATAAGGCCAACACGATGGAACTGTCAAATTTCGTCTAATGTCATTTTAAAACTAACTTTCTTATTAATGATGGTAGACCCGTCAAGTTTGTGCTCTAATTGACGGCCGCGAGGAGGCCAACACGATGGAACTGTCAAATTTTGTCTAATGTCATTTTAAAACTAACTTTTTTATTAATGATGGTAGACCCATCAAGTTTGTACTCTAATTGACGGCCGCGAGGAGGCCAACACGATGGAACTGTCAAATTTCGTCTAATGTCATTTTAAAACTAACTTTCTTATTAATGATGGTAGACCCGTCAAGTTTGTGCTCTAATTGACGGCCGCGAGGAGGCCAACACGATGGAACTGTCAAATTTCGTCTAATGTCATTTTAAGACTAACTTTCTTTTTAATGATGGTAGACCCATCAAGTTTGTACTCTAATTGACGGCCGCGAGGAGGCCAACACGATGGAACTGTCAAATTTCGTCTAATGTCATTTTAAAACTACCTTTCTTATTAATGATGGTAGCCCCATCAAGTTTGTACTCTAATTGACGGCCGCGAGGAGGCCAACACGAAGGGACTGTCAAATTTTGTCTAATGTCATTTTAAGACTAACTTTCTTATTAATGATGGTAGACCCATCAAGTTTGTACTCTAATTGACGGCCGCGAGGAGGCCAACACGATGGAACTGTCAAATTTCGTCTAATGTCATTTTAAAACTAACTTTCTTATTAATGATGGTAGCCCCATCAAGTTTGTACTCTAATTGACGGCCGCGAGGAGGCCAACACGAAGGGACTGTCAAATTTTGTCTAATGTCATTTTAAGACTAACTTTCTTATTAATGATGGTAGACCCATCAAGTTTGTACTCTAATTGACGGTCGCGAGGAGGCCAACACGATGGAACTGTCAAATTTCGTCTAATGTCATTTTAAAACTAACTTTCTTATTAATGATGGTAGCCCCATCAAGTTTGTACTCTAATTGACGGCCGCGAGGAGGCCAACACGATGGAACTGTCAAATTTCGTCTAATGTCATTTTAAAACTAACTTTCTTATTAATGATGGTAGACCCATCAAGTTTGTACTCTAATTGACGGCCGCGAGGAGGCCAACACGATGGAACTGTCAAATTTCGTCTAATGTCATTTTAAACCTAACTTTCTTATTAATGATGGTAGACCCGTCAAGTTTGTACTCTAATTGACGGCCGCGAGGAGGCCAACACGATGGAACTGTCAAATTTCGTCTAATGTCATTTTAAAACTACCTTTCTTATTAATGATGGTAGACCTGTCAAGTTTGTACTCTAATTGACGGCCGCGAGGAGGCCAACACGATGGAACTGTCAAATTTCGTCTAATGTCATTTTAAGACTAACTTTCTTATTAATGATGGTAGACCCATCAAGTTTGTACTCTAATTGACGGCCGCGAGGAGGCCAACACGATGGAACTGTCAAATTTCGTCTAATGTCATTTTAAAACTACCTTTCTTATTAATGATGGTAGACCTGTCAAGTTTGTACTCTAATTGACGGCCGCGAGGAGGCCAACACGATGGAACTGTCAAATTTTGTCTAATGTCATTTTAAACCTAACTTTTTTATTAATGATGGTAGACCCATCAAGTTTGTACTCTAATTGACTGCTGCGAGGAGGCCAACACGATGGAACTGTCAAATTTCGTCTAATGTCATTTTAAAACTAACTTTCTTATTAATGATGGTAGACTCATCAAGTTTGTACTCTAATTGACGGCCGCGAGGAGGCCAACACGATGGAACTGTCAAATTTCGTCTAATGTCATTTTAAAACTAACTTTCTTATTAATGATGGTAGCCCCATCAAGTTTGTACTCTAATTGACGGCCGCGAGGAGGCCAACACGAAGGGACTGTCAAATTTTGTCTAATGTCATTTTAAGACTAACTTTCTTATTAATGATGGTAGACCCATCAAGTTTGTACTCTAATTGACGGCCGCGAGGAGGCCAACACGATGGAACTGTCAAATTTCGTCTAATGTCATTTTAAAACTAACTTTCTTATTAATGATGGTAGCCCCATCAAGTTTGTACTCTAATTGACGGCCGCGAGGAGGCCAACACGAAGGGACTGTCAAATTTTGTCTAATGTCATTTTAAGACTAACTTTCTTATTAATGATGGTAGACCCATCAAGTTTGTACTCTAATTGACGGTCGCGAGGAGGCCAACACGATGGAACTGTCAAATTTCGTCTAATGTCATTTTAAAACTAACTTTCTTATTAATGATGGTAGCCCCATCAAGTTTGTACTCTAATTGACGGCCGCGAGGAGGCCAACACGAAGGGACTGTCAAATTTTGTCTAATGTCATTTTAAGACTAACTTTCTTATTAATGATGGTAGACCCATCAAGTTTGTACTCTAATTGACGGTCGCGAGGAGGCCAACACGATGGAACTGTCAAATTTCGTCTAATGTCATTTTAAAACTAACTTTCTTATTAATGATGGTAGCCCCATCAAGTTTGTACTCTAATTGACGGCCGCGAGGAGGCCAACACGATGGAACTGTCAAATTTTGTCTAATGTCATTTTAAGACTAACTTTCTTATTAATGATGGTAGACCTGTCAAGTTTGTACTCTAATTGACGGCCGCGAGGAGGCCAACACGATGGAACTGTCAAATTTTGTCTAATGTCATTTTAAGACTAACTTTCTTATTAATGATGGTAGACCCATCAAGTTTATACTCTAATTGACGGTCGCGAGGAGGCCAACACGATGGAACTGTCAAATTTCGTCTAATGTCATTTTAAAACTAACTTTCTTATTAATGATGGTAGCCCCATCAAGTTTGTACTCTAATTGACGGCCGCGAGGAGGCCAACACGATGGAACTGTCAAATTTCGTCTAATGTCATTTTAAAACTAACTTTCTTATTAATGATGGTGGACTTGTCAAGTTTGTACTTTAATTGACGGTCGCGAGAAGGCCAACACGATGGAACTGTCAAATTTCGTCTAATGTCATTTTAAAACTAACTTTCTTATTAATGATGGTAGACCTGTCAAGTTTGTACTCTAATTGACGGCCGCGATAAGGCCAACACGATGGAACTGTCAAATTTCGTCTAATGTCATTTTAAAACTAACTTTCTTATTAATGATGGTAGACCCATCAAGTTTGTACTCTAATTGACGGCCGCGAGGAGGCCAACACGAAGGGACTGTCAAATTTTGTCTAATGTCATTTTAAGACTAACTTTCTTATTAATGATGGTAGACCCATCAAGTTTGTACTCTAATTGACGGTCGCGAGGAGGCCAACACGATGGAACTGTCAAATTTCGTCTAATGTCATTTTAAAACTAACTTTCTTATTAATGATGGTAGCCCCATCAAGTTTGTACTCTAATTGATGGCCGCGAGGAGGCCAACACGATGGAACTGTCAAATTTTGTCTAATGTCATTTTAAGACTAACTTTCTTATTAATGATGGTAGACCTGTCAAGTTTGTACTCTAATTGACGGCCGCGAGGAGGCCAACACGATGGAACTGTCAAATTTTGTCTAATGTCATTTTAAGACTAACTTTCTTATTAATGATGGTAGACCCATCAAGTTTATACTCTAATTGACGGTCGCGAGGAGGCCAACACGATGGAACTGTCAAATTTCGTCTAATGTCATTTTAAAACTAACTTTCTTATTAATGATGGTAGCCCCATCAAGTTTGTACTCTAATTGACGGCCGCGAGGAGGCCAACACGATGGAACTGTCAAATTTCGTCTAATGTCATTTTAAAACTAACTTTCTTATTAATGATGGTGGACTTGTCAAGTTTGTACTTTAATTGACGGTCGCGAGAAGGCCAACACGATGGAACTGTCAAATTTCGTCTAATGTCATTTTAAAACTAACTTTCTTATTAATGATGGTAGACCTGTCAAGTTTGTACTCTAATTGACGGCCGCGATAAGGCCAACACGATGGAACTGTCAAATTTCGTCTAATGTCATTTTAAAACTAACTTTCTTATTAATGATGGTAGACCCATCAAGTTTGTACTCTAATTGACGGCCGCGAGGAGGCCAACACGATGGAACTGTCAAATTTCGTCTAATGTCATTTTAAAACTAACTTTCTTATTAATGATGGTAGACCCGTCAAGTTTGTGCTCTAATTGACGGCCGCGAGGAGGCCAACACGATGGAACTGTCAAATTTTGTCTAATGTCATTTTAAAACTAACTTTTTTATTAATGATGGTAGACCCATCAAGTTTGTACCCTAATTGACGGCCGCGAGGAGGCCAACACGAAGGGACTGTCAAATTTTGTCTAATGTCATTTTAAGACTAACTTTCTTATTAATGATGGTAGACCCATCAAGTTTGTACTCTAATTGACGGTCGCGAGGAGGCCAACACGATGGAACTGTCAAATTTCGTCTAATGTCATTTTAAAACTAACTTTCTTATTAATGATGGTAGCCCCATCAAGTTTGTACTCTAATTGACGGCCGCGAGGAGGCCAACACGAAGGGACTGTCAAATTTTGTCTAATGTCATTTTAAGACTAACTTTCTTATTAATGATGGTAGACCCATCAAGTTTGTACTCTAATTGACGGTCGCGAGGAGGCCAACACGATGGAACTGTCAAATTTCGTCTAATGTCATTTTAAAACTAACTTTCTTATTAATGATGGTAGCCCCATCAAGTTTGTACTCTAATTGACGGCCGCGAGGAGGCCAACACGATGGAACTGTCAAATTTCGTCTAATGTCATTTTAAAACTAACTTTCTTATTAATGATGGTAGACCCATCAAGTTTGTACTCTAATTGACGGCCGCGAGGAGGCCAACACGATGGAACTGTCAAATTTCGTCTAATGTCATTTTAAACCTAACTTTCTTATTAATGATGGTAGACCCGTCAAGTTTGTACTCTAATTGACGGCCGCGAGGAGGCCAACACGATGGAACTGTCAAATTTCGTCTAATGTCATTTTAAAACTACCTTTCTTATTAATGATGGTAGACCTGTCAAGTTTGTACTCTAATTGACGGCCGCGAGGAGGCCAACACGATGGAACTGTCAAATTTCGTCTAATGTCATTTTAAGACTAACTTTCTTATTAATGATGGTAGACCCATCAAGTTTGTACTCTAATTGACGGCCGCGAGGAGGCCAACACGATGGAACTGTCAAATTTCGTCTAATGTCATTTTAAAACTACCTTTCTTATTAATGATGGTAGACCTGTCAAGTTTGTACTCTAATTGACGGCCGCGAGGAGGCCAACACGATGGAACTGTCAAATTTTGTCTAATGTCATTTTAAACCTAACTTTTTTATTAATGATGGTAGACCCATCAAGTTTGTACTCTAATTGACTGCTGCGAGGAGGCCAACACGATGGAACTGTCAAATTTCGTCTAATGTCATTTTAAAACTAACTTTCTTATTAATGATGGTAGACTCATCAAGTTTGTACTCTAATTGACGGCCGCGAGGAGGCCAACACGATGGAACTGTCAAATTTCGTCTAATGTCATTTTAAAACTAACTTTCTTATTAATGATGGTAGCCCCATCAAGTTTGTACTCTAATTGACGGCCGCGAGGAGGCCAACACGAAGGGACTGTCAAATTTTGTCTAATGTCATTTTAAGACTAACTTTCTTATTAATGATGGTAGACCCATCAAGTTTGTACTCTAATTGACGGCCGCGAGGAGGCCAACACGATGGAACTGTCAAATTTCGTCTAATGTCATTTTAAAACTAACTTTCTTATTAATGATGGTAGCCCCATCAAGTTTGTACTCTAATTGACGGCCGCGAGGAGGCCAACACGAAGGGACTGTCAAATTTTGTCTAATGTCATTTTAAGACTAACTTTCTTATTAATGATGGTAGACCCATCAAGTTTGTACTCTAATTGACGGTCGCGAGGAGGCCAACACGATGGAACTGTCAAATTTCGTCTAATGTCATTTTAAAACTAACTTTCTTATTAATGATGGTAGCCCCATCAAGTTTGTACTCTAATTGACGGCCGCGAGGAGGCCAACACGAAGGGACTGTCAAATTTTGTCTAATGTCATTTTAAGACTAACTTTCTTATTAATGATGGTAGACCCATCAAGTTTGTACTCTAATTGACGGTCGCGAGGAGGCCAACACGATGGAACTGTCAAATTTCGTCTAATGTCATTTTAAAACTAACTTTCTTATTAATGATGGTAGCCCCATCAAGTTTGTACTCTAATTGACGGCCGCGAGGAGGCCAACACGATGGAACTGTCAAATTTTGTCTAATGTCATTTTAAGACTAACTTTCTTATTAATGATGGTAGACCTGTCAAGTTTGTACTCTAATTGACGGCCGCGAGGAGGCCAACACGATGGAACTGTCAAATTTTGTCTAATGTCATTTTAAGACTAACTTTCTTATTAATGATGGTAGACCCATCAAGTTTATACTCTAATTGACGGTCGCGAGGAGGCCAACACGATGGAACTGTCAAATTTCGTCTAATGTCATTTTAAAACTAACTTTCTTATTAATGATGGTAGCCCCATCAAGTTTGTACTCTAATTGACGGCCGCGAGGAGGCCAACACGATGGAACTGTCAAATTTCGTCTAATGTCATTTTAAAACTAACTTTCTTATTAATGATGGTGGACTTGTCAAGTTTGTACTTTAATTGACGGTCGCGAGAAGGCCAACACGATGGAACTGTCAAATTTCGTCTAATGTCATTTTAAAACTAACTTTCTTATTAATGATGGTAGACCTGTCAAGTTTGTACTCTAATTGACGGCCGCGATAAGGCCAACACGATGGAACTGTCAAATTTCGTCTAATGTCATTTTAAAACTAACTTTCTTATTAATGATGGTAGACCCGTCAAGTTTGTGCTCTAATTGACGGCCGCGAGGAGGCCAACACGATGGAACTGTCAAATTTTGTCTAATGTCATTTTAAAACTAACTTTTTTATTAATGATGGTAGACCCATCAAGTTTGTACTCTAATTGACGGCCGCGAGGAGGCCAACACGATGGAACTGTCAAATTTCGTCTAATGTCATTTTAAAACTAACTTTCTTATTAATGATGGTAGACCCGTCAAGTTTGTGCTCTAATTGACGGCCGCGAGGAGGCCAACACGATGGAACTGTCAAATTTCGTCTAATGTCATTTTAAGACTAACTTTCTTTTTAATGATGGTAGACCCATCAAGTTTGTACTCTAATTGACGGCCGCGAGGAGGCCAACACGATGGAACTGTCAAATTTCGTCTAATGTCATTTTAAAACTACCTTTCTTATTAATGATGGTAGCCCCATCAAGTTTGTACTCTAATTGACGGCCGCGAGGAGGCCAACACGAAGGGACTGTCAAATTTTGTCTAATGTCATTTTAAGACTAACTTTCTTATTAATGATGGTAGACCCATCAAGTTTGTACTCTAATTGACGGCCGCGAGGAGGCCAACACGATGGAACTGTCAAATTTCGTCTAATGTCATTTTAAAACTAACTTTCTTATTAATGATGGTAGCCCCATCAAGTTTGTACTCTAATTGACGGCCGCGAGGAGGCCAACACGAAGGGACTGTCAAATTTTGTCTAATGTCATTTTAAGACTAACTTTCTTATTAATGATGGTAGACCCATCAAGTTTGTACTCTAATTGACGGTCGCGAGGAGGCCAACACGATGGAACTGTCAAATTTCGTCTAATGTCATTTTAAAACTAACTTTCTTATTAATGATGGTAGCCCCATCAAGTTTGTACTCTAATTGACGGCCGCGAGGAGGCCAACACGATGGAACTGTCAAATTTCGTCTAATGTCATTTTAAAACTAACTTTCTTATTAATGATGGTAGACCCATCAAGTTTGTACTCTAATTGACGGCCGCGAGGAGGCCAACACGATGGAACTGTCAAATTTCGTCTAATGTCATTTTAAACCTAACTTTCTTATTAATGATGGTAGACCCGTCAAGTTTGTACTCTAATTGACGGCCGCGAGGAGGCCAACACGATGGAACTGTCAAATTTCGTCTAATGTCATTTTAAAACTACCTTTCTTATTAATGATGGTAGACCTGTCAAGTTTGTACTCTAATTGACGGCCGCGAGGAGGCCAACACGATGGAACTGTCAAATTTCGTCTAATGTCATTTTAAGACTAACTTTCTTATTAATGATGGTAGACCCATCAAGTTTGTACTCTAATTGACGGCCGCGAGGAGGCCAACACGATGGAACTGTCAAATTTCGTCTAATGTCATTTTAAAACTACCTTTCTTATTAATGATGGTAGACCTGTCAAGTTTGTACTCTAATTGACGGCCGCGAGGAGGCCAACACGATGGAACTGTCAAATTTTGTCTAATGTCATTTTAAACCTAACTTTTTTATTAATGATGGTAGACCCATCAAGTTTGTACTCTAATTGACTGCTGCGAGGAGGCCAACACGATGGAACTGTCAAATTTCGTCTAATGTCATTTTAAAACTAACTTTCTTATTAATGATGGTAGACTCATCAAGTTTGTACTCTAATTGACGGCCGCGAGGAGGCCAACACGATGGAACTGTCAAATTTCGTCTAATGTCATTTTAAAACTAACTTTCTTATTAATGATGGTAGCCCCATCAAGTTTGTACTCTAATTGACGGCCGCGAGGAGGCCAACACGAAGGGACTGTCAAATTTTGTCTAATGTCATTTTAAGACTAACTTTCTTATTAATGATGGTAGACCCATCAAGTTTGTACTCTAATTGACGGCCGCGAGGAGGCCAACACGATGGAACTGTCAAATTTCGTCTAATGTCATTTTAAAACTAACTTTCTTATTAATGATGGTAGCCCCATCAAGTTTGTAATCTAATTGACGGCCGCGAGGAGGCCAACACGAAGGGACTGTCAAATTTTGTCTAATGTCATTTTAAGACTAACTTTCTTATTAATGATGGTAGACCCATCAAGTTTGTACTCTAATTGACGGTCGCGAGGAGGCCAACACGATGGAACTGTCAAATTTCGTCTAATGTCATTTTAAAACTAACTTTCTTATTAATGATGGTAGCCCCATCAAGTTTGTACTCTAATTGACGGCCGCGAGGAGGCCAACACGAAGGGACTGTCAAATTTTGTCTAATGTCATTTTAAGACTAACTTTCTTATTAATGATGGTAGACCCATCAAGTTTGTACTCTAATTGACGGTCGCGAGGAGGCCAACACGATGGAACTGTCAAATTTCGTCTAATGTCATTTTAAAACTAACTTTCTTATTAATGATGGTAGCCCCATCAAGTTTGTACTCTAATTGACGGCCGCGAGGAGGCCAACACGATGGAACTGTCAAATTTTGTCTAATGTCATTTTAAGACTAACTTTCTTATTAATGATGGTAGACCTGTCAAGTTTGTACTCTAATTGACGGCCGCGAGGAGGCCAACACGATGGAACTGTCAAATTTTGTCTAATGTCATTTTAAGACTAACTTTCTTATTAATGATGGTAGACCCATCAAGTTTATACTCTAATTGACGGTCGCGAGGAGGCCAACACGATGGAACTGTCAAATTTCGTCTAATGTCATTTTAAAACTAACTTTCTTATTAATGATGGTAGCCCCATCAAGTTTGTACTCTAATTGACGGCCGCGAGGAGGCCAACACGATGGAACTGTCAAATTTCGTCTAATGTCATTTTAAAACTAACTTTCTTATTAATGATGGTGGACTTGTCAAGTTTGTACTTTAATTGACGGTCGCGAGAAGGCCAACACGATGGAACTGTCAAATTTCGTCTAATGTCATTTTAAAACTAACTTTCTTATTAATGATGGTAGACCTGTCAAGTTTGTACTCTAATTGACGGCCGCGATAAGGCCAACACGATGGAACTGTCAAATTTCGTCTAATGTCATTTTAAAACTAACTTTCTTATTAATGATGGTAGACCCATCAAGTTTGTACTCTAATTGACGGCCGCGAGGAGGCCAACACGATGGAACTGTCAAATTTCGTCTAATGTCATTTTAAAACTAACTTTCTTATTAATGATGGTAGACCCGTCAAGTTTGTGCTCTAATTGACGGCCGCGAGGAGGCCAACACGATGGAACTGTCAAATTTTGTCTAATGTCATTTTAAAACTAACTTTTTTATTAATGATGGTAGACCCATCAAGTTTGTACCCTAATTGACGGCCGCGAGGAGGCCAACACGAAGGGACTGTCAAATTTTGTCTAATGTCATTTTAAGACTAACTTTCTTATTAATGATGGTAGACCCATCAAGTTTGTACTCTAATTGACGGTCGCGAGGAGGCCAACACGATGGAACTGTCAAATTTCGTCTAATGTCATTTTAAAACTAACTTTCTTATTAATGATGGTAGCCCCATCAAGTTTGTACTCTAATTGACGGCCGCGAGGAGGCCAACACGATGGAACTGTCAAATTTCGTCTAATGTCATTTTAAAACTAACTTTCTTATTATTGATGGTAGACCCATCAAGTTTGTACCCTAATTGACGGCCGCGAGGAGGCCAACAGGATGGAACTGTCAAATTTCGTCTAATGTCATTTTAAAACTAACTTTCTTATTAATGATGGTAGCCCCATCAAGTTTGTACTCTAATTGACGGCCGCGAGGAGGCCAACACGAAGGGACTGTCAAATTTTGTCTAATGTCATTTTAAGACTAACTTTCTTATTAATGATGGTAGACCCATCAAGTTTGTACTCTAATTGACGGCCGCGAGGAGGCCAACACGATGGAACTGTCAAATTTCGTCTAATGTCATTTTAAAACTAACTTTCTTATTAATGATGGTGGACTTGTCAAGTTTGTACTCTAATTGACGGTCGCGAGAAGGCCAACACGATGGAACTGTCAAATTTCGTCTAATGTCATTTTAAAACTAACTTTCTTATTAATGATGGTAGACCTGTCAAGTTTGTACTCTAATTGACGGCCGCGATAAGGCCAACACGATGGAACTGTCAAATTTCGTCTAATGTCATTTTAAAACTAACTTTCTTATTAATGATGGTAGACCCATCAAGTTTGTACTCTAATTGACGGTCGCGAGGAGGCCAACACGATGGAACTGTCAAATTTCGTCTAATGTCATTTTAAAACTAACTTTCTTATTAATGATGGTGGACTTGTCAAGTTTGTACTCTAATTGACGGTCGCGAGAAGGCCAACACGATGGAACTGTCAAATTTCGTCTAATGTCATTTTAAAACTAACTTTCTTATTAATGATGGTAGACCTGTCAAGTTTGTACTCTAATTGACGGCCGCGATAAGGCCAACACGATGGAACTGTCAAATTTCGTCTAATGTCATTTTAAAACTAACTTTCTTATTAATGATGGTAGCCCTATCAAGTTTGTACTCTAATTGACGGCCGCGAGGAGGCCAACACGATGGAACTGTCAAATTTCGTCTAATGTCATTTTAAAACTAACTTTCTTATTAATGATGGTAGACCCATCAAGTTTGTACTCTAATTGACGGCCGCGAGGAGGCCAACACGATGGAACTGTCAAATTTCGTCTAATGTCATTTTAAAACTAACTTTCTTATTAATGATGGTAGACCTGTCAAGTTTGTACTCTAATTGACGGCCGCGAGGAGGCCAACACGATGGAACTGTCAAATTTTGTCTAATGTCATTTTAAACCTAACTTTTTTATTAATGATGGTAGACCCATCAAGTTTGTACTCTAATTGACTGCTGCGAGGAGGCCAACACGATGGAACTGTCAAATTTCGTCTAATGTCATTTTAAAACTAACTTTCTTATTAATGATGGTAGACCCATCAAGTTTGTACTCTAATTGACGGCCGCGAGGAGGCCAACACGATGGAACTGTCAAATTTCGTCTAATGTCATTTTAAACCTAACTTTCTTATTAATGATGGTAGACCCGTCAAGTTTGTACTCTAATTGACGGCCGCGAGGAGGCCAACACGATGGAACTATCAAATTTCGTCTAATGTCATTTTAAAACTACCTTTCTTATTAATGATGGTAGACCTGTCAAGTTTGTACTCTAATTGACGGCCGCGAGGAGGCCAACACGATGGAACTGTCAAATTTCGTCTAATGTCATTTTAAGACTAACTTTCTTTTTAATGATGGTAGACCCATCAAGTTTGTACTCTAATTGACGGCCGCGAGGAGGCCAACACGATGGAACTGTCAAATTTCGTCTAATGTCATTTTAAAACTACCTTTCTTATTAATGATGGTAGCCCCATCAAGTTTGTACTCTAATTGACGGCCGCGAGGAGGCCAACACGAAGGGACTGTCAAATTTTGTCTAATGTCATTTTAAGACTAACTTTCTTATTAATGATGGTAGACCCATCAAGTTTGTACTCTAATTGACGGCCGCGAGGAGGCCAACACGATGGAACTGTCAAATTTCGTCTAATGTCATTTTAAAACTAACTTTCTTATTAATGATGGTAGCCCCATCAAGTTTGTACTCTAATTGACGGCCGCGAGGAGGCCAACACGAAGGGACTGTCAAATTTTGTCTAATGTCATTTTAAGACTAACTTTCTTATTAATGATGGTAGACCCATCAAGTTTGTACTCTAATTGACGGTCGCGAGGAGGCCAACACGATGGAACTGTCAAATTTCGTCTAATGTCATTTTAAAACTAACTTTCTTATTAATGATGGTAGCCCCATCAAGTTTGTACTCTAATTGACGGCCGCGAGGAGGCCAACACGATGGAACTGTCAAATTTCGTCTAATGTCATTTTAAAACTAACTTTCTTATTAATGATGGTAGACCCATCAAGTTTGTACTCTAATTGACGGCCGCGAGGAGGCCAACACGATGGAACTGTCAAATTTCGTCTAATGTCATTTTAAACCTAACTTTCTTATTAATGATGGTAGACCCGTCAAGTTTGTACTCTAATTGACGGCCGCGAGGAGGCCAACACGATGGAACTGTCAAATTTCGTCTAATGTCATTTTAAAACTACCTTTCTTATTAATGATGGTAGACCTGTCAAGTTTGTACTCTAATTGACGGCCGCGAGGAGGCCAACACGATGGAACTGTCAAATTTCGTCTAATGTCATTTTAAGACTAACTTTCTTATTAATGATGGTAGACCCATCAAGTTTGTACTCTAATTGACGGCCGCGAGGAGGCCAACACGATGGAACTGTCAAATTTCGTCTAATGTCATTTTAAAACTACCTTTCTTATTAATGATGGTAGACCTGTCAAGTTTGTACTCTAATTGACGGCCGCGAGGAGGCCAACACGATGGAACTGTCAAATTTTGTCTAATGTCATTTTAAACCTAACTTTTTTATTAATGATGGTAGACCCATCAAGTTTGTACTCTAATTGACTGCTGCGAGGAGGCCAACACGATGGAACTGTCAAATTTCGTCTAATGTCATTTTAAAACTAACTTTCTTATTAATGATGGTAGACTCATCAAGTTTGTACTCTAATTGACGGCCGCGAGGAGGCCAACACGATGGAACTGTCAAATTTCGTCTAATGTCATTTTAAAACTAACTTTCTTATTAATGATGGTAGCCCCATCAAGTTTGTACTCTAATTGACGGCCGCGAGGAGGCCAACACGAAGGGACTGTCAAATTTTGTCTAATGTCATTTTAAGACTAACTTTCTTATTAATGATGGTAGACCCATCAAGTTTGTACTCTAATTGACGGCCGCGAGGAGGCCAACACGATGGAACTGTCAAATTTCGTCTAATGTCATTTTAAAACTAACTTTCTTATTAATGATGGTAGCCCCATCAAGTTTGTACTCTAATTGACGGCCGCGAGGAGGCCAACACGAAGGGACTGTCAAATTTTGTCTAATGTCATTTTAAGACTAACTTTCTTATTAATGATGGTAGACCCATCAAGTTTGTACTCTAATTGACGGTCGCGAGGAGGCCAACACGATGGAACTGTCAAATTTCGTCTAATGTCATTTTAAAACTAACTTTCTTATTAATGATGGTAGCCCCATCAAGTTTGTACTCTAATTGACGGCCGCGAGGAGGCCAACACGATGGAACTGTCAAATTTCGTCTAATGTCATTTTAAAACTAACTTTCTTATTAATGATGGTGGACTTGTCAAGTTTGTACTCTAATTGACGGTCGCGAGAAGGCCAACACGATGGAACTGTCAAATTTCGTCTAATGTCATTTTAAAACTAACTTTCTTATTAATGATGGTAGACCTGTCAAGTTTGTACTCTAATTGACGGCCGCGATAAGGCCAACACGATGGAACTGTCAAATTTCGTCTAATGTCATTTTAAAACTAACTTTCTTATTAATGATGGTAGCCCCATCAAGTTTGTACTCTAATTGACGGCCGCGAGGAGGCCAACACGATGGAACTGTCAAATTTCGTCTAATGTCATTTTAAAACTAACTTTCTTATTAATGATGGTAGACCCATCAAGTTTGTACTCTAATTGACGGCCGCGAGGAGGCCAACACGATAGAACTGTCAAATTTCGTCTAATGTCATTTTAAAACTAACTTTCTTATTAATGATGGTAGACCTGTCAAGTTTGTACTCTAATTGACGGCCGCGATAAGGCCAACACGATGGAACTGTCAAATTTCGTCTAATGTCATTTTAAAACTAACTTTCTTATTAATGATAGTAGACCCATCAAGTTTGTACTCTAAGTGACGGCCGCGAGGAGGCCAACACGATGGAAGTGTCAAATTTCGTCTAATGTCATTTTAAAAGTACCTTTCTTATTAATGATGGTAGACCTGTCAAGTTTGTACTCTAATTGACGGCCGCGATAAGGCCAACACGATGGAACTGTCAAATTTCGTCTAATGTCATTTTAAAACTAACTTTCTTATTAATGATGGTAGACCCATCAAGTTTGTACTCTAAGTGACGGCCGCGAGGAGGCCAACACGATGGAAGTGTCAAATTTCGTCTAATGTCATTTTAAAAGTACCTTTCTTATAAATGATGGTAGACCTGTCAAGTTTGTACTCTAATTGACGGCCGCGAGGAGGCCAACACGATGGAACTGTCAAATTTTGTCTAATGTCATTTTAAGACTAACTTTCTTATTAATGATGGTAGACCTGTCAAGTTTGTACTCTAATTGACGGCCGCGAGGAGGCCAACACGATGGAACTGTCAAATTTTGTCTAATGTCATTTTAAGACTAACTTTCTTATTAATGATGGTAGACCCATCAAGTTTGTACTCTAATTGACGGTCGCGAGGAGGCCAACACGATGGAACTGTCAAATTTCGTCTAATGTCATTTTAAAACTAACTTTCTTATTAATGATGGTGGACTTGTCAAGTTTGTACTTTAATTGACGGTCGCGAGAAGGCCAACACGATGGAACTGTCAAATTTCGTCTAATGTCATTTTAAAACTAACTTTCTTATTAATGATGGTAGACCTGTCAAGTTTGTACTCTAATTGACGGCCGCGATAAGGCCAACACGATGGAACTGTCAAATTTCGTCTAATGTCATTTTAAAACTAACTTTCTTATTAATGATGGTAGACCCATCAAGTTTGTACTCTAATTGACGGCCGCGAGGAGGCCAACACGATGGAACTGTCAAATTTCGTCTAATGTCATTTTAAAACTAACTTTCTTATTAATGATGGTAGACCCGTCAAGTTTGTGCTCTAATTGACGGCCGCGAGGAGGCCAACACGATGGAACTGTCAAATTTTGTCTAATGTCATTTTAAAACTAACTTTTTTATTAATGATGGTAGACCCATCAAGTTTGTACCCTAATTGACGGCCGCGAGGAGGCCAACACGAAGGGACTGTCAAATTTTGTCTAATGTCATTTTAAGACTAACTTTCTTATTAATGATGGTAGACCCATCAAGTTTGTACTCTAATTGACGGTCGCGAGGAGGCCAACACGATGGAACTGTCAAATTTCGTCTAATGTCATTTTAAAACTAACTTTCTTATTAATGATGGTAGCCCCATCAAGTTTGTACTCTAATTGACGGCCGCGAGGAGGCCAACACGATGGAACTGTCAAATTTCGTCTAATGTCATTTTAAAACTAACTTTCTTATTAATGATGGTAGACCCATCAAGTTTGTACCCTAATTGACGGCCGCGAGGAGGCCAACAGGATGGAACTGTCAAATTTCGTCTAATGTCATTTTAAAACTAACTTTCTTATTATTGATGGTGGACTTGTCAAGTTTGTACTCTAATTGACGGTCGCGAGAAGGCCAACACGATGGAACTGTCAAATTTCGTCTTATGTCATTTTAAAACTAACTTTCTTATTAATGATGGTAGACCCGTCAAGTTTGTACTCTAATTGACGGCCGCGAGGAGGCCAACACGATGGAACTGTCAAATTTCGTCTAATGTCATTTTAAAACTAACTTTCTTATTAATGATGGTAGACCCATCAAGTTTGTACTCTAATTGACGGCCGCGAGGAGGCCAACACGATGGAAGTGTCAAATTTCGTCTAATGTCATTTTATAACTAACTTTCTTATTAAAGATGGTAGCCCCATCAAGTTTGTACTCTAATTGACGGCCGCGAGGAGGCCAACACGATGGAACTGTCAAATTTCGTCTAATGTCATTTTAAAACTAACTTTCTTATTAATGATGGTAGACCCATCAAGTTTGTACCCTAATTGACGGCCGCGAGGAGGCCAACAGGATGGAACTGTCAAATTTCGTCTAATGTCATTTTAAAACTAACTTTCTTATTATTGATGGTGGACTTGTCAAGTTTGTACTCTAATTGACGGTCGCGAGAAGGCCAACACGATGGAACTGTCAAATTTCGTCTTATGTCATTTAAAACTAACTTTCTTATTAATGATGGTAGACCCGTCAAGTTTGTACTCTAATTGACGGCCGCGAGGAGGCCAACACGATGGAACTGTCAAATTTCGTCTAATGTCATTTTAAAACTAACTTTCTTATTAATGATGGTAGACCCATCAAGTTTGTACTCTAAGTGACGGCCGCGAGGAGGCCAACACGATGGAAGTGTCAAATTTCGTCTAATGTCATTTTAAAAGTACCTTTCTTATTAATGATGGTAGACCTGTCAAGTTTGTACTCTAATTGACGGCCGCGAGGAGGCCAACACGATGGAACTGTCAAATTTTGTCTAATGTCATTTTAAGACTAACTTTCTTATTAATGATGGTAGACCCATCAAGTTTGTACTCTAATTGACGGTCGCGAGGAGGCCAACACGATGGAACTGTCAAATTTCGTCTAATGTCATTTTAAAACTAACTTTCTTATTAATGATGGTAGCCCCATCAAGTTTGTACTCTAATTGACGGCCGCGAGGAGGCCAACACGATGGAACTGTCAAATTTAGTCTAATGTCATTTTAAAACTAACTTTCTTATTAGTGATGGTAGACCTGTCAAGTTTGTACTCTATTTGACTGCCGCGAGGAGGCCAACACGATGGAACTGTCAAATTTCGTCTAATGTCATTTTAAAACTAACTTTCTTATTAATGATGGTGGACTTGTCAAGTTTGTACTCTAATTGACGGCCGCGATAAGGCCAACACGATGGAACTGTCAAATTTCGTCTAATGTCATTTTAAAACT
Source organism: Polydrusus cervinus (assembly GCA_935413205.1). Lineage (NCBI taxonomy): Eukaryota > Metazoa > Arthropoda > Insecta > Coleoptera > Curculionidae > Polydrusus > Polydrusus cervinus. Next base: position 72,758,949 of record OW284513.1, on the reverse strand, counting down.
AACTTTCTTATTAATGATGGTAGACCCATCAAGTGTGTACTCTAATTGACGGCCGCGAGGAGGCCAACACGATGGAACTGTCAAATTTCGTCTAATGTCATTTTAAAACTAACTTTCTTATTAATGATGGTAGACCCGTCAAGTTTGTGCTCTAATTGACGGCCGCGAGGAGGCCAACACGATGGAACTGTCAAATTTTGTCTAATGTCATTTTAAAACTAACTTTTTTATTAATGATGGTAGACCCATCAAGTTTGTACCCTAATTGACGGCCGCGAGGAGGCCAACACGAAGGGACTGTCAAATTTTGTCTAATGTCATTTTAAGACTAACTTTCTTATTAATGATGGTAGACCCATCAAGTTTGTACTCTAATTGACGGTCGCGAGGAGGCCAACACGATGGAACTGTCAAATTTCGTCTAATGTCATTTTAAAACTAACTTTCTTATTAATGATGGTAGACCCATCAAGTTTGTACCCTAATTGACGGCCGCGAGGAGGCCAACAGGATGGAACTGTCAAATTTCGTCTAATGTCATTTTAAAACTAACTTTCTTATTATTGATGGTGGACTTGTCAAGTTTGTACTCTAATTGACGGTCGCGAGAAGGCCAACACGATGGAACTGTCAAATTTCGTCTTATGTCATTTTAAAACTAACTTTCTTATTAATGATGGTAGACCCGTCAAGTTTGTACTCTAATTGACGGCCGCGAGGAGGCCAACACGATGGAACTGTCAAATTTCGTCTAATGTCATTTTAAAACTAACTTTCTTATTAATGATGGTAGACCCATCAAGTTTGTACTCTAATTGACGGCCGCGAGGAGGCCAACACGATGGAACTGTCAAATTTCGTCTTATGTCATTTTAAAACTAACTTTCTTATTAATGATGGTAGACCCGTCAAGTTTGTACTCTAATTGACGGCCGCGAGGAGGCCAACACGATGGAACTGTCAAATTTCGTCTAATGTCATTTTAAAACTAACTTTCTTATTAATGATGGTAGACCCGTCAAGTTTGTACTCTAATTGACGGCCGCGAGGAGGCCAACACGATGGAACATTCAAATTTCGTCGAATGTCATTTTAAAAGTACCTTTCTTATTAATGATGGTAGACGTGTCAAGTTTGTACTCTAATTGACGGCCGCGAGGGGGCCAACACGATGGAACTGTCAAATTTTGTCTAATGTCATTTTAAGACTAACTTTCTTATTAATGATGGTAGACCCATCAAGTTTGTACTCTAATTGACGGCCGCGAGGAGGCCAACACGATGGAACTGTCAAATTTCGTCTAATGTCATTTTAAAACTAACTTTCTTATTAATGATGGTAGCCCCATCAAGTTTGTACTCTAATTGACGGCCGCGAGGAGGCCAACACGAAGGGACTGTCAAATTTTGTCTAATGTCATTTTAAGACTAACTTTCTTATTAATGATGGTAGACCCATCAAGTTTGTACTCTAATTGACGGTCGCGAGGAGGCCAACACGATGGAACTGTCAAATTTCGTCTAATGTCATTTTAAAACTAACTTTCTTATTAATGATGGTAGCCCCATCAAGTTTGTACTCTAATTGACGGCCGCGAGGAGGCCAACACGATGGAACTGTCAAATTTCGTCTAATGTCATTTTAAAACTAACTTTCTTATTAATGATGGTGGGCTTGTCAAGTTTGTACTCTAATTGACGGTCGCGAGAAGGCCAACACGATGGAACTGTCAAATTTCGTCTAATGTCATTTTAAAACTAACTTTCTTATTAATGATGGTAGACCTGTCAAGTTTGTACTCTAATTGACGGCCGCGATAAGGCCAACACGATGGAACTGTCAAATTTCGTCTAATGTCATTTTAAAACTAACTTTCTTATTAATGATGGTAGACCCATCAAGTTTGTACTCTAATTGACGGCCGCGAGGAGGCCAACACGATGGAACTGTCAAATTTCGTCTAATGTCATTTTAAAACTAACTTTCTTATTAATGATGGTAGACCTGTCAAGTTTGTACTCTAATTGACGGCCGCGATAAGGCCAACACGATGGAACTGTCAAATTTCGTCTAATGTCATTTTAAAACTAACTTTCTTATTAATGATGGTAGACCTGTCAAGTTTGTACTCTAATTGACGGCCGCGATAAGGCCAACACGATGGAACTGTCAAATTTCGTCTAATGTCATTTTAAAACTAACTTTCTTATTAATGATGATAGACCCATCAAGTTTGTACTCTAAGTGACGGCCGCGAGGAGGCCAACACGATGGAAGTGTCAAATTTCGTCTAATGTCATTTTAAAAGTACCTTTCTTATTAATGATGGTAGACCTGTCAAGTTTGTACTCTAATTGACGGCCGCGAGGAGGCCAACACGATGGAACTGTCAAATTTCGTCTTATGTCATTTTAAAACTAACTTTCTTATTAATGATGGTAGACCCGTCAAGTTTGTACTCTAATTGACGGCCGCGAGGAGGCCAACACGATGGAACTGTCAAATTTCGTCTAATGTCATTTTAAAACTAACTTTCTTATTAATGATGGTAGACCCGTCAAGTTTGTACTCTAATTGACGGCCGCGAGGAGGCCAACACGATGGAACTGTCAAATTTCGTCTAATGTCATTTTAAAACTAACTTTCTTATTAATGATGGTAGACCCGTCAAGTTTGTACTCTAATTGACGGCCGCGAGGAGGCCAACACGATGGAACATTCAAATTTCGTCGAATGTCATTTTAAAAGTACCTTTCTTATTAATGATGGTAGACGTGTCAAGTTTGTACTCTAATTGACGGCCGCGAGGGGGCCAACACGATGGAACTGTCAAATTTTGTCTAATGTCATTTTAGGACTAACTTTCTTATTAATGATGGTAGACCCATCAAGTTTGTACTCTAATTGACGGCCGCGAGGAGGCCAACACGATGGAACTGTCAAATTTCGTCTAATGTCATTTTAAAACTAACTTTCTTATTAATGATGGTAGCCCCATCAAGTTTGTACTCTAATTGACGGCCGCGAGGAGGCCAACACGAAGGGACTGTCAAATTTTGTCTAATGTCATTTTAAGACTAACTTTCTTATTAATGATGGTAGACCCATCAAGTTTGTACTCTAATTGACGGTCGCGAGGAGGCCAACACGATGGAACTGTCAAATTTCGTCTAATGTCATTTTAAAACTAACTTTCTTATTAATGATGGTAGCCCCATCAAGTTTGTACTCTAATTGACGGCCGCGAGGAGGCCAACACGATGGAACTGTCAAATTTCGTCTAATGTCATTTTAAAACTAACTTTCTTATTAATGATGGTGGACTTGTCAAGTTTGTACTCTAATTGACGGTCGCGAGAAGGCCAACACGATGGAACTGTCAAATTTCGTCTAATGTCATTTTAAAACTAACTTTCTTATTAATGATGGTAGACCTGTCAAGTTTGTACTCTAATTGACGGCCGCGATAAGGCCAACACGATGGAACTGTCAAATTTCGTCTAATGTCATTTTAAAACTAACTTTCTTATTAATGATGGTAGACCCATCAAGTTTGTACTCTCATTGACGGCCGCGAGGAGGCCAACACGATGGAACTGTCAAATTTCGTCTAATGTCATTTTAAAACTAACTTTCTTATTAATGATGGTAGACCTGTCAAGTTTGTACTCTAATTGACGGCCGCGATAAGGCCAACACGATGGAACTGTCAAATTTCGTCTAATGTCATTTTAAAACTAACTTTCTTATTAATGATGGTAGACCTGTCAAGTTTGTACTCTAATTGACGGCCGCGATAAGGCCAACACGATGGAACTGTCAAATTTCGTCTAATGTCATTTTAAAACTAACTTTCTTATTAATGATGATAGACCCATCAAGTTTGTACTCTAAGTGACGGCCGCGAGGAGGCCAACACGATGGAAGTGTCAAATTTCGTCTAATGTCATTTTAAAAGTACCTTTCTTATTAATGATGGTAGACCTGTCAAGTTTGTACTCTAATTGACGGCCGCGAGGAGGCCAACACGATGGAACTGTCAAATTTTGTCTAATGTCATTTTAAGACTAACTTTCTTATTAATGATGGTAGACCCATCAAGTTTGTACTCTAATTGACGGTCGCGAGGAGGCCAACACGATGGAACTGTCAAATTTCGTCTAATGTCATTTTAAAACTAACTTTCTTATTAATGATGGTAGACCCATCAAGTTTGTACTCTAATTGACGGCCGCGAGGAGGCCAACACGATGGAACTGTCAAATTTCGTCTAATGTCATTTTAAAACTAACTTTCTTATTAATGATGGTAGCCCCATCAAGTTTGTACTCTAATTGACGGCCGCGAGGAGGCCAACACGAAGGGACTGTCAAATTTTGTCTAATGTCATTTTAAGACTAACTTTCTTATTAATGATGGTAGACCCATCAAGTTTGTACTCTAATTGACGGTCGCGAGGAGGCCAACACGATGGAACTGTCAAATTTCGTCTAATGTCATTTTAAAACTAACTTTCTTATTAATGATGGTAGACCCATCAAGTTTGTACTCTAATTGACGGCCGCGAGGAGGCCAACACGATGGAACTGTCAAATTTCGTCTAATGTCATTTTAAAACTAACTTTCTTATTAATGATGGTAGCCCCATCAAGTTTGTACTCTAATTGACGGCCGCGAGGAGGCCAACACGAAGGGACTGTCAAATTTTGTCTAATGTCATTTTAAGACTAACTTTCTTATTAATGATGGTAGACCCATCAAGTTTGTACTCTAATTGACGGTCGCGAGGAGGCCAACACGATGGAACTGTCAAATTTCGTCTAATGTCATTTTAAAACTAACTTTCTTATTAATGATGGTAGCCCCATCAAGTTTGTACTCTAATTGACGGCAGCGAGGAGGCCAACACGATGGAACTGTCAAATTTCGTCTAATGTCATTTTAAAACTAACTTTCTTATTAATGATGGTGGACTTGTCAAGTTTGTACTCTAATTGACGGTCGCGAGAAGGCCAACACGATGGAACTGTCAAATTTCGTCTAATGTCATTTTAAAACTAACTTTCTTATTAATGATGGTAGACCTGTCAAGTTTGTACTCTAATTGACGGCCGCGATAAGGCCAACACGATGGAACTGTCAAATTTCGTCTAATGTCATTTTAAAACTAACTTTCTTATTAATGATGGTAGACCCATCAAGTTTGTACTCTAATTGACGTGCGCGAGGAGGCCAACACGATGGAACTGTAAAATTTCGTCTAATGTCATTTTAAAACTAACTTTCTTATTAATGATGGTAGACCTGTCAAGTTTGTACTCTAATTGACGGCCGCGATAAGGCCAACACGATGGAACTGTCAAATTTCGTCTAATGTCATTTTAAAACTAACTTTCTTATTAATGATGGTAGACCTGTCAAGTTTGTACTCTAATTGACGGCCGCGATAAGGCCAACACGATGGAACTGTCAAATTTCGTCTAATGTCATTTTAAAACTAACTTTCTTATTAATGATGATAGACCCATCAAGTTTGTACTCTAAGTGACGGCCGCGAGGAGGCCAACACGATGGAAGTGTCAAATTTCGTCTAATGTCATTTTAAAAGTACCTTTCTTATTAATGATGGTAGACCTGTCAAGTTTGTACTCTAATTGACGGCCGCGAGGAGGCCAACACGATGGAACTGTCAAATTTTGTCTAATGTCATTTTAAGACTAACTTTCTTATTAATGATGGTAGACCCATCAAGTTTGTACTCTAATTGACGGTCGCGAGGAGGCCAACACGATGGAACTGTCAAATTTCGTCTAATGTCATTTTAAAACTAACTTTCTTATTAATGATGGTAGCCCCATCAAGTTTGTACTCTAATTGACGGCCGCGAGGAGGCCAACACGATGGAACTGTCAAATTTCGTCTAATGTCATTTTAAAACTAACTTTCTTATTAATGATGGTAGACCTGTCAAGTTTGTACTCTATTTGACTGCCGCGAGGAGGCCAACACGATGTAACTGTCAAATTTCGTCTAATGTCATTTTAAAACTAACTTTCTTATTAATGATGGTGGACTTGTCAAGTTTGTACTCTAATTGACGGTCGCGAGAAGGCCAACACGATGGAACTGTCAAATTTCGTCTAATGTCATTTTAAAACTAACTTTCTTATTAATGATGGTAGACCTGTCAAGTTTGTACTCTAATTGACGGCCGCGATAAGGCCAACACGATGGAACATTCAAATTTCGTCGAATGTCATTTTAAAAGTACCTTTCTTATTAATGATGGTAGACCTGTCAAGTTTGTACTCTATTTGACTGCCGCGAGGAGGCCAACACGATGGAACTGTCAAATTTCGTCTAATGTCATTTTAAAACTAACTTTCTTATTAATGATGGTAGACCCATCAAGTTTGTACTCTAATTGACGGCCGCGAGGAGGCCAACACGATGGAACTGTCAAATTTCGTCTAATGTCATTTTAAAACTAACTTTCTTATTAATGATGGTAGACCCATCAAGTTTGTACTCTAATTGACTGCTGCGAGGAGGCCAACACGATGGAACTGTCAAATTTTGTCTAATGTCATTTTAAAACTAACTTTTTTATTAATGATGGTAGACCCATCAAGTTTGTACCCTAATTGACGGCCGCGAGGAGGCCAACAGGATGGAACTGTCAAATTTCGTCTAATGTCATTTTAAAACTAACTTTCTTATTAATGATGGTAGACCCATCAAGTTTGTACTCTAATTAACGGCCGCGAGGAGGCCAACACGATGGAACTGTCAAATTTCGTCTAATGTCATTTTAAAACTAACTTTCTTATTAATGATGGTAGACCCATCAAGTTTGTACTCTAATTGACGGCCGCGAGGAGGCCAACACGATGGAACTGTCAAATTTCGTCTAATGTCATTTTAAAACTAACTTTCTTATTAATGATGGTAGACCCATTAAGTTTGTACTCTAATTGACGGCCGCGAGGAGGCCAACACGATGTAACTGTCAAATTTCGTCTAATGTCATTTTAAAACTAACTTTCTTATTAATGATAGTAGACCTGTCAAGTTTGTACTCTAATTGACGGCCGCGAGGAGGCCAACACGATAGAACTGTCAAATTTCGTCTAATGTCATTTTAAGACTAACTTTCTTATTAATGATGGTAGATCCATCAAGTTTGTACTCTAATTGACAGTCGCGACGAGGCCAACACGATGGAACTGTCAAATTTCGTCTAATGTCATTTTAAAACTAACTTTCTTATTAATGATGGTAGACCCATCAAGTTTGTACTCTAATTGACAGCCGCGAGGAGGCCAACACGATGGAATTGTCAAATTTCGTCTAATGTCATTTTAAAACTAACTTTCTTATTAATGATGGTAGACCCATCAAGTTTGTACTCTAATTGACGGCCGCGAGGAGGCCAACACGATGGAACTGTCAAATTTCGTCTAATGTCATTTTAAAACTAACTTTCTTATTAATGATGGCAGACCCATCAAGTTTGTACTCTAATTGACGGCCGCGAGGAGGCCAACACGATGGAACTGTCAAATTTCGTCTAATGTCATTTTAAAACTAACTTTCTTATTAATGATGGTAGACCCATTAAGTTTGTACTCTAATTGACGGCCGCGAGGAGGCCAACACGATGTAACTGTCAAATTTCGTCTAATGTCATTTTAAAACTACCTTTCTTATTAATGATAGTAGACCTGTCAAGTTTGTACTCTAATTGACGGCCGCGAGGAGGCCAACACGATAGAACTGTCAAATTTCGTCTAATGTCATTTTAAGACTAACTTTCTTATTAATGATGGTAGACCCATCAAGTTTGTACTCTAATTGACAGCCGCGAGGAGGCCAACACGATGGAACTGTCAAATTTCGTCTAATGTCATTTTAAAACTAACTTTCTTATTAATGATGGTAGACCCATCAAGTTTGTACTCTAATTGACAGCCGCGAGGAGGCCAACACGATGGAACTGTCAAATTTCGTCTAATGTCATTTTAAAACTAACTTTCTTATTAATGATGGTAGCCCCATCAAGTTTGTACTCTAATTGACGGCCGCGAGGAGGCCAACACGAAGGGACTGTCAAATTTTGTCTAATGTCATTTTAAGACTAACTTTCTTATTAATGATGGTAGACCCATCAAGTTTGTACTCTAATTGACGGTCGCGAGGAGGCCAACACGATGGAACTGTCAAATTTCGTCTAATGTCATTTTAAAACTAACTTTCTTATTAATGATGGTAGCCCCATCAAGTTTGTACTCTAATTGACGGCCGCGAGGAGGCCAACACGAAGGGACTGTCAAATTTTGTCTAATGTCATTTTAAGACTAACTTTCTTATTAATGATGGTAGACCCATCAAGTTTGTACTCTAATTGACGGTCGCGAGGAGGCCAACACGATGGAACTGTCAAATTTCGTCTAATGTCATTTTAAAACTAACTTTCTTATTAATGATGGTAGCCCCATCAAGTTTGTACTCTAATTGACGGCAGCGAGGAGGCCAACACGATGGAACTGTCAAATTTCGTCTAATGTCATTTTAAAACTAACTTTCTTATTAATGATGGTGGACTTGTCAAGTTTGTACTCTAATTGACGGTCGCGAGAAGGCCAACACGATGGAACTGTCAAATTTCGTCTAATGTCATTTTAAAACTAACTTTCTTATTAATGATGGTAGACCTGTCAAGTTTGTACTCTAATTGACGGCCGCGATAAGGCCAACACGATGGAACTGTCAAATTTCGTCTAATGTCATTTTAAAACTAACTTTCTTATTAATGATGGTAGACCCATCAAGTTTGTACTCTAATTGACGTGCGCGAGGAGGCCAACACGATGGAACTGTAAAATTTCGTCTAATGTCATTTTAAAACTAACTTTCTTATTAATGATGGTAGACCTGTCAAGTTTGTACTCTAATTGACGGCCGCGATAAGGCCAACACGATGGAACTGTCAAATTTCGTCTAATGTCATTTTAAAACTAACTTTCTTATTAATGATGGTAGACCTGTCAAGTTTGTACTCTAATTGACGGCCGCGATAAGGCCAACACGATGGAACTGTCAAATTTCGTCTAATGTCATTTTAAAACTAACTTTCTTATTAATGATGATAGACCCATCAAGTTTGTACTCTAAGTGACGGCCGCGAGGAGGCCAACACGATGGAAGTGTCAAATTTCGTCTAATGTCATTTTAAAAGTACCTTTCTTATAAATGATGGTAGACCTGTCAAGTTTGTACTCTAATTGACGGCCGCGAGGAGGCCAACACGATGGAACTGTCAAATTTTGTCTAATGTCATTTTAAGACTAACTTTCTTATTAATGATGGTAGACCTGTCAAGTTTGTACTCTAATTGACGGCCGCGATAAGGCCAACACGATGGAACTGTCAAATTTCGTCTAATGTCATTTTAAAACTAACTTTCTTATTAATGATGGTAGACCCATCAAGTTTGTACTCTAAGTGACGGCCGCGAGGAGGCCAACACGATGGAAGTGTCAAATTTCGTCTAATGTCATTTTAAAAGTACCTTTCTTATAAATGATGGTAGACCTGTCAAGTTTGTACTCTAATTGACGGCCGCGAGGAGGCCAACACGATGGAACTGTCAAATTTTGTCTAATGTCATTTTAAGACTAACTTTCTTATTAATGATGGTAGACCTGTCAAGTTTGTACTCTAATTGACGGCCGCGAGGAGGCCAACACGATGGAACTGTCAAATTTTGTCTAATGTCATTTTAAGACTAACTTTCTTATTAATGATGGTAGACCCATCAAGTTTGTACTCTAATTGACGGTCGCGAGGAGGCCAACACGATGGAACTGTCAAATTTCGTCTAATGTCATTTTAAAACTAACTTTCTTATTAATGATGGTGGACTTGTCAAGTTTGTACTTTAATTGACGGTCGCGAGAAGGCCAACACGATGGAACTGTCAAATTTCGTCTAATGTCATTTTAAAACTAACTTTCTTATTAATGATGGTAGACCTGTCAAGTTTGTACTCTAATTGACGGCCGCGATAAGGCCAACACGATGGAACTGTCAAATTTCGTCTAATGTCATTTTAAAACTAACTTTCTTATTAATGATGGTAGACCCATCAAGTTTGTACTCTAATTGACGGCCGCGAGGAGGCCAACACGATGGAACTGTCAAATTTCGTCTAATGTCATTTTAAAACTAACTTTCTTATTAATGATGGTAGACCCGTCAAGTTTGTGCTCTAATTGACGGCCGCGAGGAGGCCAACACGATGGAACTGTCAAATTTTGTCTAATGTCATTTTAAAACTAACTTTTTTATTAATGATGGTAGACCCATCAAGTTTGTACCCTAATTGACGGCCGCGAGGAGGCCAACACGAAGGGACTGTCAAATTTTGTCTAATGTCATTTTAAGACTAACTTTCTTATTAATGATGGTAGACCCATCAAGTTTGTACTCTAATTGACGGTCGCGAGGAGGCCAACACGATGGAACTGTCAAATTTCGTCTAATGTCATTTTAAAACTAACTTTCTTATTAATGATGGTAGCCCCATCAAGTTTGTACTCTAATTGACGGCCGCGAGGAGGCCAACACGATGGAACTGTCAAATTTCGTCTAATGTCATTTTAAAACTAACTTTCTTATTAATGATGGTAGACCCATCAAGTTTGTACCCTAATTGACGGCCGCGAGGAGGCCAACAGGATGGAACTGTCAAATTTCGTCTAATGTCATTTTAAAACTAACTTTCTTATTATTGATGGTGGACTTGTCAAGTTTGTACTCTAATTGACGGTCGCGAGAAGGCCAACACGATGGAACTGTCAAATTTCGTCTTATGTCATTTTAAAACTAACTTTCTTATTAATGATGGTAGACCCGTCAAGTTTGTACTCTAATTGACGGCCGCGAGGAGGCCAACACGATGGAACTGTCAAATTTCGTCTAATGTCATTTTAAAACTAACTTTCTTATTAATGATGGTAGACCCATCAAGTTTGTACTCTAATTGACGGCCGCGAGGAGGCCAACACGATGGAAGTGTCAAATTTCGTCTAATGTCATTTTATAACTAACTTTCTTATTAATGATGGTAGCCCCATCAAGTTTGTACTCTAATTGACGGCCGCGAGGAGGCCAACACGATGGAACTGTCAAATTTCGTCTAATGTCATTTTAAAACTAACTTTCTTATTAATGATGGTAGACCCATCAAGTTTGTACCCTAATTGACGGCCGCGAGGAGGCCAACAGGATGGAACTGTCAAATTTCGTCTAATGTCATTTTAAAACTAACTTTCTTATTATTGATGGTGGACTTGTCAAGTTTGTACTCTAATTGACGGTCGCGAGAAGGCCAACACGATGGAACTGTCAAATTTCGTCTTATGTCATTTAAAACTAACTTTCTTATTAATGATGGTAGACCCGTCAAGTTTGTACTCTAATTGACGGCCGCGAGGAGGCCAACACGATGGAACTGTCAAATTTCGTCTAATGTCATTTTAAAACTAACTTTCTTATTAATGATGGTAGACCCATCAAGTTTGTACTCTAAGTGACGGCCGCGAGGAGGCCAACACGATGGAAGTGTCAAATTTCGTCTAATGTCATTTTAAAAGTACCTTTCTTATTAATGATGGTAGACCTGTCAAGTTTGTACTCTAATTGACGGCCGCGAGGAGGCCAACACGATGGAACTGTCAAATTTTGTCTAATGTCATTTTAAGACTAACTTTCTTATTAATGATGGTAGACCCATCAAGTTTGTACTCTAATTGACGGTCGCGAGGAGGCCAACACGATGGAACTGTCAAATTTCGTCTAATGTCATTTTAAAACTAACTTTCTTATTAATGATGGTAGCCCCATCAAGTTTGTACTCTAATTGACGGCCGCGAGGAGGCCAACACGATGGAACTGTCAAATTTAGTCTAATGTCATTTTAAAACTAACTTTCTTATTAGTGATGGTAGACCTGTCAAGTTTGTACTCTATTTGACTGCCGCGAGGAGGCCAACACGATGGAACTGTCAAATTTCGTCTAATGTCATTTTAAAACTAACTTTCTTATTAATGATGGTGGACTTGTCAAGTTTGTACTCTAATTGACGGCCGCGATAAGGCCAACACGATGGAACTGTCAAATTTCGTCTAATGTCATTTTAAAACTAACTTTCTTATTAATGATGGTAGACCCATCAAGTGTGTACTCTAATTGACGGCCGCGAGGAGGCCAACACGATGGAACTGTCTAATTTCGTCTAATGTCATTTTAAAACTAACTTTCTTATTAATGATGGTAGACCCGTCAAGTTTGTGCTCTAATTGACGGCCGCGAGGAGGCCAACACGATGGAACTGTCAAATTTTGTCTAATGTCATTTTAAAACTAACTTTTTTATTAATGATGGTAGACCCATCAAGTTTGTACCCTAATTGACGGCCGCGAGGAGGCCAACACGAAGGGACTGTCAAATTTTGTCTAATGTCATTTTAAGACTAACTTTCTTATTAATGATGGTAGACCCATCAAGTTTGTACTCTAATTGACGGTCGCGAGGAGGCCAACACGATGGAACTGTCAAATTTCGTCTAATGTCATTTTAAAACTAACTTTCTTATTAATGATGGTAGACCCATCAAGTTTGTACCCTAATTGACGGCCGCGAGGAGGCCAACAGGATGGAACTGTCAAATTTCGTCTAATGTCATTTTAAAACTAACTTTCTTATTATTGATGGTGGACTTGTCAAGTTTGTACTCTAATTGACGGTCGCGAGAAGGCCAACACGATGGAACTGTCAAATTTCGTCTTATGTCATTTTAAAACTAACTTTCTTATTAATGATGGTAGACCCGTCAAGTTTGTACTCTAATTGACGGCCGCGAGGAGGCCAACACGATGGAACTGTCAAATTTCGTCTAATGTCATTTTAAAACTAACTTTCTTATTAATGATGGTAGACCCATCAAGTTTGTACTCTAATTGACGGCCGCGAGGAGGCCAACACGATGGAACTGTCAAATTTCGTCTTATGTCATTTTAAAACTAACTTTCTTATTAATGATGGTAGACCCGTCAAGTTTGTACTCTAATTGACGGCCGCGAGGAGGCCAACACGATGGAACTGTCAAATTTCGTCTAATGTCATTTTAAAACTAACTTTCTTATTAATGATGGTAGACCCGTCAAGTTTGTACTCTAATTGACGGCCGCGAGGAGGCCAACACGATGGAACATTCAAATTTCGTCGAATGTCATTTTAAAAGTACCTTTCTTATTAATGATGGTAGACGTGTCAAGTTTGTACTCTAATTGACGGCCGCGAGGGGGCCAACACGATGGAACTGTCAAATTTTGTCTAATGTCATTTTAAGACTAACTTTCTTATTAATGATGGTAGACCCATCAAGTTTGTACTCTAATTGACGGCCGCGAGGAGGCCAACACGATGGAACTGTCAAATTTCGTCTAATGTCATTTTAAAACTAACTTTCTTATTAATGATGGTAGCCCCATCAAGTTTGTACTCTAATTGACGGCCGCGAGGAGGCCAACACGAAGGGACTGTCAAATTTTGTCTAATGTCATTTTAAGACTAACTTTCTTATTAATGATGGTAGACCCATCAAGTTTGTACTCTAATTGACGGTCGCGAGGAGGCCAACACGATGGAACTGTCAAATTTCGTCTAATGTCATTTTAAAACTAACTTTCTTATTAATGATGGTAGCCCCATCAAGTTTGTACTCTAATTGACGGCCGCGAGGAGGCCAACACGATGGAACTGTCAAATTTCGTCTAATGTCATTTTAAAACTAACTTTCTTATTAATGATGGTGGGCTTGTCAAGTTTGTACTCTAATTGACGGTCGCGAGAAGGCCAACACGATGGAACTGTCAAATTTCGTCTAATGTCATTTTAAAACTAACTTTCTTATTAATGATGGTAGACCTGTCAAGTTTGTACTCTAATTGACGGCCGCGATAAGGCCAACACGATGGAACTGTCAAATTTCGTCTAATGTCATTTTAAAACTAACTTTCTTATTAATGATGGTAGACCCATCAAGTTTGTACTCTAATTGACGGCCGCGAGGAGGCCAACACGATGGAACTGTCAAATTTCGTCTAATGTCATTTTAAAACTAACTTTCTTATTAATGATGGTAGACCTGTCAAGTTTGTACTCTAATTGACGGCCGCGATAAGGCCAACACGATGGAACTGTCAAATTTCGTCTAATGTCATTTTAAAACTAACTTTCTTATTAATGATGGTAGACCTGTCAAGTTTGTACTCTAATTGACGGCCGCGATAAGGCCAACACGATGGAACTGTCAAATTTCGTCTAATGTCATTTTAAAACTAACTTTCTTATTAATGATGATAGACCCATCAAGTTTGTACTCTAAGTGACGGCCGCGAGGAGGCCAACACGATGGAAGTGTCAAATTTCGTCTAATGTCATTTTAAAAGTACCTTTCTTATTAATGATGGTAGACCTGTCAAGTTTGTACTCTAATTGACGGCCGCGAGGAGGCCAACACGATGGAACTGTCAAATTTCGTCTTATGTCATTTTAAAACTAACTTTCTTATTAATGATGGTAGACCCGTCAAGTTTGTACTCTAATTGACGGCCGCGAGGAGGCCAACACGATGGAACTGTCAAATTTCGTCTAATGTCATTTTAAAACTAACTTTCTTATTAATGATGGTAGACCCGTCAAGTTTGTACTCTAATTGACGGCCGCGAGGAGGCCAACACGATGGAACTGTCAAATTTCGTCTAATGTCATTTTAAAACTAACTTTCTTATTAATGATGGTAGACCCGTCAAGTTTGTACTCTAATTGACGGCCGCGAGGAGGCCAACACGATGGAACATTCAAATTTCGTCGAATGTCATTTTAAAAGTACCTTTCTTATTAATGATGGTAGACGTGTCAAGTTTGTACTCTAATTGACGGCCGCGAGGGGGCCAACACGATGGAACTGTCAAATTTTGTCTAATGTCATTTTAGGACTAACTTTCTTATTAATGATGGTAGACCCATCAAGTTTGTACTCTAATTGACGGCCGCGAGGAGGCCAACACGATGGAACTGTCAAATTTCGTCTAATGTCATTTTAAAACTAACTTTCTTATTAATGATGGTAGCCCCATCAAGTTTGTACTCTAATTGACGGCCGCGAGGAGGCCAACACGAAGGGACTGTCAAATTTTGTCTAATGTCATTTTAAGACTAACTTTCTTATTAATGATGGTAGACCCATCAAGTTTGTACTCTAATTGACGGTCGCGAGGAGGCCAACACGATGGAACTGTCAAATTTCGTCTAATGTCATTTTAAAACTAACTTTCTTATTAATGATGGTAGCCCCATCAAGTTTGTACTCTAATTGACGGCCGCGAGGAGGCCAACACGATGGAACTGTCAAATTTCGTCTAATGTCATTTTAAAACTAACTTTCTTATTAATGATGGTGGACTTGTCAAGTTTGTACTCTAATTGACGGTCGCGAGAAGGCCAACACGATGGAACTGTCAAATTTCGTCTAATGTCATTTTAAAACTAACTTTCTTATTAATGATGGTAGACCTGTCAAGTTTGTACTCTAATTGACGGCCGCGATAAGGCCAACACGATGGAACTGTCAAATTTCGTCTAATGTCATTTTAAAACTAACTTTCTTATTAATGATGGTAGACCCATCAAGTTTGTACTCTAATTGACGGCCGCGAGGAGGCCAACACGATGGAACTGTCAAATTTCGTCTAATGTCATTTTAAAACTAACTTTCTTATTAATGATGGTAGACCTGTCAAGTTTGTACTCTAATTGACGGCCGCGATAAGGCCAACACGATGGAACTGTCAAATTTCGTCTAATGTCATTTTAAAACTAACTTTCTTATTAATGATGGTAGACCTGTCAAGTTTGTACTCTAATTGACGGCCGCGATAAGGCCAACACGATGGAACTGTCAAATTTCGTCTAATGTCATTTTAAAACTAACTTTCTTATTAATGATGATAGACCCATCAAGTTTGTACTCTAAGTGACGGCCGCGAGGAGGCCAACACGATGGAAGTGTCAAATTTCGTCTAATGTCATTTTAAAAGTACCTTTCCTATTAATGATGGTAGACCTGTCAAGTTTGTACTCTAATTGACGGCCGCGAGGAGGCCAACACGATGGAACTGTCAAATTTTGTCTAATGTCATTTTAAGACTAACTTTCTTATTAATGATGGTAGACCCATCAAGTTTGTACTCTAATTGACGGTCGCGAGGAGGCCAACACGATGGAACTGTCAAATTTCGTCTAATGTCATTTTAAAACTAACTTTCTTATTAATGATGGTAGACCCATCAAGTTTGTACTCTAATTGACGGCCGCGAGGAGGCCAACACGATGGAACTGTCAAATTTCGTCTAATGTCATTTTAAAACTAACTTTCTTATTAATGATGGTAGACCTGTCAAGTTTGTACTCTAATTGACGGCCGCGATAAGGCCAACACGATGGAACTGTCAAATTTCGTCTAATGTCATTTTAAAACTAACTTTCTTATTAATGATGGTAGACCTGTCAAGTTTGTACTCTAATTGACGGCCGCGATAAGGCCAACACGATGGAACTGTCAAATTTCGTCTAATGTCATTTTAAAACTAACTTTCTTATTAATGATGATAGACCCATCAAGTTTGTACTCTAAGTGACGGCCGCGAGGAGGCCAACACGATGGAAGTGTCAAATTTCGTCTAATGTCATTTTAAAAGTACCTTTCCTATTAATGATGGTAGACCTGTCAAGTTTGTACTCTAATTGACGGCCGCGAGGAGGCCAACACGATGGAACTGTCAAATTTTGTCTAATGTCATTTTAAGACTAACTTTCTTATTAATGATGGTAGACCCATCAAGTTTGTACTCTAATTGACGGTCGCGAGGAGGCCAACACGATGGAACTGTCAAATTTCGTCTAATGTCATTTTAAAACTAACTTTCTTATTAATGATGGTAGACCCATCAAGTTTGTACTCTAATTGACGGCCGCGAGGAGGCCAACACGATGGAACTGTCAAATTTCGTCTAATGTCATTTTAAAACTAACTTTCTTATTAATGATGGTAGCCCCATCAAGTTTGTACTCTAATTGACGGCCGCGAGGAGGCCAACACGAAGGGACTGTCAAATTTTGTCTAATGTCATTTTAAGACTAACTTTCTTATTAATGATGGTAGACCCATCAAGTTTGTACTCTAATTGACGGTCGCGAGGAGGCCAACACGATGGAACTGTCAAATTTCGTCTAATGTCATTTTAAAACTAACTTTCTTATTAATGATGGTAGCCCCATCAAGTTTGTACTCTAATTGACGGCAGCGAGGAGGCCAACACGATGGAACTGTCAAATTTCGTCTAATGTCATTTTAAAACTAACTTTCTTATTAATGATGGTGGACTTGTCAAGTTTGTACTCTAATTGACGGCCGCGAGGAGGCCAACACGATGGAACTGTCAAATTTCGTCTAATGTCATTTTAAAACTAACTTTCTTATTAATGATGGTAGACCTGTCAAGTTTGTACTCTAATTGACGGCCGCGATAAGGCCAACACGATGGAACTGTCAAATTTCGTCTAATGTCATTTTAAAACTAACTTTCTTATTAATGATGGTAGACCTGTCAAGTTTGTACTCTAATTGACGGCCGCGATAAGGCCAACACGATGGAACTGTCAAATTTCGTCTAATGTCATTTTAAAACTAACTTTCTTATTAATGATGATAGACCCATCAAGTTTGTACTCTAAGTGACGGCCGCGAGGAGGCCAACACGATGGAAGTGTCAAATTTCGTCTAATGTCATTTTAAAAGTACCTTTCCTATTAATGATGGTAGACCTGTCAAGTTTGTACTCTAATTGACGGCCGCGAGGAGGCCAACACGATGGAACTGTCAAATTTTGTCTAATGTCATTTTAAGACTAACTTTCTTATTAATGATGGTAGACCCATCAAGTTTGTACTCTAATTGACGGTCGCGAGGAGGCCAACACGATGGAACTGTCAAATTTCGTCTAATGTCATTTTAAAACTAACTTTCTTATTAATGATGGTAGACCCATCAAGTTTGTACTCTAATTGACGGCCGCGAGGAGGCCAACACGATGGAACTGTCAAATTTCGTCTAATGTCATTTTAAAACTAACTTTCTTATTAATGATGGTAGACCTGTCAAGTTTGTACTCTAATTGACGGCCGCGATAAGGCCAACACGATGGAACTGTCAAATTTCGTCTAATGTCATTTTAAAACTAACTTTCTTATTAATGATGGTAGACCTGTCAAGTTTGTACTCTAATTGACGGCCGCGATAAGGCCAACACGATGGAACTGTCAAATTTCGTCTAATGTCATTTTAAAACTAACTTTCTTATTAATGATGATAGACCCATCAAGTTTGTACTCTAAGTGACGGCCGCGAGGAGGCCAACACGATGGAAGTGTCAAATTTCGTCTAATGTCATTTTAAAAGTACCTTTCCTATTAATGATGGTAGACCTGTCAAGTTTGTACTCTAATTGACGGCCGCGAGGAGGCCAACACGATGGAACTGTCAAATTTTGTCTAATGTCATTTTAAGACTAACTTTCTTATTAATGATGGTAGACCCATCAAGTTTGTACTCTAATTGACGGTCGCGAGGAGGCCAACACGATGGAACTGTCAAATTTCGTCTAATGTCATTTTAAAACTAACTTTCTTATTAATGATGGTAGACCCATCAAGTTTGTACTCTAATTGACGGCCGCGAGGAGGCCAACACGATGGAACTGTCAAATTTCGTCTAATGTCATTTTAAAACTAACTTTCTTATTAATGATGGTAGCCCCATCAAGTTTGTACTCTAATTGACGGCCGCGAGGAGGCCAACACGAAGGGACTGTCAAATTTTGTCTAATGTCATTTTAAGACTAACTTTCTTATTAATGATGGTAGACCCATCAAGTTTGTACTCTAATTGACGGTCGCGAGGAGGCCAACACGATGGAACTGTCAAATTTCGTCTAATGTCATTTTAAAACTAACTTTCTTATTAATGATGGTAGACCCATCAAGTTTGTACTCTAATTGACGGCCGCGAGGAGGCCAACACGATGGAACTGTCAAATTTCGTCTAATGTCATTTTAAAACTAACTTTCTTATTAATGATGGTAGCCCCATCAAGTTTGTACTCTAATTGACGGCCGCGAGGAGGCCAACACGAAGGGACTGTCAAATTTTGTCTAATGTCATTTTAAGACTAACTTTCTTATTAATGATGGTAGACCCATCAAGTTTGTACTCTAATTGACGGTCGCGAGGAGGCCAACACGATGGAACTGTCAAATTTCGTCTAATGTCATTTTAAAACTAACTTTCTTATTAATGATGGTAGCCCCATCAAGTTTGTACTCTAATTGACGGCAGCGAGGAGGCCAACACGATGGAACTGTCAAATTTCGTCTAATGTCATTTTAAAACTAACTTTCTTATTAATGATGGTGGACTTGTCAAGTTTGTACTCTAATTGACGGTCGCGAGAAGGCCAACACGATGGAACTGTCAAATTTCGTCTAATGTCATTTTAAAACTAACTTTCTTATTAATGATGGTAGACCTGTCAAGTTTGTACTCTAATTGACGGCCGCGATAAGGCCAACACGATGGAACTGTCAAATTTCGTCTAATGTCATTTTAAAACTAACTTTCTTATTAATGATGGTAGACCTGTCAAGTTTGTACTCTAATTGACGGCCGCGATAAGGCCAACACGATGGAACTGTCAAATTTCGTCTAATGTCATTTTAAAACTAACTTTCTTATTAATGATGATAGACCCATCAAGTTTGTACTCTAAGTGACGGCCGCGAGGAGGCCAACACGATGGAAGTGTCAAATTTCGTCTAATGTCATTTTAAAAGTACCTTTCTTATTAATGATGGTAGACCTGTCAAGTTTGTACTCTAATTGACGGCCGCGAGGAGGCCAACACGATGGAACTGTCAAATTTTGTCTAATGTCATTTTAAGACTAACTTTCTTATTAATGATGGTAGACCCATCAAGTTTGTACTCTAATTGACGGTCGCGAGGAGGCCAACACGATGGAACTGTCAAATTTCGTCTAATGTCATTTTAAAACTAACTTTCTTATTAATGATGGTAGCCCCATCAAGTTTGTACTCTAATTGACGGCCGCGAGGAGGCCAACACGATGGAACTGTCAAATTTCGTCTAATGTCATTTTAAAACTAACTTTCTTATTAATGATGGTAGACCTGTCAAGTTTGTACTCTATTTGACTGCCGCGAGGAGGCCAACACGATGTAACTGTCAAATTTCGTCTAATGTCATTTTAAAACTAACTTTCTTATTAATGATGGTGGACTTGTCAAGTTTGTACTCTAATTGACGGTCGCGAGAAGGCCAACACGATGGAACTGTCAAATTTCGTCTAATGTCATTTTAAAACTAACTTTCTTATTAATGATGGTAGACCTGTCAAGTTTGTACTCTAATTGACGGCCGCGATAAGGCCAACACGATGGAACATTCAAATTTCGTCGAATGTCATTTTAAAAGTACCTTTCTTATTAATGATGGTAGACCTGTCAAGTTTGTACTCTATTTGACTGCCGCGAGGAGGCCAACACGATGGAACTGTCAAATTTCGTCTAATGTCATTTTAAAACTAACTTTCTTATTAATGATGGTAGACCCATCAAGTTTGTACTCTAATTGACGGCCGCGAGGAGGCCAACACGATGGAACTGTCAAATTTCGTCTAATGTCATTTTAAAACTAACTTTCTTATTAATGATGGTAGACCCATCAAGTTTGTACTCTAATTGACTGCTGCGAGGAGGCCAACACGATGGAACTGTCAAATTTTGTCTAATGTCATTTTAAAACTAACTTTTTTATTAATGATGG
Organism: Polydrusus cervinus; assembly: GCA_935413205.1. Lineage (NCBI taxonomy): Eukaryota > Metazoa > Arthropoda > Insecta > Coleoptera > Curculionidae > Polydrusus > Polydrusus cervinus. Next base: position 72,737,920 of record OW284513.1, on the reverse strand, counting down.
TAGACCCATCAAGTTTGTACCCTAATTGACGGCCGCGAGGAGGCCAACAGGATGGAACTGTCAAATTTCGTCTAATGTCATTTTAAAACTAACTTTCTTATTAATGATGGTAGACCCATCAAGTTTGTACTCTAATTAACGGCCGCGAGGAGGCCAACACGATGGAACTGTCAAATTTCGTCTAATGTCATTTTAAAACTAACTTTCTTATTAATGATGGTAGACCCATCAAGTTTGTACTCTAATTGACGGCCGCGAGGAGGCCAACACGATGGAACTGTCAAATTTCGTCTAATGTCATTTTAAAACTAACTTTCTTATTAATGATGGTAGACCCATTAAGTTTGTACTCTAATTGACGGCCGCGAGGAGGCCAACACGATGTAACTGTCAAATTTCGTCTAATGTCATTTTAAAACTAACTTTCTTATTAATGATAGTAGACCTGTCAAGTTTGTACTCTAATTGACGGCCGCGAGGAGGCCAACACGATAGAACTGTCAAATTTCGTCTAATGTCATTTTAAGACTAACTTTCTTATTAATGATGGTAGATCCATCAAGTTTGTACTCTAATTGACAGTCGCGACGAGGCCAACACGATGGAACTGTCAAATTTCGTCTAATGTCATTTTAAAACTAACTTTCTTATTAATGATGGTAGACCCATCAAGTTTGTACTCTAATTGACAGCCGCGAGGAGGCCAACACGATGGAATTGTCAAATTTCGTCTAATGTCATTTTAAAACTAACTTTCTTATTAATGATGGTAGACCCATCAAGTTTGTACTCTAATTGACGGCCGCGAGGAGGCCAACACGATGGAACTGTCAAATTTCGTCTAATGTCATTTTAAAACTAACTTTCTTATTAATGATGGCAGACCCATCAAGTTTGTACTCTAATTGACGGCCGCGAGGAGGCCAACACGATGGAACTGTCAAATTTCGTCTAATGTCATTTTAAAACTAACTTTCTTATTAATAATGGTAGACCCATTAAGTTTGTACTCTAATTGACGGCCGCGAGGAGGCCAACACGATGTAACTGTCAAATTTCGTCTAATGTCATTTTAAAACTACCTTTCTTATTAATGATAGTAGACCTGTCAAGTTTGTACTCTAATTGACGGCCGCGAGGAGGCCAACACGATAGAACTGTCAAATTTCGTCTAATGTCATTTTAAGACTAACTTTCTTATTAATGATGGTAGACCCATCAAGTTTGTACTCTAATTGACAGCCGCGAGGAGGCCAACACGATGGAACTGTCAAATTTCGTCTAATGTCATTTTAAAACTAACTTTCTTATTAATGATGGTAGACCCATCAAGTTTGTACTCTAATTGACAGCCGCGAGGAGGCCAACACGATGGAACTGTCAAATTTCGTCTAATGTCATTTTAAAACTAACTTTCTTATTAATGATGGTAGCCCCATCAAGTTTGTACTCTAATTGACGGCCGCGAGGAGGCCAACACGAAGGGACTGTCAAATTTTGTCTAATGTCATTTTAAGACTAACTTTCTTATTAATGATGGTAGACCCATCAAGTTTGTACTCTAATTGACGGTCGCGAGGAGGCCAACACGATGGAACTGTCAAATTTCGTCTAATGTCATTTTAAAACTAACTTTCTTATTAATGATGGTAGCCCCATCAAGTTTGTACTCTAATTGACGGCCGCGAGGAGGCCAACACGAAGGGACTGTCAAATTTTGTCTAATGTCATTTTAAGACTAACTTTCTTATTAATGATGGTAGACCCATCAAGTTTGTACTCTAATTGACGGTCGCGAGGAGGCCAACACGATGGAACTGTCAAATTTCGTCTAATGTCATTTTAAAACTAACTTTCTTATTAATGATGGTAGCCCCATCAAGTTTGTACTCTAATTGACGGCAGCGAGGAGGCCAACACGATGGAACTGTCAAATTTCGTCTAATGTCATTTTAAAACTAACTTTCTTATTAATGATGGTGGACTTGTCAAGTTTGTACTCTAATTGACGGTCGCGAGAAGGCCAACACGATGGAACTGTCAAATTTCGTCTAATGTCATTTTAAAACTAACTTTCTTATTAATGATGGTAGACCTGTCAAGTTTGTACTCTAATTGACGGCCGCGATAAGGCCAACACGATGGAACTGTCAAATTTCGTCTAATGTCATTTTAAAACTAACTTTCTTATTAATGATGGTAGACCCATCAAGTTTGTACTCTAATTGACGTGCGCGAGGAGGCCAACACGATGGAACTGTAAAATTTCGTCTAATGTCATTTTAAAACTAACTTTCTTATTAATGATGGTAGACCTGTCAAGTTTGTACTCTAATTGACGGCCGCGATAAGGCCAACACGATGGAACTGTCAAATTTCGTCTAATGTCATTTTAAAACTAACTTTCTTATTAATGATGGTAGACCTGTCAAGTTTGTACTCTAATTGACGGCCGCGATAAGGCCAACACGATGGAACTGTCAAATTTCGTCTAATGTCATTTTAAAACTAACTTTCTTATTAATGATGATAGACCCATCAAGTTTGTACTCTAAGTGACGGCCGCGAGGAGGCCAACACGATGGAAGTGTCAAATTTCGTCTAATGTCATTTTAAAAGTACCTTTCTTATTAATGATGGTAGACCTGTCAAGTTTGTACTCTAATTGACGGCCGCGAGGAGGCCAACACGATGGAACTGTCAAATTTTGTCTAATGTCATTTTAAGACTAACTTTCTTATTAATGATGGTAGACCCATCAAGTTTGTACTCTAATTGACGGTCGCGAGGAGGCCAACACGATGGAACTGTCAAATTTCGTCTAATGTCATTTTAAAACTAACTTTCTTATTAATGATGGTAGCCCCATCAAGTTTGTACTCTAATTGACGGTCGCGAGGAGGCCAACACGATGGAACTGTCAAATTTCGTCTAATGTCATTTTAAAACTAACTTTCTTATTAATGATGGTAGCCCCATCAAGTTTGTACTCTAATTGACGGCCGCGAGGAGGCCAACACGAAGGGACTGTCTAATGTCATTTTAAGACTAACTTTCTTATTAATGATGGTAGACCCATCAAGTTTGTACTCTAATTGACGGTCGCGAGGAGGCCAACACGATGGAACTGTCAAATTTCGTCTAATGTCATTTTAAAACTAACTTTCTTATTAATGATGGTAGCCCCATCAAGTTTGTACTCTAATTGACGGCAGCGAGGAGGCCAACACGATGGAACTGTCAAATTTCGTCTAATGTCATTTTAAAACTAACTTTCTTATTAATGATGGTGGACTTGTCAAGTTTGTACTCTAATTGACGGTCGCGAGAAGGCCAACACGATGGAACTGTCAAATTTCGTCTAATGTCATTTTAAAACTAACTTTCTTATTAATGATGGTAGACCTGTCAAGTTTGTACTCTAATTGACGGCCGCGATAAGGCCAACACGATGGAACTGTCAAATTTCGTCTAATGTCATTTTAAAACTAACTTTCTTATTAATGATGGTAGACCCATCAAGTTTGTACTCTAATTGACGTGCGCGAGGAGGCCAACACGATGGAACTGTAAAATTTCGTCTAATGTCATTTTAAAACTAACTTTCTTATTAATGATGGTAGACCTGTCAAGTTTGTACTCTAATTGACGGCCGCGATAAGGCCAACACGATGGAACTGTCAAATTTCGTCTAATGTCATTTTAAAACTAACTTTCTTATTAATGATGGTAGACCCATCAAGTTTGTACTCTAATTGACGTGCGCGAGGAGGCCAACACGATGGAACTGTAAAATTTCGTCTAATGTCATTTTAAAACTAACTTTCTTATTAATGATGGTAGACCTGTCAAGTTTGTACTCTAATTGACGGTCGCGAGAAGGCCAACACGATGGAACTGTCAAATTTCGTCTAATGTCATTTTAAAACTAACTTTCTTATTAATGATGGTAGACCTGTCAAGTTTGTACTCTAATTGACGGCCGCGATAAGGCCAACACGATGGAACTGTCAAATTTCGTCTAATGTCATTTTAAAACTAACTTTCTTATTAATGATGGTAGACCCATCAAGTTTGTACTCTAATTGACGTGCGCGAGGAGGCCAACACGATGGAACTGTAAAATTTCGTCTAATGTCATTTTAAAACTAACTTTCTTATTAATGATGGTAGACCTGTCAAGTTTGTACTCTAATTGACGGCCGCGATAAGGCCAACACGATGGAACTGTCAAATTTCGTCTAATGTCATTTTAAAACTAACTTTCTTATTAATGATGGTAGACCTGTCAAGTTTGTACTCTAATTGACGGCCGCGATAAGGCCAACACGATGGAACTGTCAAATTTCGTCTAATGTCATTTTAAAACTAACTTTCTTATTAATGATGATAGACCCATCAAGTTTGTACTCTAAGTGACGGCCGCGAGAAGGCCAACACGATGGAACTGTCAAATTTCGTCTAATGTCATTTTAAAACTAACTTTCTTATTAATGATGGTAGACCTGTCAAGTTTGTACTCTAATTGACGGCCGCGATAAGGCCAACACGATGGAACATTCAAATTTCGTCGAATGTCATTTTAAAAGTACCTTTCTTATTAATGATGGTAGACCTGTCAAGTTTGTACTCTATTTGACTGCCGCGAGGAGGCCAACACGATGGAACTGTCAAATTTCGTCTAATGTCATTTTAAAACTAACTTTCTTATTAATGATGGTAGACCCATCAAGTTTGTACTCTAATTGACGGCCGCGAGGAGGCCAACACGATGGAACTGTCAAATTTCGTCTAATGTCATTTTAAGACTAACTTTCTTATTAATGATGGTAGACCCATCAAGTTTGTACTCTAATTGACTGCTGCGAGGAGGCCAACACGATGGAACTGTCAAATTTTGTCTAATGTCATTTTAAAACTAACTTTTTTATTAATGATGGTAGACCCATCAAGTTTGTACCCTAATTGACGGCCGCGAGGAGGCCAACAGGATGGAACTGTCAAATTTCGTCTAATGTCATTTTAAAACTAACTTTCTTATTAATGATGGTAGACCCATCAAGTTTGTACTCTAATTAACGGCCGCGAGGAGGCCAACACGATGGAACTGTCAAATTTCGTCTAATGTCATTTTAAAACTAACTTTCTTATTAATGATGGTAGACCCATCAAGTTTGTACTCTAATTGACGGCCGCGAGGAGGCCAACACGATGGAACTGTCAAATTTCGTCTAATGTCATTTTAAAACTAACTTTCTTATTAATGATGGTAGACCCATTAAGTTTGTACTCTAATTGACGGCCGCGAGGAGGCCAACACGATGTAACTGTCAAATTTCGTCTAATGTCATTTTAAAACTAACTTTCTTATTAATGATAGTAGACCTGTCAAGTTTGTACTCTAATTGACGGCCGCGAGGAGGCCAACACGATAGAACTGTCAAATTTCGTCTAATGTCATTTTAAGACTAACTTTCTTATTAATGATGGTAGATCCATCAAGTTTGTACTCTAATTGACAGTCGCGACGAGGCCAACACGATGGAACTGTCAAATTTCGTCTAATGTCATTTTAAAACTAACTTTCTTATTAATGATGGTAGACCCATCAAGTTTGTACTCTAATTGACAGCCGCGAGGAGGCCAACACGATGGAATTGTCAAATTTCGTCTAATGTCATTTTAAAACTAACTTTCTTATTAATGATGGTAGACCCATCAAGTTTGTACTCTAATTGACGGCCGCGAGGAGGCCAACACGATGGAACTGTCAAATTTCGTCTAATGTCATTTTAAAACTAACTTTCTTATTAATGATGGCAGACCCATCAAGTTTGTACTCTAATTGACGGCCGCGAGGAGGCCAACACGATGGAACTGTCAAATTTCGTCTAATGTCATTTTAAAACTAACTTTCTTATTAATGATGGTAGACCCATTAAGTTTGTACTCTAATTGACGGCCGCGAGGAGGCCAACACGATGTAACTGTCAAATTTCGTCTAATGTCATTTTAAAACTACCTTTCTTATTAATGATAGTAGACCTGTCAAGTTTGTACTCTAATTGACGGCCGCGAGGAGGCCAACACGATAGAACTGTCAAATTTCGTCTAATGTCATTTTAAGACTAACTTTCTTATTAATGATGGTAGACCCATCAAGTTTGTACTCTAATTGACAGCCGCGAGGAGGCCAACACGATGGAACTGTCAAATTTCGTCTAATGTCATTTTAAAACTAACTTTCTTATTAATGATGGTAGACCCATCAAGTTTGTACTCTAATTGACAGCCGCGAGGAGGCCAACACGATGGAACTGTCAAATTTCGTCTAATGTCATTTTAAAACTAACTTTCTTATTAATGATGGTAGACCCGTTAAGTTTGTACTCTAATTGACGGCCGCGAGGAGGCCAACACGATGGAACTGTCAAATTTCGTCTAATGTCATTTTAAAACTAACTTTCTTATTAATGGTGGTAGACCCGTTAAGTTTGTACTCTAATTGACGGCCGCGAGGAGGCCAACACGATGGAACTGTCAAATTTTGTCTAATGTCATTTTAAACCTAACTTTCTTATTAATGATGGTAGACCCATCAAGTTTGTACTCTAATTGACGGCCGCGAGGAGGCGAACACGATGGAACTGTCAAATTTCGTCTAATGTCATTTTAAAACTAACTTTCTTATTAATGACGGTAGACCTGTCAAGTTTGTACTCTAATTGACGGCCGCGAGGAGGCCAACACGATGGAACTGTCAAATTTTGTCTAATGTCATTTTAAACCTAACTTTTTTATTAATGATGGTAGACCCATCAAGTTTGTACTCTAATTGACTGCTGCGAGGAGGCCAACACGATGGAACTGTCAAATTTCGTCTAATGTCATTTTAAAACTAACTTTCTTATTAATGATGGTAGACCCATCAAGTTTGTACTCTAATTGACGGCCGCGAGGAGGCGAACACGATGGAACTGTCAAATTTTGTCTAATGTCATTTTAAACCTAACTTTTTTATTAATGATGGTAGACCCATCAAGTTTGTACTCTAATTGACTGCTGCGAGGAGGCCAACACGATGGAACTGTCAAATTTCGTCTAATGTCATTTTAAAACTAACTTTCTTATTAATGATGGTAGACCCATCAAGTTTGTACTCTAATTGACTGCTGCGAGGAGGCCAACACGATGGAACTGTCAAATTTTGTCTAATGTCATTTTAAAACTAACTTTTTTATTAATGATGGTAGACCCATCAAGTTTGTACCCTAATTGACGGCCGCGAGGAGGCCAACAGGATGGAACTGTCAAATTTCGTCTAATGTCATTTTAAAACTAACTTTCTTATTAATGATGGTAGACCCATCAAGTTTGTACTCTAATTAACGGCCGCGAGGAGGCCAACACGATGGAACTGTCAAATTTCGTCTAATGTCATTTTAAAACTAACTTTCTTATTAATGATGGTAGACCCATCAAGTTTGTACTCTAATTGACGGCCGCGAGGAGGCCAACACGATGGAACTGTCAAATTTCGTCTAATGTCATTTTAAAACTAACTTTCTTATTAATGATGGTAGACCCATTAAGTTTGTACTCTAATTGACGGCCGCGAGGAGGCCAACACGATGTAACTGTCAAATTTCGTCTAATGTCATTTTAAAACTAACTTTCTTATTAATGATAGTAGACCTGTCAAGTTTGTACTCTAATTGACGGCCGCGAGGAGGCCAACACGATAGAACTGTCAAATTTCGTCTAATGTCATTTTAAGACTAACTTTCTTATTAATGATGGTAGATCCATCAAGTTTGTACTCTAATTGACAGTCGCGACGAGGCCAACACGATGGAACTGTCAAATTTCGTCTAATGTCATTTTAAAACTAACTTTCTTATTAATGATGGTAGACCCATCAAGTTTGTACTCTAATTGACAGCCGCGAGGAGGCCAACACGATGGAATTGTCAAATTTCGTCTAATGTCATTTTAAAACTAACTTTCTTATTAATGATGGTAGACCCATCAAGTTTGTACTCTAATTGACGGCCGCGAGGAGGCCAACACGATGGAACTGTCAAATTTCGTCTAATGTCATTTTAAAACTAACTTTCTTATTAATGATGGCAGACCCATCAAGTTTGTACTCTAATTGACGGCCGCGAGGAGGCCAACACGATGGAACTGTCAAATTTCGTCTAATATCATTTTAAAACTAACTTTCTTATTAATGATGGTAGACCCATTAAGTTTGTACTCTAATTGACGGCCGCGAGGAGGCCAACACGATGTAACTGTCAAATTTCGTCTAATGTCATTTTAAAACTACCTTTCTTATTAATGATAGTAGACCTGTCAAGTTTGTACTCTAATTGACGGCCGCGAGGAGGCCAACACGATAGAACTGTCAAATTTCGTCTAATGTCATTTTAAGACTAACTTTCTTATTAATGATGGTAGACCCATCAAGTTTGTACTCTAATTGACAGCCGCGAGGAGGCCAACACGATGGAACTGTCAAATTTCGTCTAATGTCATTTTAAAACTAACTTTCTTATTAATGATGGTAGACCCATCAAGTTTGTACTCTAATTGACAGCCGCGAGGAGGCCAACACGATGGAACTGTCAAATTTCGTCTAATGTCATTTTAAAACTAACTTTCTTATTAATGATGGTAGACCCGTTAAGTTTGTACTCTAATTGACGGCCGCGAGGAGGCCAACACGATGGAACTGTCAAATTTCGTCTAATGTCATTTTAAAACTAACTTTCTTATTAATGGTGGTAGACCCGTTAAGTTTGTACTCTAATTGACGGCCGCGAGGAGGCCAACACGATGGAACTGTCAAATTTTGTCTAATGTCATTTTAAACCTAACTTTCTTATTAATGATGGTAGACCCATCAAGTTTGTACTCTAATTAACGGCCGCGAGGAGGCCAACACGATGGAACTGTCAAATTTCGTCTAATGTCATTTTAAAACTAACTTTCTTATTAATGGTGGTAGACCCGTTAAGTTTGTACTCTAATTGACGGCCGCGAGGAGGCCAACACGATAGAACTGTCAAATTTCGTCTAATGTCATTTTAAGACTAACTTTCTTATTAATGATGGTAGACCCATCAAGTTTGTACTCTAATTGACAGCCGCGAGGAGGCCAACACGATGGAACTGTCAAATTTCGTCTAATGTCATTTTAAAACTAACTTTCTTATTAATGATGGTAGACCCATCAAGTTTGTACTCTAATTGACAGCCGCGAGGAGGCCAACACGATGGAACTGTCAAATTTCGTCTAATGTCATTTTAAAACTAACTTTCTTATTAATGATGGTAGACCCGTTAAGTTTGTACTCTAATTGACGGCCGCGAGGAGGCCAACACGATGGAACTGTCAAATTTCGTCTAATGTCATTTTAAAACTAACTTTCTTATTAATGGTGGTAGACCCGTTAAGTTTGTACTCTAATTGACGGCCGCGAGGAGGCCAACACGATGGAACTGTCAAATTTCGTCTAATGTCATTTTAAAACTAACTTTCTTATTAATGATGGTGGACCCGTCAAGTTTGTACTCTAATTGACGGTCGCGAGAAGGCCAACACGATGGAACTGTCAAATTTCGTCTAATGTCATTTTAAAACTAACTTTCTTATTAATGATGGTAGACCCATCAAGTTTGTACTCTAATTGACGGCCGCGAGGAGGCCAACACGATGGAACTGTCAAATTTCGTCTAATGTCATTTTAAAACTAACTTTCTTATTAATGATGGTAGACCCATCAAGTTTGTACTCTAATTGACGGCCGCGAGGAGGCCAACACGATGGAACTGTCAAATTTCGTCTAATGTCATTTTAAAACTAACTTTCTTATTAATGATGGTGGACTTGTCAAGTTTGTACTCTAATTGACGGCCGCGAGGAGGCCAACACGATGGAACTGTCAAATTTCGTCTAATGTCATTTTAAAACTACCTTTCTTATTAATGATGGTAGACCTGTCAAGTTTGTACTCTAATTGACGGCCGCGAGGAGGCCAACACGATGGAATTGTCAAATTTCGTCTAATGTCATTTTAAGACTAACTTTCTTATTAATGATGGTAGACCCATCAAGTTTGTACTCTAATTGACAGCCGCGAGGAGGCCAACACGATGAAACTGTCAAATTTCGTCTAATGTCATTTGAAAACTAACTTTCTTATTAATGATGGTAGACCCATCAAGTTTGTACTCTAATTGACAGCCGCGAGGAGGCCAACACGATGGAACTGTCAAATTTCGTCTAATGTCATTTTAAAACTAACTTTCTTATTAATGATGATAGACCCGTTAAGTTTGTACTCTAATTGACGGCCGCGAGGAGGCCAACACGATGGAACTGTCAAATTTCGTCTAATGTCATTTTAAAACTAACTTTCTTATTAATGATGGTAGACCCGTTAAGTTTGTACTCTAATTGACGGCCGCGAGGAGGCCAACACGATGGAACTGTCAAATTTCGTCTAATGTCATTTTAAAACTAACTTTCTTATTAATGATGGTGGACCCGTCAAGTTTGTACTCTAATTGACGGTCGCGAGAAGGCCAACACGATGGAACTGTCAAATTTCGTCTAATGTCATTTTAAAACTAACTTTCTTATTAATGATGGTAGACCCGTCAAGTTTGTACTCTAATTGACGGCCGCGAGGAGGCCAACACGATGGAACTGTCAAATTTCGTCTAATGTCATTTTAAAACTAACTTTCTTATTTATTTATTTATTTATTTATTTATTTACATTACCTACCCTACAGGTTAAATAACCCAACTACAAGGCAGGACCATGAAAAAGTTTACACAAAAAATAAATATACTAAAAGTGAAGCTAAAAATACTAACAAAAGTAAGCTAGTCAATATGTAAACCTAAACTAATTATTCGAATATAAGAAAAGTAACAGTAAAAAAAAGAAAAAGAGAGACTGAACACAGAAAATCATGTCACTGGACAAAAAATAATACCAGCCGCACAATCTTAGTTTAAAGTATTAATGCCGCACTAACCTCTTAACTGTACTGACCGAAGAACTGAAAAAATCTAAATCAAACCGCTTATTATATCTCTCACACATTTGAAAGACAGGAGAAAACTTTAAAATATTTGTCTTTGGATTAGGCAGGTAGAAAGTCATATTTTGTCGTGAATTCAATCGTGGCACATTAAAATTAAGCTTACCCAATATATTAATACAGTCGAGTTGATTGTTTAGTAATTTATACAGAGCCATAAATAGGTGGTAATCACGGCGATCCCTGAGTGATTCATATTTAAATCTCTGAAGAAGTAGAGTCTGGGGAAAACCCTGCATGGGATATATTCCGTCGACCCGAAAGCTAAGGTACTTTAAGAATTTTCGCTGCACCCTTTCAAGATTATCAATGTGAACATTATACTCAGGTGTCCAGATCACTGCGGCATATTCTAGTTTCGATCTTATATAGGCATTGTATAAGCTTGTTAAGACATCAACGCTGTTAAAATCCCTAGTGCAGCGCACAATAAATCCATAACTCTGAAGAGCTTCACTAATAATCTTATTTATATGGGGTATAAAAGAAAGCTTTGAATCAAAAACGACACCCAAGTCGCAAAATGAGTCAGAGCGAGAAATAATTTTATTTTCAAGAATATAATCAAAATTAATTACAGAAAGTTTATTTGTAAAAGAAACAACTTTACACTTCTCAATGTTAAGCTTTAAATTATTTTTAATACACCAATTATTAATTAGATCCAAATTCCGTTGAATAACAATACAATCGTTGATGTTTCTAATTCTTTTATATAGTTTAATATCATCAGCGTATATCAAATGGTCAGCATCCAGATCATCACCAATATCATTTATAAAAAGAATAAAAAGTAACGGCCCAAGCACCGATCCCTGGGGGACTCCGGAGCCAGCGGTATATTTATTAGAGCTGAGTCCATGAAGGGAAACATACTGGCAGCGGTTGGAGAGATATGACTTAATTAGTGCCAACAACGACTCTGAAAATCCAAATTTTTCTAATTTTGAAACCAAAATACCATGATCAAGTCGATCGAAAGCTTTTGAAAAATCTAAATATATTACATCAGTTTGTATACCCTCATCCAACGACTCAGAAAGATTTTGTGTCATATTAAGCAAGTTGGTTATCGTGGATCTACCCTTAAAGAATCCATGTTGCTGCTGAGTTATTTGCCTGCGGATGAACGGAAAGACAGACTCGTGAAGTAGGAACTCAAACACTTTACAAAAATTACAGATAATTGATATTGGTCGGTAGTTAGATACTTCCGACCTATCACCCTTTTTATATACAGGGCATACTTTAGAAGTTCTCCATATCTGAGGTATTGACTGATACTTAAGACATAGATTAAATATAATATGAAGCGGTCTCACCAAAACAAAACGGCAATCGTGGATTAAAAATGCCGGAACGGAATCCGGTCCTGTAGTAAACTTCGGTTTAATCTTCTTTAAGGCATTGATGACCTCATCTTCAGAAAAGTAGTGGACATTAATAATATGTTTATAAATAGTTTGATCATTTCTTAAAGCACCGGAAGTACTATTCAGAAATGACTGTTCAAAGAATTTAGCAAAATTGTTTAAAATATCAAGAGGATCAGTGAACTCTTCATTGTCATAAGACATTGCATTTGGAATGTTGGAGGTCTCCCTCTTGCTTTTAATGAAATTCCAGAATTTTTTAGGGTCTCTCCTAGTATCAAGTTCTATTCTTTGTAGGTAGTGTTTATAGGAAGTTTGTATATCTTTTTTAATTTTGGATCTTAAGAATTTAAAATTTTGCATTGATTGGGGACAAGCCGTTTTCTTGTATTTATGATGGAACTTATCTTTCTTTTTATGTCTTGGATAATGTTTTTAGTAAACCACGGTGGATACTTACCGTTCGGAGTTTTCGCATACCGTGGCACGCATAAGTCAACAATCTCAAACAATTTGTCGTAGAAAGAAGTGCATGCACCATCCAAACTATCCAGTGATGTAAGAAACGACCAATCAACATCCAGAAACTTATTATACATTAAAGGAAAGTTAGCCTTGCGAAAATTATAGTTAATTTTCAAAGTTTATCACAAAGTCATGTTTGTGGTTAACTGAATGAGAGTATTCCAGTGATATAGAAAGGGCAGGATGATGTTCATCCTCCCCTACAAGCGAGATATCCGAGGCACCCTCAACTACGCATTTTTTGTTGTTATGAAGTACTAGATCCAATATTCTGTTGTTAGCGTTCCTGATATAATTACCTTGCTTCAGATTCATGTAAGTTAAAAAATGACTAAGCGCTCTTGTACAATGATTTTCCACACCACTATTCACGAACTCTGAGAATAAGGGTAAATTAAAATCACCCAGAATACAGACTTTTTTATCAAATACAGGAACAGATGCAATAAAAAACTCAAAAAGATTATCTAGATCATTTAAGGTAACCGGTGGAGGTATATAAACTACAAAAAACAGCATCGTCAAGTAATCGAAACAGACCTTAACGCTTATTAAGTCAATATGCGGTAACAAATTTTCGTTCTGAAATATAATTCTGGATGATTTAAATCGCTGGTCAACAGCTAGTAAAACACCCCCACCCCTTGTTTTGCCAGTTGCATGTGGATCACGATCAGCACGATAGGTATTAAATCTCGAACTTATCACCTCATTAGTAAAAACAGACGAATTTAGCCACGTTTCTGTTAGAGCTATTAATTCGAAATTGCAATATGATGTACTATTTAGAATTTCTGCAGTTTTAGTGAGAAGTCCACGCGTGTTTTGGTAATATAATAAAATATTTGGGGTTTGTAACTGCTTAATGCTGGGAAGTACCATATTAGTATGAGAAATGGAATTGTGGGGGGAAACAGTTGCACCGAAATAAGTAGGCGTCAATAATTGCTATTGGCCCAGAATATTGGCCCGTAGTTTCGCACATGCCCTTTTATAAGCCTCGCATTTGTTTATATCCCATGCAGCGTGTGCGGTACTTACAGGGTTGCCGTGATTTCCACTATTTACCTTAATACAGTTTGAGCACTCAAGAGCCCTTGAATGACAATCACTGATAATGTGGTCATTTCCACATCTAGGACAGCTACGCTTATTGGAACAACTTTTAGCCGTATGATTAAAGTCATTACAATTAAAACACCTACTAACCTCAACGCCGTCATATACTCTACAAGCATCATACCCCACAAATACGTTGCCCACCCTCGTAATTCTATCATAAGTGCCTCTATCAACTTGTACTACAGCTTGAAAACGGTTGGGATTATTTTTCGTCTTACCTACTTTAATAATTTGACACAGAGAATTCGCTACAAAGATATCAGAATTTAATTGTTTTAACACTATCAATAGATCCTCCTCACTGTATGGATCAGTAAAACCAACAATTCTCACTCTGGGATTCAGACCACGCAGTTCCTTTATCACATATGAGTCAGCTAAATTTTTTTCAGCAAGTGCCTTGAGTTTTATGTTGTCCTCAGGGTTCCTACATCCGACCAAAACACCACCGTTACCCATAGGTTTAACTTTAGCAAGTTTTAAACTAGCCTCCATAGGGTCAATATGCATCAGCATGGCCTGTTTTGTTTCATCATTCGACTGCGACTGATTCTTGGGTTTTATCAATATTGCCGGTTGAGTATTGTTTTTGACAACACTGGCATAATTGGCAGGTGATTCAGCATTGGTAATGTTTATTCCGCTAAGTTTCTCAGAAACGAGCTTGGTAAGATCAGTCTTTAGTCCATCAAAAACAGCGGACAGAGTTGCAAGTGCGGCCTGAACTTGATCTTCGACCAATTTCTTAAGAGACTCTTGATTGATTGTAATACACATGTTAACACAATCGGTACATTTCCAGGATAAGCCATTGATCTCATTTAGCAAACCGGCAACGTCGACCGATTTGTGGACACAGGCAGCGTGACTGGCGTTTATACACTCTGAGCAATTTATTTTTTTGCGAGAGGTAATGGATTCCTTACAAAAAACGCAGATAAGAGTCATCTTGACCAACCCAACATAGCAAACAAATGGCAATAATTGGGCACTTTACTGATTAAAGCAATGGAAACAAAGGGCCACAGATAGTGAAACACTATAGGCGGACCGAGCACGAAATTTCACCAAAAAAACTTATCAAAACACGGCAGAAAATGCTACAAATGCCGGAGCCGGCAAAAACGCGGGCACGCAGCAACACGATAAAAAGGATTATATTAATGATGGTAGACCCATCAAGTTTGTACTCTAGTTGACGGCCGCGAGGAGGCCAACACGATGGAACTGTCAAATTTCGTCTAATGTCATTTTAAAACTACCTTTCTTATTAATGATGGTAGACCCGTCAAGTTTGTACTCTAATTGACGGCCGCGAGGAGGCCAACACGATGGAACTGTCAAATTTCGTCTAATGTCATTTTAAAACTAACTTTCTTATTAATGATGGTGGACTTGTCAAGTTTGTACTCTAATTGACGGTCGCGAGAAGGCCAACACGATGGAACTGTCAAATTTCGTCTAATGTCATTTTAAAACTACCTTTCTTATTAATGATGGTAGACCTGTCAAGTTTGTACTCTAATTGACGGCCGCGAGGAGGCCAACACGATGGAACTGTCAAATTTTGTCTAATGTCATTTTAAACCTAACTTTTTTATTAATGATGGTAGACCCATCAAGTTTGTACTCTAATTGACTGCTGCGAGGAGGCCAACACGATGGAACTGTCAAATTTCGTCTAATGTCATTTTAAAACTAACTTTCTTATTAATGATGGTAGACCCATCAAGTTTGTACTCTAATTGACGGCCGCGAGGAGGCCAACACGATGGAACTGTCAAATTTCGTCTAATGTCATTTTAAACCTAACTTTCTTATTAATGATGGTAGACCCGTCAAGTTTGTACTCTAATTGACGGCCGCGAGGAGGCCAACACGATGGAACTGTCAAATTTCGTCTAATGTCATTTTAAAACTACCTTTCTTATTAATGATGGTAGACCTGTCAAGTTTGTACTCTAATTGACGGCCGCGAGGAGGCCAACACGATGGAACTGTCAAATTTCGTCTAATGTCATTTTAAGACTAACTTTCTTATTAATGATGGTAGACCCATCAAGTTTGTACTCTAATTGACGGCCGCGAGGAGGCCAACACGATGGAACTGTCAAATTTCGTCTAATGTCATTTTAAAACTACCTTTCTTATTAATGATGGTAGACCTGTCAAGTTTGTACTCTAATTGACGGCCGCGAGGAGGCCAACACGATGGAACTGTCAAATTTTGTCTAATGTCATTTTAAACCTAACTTTTTTATTAATGATGGTAGACCCATCAAGTTTGTACTCTAATTGACTGCTGCGAGGAGGCCAACACGATGGAACTGTCAAATTTCGTCTAATGTCATTTTAAAACTAACTTTCTTATTAATGATGGTAGACTCATCAAGTTTGTACTCTAATTGACGGCCGCGAGGAGGCCAACACGATGGAACTGTCAAATTTCGTCTAATGTCATTTTAAAACTAACTTTCTTATTAATGATGGTAGCCCCATCAAGTTTGTACTCTAATTGACGGCCGCGAGGAGGCCAACACGAAGGGACTGTCAAATTTTGTCTAATGTCATTTTAAGACTAACTTTCTTATTAATGATGGTAGACCCATCAAGTTTGTACTCTAATTGACGGCCGCGAGGAGGCCAACACGATGGAACTGTCAAATTTCGTCTAATGTCATTTTAAAACTAACTTTCTTATTAATGATGGTAGCCCCATCAAGTTTGTACTCTAATTGACGGCCGCGAGGAGGCCAACACGAAGGGACTGTCAAATTTTGTCTAATGTCATTTTAAGACTAACTTTCTTATTAATGATGGTAGACCCATCAAGTTTGTACTCTAATTGACGGTCGCGAGGAGGCCAACACGATGGAACTGTCAAATTTCGTCTAATGTCATTTTAAAACTAACTTTCTTATTAATGATGGTAGCCCCATCAAGTTTGTACTCTAATTGACGGCCGCGAGGAGGCCAACACGATGGAACTGTCAAATTTCGTCTAATGTCATTTTAAAACTAACTTTCTTATTAATGATGGTGGACTTGTCAAGTTTGTACTCTAATTGACGGTCGCGAGAAGGCCAACACGATGGAACTGTCAAATTTCGTCTAATGTCATTTTAAAACTAACTTTCTTATTAATGATGGTAGACCTGTCAAGTTTGTACTCTAATTGACGGCCGCGATAAGGCCAACACGATGGAACTGTCAAATTTCGTCTAATGTCATTTTAAAACTAACTTTCTTATTAATGATGGTAGCCCCATCAAGTTTGTACTCTAATTGACGGCCGCGAGGAGGCCAACACGATGGAACTGTCAAATTTCGTCTAATGTCATTTTAAAACTAACTTTCTTATTAATGATGGTAGACCCATCAAGTTTGTACTCTAATTGACGGCCGCGAGGAGGCCAACACGATGGAACTGTCAAATTTCGTCTAATGTCATTTTAAAACTAACTTTCTTATTAATGATGGTAGACCTGTCAAGTTTGTACTCTAATTGACGGCCGCGATAAGGCCAACACGATGGAACTGTCAAATTTCGTCTAATGTCATTTTAAAACTAACTTTCTTATTAATGATAGTAGACCCATCAAGTTTGTACTCTAAGTGACGGCCGCGAGGAGGCCAACACGATGGAAGTGTCAAATTTCGTCTAATGTCATTTTAAAAGTACCTTTCTTATTAATGATGGTAGACCTGTCAAGTTTGTACTCTAATTGACGGCCGCGATAAGGCCAACACGATGGAACTGTCAAATTTCGTCTAATGTCATTTTAAAACTAACTTTCTTATTAATGATGGTAGACCCATCAAGTTTGTACTCTAAGTGACGGCCGCGAGGAGGCCAACACGATGGAAGTGTCAAATTTCGTCTAATGTCATTTTAAAAGTACCTTTCTTATAAATGATGGTAGACCTGTCAAGTTTGTACTCTAATTGACGGCCGCGAGGAGGCCAACACGATGGAACTGTCAAATTTTGTCTAATGTCATTTTAAGACTAACTTTCTTATTAATGATGGTAGACCTGTCAAGTTTGTACTCTAATTGACGGCCGCGAGGAGGCCAACACGATGGAACTGTCAAATTTTGTCTAATGTCATTTTAAGACTAACTTTCTTATTAATGATGGTAGACCCATCAAGTTTGTACTCTAATTGACGGTCGCGAGGAGGCCAACACGATGGAACTGTCAAATTTCGTCTAATGTCATTTTAAAACTAACTTTCTTATTAATGATGGTAGCCCCATCAAGTTTGTACTCTAATTGACGGCCGCGAGGAGGCCAACACGATGGAACTGTCAAATTTCGTCTAATGTCATTTTAAAACTAACTTTCTTATTAATGATGGTGGACTTGTCAAGTTTGTACTTTAATTGACGGTCGCGAGAAGGCCAACACGATGGAACTGTCAAATTTCGTCTAATGTCATTTTAAAACTAACTTTCTTATTAATGATGGTAGACCTGTCAAGTTTGTACTCTAATTGACGGCCGCGATAAGGCCAACACGATGGAACTGTCAAATTTCGTCTAATGTCATTTTAAAACTAACTTTCTTATTAATGATGGTAGACCCATCAAGTTTGTACTCTAATTGACGGCCGCGAGGAGGCCAACACGATGGAACTGTCAAATTTCGTCTAATGTCATTTTAAAACTAACTTTCTTATTAATGATGGTAGACCCGTCAAGTTTGT
Organism: Polydrusus cervinus; assembly: GCA_935413205.1. Lineage (NCBI taxonomy): Eukaryota > Metazoa > Arthropoda > Insecta > Coleoptera > Curculionidae > Polydrusus > Polydrusus cervinus. The sequence continues at coordinate 72,719,072 of OW284513.1, read as the reverse complement.
GCTCTAATTGACGGCCGCGAGGAGGCCAACACGATGGAACTGTCAAATTTTGTCTAATGTCATTTTAAAACTAACTTTTTTATTAATGATGGTAGACCCATCAAGTTTGTACCCTAATTGACGGCCGCGAGGAGGCCAACACGAAGGGACTGTCAAATTTTGTCTAATGTCATTTTAAGACTAACTTTCTTATTAATGATGGTAGACCCATCAAGTTTGTACTCTAATTGACGGTCGCGAGGAGGCCAACACGATGGAACTGTCAAATTTCGTCTAATGTCATTTTAAAACTAACTTTCTTATTAATGATGGTAGCCCCATCAAGTTTGTACTCTAATTGACGGCCGCGAGGAGGCCAACACGATGGAACTGTCAAATTTCGTCTAATGTCATTTTAAAACTAACTTTCTTATTAATGATGGTAGACCCATCAAGTTTGTACCCTAATTGACGGCCGCGAGGAGGCCAACAGGATGGAACTGTCAAATTTCGTCTAATGTCATTTTAAAACTAACTTTCTTATTAATGATGGTAGCCCCATCAAGTTTGTACTCTAATTGACGGCCGCGAGGAGGCCAACACGAAGGGACTGTCAAATTTTGTCTAATGTCATTTTAAGACTAACTTTCTTATTAATGATGGTAGACCCATCAAGTTTGTACTCTAATTGACGGCCGCGAGGAGGCCAACACGATGGAACTGTAAAATTTCGTCTAATGTCATTTTAAAACTAACTTTCTTATTAATGATGGTAGACCTGTCAAGTTTGTACTCTAATTGACGGCCGCGATAAGGCCAACACGATGGAACTGTCAAATTTCGTCTAATGTCATTTTAAAACTAACTTTCTTATTAATGATGGTAGACCTGTCAAGTTTGTACTCTAATTGACGGCCGCGATAAGGCCAACACGATGGAACTGTCAAATTTCGTCTAATGTCATTTTAAAACTAACTTTCTTATTAATGATGATAGACCCATCAAGTTTGTACTCTAAGTGACGGCCGCGAGGAGGCCAACACGATGGAAGTGTCAAATTTCGTCTAATGTCATTTTAAAAGTACCTTTCTTATTAATGATGGTAGACCTGTCAAGTTTGTACTCTAATTGACGGCCGCGAGGAGGCCAACACGATGGAACTGTCAAATTTTGTCTAATGTCATTTTAAGACTAACTTTCTTATTAATGATGGTAGACCCATCAAGTTTGTACTCTAATTGACGGTCGCGAGGAGGCCAACACGATGGAACTGTCAAATTTCGTCTAATGTCATTTTAAAACTAACTTTCTTATTAATGATGGTAGCCCCATCAAGTTTGTACTCTAATTGACGGTCGCGAGGAGGCCAACACGATGGAACTGTCAAATTTCGTCTAATGTCATTTTAAAACTAACTTTCTTATTAATGATGGTAGCCCCATCAAGTTTGTACTCTAATTGACGGCCGCGAGGAGGCCAACACGAAGGGACTGTCAAATTTTGTCTAATGTCATTTTAAGACTAACTTTCTTATTAATGATGGTAGACCCATCAAGTTTGTACTCTAATTGACGGTCGCGAGGAGGCCAACACGATGGAACTGTCAAATTTCGTCTAATGTCATTTTAAAACTAACTTTCTTATTAATGATGGTAGCCCCATCAAGTTTGTACTCTAATTGACGGCAGCGAGGAGGCCAACACGATGGAACTGTCAAATTTCGTCTAATGTCATTTTAAAACTAACTTTCTTATTAATGATGGTGGACTTGTCAAGTTTGTACTCTAATTGACGGTCGCGAGAAGGCCAACACGATGGAACTGTCAAATTTCGTCTAATGTCATTTTAAAACTAACTTTCTTATTAATGATGGTAGACCTGTCAAGTTTGTACTCTAATTGACGGCCGCGATAAGGCCAACACGATGGAACTGTCAAATTTCGTCTAATGTCATTTTAAAACTAACTTTCTTATTAATGATGGTAGACCCATCAAGTTTGTACTCTAATTGACGTGCGCGAGGAGGCCAACACGATGGAACTGTAAAATTTCGTCTAATGTCATTTTAAAACTAACTTTCTTATTAATGATGGTAGACCTGTCAAGTTTGTACTCTAATTGACGGCCGCGATAAGGCCAACACGATGGAACTGTCAAATTTCGTCTAATGTCATTTTAAAACTAACTTTCTTATTAATGATGGTAGACCTGTCAAGTTTGTACTCTAATTGACGGCCGCGATAAGGCCAACACGATGGAACTGTCAAATTTCGTCTAATGTCATTTTAAAACTAACTTTCTTATTAATGATGATAGACCCATCAAGTTTGTACTCTAAGTGACGGCCGCGAGGAGGCCAACACGATGGAAGTGTCAAATTTCGTCTAATGTCATTTTAAAAGTACCTTTCTTATTAATGATGGTAGACCTGTCAAGTTTGTACTCTAATTGACGGCCGCGAGGAGGCCAACACGATGGAACTGTCAAATTTTGTCTAATGTCATTTTAAGACTAACTTTCTTATTAATGATGGTAGACCCATCAAGTTTGTACTCTAATTGACGGTCGCGAGGAGGCCAACACGATGGAACTGTCAAATTTCGTCTAATGTCATTTTAAAACTAACTTTCTTATTAATGATGGTAGCCCCATCAAGTTTGTACTCTAATTGACGGCCGCGAGGAGGCCAACACGATGGAACTGTCAAATTTCGTCTAATGTCATTTTAAAACTAACTTTCTTATTAATGATGGTAGACCTGTCAAGTTTGTACTCTATTTGACTGCCGCGAGGAGGCCAACACGATGTAACTGTCAAATTTCGTCTAATGTCATTTTAAAACTAACTTTCTTATTAATGATGGTGGACTTGTCAAGTTTGTACTCTAATTGACGGTCGCGAGAAGGCCAACACGATGGAACTGTCAAATTTCGTCTAATGTCATTTTAAAACTAACTTTCTTATTAATGATGGTAGACCTGTCAAGTTTGTACTCTAATTGACGGCCGCGATAAGGCCAACACGATGGAACATTCAAATTTCGTCGAATGTCATTTTAAAAGTACCTTTCTTATTAATGATGGTAGACCTGTCAAGTTTGTACTCTATTTGACTGCCGCGAGGAGGCCAACACGATGGAACTGTCAAATTTCGTCTAATGTCATTTTAAAACTAACTTTCTTATTAATGATGGTAGACCCATCAAGTTTGTACTCTAATTGACGGCCGCGAGGAGGCCAACACGATGGAACTGTCAAATTTCGTCTAATGTCATTTTAAAACTAACTTTCTTATTAATGATGGTAGACCCATCAAGTTTGTACTCTAATTGACTGCTGCGAGGAGGCCAACACGATGGAACTGTCAAATTTTGTCTAATGTCATTTTAAAACTAACTTTTTTATTAATGATGGTAGACCCATCAAGTTTGTACCCTAATTGACGGCCGCGAGGAGGCCAACAGGATGGAACTGTCAAATTTCGTCTAATGTCATTTTAAAACTAACTTTCTTATTAATGATGGTAGACCCATCAAGTTTGTACTCTAATTAACGGCCGCGAGGAGGCCAACACGATGGAACTGTCAAATTTCGTCTAATGTCATTTTAAAACTAACTTTCTTATTAATGATGGTAGACCCATCAAGTTTGTACTCTAATTGACGGCCGCGAGGAGGCCAACACGATGGAACTGTCAAATTTCGTCTAATGTCATTTTAAAACTAACTTTCTTATTAATGATGGTAGACCCATTAAGTTTGTACTCTAATTGACGGCCGCGAGGAGGCCAACACGATGTAACTGTCAAATTTCGTCTAATGTCATTTTAAAACTAACTTTCTTATTAATGATAGTAGACCTGTCAAGTTTGTACTCTAATTGACGGCCGCGAGGAGGCCAACACGATAGAACTGTCAAATTTCGTCTAATGTCATTTTAAGACTAACTTTCTTATTAATGATGGTAGATCCATCAAGTTTGTACTCTAATTGACAGTCGCGACGAGGCCAACACGATGGAACTGTCAAATTTCGTCTAATGTCATTTTAAAACTAACTTTCTTATTAATGATGGTAGACCCATCAAGTTTGTACTCTAATTGACAGCCGCGAGGAGGCCAACACGATGGAATTGTCAAATTTCGTCTAATGTCATTTTAAAACTAACTTTCTTATTAATGATGGTGGACCCATCAAGTTTGTACTCTAATTGACGGCCGCGAGGAGGCCAACACGATGGAACTGTCAAATTTCGTCTAATGTCATTTTAAAACTAACTTTCTTATTAATGATGGCAGACCCATCAAGTTTGTACTCTAATTGACGGCCGCGAGGAGGCCAACACGATGGAACTGTCAAATTTCGTCTAATGTCATTTTAAAACTAACTTTCTTATTAATGATGGTAGACCCATTAAGTTTGTACTCTAATTGACGGCCGCGAGGAGGCCAACACGATGTAACTGTCAAATTTCGTCTAATGTCATTTTAAAACTACCTTTCTTATTAATGATAGTAGACCTGTCAAGTTTGTACTCTAATTGACGGCCGCGAGGAGGCCAACACGATAGAACTGTCAAATTTCGTCTAATGTCATTTTAAGACTAACTTTCTTATTAATGATGGTAGACCCATCAAGTTTGTACTCTAATTGACAGCCGCGAGGAGGCCAACACGATGGAACTGTCAAATTTCGTCTAATGTCATTTTAAAACTAACTTTCTTATTAATGATGGTAGACCCATCAAGTTTGTACTCTAATTGACAGCCGCGAGGAGGCCAACACGATGGAACTGTCAAATTTCGTCTAATGTCATTTTAAAACTAACTTTCTTATTAATGATGGTAGACCCGTTAAGTTTGTACTCTAATTGACGGCCGCGAGGAGGCCAACACGATGGAACTGTCAAATTTCGTCTAATGTCATTTTAAAACTAACTTTCTTATTAATGGTGGTAGACCCGTTAAGTTTGTACTCTAATTGACGGCCGCGAGGAGGCCAACACGATGGAACTGTCAAATTTTGTCTAATGTCATTTTAAACCTAACTTTCTTATTAATGATGGTAGACCCATCAAGTTTGTACTCTAATTGACGGCCGCGAGGAGGCGAACACGATGGAACTGTCAAATTTCGTCTAATGTCATTTTAAAACTAACTTTCTTATTAATGACGGTAGACCTGTCAAGTTTGTACTCTAATTGACGGCCGCGAGGAGGCCAACACGATGGAACTGTCAAATTTTGTCTAATGTCATTTTAAACCTAACTTTTTTATTAATGATGGTAGACCCATCAAGTTTGTACTCTAATTGACTGCTGCGAGGAGGCCAACACGATGGAACTGTCAAATTTCGTCTAATGTCATTTTAAAACTAACTTTCTTATTAATGATGGTAGACCCATCAAGTTTGTACTCTAATTGACGGCCGCGAGGAGGCGAACACGATGGAACTGTCAAATTTTGTCTAATGTCATTTTAAACCTAACTTTTTTATTAATGATGGTAGACCCATCAAGTTTGTACTCTAATTGACTGCTGCGAGGAGGCCAACACGATGGAACTGTCAAATTTCGTCTAATGTCATTTTAAAACTAACTTTCTTATTAATGATGGTAGACCCATCAAGTTTGTACTCTAATTGACTGCTGCGAGGAGGCCAACACGATGGAACTGTCAAATTTTGTCTAATGTCATTTTAAAACTAACTTTTTTATTAATGATGGTAGACCCATCAAGTTTGTACCCTAATTGACGGCCGCGAGGAGGCCAACAGGATGGAACTGTCAAATTTCGTCTAATGTCATTTTAAAACTAACTTTCTTATTAATGATGGTAGACCCATCAAGTTTGTACTCTAATTAACGGCCGCGAGGAGGCCAACACGATGGAACTGTCAAATTTCGTCTAATGTCATTTTAAAACTAACTTTCTTATTAATGATGGTAGACCCATCAAGTTTGTACTCTAATTGACGGCCGCGAGGAGGCCAACACGATGGAACTGTCAAATTTCGTCTAATGTCATTTTAAAACTAACTTTCTTATTAATGATGGTAGACCCATTAAGTTTGTACTCTAATTGACGGCCGCGAGGAGGCCAACACGATGTAACTGTCAAATTTCGTCTAATGTCATTTTAAAACTAACTTTCTTATTAATGATAGTAGACCTGTCAAGTTTGTACTCTAATTGACGGCCGCGAGGAGGCCAACACGATAGAACTGTCAAATTTCGTCTAATGTCATTTTAAGACTAACTTTCTTATTAATGATGGTAGATCCATCAAGTTTGTACTCTAATTGACAGTCGCGACGAGGCCAACACGATGGAACTGTCAAATTTCGTCTAATGTCATTTTAAAACTAACTTTCTTATTAATGATGGTAGACCCATCAAGTTTGTACTCTAATTGACAGCCGCGAGGAGGCCAACACGATGGAATTGTCAAATTTCGTCTAATGTCATTTTAAAACTAACTTTCTTATTAATGATGGTAGACCCATCAAGTTTGTACTCTAATTGACGGCCGCGAGGAGGCCAACACGATGGAACTGTCAAATTTCGTCTAATGTCATTTTAAAACTAACTTTCTTATTAATGATGGCAGACCCATCAAGTTTGTACTCTAATTGACGGCCGCGAGGAGGCCAACACGATGGAACTGTCAAATTTCGTCTAATGTCATTTTAAAACTAACTTTCTTATTAATGATGGTAGACCCATTAAGTTTGTACTCTAATTGACGGCCGCGAGGAGGCCAACACGATGTAACTGTCAAATTTCGTCTAATGTCATTTTAAAACTACCTTTCTTATTAATGATAGTAGACCTGTCAAGTTTGTACTCTAATTGACGGCCGCGAGGAGGCCAACACGATAGAACTGTCAAATTTCGTCTAATGTCATTTTAAGACTAACTTTCTTATTAATGATGGTAGACCCATCAAGTTTGTACTCTAATTGACAGCCGCGAGGAGGCCAACACGATGGAACTGTCAAATTTCGTCTAATGTCATTTTAAAACTAACTTTCTTATTAATGATGGTAGACCCATCAAGTTTGTACTCTAATTGACAGCCGCGAGGAGGCCAACACGATGGAACTGTCAAATTTCGTCTAATGTCATTTTAAAACTAACTTTCTTATTAATGATGGTAGACCCGTTAAGTTTGTACTCTAATTGACGGCCGCGAGGAGGCCAACACGATGGAACTGTCAAATTTCGTCTAATGTCATTTTAAAACTAACTTTCTTATTAATGGTGGTAGACCCGTTAAGTTTGTACTCTAATTGACGGCCGCGAGGAGGCCAACACGATGGAACTGTCAAATTTTGTCTAATGTCATTTTAAACCTAACTTTCTTATTAATGATGGTAGACCCATCAAGTTTGTACTCTAATTAACGGCCGCGAGGAGGCCAACACGATGGAACTGTCAAATTTCGTCTAATGTCATTTTAAAACTAACTTTCTTATTAATGGTGGTAGACCCGTTAAGTTTGTACTCTAATTGACGGCCGCGAGGAGGCCAACACGATAGAACTGTCAAATTTCGTCTAATGTCATTTTAGGACTAACTTTCTTATTAATGATGGTAGACCCATCAAGTTTGTACTCTAATTGACAGCCGCGAGGAGGCCAACACGATGGAACTGTCAAATTTCGTCTAATGTCATTTTAAAACTAACTTTCTTATTAATGATGGTAGACCCATCAAGTTTGTACTCTAATTGACAGCCGCGAGGAGGCCAACACGATGGAACTGTCAAATTTCGTCTAATGTCATTTTAAAACTAACTTTCTTATTAATGATGGTAGACCCGTTAAGTTTGTACTCTAATTGACGGCCGCGAGGAGGCCAACACGATGGAACTGTCAAATTTCGTCTAATGTCATTTTAAAACTAACTTTCTTATTAATGGTGGTAGACCCGTTAAGTTTGTACTCTAATTGACGGCCGCGAGGAGGCCAACACGATGGAACTGTCAAATTTCGTCTAATGTCATTTTAAAACTAACTTTCTTATTAATGATGGTGGACCCGTCAAGTTTGTACTCTAATTGACGGTCGCGAGAAGGCCAACACGATGGAACTGTCAAATTTCGTCTAATGTCATTTTAAAACTAACTTTCTTATTAATGATGGTAGACCCATCAAGTTTGTACTCTAATTGACGGCCGCGAGGAGGCCAACACGATGGAACTGTCAAATTTCGTCTAATGTCATTTTAAAACTAACTTTCTTATTAATGATGGTAGACCCATCAAGTTTGTACTCTAATTGACGGCCGCGAGGAGGCCAACACGATGGAACTGTCAAATTTCGTCTAATGTCATTTTAAAACTAACTTTCTTATTAATGATGGTGGACTTGTCAAGTTTGTACTCTAATTGACGGCCGCGAGGAGGCCAACACGATGGAACTGTCAAATTTCGTCTAATGTCATTTTAAAACTACCTTTCTTATTAATGATGGTAGACCTGTCAAGTTTGTACTCTAATTGACGGCCGCGAGGAGGCCAACACGATGGAATTGTCAAATTTCGTCTAATGTCATTTTAAGACTAACTTTCTTATTAATGATGGTAGACCCATCAAGTTTGTACTCTAATTGACAGCCGCGAGGAGGCCAACACGATGAAACTGTCAAATTTCGTCTAATGTCATTTGAAAACTAACTTTCTTATTAATGATGGTAGACCCATCAAGTTTGTACTCTAATTGACAGCCGCGAGGAGGCCAACACGATGGAACTGTCAAATTTCGTCTAATGTCATTTTAAAACTAACTTTCTTATTAATGATGATAGACCCGTTAAGTTTGTACTCTAATTGACGGCCGCGAGGAGGCCAACACGATGGAACTGTCAAATTTCGTCTAATGTCATTTTAAAACTAACTTTCTTATTAATGATGGTAGACCCGTTAAGTTTGTACTCTAATTGACGGCCGCGAGGAGGCCAACACGATGGAACTGTCAAATTTCGTCTAATGTCATTTTAAAACTAACTTTCTTATTAATGATGGTGGACCCGTCAAGTTTGTACTCTAATTGACGGTCGCGAGAAGGCCAACACGATGGAACTGTCAAATTTCGTCTAATGTCATTTTAAAACTAACTTTCTTATTAATGATGGTAGACCCGTCAAGTTTGTACTCTAATTGACGGCCGCGAGGAGGCCAACACGATGGAACTGTCAAATTTCGTCTAATGTCATTTTAAAACTAACTTTCTTATTAATGATGGTAGACCCGTTAAGTTTGTACTCTAATTGACGGCCGCGAGGAGGCCAACACGATGGAACTGTCAAATTTCGTCTAATGTCATTTTAAAACTAACTTTCCTATTAATGATGGTAGACCCGTTAAGTTTGTACTCTAATTGACGGCCGCGAGGAGGCCAACACGATGGAACTGTCAAATTTCGTCTAATGTCATTTTAAAACTAACTTTCTTATTAATGATGGTGGACCCGTCAAGTTTGTACTCTAATTGACGGTCGCGAGAAGGCCAACACGATGGAACTGTCAAATTTCGTCTAATGTCATTTTAAAACTAACTTTCTTATTAATGATGGTAGACCCGTCAAGTTTGTACTCTAATTGACGGCCGCGAGGAGGCCAACACGATGGAACTGTCAAATTTCGTCTAATGTCATTTTAAAACTAACTTTCTTATTTATTTATTTATTTATTTATTTATTTACATTACCTACCCTACAGGTTAAATAACCCAACTACAAGGCAGGACCATGAAAAAGTTTACACAAAAAATAAATATACTAAAAGTGAAGCTAAAAATACTAACAAAAGTAAGCTAGTCAATACGTAAACCTAAACTAATTATTCGAATATAAGAAAAGTAACAGTAAAAAAAAGAAAAAGAGAGACTGAACACAGAAAATCATGTCACTGGACAAAAAATAATACCAGCCGCACAATCTTAGTTTAAAGTATTAATGCCGCACTAACCTCTTAACTGTACTGACCGAAGAACTGAAAAAATCTAAATCAAACCGCTTATTATATCTCTCACACATTTGAAAGACAGGAGAAAACTTTAAAATATTTGTCTTTGGATTAGGCAGGTAGAAAGTCATATTTTGTCGTGAATTCAATCGTGGCACATTAAAATTAAGCTTACCCAATATATTAATACAGTCGAGTTGATTGTTTAGTAATTTATACAGAGCCATAAATAGGTGGTAATCACGGCGATCCCTGAGTGATTCATATTTAAATCTCTGAAGAAGTAGAGTCTGGGGAAAACCCTGCATGGGATATATTCCGTCGACCCGAAAGCTAAGGTACTTTAAGAATTTTCGCTGCACCCTTTCAAGATTATCAATGTGAACATTATACTCAGGTGTCCAGATCACTGCGGCATATTCTAGTTTCGATCTTATATAGGCATTGTATAAGCTTGTTAAGACATCAACGCTGTTAAAATCCCTAGTGCAGCGCACAATAAATCCATAACTCTGAAGAGCTTCACTAATAATCTTATTTATATGGGGTATAAAAGAAAGCTTTGAATCAAAAACGACACCCAAGTCGCAAAATGAGTCAGAGCGAGAAATAATTTTATTTTCAAGAATATAATCAAAATTAATTACAGAAAGTTTATTTGTAAAAGAAACAACTTTACACTTCTCAATGTTAAGCTTTAAATTATTTTTAATACACCAATTATTAATTAGATCCAAATTCCGTTGAATAACAATACAATCGTTGATGTTTCTAATTCTTTTATATAGTTTAATATCATCAGCGTATATCAAATGGTCAGCATCCAGATCATCACCAATATCATTTATAAAAAGAATAAAAAGTAACGGCCCAAGCACCGATCCCTGGGGGACTCCGGAGCCAGCGGTATATTTATTAGAGCTGAGTCCATGAAGGGAAACATACTGGCAGCGGTTGGAGAGATATGACTTAATTAGTGCCAACAACGACTCTGAAAATCCAAATTTTTCTAATTTTGAAACCAAAATACCATGATCAAGTCGATCGAAAGCTTTTGAAAAATCTAAATATATTACATCAGTTTGTATACCCTCATCCAACGACTCAGAAAGATTTTGTGTCATATTAAGCAAGTTGGTTATCGTGGATCTACCCTTAAAGAATCCATGTTGCTGCTGAGTTATTTGCCTGCGGATGAACGGAAAGACAGACTCGTGAAGTAGGAACTCAAACACTTTACAAAAATTACAGATAATTGATATTGGTCGGTAGTTAGATACTTCCGACCTATCACCCTTTTTATATACAGGGCATACTTTAGAAGTTCTCCATATCTGAGGTATTGACTGATACTTAAGACATAGATTAAATATAATATGAAGCGGTCTCACCAAAACAAAACGGCAATCGTGGATTAAAAATGCCGGAACGGAATCCGGTCCTGTAGTAAACTTCGGTTTAATCTTCTTTAAGGCATTGATGACCTCATCTTCAGAAAAGTAGTGGACATTAATAATATGTTTATAAATAGTTTGATCATTTCTTAAAGCACCGGAAGTACTATTCAGAAATGACTGTTCAAAGAATTTAGCAAAATTGTTTAAAATATCAAGAGGATCAGTGAACTCTTCATTGTCATAAGACATTGCATTTGGAATGTTGGAGGTCTCCCTCTTGCTTTTAATGAAATTCCAGAATTTTTTAGGGTCTCTCCTAATATCAAGTTCTATTCTTTGTAGGTAGTGTTTATAGGAAGTTTGTATATCTTTTTTAATTTTGGATCTTAAGAATTTAAAATTTTGCATTGATTGGGGACAAGCCGTTTTCTTGTATTTATGATGGAACTTATCTTTCTTTTTATGTCTTGGATAATGTTTTTAGTAAACCACGGTGGATACTTACCGTTCGGAGTTTTCGCATACCGTGGCACGCATAAGTCAACAATCTCAAACAATTTGTCGTAGAAAGAAGTGCATGCACCATCCAAACTATCCAGTGATGTAAGAAACGACCAATCAACATCCAGAAACTTATTATACATTAAAGGAAAGTTAGCCTTGCGAAAATTATAGTTAATTTTCAAAGTTTATCACAAAGTCATGTTTGTGGTTAACTGAATGAGAGTATTCCAGTGATATAGAAAGGGCAGGATGATGTTCATCCTCCCCTACAAGCGAGATATCCGAGGCACCCTCAACTACGCATTTTTTGTTGTTATGAAGTACTAGATCCAATATTCTGTTGTTAGCGTTCCTGATATAATTACCTTGCTTCAGATTCATGTAAGTTAAAAAATGACTAAGCGCTCTTGTACAATGATTTTCCACACCACTATTCACGAACTCTGAGAATAAGGGTAAATTAAAATCACCCAGAATACAGACTTTTTTATCAAATACAGGAACAGATGCAATAAAAAACTCAAAAAGATTATCTAGATCATTTAAGGTAACCGGTGGAGGTATATAAACTACAAAAAACAGCATCGTCAAGTAATCGAAACAGACCTTAACGCTTATTAAGTCAATATGCGGTAACAAATTTTCGTTCTGAAATATAATTCTGGATGATTTAAATCGCTGGTCAACAGCTAGTAAAACACCCCCACCCCTTGTTTTGCCAGTTGCATGTGGATCACGATCAGCACGATAGGTATTAAATCTCGAACTTATCACCTCATTAGTAAAAACAGACGAATTTAGCCACGTTTCTGTTAGAGCTATTAATTCGAAATTGCAATATGATGTACTATTTAGAATTTCTGCAGTTTTAGTGAGAAGTCCACGCGTGTTTTGGTAATATAATAAAATATTTGGGGTTTGTAACTGCTTAATGCTGGGAAGTACCATATTAGTATGAGAAATGGAATTGTGGGGGGAAACAGTTGCACCGAAATAAGTAGGCGTCAATAATTGCTATTGGCCCAGAATATTGGCCCGTAGTTTCGCACATGCCCTTTTATAAGCCTCGCATTTGTTTATATCCCATGCAGCGTGTGCGGTACTTACAGGGTTGCCGTGATTTCCACTATTTACCTTAATACAGTTTGAGCACTCAAGAGCCCTTGAATGACAATCACTGATAATGTGGTCATTTCCACATCTAGGACAGCTACGCTTATTGGAACAACTTTTAGCCGTATGATTAAAGTCATTACAATTAAAACACCTACTAACCTCAACGCCGTCATATACTCTACAAGCATCATACCCCACAAATACGTTGCCCACCCTCGTAATTCTATCATAAGTGCCTCTATCAACTTGTACTACAGCTTGAAAACGGTTGGGATTATTTTTCGTCTTACCTACTTTAATAATTTGACACAGAGAATTCGCTACAAAGATATCAGAATTTAATTGTTTTAACACTATCAATAGATCCTCCTCACTGTATGGATCAGTAAAACCAACAATTCTCACTCTGGGATTCAGACCACGCAGTTCCTTTATCACATATGAGTCAGCTAAATTTTTTTCAGCAAGTGCCTTGAGTTTTATGTTGTCCTCAGGGTTCCTACATCCGACCAAAACACCACCGTTACCCATAGGTTTAACTTTAGCAAGTTTTAAACTAGCCTCCATAGGGTCAATATGCATCAGCATGGCCTGTTTTGTTTCATCATTCGACTGCGACTGATTCTTGGGTTTTATCAATATTGCCGGTTGAGTATTGTTTTTGACAACACTGGCATAATTGGCAGGTGATTCAGCATTGGTAATGTTTATTCCGCTAAGTTTCTCAGAAACGAGCTTGGTAAGATCAGTCTTTAGTCCATCAAAAACAGCGGACAGAGTTGCAAGTGCGGCCTGAACTTGATCTTCGACCAATTTCTTAAGAGACTCTTGATTGATTGTAATACACATGTTAACACAATCGGTACATTTCCAGGATAAGCCATTGATCTCATTTAGCAAACCGGCAACGTCGACCGATTTGTGGACACAGGCAGCGTGACTGGCGTTTATACACTCTGAGCAATTTATTTTTTTGCGAGAGGTAATGGATTCCTTACAAAAAACGCAGATAAGAGTCATCTTGACCAACCCAACATAGCAAACAAATGGCAATAATTGGGCACTTTACTGATTAAAGCAATGGAAACAAAGGGCCACAGATAGTGAAACACTATAGGCGGACCGAGCACGAAATTTCACCAAAAAAACTTATCAAAACACGGCAGAAAATGCTACAAATGCCGGAGCCGGCAAAAACGCGGGCACGCAGCAACACGATAAAAAGGATTATATTAATGATGGTAGACCCATCAAGTTTGTACTCTAGTTGACGGCCGCGAGGAGGCCAACACGATGGAACTGTCAAATTTCGTCTAATGTCATTTTAAAACTACCTTTCTTATTAATGATGGTAGACCCGTCAAGTTTGTACTCTAATTGACGGCCGCGAGGAGGCCAACACGATGGAACTGTCAAATTTCGTCTAATGTCATTTTAAAACTAACTTTCTTATTAATGATGGTGGACTTGTCAAGTTTGTACTCTAATTGACGGTCGCGAGAAGGCCAACACGATGGAACTGTCAAATTTCGTCTAATGTCATTTTAAAACTACCTTTCTTATTAATGATGGTAGACCTGTCAAGTTTGTACTCTAATTGACGGCCGCGAGGAGGCCAACACGATGGAACTGTCAAATTTTGTCTAATGTCATTTTAAACCTAACTTTTTTATTAATGATGGTAGACCCATCAAGTTTGTACTCTAATTGACTGCTGCGAGGAGGCCAACACGATGGAACTGTCAAATTTCGTCTAATGTCATTTTAAAACTAACTTTCTTATTAATGATGGTAGACCCATCAAGTTTGTACTCTAATTGACGGCCGCGAGGAGGCCAACACGATGGAACTGTCAAATTTCGTCTAATGTCATTTTAAACCTAACTTTCTTATTAATGATGGTAGACCCGTCAAGTTTGTACTCTAATTGACGGCCGCGAGGAGGCCAACACGATGGAACTGTCAAATTTCGTCTAATGTCATTTTAAAACTACCTTTCTTATTAATGATGGTAGACCTGTCAAGTTTGTACTCTAATTGACGGCCGCGAGGAGGCCAACACGATGGAACTGTCAAATTTCGTCTAATGTCATTTTAAGACTAACTTTCTTATTAATGATGGTAGACCCATCAAGTTTGTACTCTAATTGACGGCCGCGAGGAGGCCAACACGATGGAACTGTCAAATTTCGTCTAATGTCATTTTAAAACTACCTTTCTTATTAATGATGGTAGACCTGTCAAGTTTGTACTCTAATTGACGGCCGCGAGGAGGCCAACACGATGGAACTGTCAAATTTTGTCTAATGTCATTTTAAACCTAACTTTTTTATTAATGATGGTAGACCCATCAAGTTTGTACTCTAATTGACTGCTGCGAGGAGGCCAACACGATGGAACTGTCAAATTTCGTCTAATGTCATTTTAAAACTAACTTTCTTATTAATGATGGTAGACTCATCAAGTTTGTACTCTAATTGACGGCCGCGAGGAGGCCAACACGATGGAACTGTCAAATTTCGTCTAATGTCATTTTAAAACTAACTTTCTTATTAATGATGGTAGCCCCATCAAGTTTGTACTCTAATTGACGGCCGCGAGGAGGCCAACACGAAGGGACTGTCAAATTTTGTCTAATGTCATTTTAAGACTAACTTTCTTATTAATGATGGTAGACCCATCAAGTTTGTACTCTAATTGACGGCCGCGAGGAGGCCAACACGATGGAACTGTCAAATTTCGTCTAATGTCATTTTAAAACTAACTTTCTTATTAATGATGGTAGCCCCATCAAGTTTGTACTCTAATTGACGGCCGCGAGGAGGCCAACACGAAGGGACTGTCAAATTTTGTCTAATGTCATTTTAAGACTAACTTTCTTATTAATGATGGTAGACCCATCAAGTTTGTACTCTAATTGACGGCCGCGAGGAGGCCAACACGATGGAACTGTCAAATTTCGTCTAATGTCATTTTAAAACTAACTTTCTTATTAATGATGGTGGACTTGTCAAGTTTGTACTCTAATTGACGGTCGCGAGAAGGCCAACACGATGGAACTGTCAAATTTCGTCTAATGTCATTTTAAAACTAACTTTCTTATTAATGATGGTAGACCTGTCAAGTTTGTACTCTAATTGACGGCCGCGATAAGGCCAACACGATGGAACTGTCAAATTTCGTCTAATGTCATTTTAAAACTAACTTTCTTATTAATGATGGTAGCCCCATCAAGTTTGTACTCTAATTGACGGCCGCGAGGAGGCCAACACGATGGAACTGTCAAATTTCGTCTAATGTCATTTTAAAACTAACTTTCTTATTAATGATGGTAGACCCATCAAGTTTGTACTCTAATTGACGGCCGCGAGGAGGCCAACACGATGGAACTGTCAAATTTCGTCTAATGTCATTTTAAAACTAACTTTCTTATTAATGATGGTAGACCTGTCAAGTTTGTACTCTAATTGACGGCCGCGATAAGGCCAACACGATGGAACTGTCAAATTTCGTCTAATGTCATTTTAAAACTAACTTTCTTATTAATGATAGTAGACCCATCAAGTTTGTACTCTAAGTGACGGCCGCGAGGAGGCCAACACGATGGAAGTGTCAAATTTCGTCTAATGTCATTTTAAAAGTACCTTTCTTATTAATGATGGTAGACCTGTCAAGTTTGTACTCTAATTGACGGCCGCGATAAGGCCAACACGATGGAACTGTCAAATTTCGTCTAATGTCATTTTAAAACTAACTTTCTTATTAATGATGGTAGACCCATCAAGTTTGTACTCTAAGTGACGGCCGCGAGGAGGCCAACACGATGGAAGTGTCAAATTTCGTCTAATGTCATTTTAAAAGTACCTTTCTTATAAATGATGGTAGACCTGTCAAGTTTGTACTCTAATTGACGGCCGCGAGGAGGCCAACACGATGGAACTGTCAAATTTTGTCTAATGTCATTTTAAGACTAACTTTCTTATTAATGATGGTAGACCTGTCAAGTTTGTACTCTAATTGACGGCCGCGAGGAGGCCAACACGATGGAACTGTCAAATTTTGTCTAATGTCATTTTAAGACTAACTTTCTTATTAATGATGGTAGACCCATCAAGTTTGTACTCTAATTGACGGTCGCGAGGAGGCCAACACGATGGAACTGTCAAATTTCGTCTAATGTCATTTTAAAACTAACTTTCTTATTAATGATGGTAGCCCCATCAAGTTTGTACTCTAATTGACGGCCGCGAGGAGGCCAACACGATGGAACTGTCAAATTTCGTCTAATGTCATTTTAAAACTAACTTTCTTATTAATGATGGTGGACTTGTCAAGTTTGTACTTTAATTGACGGTCGCGAGAAGGCCAACACGATGGAACTGTCAAATTTCGTCTAATGTCATTTTAAAACTAACTTTCTTATTAATGATGGTAGACCTGTCAAGTTTGTACTCTAATTGACGGCCGCGATAAGGCCAACACGATGGAACTGTCAAATTTCGTCTAATGTCATTTTAAAACTAACTTTCTTATTAATGATGGTAGACCCATCAAGTTTGTACTCTAATTGACGGCCGCGAGGAGGCCAACACGATGGAACTGTCAAATTTCGTCTAATGTCATTTTAAAACTAACTTTCTTATTAATGATGGTAGACCCGTCAAGTTTGTGCTCTAATTGACGGCCGCGAGGAGGCCAACACGATAGAACTGTCAAATTTTGTCTAATGTCATTTTAAAACTAACTTTTTTATTAATGATGGTAGACCCATCAAGTTTGTACCCTAATTGACGGCCGCGAGGAGGCCAACACGAAGGGACTGTCAAATTTTGTCTAATGTCATTTTAAGACTAACTTTCTTATTAATGATGGTAGACCCATCAAGTTTGTACTCTAATTGACGGTCGCGAGGAGGCCAACACGATGGAACTGTCAAATTTCGTCTAATGTCATTTTAAAACTAACTTTCTTATTAATGATGGTAGCCCCATCAAGTTTGTACTCTAATTGACGGCCGCGAGGAGGCCAACACGATGGAACTGTCAAATTTCGTCTAATGTCATTTTAAAACTAACTTTCTTATTAATGATGGTAGACCCATCAAGTTTGTACCCTAATTGACGGCCGCGAGGAGGCCAACAGGATGGAACTGTCAAATTTCGTCTAATGTCATTTTAAAACTAACTTTCTTATTAATGATGGTAGCCCCATCAAGTTTGTACTCTAATTGACGGCCGCGAGGAGGCCAACACGAAGGGACTGTCAAATTTTGTCTAATGTCATTTTAAGACTAACTTTCTTATTAATGATGGTAGACCCATCAAGTTTGTACTCTAATTGACGGCCGCGAGGAGGCCAACACGATGGAACTGTCAAATTTCGTCTAATGTCATTTTAAAACTAACTTTCTTATTAATGATGGTAGCCCCATCAAGTTTGTACTCTAATTGACGGCCGCGAGGAGGCCAACACGAAGGGACTGTCAAATTTTGTCTAATGTCATTTTAAGACTAACTTTCTTATTAATGATGGTAGACCCATCAAGTTTGTACTCTAATTGACGGTCGCGAGGAGGCCAACACGATGGAACTGTCAAATTTCGTCTAATGTCATTTTAAAACTAACTTTCTTATTAATGATGGTAGCCCCATCAAGTTTGTACTCTAATTGACGGCCGCGAGGAGGCCAACACGATGGAACTGTCAAATTTCGTCTAATGTCATTTTAAAACTAACTTTCTTATTAATGATGGTGGACTTGTCAAGTTTGTACTCTAATTGACGGTCGCGAGAAGGCCAACACGATGGAACTGTCAAATTTCGTCTAATGTCATTTTAAAACTAACTTTCTTATTAATGATGGTAGACCTGTCAAGTTTGTACTCTAATTGACGGCCGCGATAAGGCCAACACGATGGAACTGTCAAATTTCGTCTAATGTCATTTTAAAACTAACTTTCTTATTAATGATGGTAGCCCCATCAAGTTTGTACTCTAATTGACGGCCGCGAGGAGGCCAACACGATGGAACTGTCAAATTTCGTCTAATGTCATTTTAAAACTAACTTTCTTATTAATGATGGTAGACCCATCAAGTTTGTACTCTAATTGACGGCCGCGAGGAGGCCAACACGATGGAACTGTCAAATTTCGTCTAATGTCATTTTAAAACTAACTTTCTTATTAATGATGGTAGACCTGTCAAGTTTGTACTCTAATTGACGGCCGCGAGGAGGCCAACACGATGGAACTGTCAAATTTTGTCTAATGTCATTTTAAACCTAACTTTTTTATTAATGATGGTAGACCCATCAAGTTTGTACTCTAATTGACTGCTGCGAGGAGGCCAACACGATGGAACTGTCAAATTTCGTCTAATGTCATTTTAAAACTAACTTTCTTATTAATGATGGTAGACCCATCAAGTTTGTACTCTAATTGACGGCCGCGAGGAGGCCAACACGATGGAACTGTCAAATTTCGTCTAATGTCATTTTAAACCTAACTTTCTTAATAATGATGGTAGACCCGTCAAGTTTGTACTCTAATTGACGGCCGCGAGGAGGCCAACACGATGGAACTGTCAAATTTCGTCTAATGTCATTTTAAAACTACCTTTCTTATTAATGATGGTAGACCTGTCAAGTTTGTACTCTAATTGACGGCCGCGAGGAGGCCAACACGATGGAACTGTCAAATTTCGTCTAATGTCATTTTAAGACTAACTTTCTTTTTAATGATGGTAGACCCATCAAGTTTGTACTCTAATTGACGGCCGCGAGGAGGCCAACACGATGGAACTGTCAAATTTCGTCTAATGTCATTTTAAAACTACCTTTCTTATTAATGATGGTAGACCTGTCAAGTTTGTACTCTAATTGACGGCCGCGAGGAGGCCAACACGATGGAACTGTCAAATTTTGTCTAATGTCATTTTAAACCTAACTTTTTTATTAATGATGGTAGACCCATCAAGTTTGTACTCTAATTGACTGCTGCGAGGAGGCCAACACGATGGAACTGTCAAATTTCGTCTAATGTCATTTTAAAACTAACTTTCTTATTAATGATGGTAGACCCATCAAGTTTGTACTCTAATTGACGGCCGCGAGGAGGCCAACACGATGGAACTGTCAAATTTCGTCTAATGTCATTTTAAAACTAACTTTCTTATTAATGATGGTAGCCCCATCAAGTTTGTACTCTAATTGACGGCCGCGAGGAGGCCAACACGAAGGGACTGTCAAATTTTGTCTAATGTCATTTTAAGACTAACTTTCTTATTAATGATGGTAGACCCATCAAGTTTGTACTCTAATTGACGGCCGCGAGGAGGCCAACACGATGGAACTGTCAAATTTCGTCTAATGTCATTTTAAAACTAACTTTCTTATTAATGATGGTAGCCCCATCAAGTTTGTACTCTAATTGACGGCCGCGAGGAGGCCAACACGAAGGGACTGTCAAATTTTGTCTAATGTCATTTTAAGACTAACTCTCTTATTAATGATGGTAGACCCATCAAGTTTGTACTCTAATTGACGGTCGCGAGGAGGCCAACACGATGGAACTGTCAAATTTCGTCTAATGTCATTTTAAAACTAACTTTCTTATTAATGATGGTAGCCCCATCAAGTTTGTACTCTAATTGACGGCCGCGAGGAGGCCAACACGATGGAACTGTCAAATTTCGTCTAATGTCATTTTAAAACTAACTTTCTTATTAATGATGGTGGACTTGTCAAGTTTGTACTCTAATTGACGGTCGCGAGAAGGCCAACACGATGGAACTGTCAAATTTCGTCTAATGTCATTTTAAAACTAACTTTCTTATTAATGATGGTAGACCTGTCAAGTTTGTACTCTAATTGACGGCCGCGATAAGGCCAACACGATGGAACTGTCAAATTTCGTCTAATGTCATTTTAAAACTAACTTTCTTATTAATGATGGTAGCCCCATCAAGTTTGTACTCTAATTGACGGCCGCGAGGAGGCCAACACGATGGAACTGTCAAATTTCGTCTAATGTCATTTTAAAACTAACTTTCTTATTAATGATGGTAGACCCATCAAGTTTGTACTCTAATTGACGTCCGCGAGGAGGCCAACACGATGGAACTGTCAAATTTCGTCTAATGTCATTTTAAAACTACCTTTCTTATTAATGATGGTAGACCTGTCAAGTTTGTACTCTAATTGACGGCCGCGAGGAGGCCAACACGATGGAACTGTCAAATTTCGTCTAATGTCATTTTAAGACTAACTTTCTTATTAATGATGGTAGACCCATCAAGTTTGTACTCTAATTGACGGCCGCGAGGAGGCCAACACGATGGAACTGTCAAATTTCGTCTAATGTCATTTTAAAAGTACCTTTCTTATTAATGATGGTAGACCTGTCAAGTTTGTACTCTAATTGACGGCCGCGATAAGGCCAACACGATGGAACTGTCAAATTTCGTCTAATGTCATTTTAAAACTAACTTTCTTATTAATGATGGTAGACCCATCAAGTTTGTACTCTAAGTGACGGCCGCGAGGAGGCCAACACGATGGAAGTGTCAAATTTCGTCTAATGTCATTTTAAAAGTACCTTTCTTATAAATGATGGTAGACCTGTCAAGTTTGTACTCTAATTGACGGCCGCGAGGAGGCCAACACGATGGAACTGTCAAATTTTGTCTAATGTCATTTTAAGACTAACTTTCTTATTAATGATGGTAGACCTGTCAAGTTTGTACTCTAATTGACGGCCGCGAGGAGGCCAACACGATGGAACTGTCAAATTTTGTCTAATGTCATTTTAAGACTAACTTTCTTATTAATGATGGTAGACCCATCAAGTTTGTACTCTAATTGACGGTCGCGAGGAGGCCAACACGATGGAACTGTCAAATTTCGTCTAATGTCATTTTAAAACTAACTTTCTTATTAATGATGGTAGCCCCATCAAGTTTGTACTCTAATTGACGGCCGCGAGGAGGCCAACACGATGGAACTGTCAAATTTCGTCTAATGTCATTTTAAAACTAACTTTCTTATTAATGATGGTGGACTTGTCAAGTTTGTACTTTAATTGACGGTCGCGAGAAGGCCAACACGATGGAACTGTCAAATTTCGTCTAATGTCATTTTAAAACTAACTTTCTTATTAATGATGGTAGACCTGTCAAGTTTGTACTCTAATTGACGGCCGCGATAAGGCCAACACGATGGAACTGTCAAATTTCGTCTAATGTCATTTTAAAACTAACTTTCTTATTAATGATGGTAGACCCATCAAGTTTGTACTCTAATTGACGGCCGCGAGGAGGCCAACACGATGGAACTGTCAAATTTCGTCTAATGTCATTTTAAAACTAACTTTCTTATTAATGATGGTAGACCCGTCAAGTTTGTGCTCTAATTGACGGCCGCGAGGAGGCCAACACGATGGAACTGTCAAATTTTGTCTAATGTCATTTTAAAACTAACTTTTTTATTAATGATGGTAGACCCATCAAGTTTGTACCCTAATTGACGGCCGCGAGGAGGCCAACACGAAGGGACTGTCAAATTTTGTCTAATGTCATTTTAAGACTAACTTTCTTATTAATGATGGTAGACCCATCAAGTTTGTACTCTAATTGACGGTCGCGAGGAGGCCAACACGATGGAACTGTCAAATTTCGTCTAATGTCATTTTAAAACTAACTTTCTTATTAATGATGGTAGCCCCATCAAGTTTGTACTCTAATTGACGGCCGCGAGGAGGCCAACACGATGGAACTGTCAAATTTCGTCTAATGTCATTTTAAAACTAACTTTCTTATTAATGATGGTAGACCCATCAAGTTTGTACCCTAATTGACGGCCGCGAGGAGGCCAACAGGATGGAACTGTCAAATTTCGTCTAATGTCATTTTAAAACTAACTTTCTTATTAATGATGGTAGCCCCATCAAGTTTGTACTCTAATTGACGGCCGCGAGGAGGCCAACACGAAGGGACTGTCAAATTTTGTCTAATGTCATTTTAAGACTAACTTTCTTATTAATGATGGTAGACCCATCAAGTTTGTACTCTAATTGACGGCCGCGAGGAGGCCAACACGATGGAACTGTCAAATTTCGTCTAATGTCATTTTAAAACTAACTTTCTTATTAATGATGGTAGCCCCATCAAGTTTGTACTCTAATTGACGGCCGCGAGGAGGCCAACACGAAGGGACTGTCAAATTTTGTCTAATGTCATTTTAAGACTAACTTTCTTATTAATGATGGTAGACCCATCAAGTTTGTACTCTAATTGACGGTCGCGAGGAGGCCAACACGATGGAACTGTCAAATTTCGTCTAATGTCATTTTAAAACTAACTTTCTTATTAATGATGGTAGCCCCATCAAGTTTGTACTCTAATTGACGGCCGCGAGGAGGCCAACACGATGGAACTGTCAAATTTCGTCTAATGTCATTTTAAAACTAACTTTCTTATTAATGATGGTGGACTTGTCAAGTTTGTACTCTAATTGACGGTCGCGAGAAGGCCAACACGATGGAACTGTCAAATTTCGTCTAATGTCATTTTAAAACTAACTTTCTTATTAATGATGGTAGACCTGTCAAGTTTGTACTCTAATTGACGGCCGCGATAAGGCCAACACGATGGAACTGTCAAATTTCGTCTAATGTCATTTTAAAACTAACTTTCTTATTAATGATGGTAGCCCCATCAAGTTTGTACTCTAATTGACGGCCGCGAGGAGGCCAACACGATGGAACTGTCAAATTTCGTCTAATGTCATTTTAAAACTAACTTTCTTATTAATGATGGTAGACCCATCAAGTTTGTACTCTAATTGACGGCCGCGAGGAGGCCAACACGATGGAACTGTCAAATTTCGTCTAATGTCATTTTAAAACTAACTTTCTTATTAATGATGGTAGACCTGTCAAGTTTGTACTCTAATTGACGGCCGCGATAAGGCCAACACGATGGAACTGTCAAATTTCGTCTAATGTCATTTTAAAACTAACTTTCTTATTAATGATAGTAGACCCATCAAGTTTGTACTCTAAGTGACGGCCGCGAGGAGGCCAACACGATGGAAGTGTCAAATTTCGTCTAATGTCATTTTAAAAGTACCTTTCTTATTAATGATGGTAGACCTGTCAAGTTTGTACTCTAATTGACGGCCGCGATAAGGCCAACACGATGGAACTGTCAAATTTCGTCTAATGTCATTTTAAAACTAACTTTCTTATTAATGATGGTAGACCCATCAAGTTTGTACTCTAAGTGACGGCCGCGAGGAGGCCAACACGATGGAAGTGTCAAATTTCGTCTAATGTCATTTTAAAAGTACCTTTCTTATAAATGATGGTAGACCTGTCAAGTTTGTACTCTAATTGACGGCCGCGAGGAGGCCAACACGATGGAACTGTCAAATTTTGTCTAATGTCATTTTAAGACTAACTTTCTTATTAATGATGGTAGACCTGTCAAGTTTGTACTCTAATTGACGGCCGCGAGGAGGCCAACACGATGGAACTGTCAAATTTTGTCTAATGTCATTTTAAGACTAACTTTCTTATTAATGATGGTAGACCCATCAAGTTTGTACTCTAATTGACGGTCGCGAGGAGGCCAACACGATGGAACTGTCAAATTTCGTCTAATGTCATTTTAAAACTAACTTTCTTATTAATGATGGTGGACTTGTCAAGTTTGTACTTTAATTGACGGTCGCGAGAAGGCCAACACGATGGAACTGTCAAATTTCGTCTAATGTCATTTTAAAACTAACTTTCTTATTAATGATGGTAGACCTGTCAAGTTTGTACTCTAATTGACGGCCGCGATAAGGCCAACACGATGGAACTGTCAAATTTCGTCTAATGTCATTTTAAAACTAACTTTCTTATTAATGATGGTAGACCCATCAAGTTTGTACTCTAATTGACGGCCGCGAGGAGGCCAACACGATGGAACTGTCAAATTTCGTCTAATGTCATTTTAAAACTAACTTTCTTATTAATGATGGTAGACCCATCAAGTTTGTACCCTAATTGACGGCCGCGAGGAGGCCAACACGAAGGGACTGTCAAATTTTGTCTAATGTCATTTTAAGACTAACTTTCTTATTAATGATGGTAGACCCATCAAGTTTGTACTCTAATTGACGGTCGCGAGGAGGCCAACACGATGGAACTGTCAAATTTCGTCTAATGTCATTTTAAAACTAACTTTCTTATTAATGATGGTAGCCCCATCAAGTTTGTACTCTAATTGACGGCCGCGAGGAGGCCAACACGATGGAACTGTCAAATTTCGTCTAATGTCATTTTAAAACTAACTTTCTTATTAATGATGGTAGACCCATCAAGTTTGTACCCTAATTGACGGCCGCGAGGAGTCCAAATGGATGGAACTGTCAAATTTCGTCTAATGTCATTTTAAAACTAACTTTCTTATTATTGATGGTGGACTTGTCAAGTTTGTACTCTAATTGACGGTCGCGAGAAGGCCAACACGATGGAACTGTCAAATTTCGTCTTATGTCATTTTAAAACTATCTTTCTTATTAATGATGGTAGACCCGTCAAGTTTGTACTCTAATTGACGGCCGCGAGGAGGCCAACACGATGGAACTGTCAAATTTCGTCTAATGTCATTTTAAAACTAACTTTCTTATTAATGATGGTAGACCCATCAAGTTTGTACTCTAATTGACGGCCGCGAGGAGGCCAACACGATGGAAGTGTCAAATTTCGTCTAATGTCATTTTATAACTAACTTTCTTATTAATGATGGTAGCCCCATCAAGTTTGTACTCTAATTGACGGCCGCGAGGAGGCCAACACGATGGAACTGTCAAATTTCGTCTAATGTCATTTTAAAACTAACTTTCTTATTAATGATGGTAGACCCATCAAGTTTGTACCCTAATTGACGGCCGCGAGGAGGCCAACAGGATGGAACTGTCAAATTTCGTCTAATGTCATTTTAAAACTAACTTTCTTATTATTGATGGTGGACTTGTCAAGTTTGTACTCTAATTGACGGTCGCGAGAAGGCCAACACGATGGAACTGTCAAATTTCGTCTTATGTCATTTAAAACTAACTTTCTTATTAATGATGGTAGACCCGTCAAGTTTGTACTCTAATTGACGGCCGCGAGGAGGCCAACACGATGGAACTGTCAAATTTCGTCTAATGTCATTTTAAAACTAACTTTCTTATTAATGATGGTAGACCCATCAAGTTTGTACTCTAAGTGACGGCCGCGAGGAGGCCAACACGATGGAAGTGTCAAATTTCGTCTAATGTCATTTTAAAAGTACCTTTCTTATTAATGATGGTAGACCTGTCAAGTTTGTACTCTAATTGACGGCCGCGAGGAGGCCAACACGATGGAACTGTCAAATTTTGTCTAATGTCATTTTAAGACTAACTTTCTTATTAATGATGGTAGACCCATCAAGTTTGTACTCTAATTGACGGTCGCGAGGAGGCCAACACGATGGAACTGTCAAATTTCGTCTAATGTCATTTTAAAACTAACTTTCTTATTAATGATGGTAGCCCCATCAAGTTTGTACTCTAATTGACGGCCGCGAGGAGGCCAACACGATGGAACTGTCAAATTTAGTCTAATGTCATTTTAAAACTAACTTTCTTATTAGTGATGGTAGACCTGTCAAGTTTGTACTCTATTTGACTGCCGCGAGGAGGCCAACACGATGGAACTGTCAAATTTCGTCTAATGTCATTTTAAAACTAACTTTCTTATTAATGATGGTGGACTTGTCAAGTTTGTACTCTAATTGACGGCCGCGATAAGGCCAACACGATGGAACTGTCAAATTTCGTCTAATGTCATTTTAAAACTAACTTTCTTATTAATGATGGTAGACCCATCAAGTGTGTACTCTAATTGACGGCCGCGAGGAGGCCAACACGATGGAACTGTCAAATTTCGTCTAATGTCATTTTAAAACTAACTTTCTTATTAATGATGGTAGACCCGTCAAGTTTGTGCTCTAATTGACGGCCGCGAGGAGGCCAACACGATGGAACTGTCAAATTTTGTCTAATGTCATTTTAAAACTAACTTTTTTATTAATGATGGTAGACCCATCAAGTTTGTACCCTAATTGACGGCCGCGAGGAGGCCAACACGAAGGGACTGTCAAATTTTGTCTAATGTCATTTTAAGACTAACTTTCTTATTAATGATGGTAGACCCATCAAGTTTGTACTCTAATTGACGGTCGCGAGGAGGCCAACACGATGGAACTGTCAAATTTCGTCTAATGTCATTTTAAAACTAACTTTCTTATTAATGATGGTAGACCCATCAAGTTTGTACCCTAATTGACGGCCGCGAGGAGGCCAACAGGATGGAACTGTCAAATTTCGTCTAATGTCATTTTAAAACTAACTTTCTTATTATTGATGGTGGACTTGTCAAGTTTGTACTCTAATTGACGGTCGCGAGAAGGCCAACACGATGGAACTGTCAAATTTCGTCTTATGTCATTTTAAAACTAACTTTCTTATTAATGATGGTAGACCCGTCAAGTTTGTACTCTAATTGACGGCCGCGAGGAGGCCAACACGATGGAACTGTCAAATTTCGTCTAATGTCATTTTAAAACTAACTTTCTTATTAATGATGGTAGACCCATCAAGTTTGTACTCTAATTGACGGCCGCGAGGAGGCCAACACGATGGAACTGTCAAATTTCGTCTTATGTCATTTTAAAACTAACTTTCTTATTAATGATGGTAGACCCGTCAAGTTTGTACTCTAATTGACGGCCGCGAGGAGGCCAACACGATGGAACTGTCAAATTTCGTCTAATGTCATTTTAAAACTAACTTTCTTATTAATGATGGTAGACCCGTCAAGTTTGTACTCTAATTGACGGCCGCGAGGAGGCCAACACGATGGAACATTCAAATTTCGTCGAATGTCATTTTAAAAGTACCTTTCTTATTAATGATGGTAGACGTGTCAAGTTTGTACTCTAATTGACGGCCGCGAGGGGGCCAACACGATGGAACTGTCAAATTTTGTCTAATGTCATTTTAAGACTAACTTTCTTATTAATGATGGTAGACCCATCAAGTTTGTACTCTAATTGACGGCCGCGAGGAGGCCAACACGATGGAACTGTCAAATTTCGTCTAATGTCATTTTAAAACTAACTTTCTTATTAATGATGGTAGCCCCATCAAGTTTGTACTCTAATTGACGGCCGCGAGGAGGCCAACACGAAGGGACTGTCAAATTTTGTCTAATGTCATTTTAAGACTAACTTTCTTATTAATGATGGTAGACCCATCAAGTTTGTACTCTAATTGACGGTCGCGAGGAGGCCAACACGATGGAACTGTCAAATTTCGTCTAATGTCATTTTAAAACTAACTTTCTTATTAATGATGGTAGCCCCATCAAGTTTGTACTCTAATTGACGGCCGCGAGGAGGCCAACACGATGGAACTGTCAAATTTCGTCTAATGTCATTTTAAAACTAACTTTCTTATTAATGATGGTGGGCTTGTCAAGTTTGTACTCTAATTGACGGTCGCGAGAAGGCCAACACGATGGAACTGTCAAATTTCGTCTAATGTCATTTTAAAACTAACTTTCTTATTAATGATGGTAGACCCATCAAGTTTGTACTCTAATTGACGGCCGCGAGGAGGCCAACACGATGGAACTGTCAAATTTCGTCTAATGTCATTTTAAAACTAACTTTCTTATTAATGATGGTAGACCTGTCAAGTTTGTACTCTAATTGACGGCCGCGATAAGGCCAACACGATGGAACTGTCAAATTTCGTCTAATGTCATTTTAAAACTAACTTTCTTATTAATGATGGTAGACCTGTCAAGTTTGTACTCTAATTGACGGCCGCGATAAGGCCAACACGATGGAACTGTCAAATTTCGTCTAATGTCATTTTAAAACTAACTTTCTTATTAATGATGATAGACCCATCAAGTTTGTACTCTAAGTGACGGCCGCGAGGAGGCCAACACGATGGAAGTGTCAAATTTCGTCTAATGTCATTTTAAAAGTACCTTTCTTATTAATGATGGTAGACCCGTCAAGTTTGTGCTCTAATTGGCGGCCGCGAGGAGGCCAACACGATGGAACTGTCAAATTTTGTCTAATGTCATTTTAAAACTAACTTTTTTATTAATGATGGTAGACCCATCAAGTTTGTACCCTAATTGACGGCCGCGAGGAGGCCAACAGGATAGAACTGTCAAATTTCGTCTAATGTCATTTTAAAACTAATTTTCTTATTAATGATGGTAGACCCATCAAGTTTGTACTCTAATTGACGGCCGCGAGGAGGCCAACACGATGGAACTGTCAAATTTCGTCTAATGTCATTTTAAAACTAACTTTCTTATTAATGATGATAGACCCATCAAGTTTGTACTCTAAGTGACGGCCGCGAGGAGGCCAACACGATGGAAGTGTCAAATTTCGTCTAATGTCATTTTAAAAGTACCTTTCTTATTAATGATGGTAGACCTGTCAAGTTTGTACTCTAATTGACGGCCGCGAGGAGGCCAACACGATGGAACTGTCAAATTTCGTCTTATGTCATTTTAAAACTAACTTTCTTATTAATGATGGTAGACCCGTCAAGTTTGTACTCTAATTGACGGCCGCGAGGAGGCCAACACGATGGAACTGTCAAATTTCGTCTAATGTCATTTTAAAACTAACTTTCTTATTAATGATGGTAGACCCGTCAAGTTTGTACTCTAATTGACGGCCGCGAGGAGGCCAACACGATGGAACTGTCAAATTTCGTCTAATGTCATTTTAAAACTAACTTTCTTATTAATGATGGTAGACCCGTCAAGTTTGTACTCTAATTGACGGCCGCGAGGAGGCCAACACGATGGAACATTCAAATTTCGTCGAATGTCATTTTAAAAGTACCTTTCTTATTAATGATGGTAGACGTGTCAAGTTTGTACTCTAATTGACGGCCGCGAGGGGGCCAACACGATGGAACTGTCAAATTTTGTCTAATGTCATTTTAGGACTAACTTTCTTATTAATGATGGTAGACCCATCAAGTTTGTACTCTAATTGACGGCCGCGAGGAGGCCAACACGATGGAACTGTCAAATTTCGTCTAATGTCATTTTAAAACTAACTTTCTTATTAATGATGGTAGCCCCATCAAGTTTGTACTCTAATTGACGGCCGCGAGGAGGCCAACACGAAGGGACTGTCAAATTTTGTCTAATGTCATTTTAAGACTAACTTTCTTATTAATGATGGTAGACCCATCAAGTTTGTACTCTAATTGACGGTCGCGAGGAGGCCAACACGATGGAACTGTCAAATTTCGTCTAATGTCATTTTAAAACTAACTTTCTTATTAATGATGGTAGCCCCATCAAGTTTGTACTCTAATTGACGGCCGCGAGGAGGCCAACACGATGGAACTGTCAAATTTCGTCTAATGTCATTTTAAAACTAACTTTCTTATTAATGATGGTGGACTTGTCAAGTTTGTACTCTAATTGACGGTCGCGAGAAGGCCAACACGATGGAACTGTCAAATTTCGTCTAATGTCATTTTAAAACTAACTTTCTTATTAATGATGGTAGACCTGTCAAGTTTGTACTCTAATTGACGGCCGCGATAAGGCCAACACGATGGAACTGTCAAATTTCGTCTAATGTCATTTTAAAACTAACTTTCTTATTAATGATGGTAGACCCATCAAGTTTGTACTCTAATTGACGGCCGCGAGGAGGCCAACACGATGGAACTGTCAAATTTCGTCTAATGTCATTTTAAAACTAACTTTCTTATTAATGATGGTAGACCTGTCAAGTTTGTACTCTAATTGACGGCCGCGATAAGGCCAACACGATGGAACTGTCAAATTTCGTCTAATGTCATTTTAAAACTAACTTTCTTATTAATGATGGTAGACCTGTCAAGTTTGTACTCTAATTGACGGCCGCGATAAGGCCAACACGATGGAACTGTCAAATTTCGTCTAATGTCATTTTAAAACTAACTTTCTTATTAATGATGATAGACCCATCAAGTTTGTACTCTAAGTGACGGCCGCGAGGAGGCCAACACGATGGAAGTGTCAAATTTCGTCTAATGTCATTTTAAAAGTACCTTTCTTATTAATGATGGTAGACCTGTCAAGTTTGTACTCTAATTGACGGCCGCGAGGAGGCCAACACGATGGAACTGTCAAATTTTGTCTAATGTCATTTTAAGACTAACTTTCTTATTAATGATGGTAGACCCATCAAGTTTGTACTCTAATTGACGGTCGCGAGGAGGCCAACACGATGGAACTGTCAAATTTCGTCTAATGTCATTTTAAAACTAACTTTCTTATTAATGATGGTAGACCCATCAAGTTTGTACTCTAATTGACGGCCGCGAGGAGGCCAACACGATGGAACTGTCAAATTTCGTCTAATGTCATTTTAAAACTAACTTTCTTATTAATGATGGTAGCCCCATCAAGTTTGTACTCTAATTGACGGCCGCGAGGAGGCCAACACGAAGGGACTGTCAAATTTTGTCTAATGTCATTTTAAGACTAACTTTCTTATTAATGATGGTAGACCCATCAAGTTTGTACTCTAATTGACGGTCGCGAGGAGGCCAACACGATGGAACTGTCAAATTTCGTCTAATGTCATTTTAAAACTAACTTTCTTATTAATGATGGTAGACCCATCAAGTTTGTACTCTAATTGACGGCCGCGAGGAGGCCAACACGATGGAACTGTCAAATTTCGTCTAATGTCATTTTAAAACTAACTTTCTTATTAATGATGGTAGCCCCATCAAGTTTGTACTCTAATTGACGGCCGCGAGGAGGCCAACACGAAGGGACTGTCAAATTTTGTCTAATGTCATTTTAAGACTAACTTTCTTATTAATGATGGTAGACCCATCAAGTTTGTACTCTAATTGACGGTCGCGAGGAGGCCAACACGATGGAACTGTCAAATTTCGTCTAATGTCATTTTAAAACTAACTTTCTTATTAATGATGGTAGCCCCATCAAGTTTGTACTCTAATTGACGGCAGCGAGGAGGCCAACACGATGGAACTGTCAAATTTCGTCTAATGTCATTTTAAAACTAACTTTCTTATTAATGATGGTGGACTTGTCAAGTTTGTACTCTAATTGACGGTCGCGAGAAGGCCAACACGATGGAACTGTCAAATTTCGTCTAATGTCATTTTAAAACTAACTTTCTTATTAATGATGGTAGACCTGTCAAGTTTGTACTCTAATTGACGGCCGCGATAAGGCCAACACGATGGAACTGTCAAATTTCGTCTAATGTCATTTTAAAACTAACTTTCTTATTAATGATGGTAGACCCATCAAGTTTGTACTCTAATTGACGTGCGCGAGGAGGCCAACACGATGGAACTGTAAAATTTCGTCTAATGTCATTTTAAAACTAACTTTCTTATTAATGATGGTAGACCTGTCAAGTTTGTACTCTAATTGACGGCCGCGATAAGGCCAACACGATGGAACTGTCAAATTTCGTCTAATGTCATTTTAAAACTAACTTTCTTATTAATGATGGTAGACCTGTCAAGTTTGTACTCTAATTGACGGCCGCGATAAGGCCAACACGATGGAACTGTCAAATTTCGTCTAATGTCATTTTAAAACTAACTTTCTTATTAATGATGATAGACCCATCAAGTTTGTACTCTAAGTGACGGCCGCGAGGAGGCCAACACGATGGAAGTGTCAAATTTCGTCTAATGTCATTTTAAAAGTACCTTTCTTATTAATGATGGTAGACCTGTCAAGTTTGTACTCTAATTGACGGCCGCGAGGAGGCCAACACGATGGAACTGTCAAATTTTGTCTAATGTCATTTTAAGACTAACTTTCTTATTAATGATGGTAGACCCATCAAGTTTGTACTCTAATTGACGGTCGCGAGGAGGCCAACACGATGGAACTGTCAAATTTCGTCTAATGTCATTTTAAAACTAACTTTCTTATTAATGATGGTAGCCCCATCAAGTTTGTACTCTAATTGACGGCCGCGAGGAGGCCAACACGATGGAACTGTCAAATTTCGTCTAATGTCATTTTAAAACTAACTTTCTTATTAATGATGGTAGACCTGTCAAGTTTGTACTCTATTTGACTGCCGCGAGGAGGCCAACACGATGGAACTGTCAAATTTCGTCTAATGTCATTTTAAAACTAACTTTCTTATTAATGATGGTGGACTTGTCAAGTTTGTACTCTAATTGACGGTCGCGAGAAGGCCAACACGATGGAACTGTCAAATTTCGTCTAATGTCATTTTAAAACTAACTTTCTTATTAATGATGGTAGACCTGTCAAGTTTGTACTCTAATTGACGGCCGCGATAAGGCCAACACGATGGAACATTCAAATTTCGTCGAATGTCATTTTAAAAGTACCTTTCTTATTAATGATGGTAGACCTGTCAAGTTTGTACTCTATTTGACTGCCGCGAGGAGGCCAACACGATGGAACTGTCAAATTTCGTCTAATGTCATTTTAAAACTAACTTTCTTATTAATGATGGTAGACCCATCAAGTTTGTACTCTAATTGACGGCCGCGAGGAGGCCAACACGATGGAACTGTCAAATTTCGTCTAATGTCATTTTAAAACTAACTTTCTTATTAATGATGGTAGACCCGTCAAGTTTGTGCTCTAATTGACGGCCGCGAGGAGGCCAACACGATGGAACTGTCAAATTTTGTCTAATGTCATTTTAAAACTAACTTTTTTATTAATGATGGTAGACCCATCAAGTTTGTACCCTAATTGACGGCCGCGAGGAGGCCAACAGGATAGAACTGTCAAATTTCGTCTAATGTCATTTTAAAACTAATTTTCTTATTAATGATGGTAGACCCATCAAGTTTGTACTCTAATTGACGGCCGCGAGGAGGCCAACACGATGGAACTGTCAAATTTCGTCTAATGTCATTTTAAAACTAACTTTCTTATTAATGATGGTAGACCCTTCAAGTTTGTACTCTAATTGACGGCCGCGAGTAGGCCAACACGATGGAACTGTCAAATTTCGTCTAATGTCATTTTAAAACTAACTTTCTTATTAATGATGGTAGACCCTTCAAGTTTGTACTCTAATTGACGGCCGCGAGTAGGCCAACACGATGGAACTGTCAAATTTCGTCTAATGTCATTTTAAGACTAACTTTCTTATTAATGATGGTAGACCCATCAAGTTTGTACTCTAATTGACGGCCGCGAGGAGGCCAACACGATGGAACTGTCAAATTTCGTCTAATGTCATTTTAAAACTACCTTTCTTATTAATGATGGTAGACCTGTCAAGTTTGTACTCTAATTGACGGCCGCGAGGAGGCCAACACGATGGAACTGTCAAATTTTGTCTAATGTCATTTTAAAACTAACTTTTTTATTAATGATGGTAGACCCATCAAGTTTGTACCCTAATTGACGGCCGCGAGGAGGCCAACAGGATGGAACTGTCAAATTTCGTCTAATGTCATTTTAAAACTAACTTTCTTATTAATGATGGTAGACCCATCAAGTTTGTACTCTAATTGACGGCCGCGAGGAGGCCAACACGATGGAACTGTCAAATTTTGTCTAATGTCATTTTAAGACTAACTTTCTTATTAATGATGGTAGCCCCATCAAGTTTGTACTCTAATTGACGGCCGCGAGGAGGCCAACACGAAGGGACTGTCAAATTTTGTCTAATGTCATTTTAAGACTAACTTTCTTATTAATGATGGTAGACCCATCAAGTTTGTACTCTAATTGACGGCCGCGAGGAGGCCAACACGAAGGGACTGTCAAATTTTGTCTAATGTCATTTTAAGACTAACTTTCTTATTAATGATGGTAGACCCATCAAGTTTGTACTCTAATTGACGGTCGCGAGGAGGCCAACACGATGGAACTGTCAAATTTCGTCTAATGTCATTTTAAAACTAACTTTCTTATTAATGATGGTAGCCCCATCAAGTTTGTACTCTAATTGACGGCCGCGAGGAGGCCAACACGATGGAACTGTCAAATTTCGTCTAATGTCATTTTAAAACTAACTTTCTTATTAATGATGGTGGACTTGTCAAGTTTGTACTCTAATTGACGGTCGCGAGAAGGCCAACACGATGGAACTGTCAAATTTCGTCTAATGTCATTTTAAAACTAACTTTCTTATTAATGATGGTAGACCTGTCAAGTTTGTACTCTAATTGACGGCCGCGATAAGGCCAACACGATGGAACTGTCAAATTTCGTCTAATGTCATTTTAAAACTAACTTTCTTATTAATGATGGTAGACCCATCAAGTTTGTACTCTAATTGACGGCCGCGAGGAGGCCAACACGATGGAACTGTAAAATTTCGTCTAATGTCATTTTAAAACTAACTTTCTTATTAATGATGGTAGACCTGTCAAGTTTGTACTCTAATTGACGGCCGCGATAAGGCCAACACGATGGAACTGTCAAATTTCGTCTAATGTCATTTTAAAACTAACTTTCTTATTAATGATGGTAGACCTGTCAAGTTTGTACTCTAATTGACGGCCGCGATAAGGCCAACACGATGGAACTGTCAAATTTCGTCTAATGTCATTTTAAAACTAACTTTCTTATTAATGATGATAGACCCATCAAGTTTGTACTCTAAGTGACGGCCGCGAGGAGGCCAACACGATGGAAGTGTCAAATTTCGTCTAATGTCATTTTAAAAGTACCTTTCTTATTAATGATGGTAGACCTGTCAAGTTTGTACTCTAATTGACGGCCGCGAGGAGGCCAACACGATGGAACTGTCAAATTTTGTCTAATGTCATTTTAAGACTAACTTTCTTATTAATGATGGTAGACCCATCAAGTTTGTACTCTAATTGACGGTCGCGAGGAGGCCAACACGATGGAACTGTCAAATTTCGTCTAATGTCATTTTAAAACTAACTTTCTTATTAATGATGGTAGCCCCATCAAGTTTGTACTCTAATTGACGGCCGCGAGGAGGCCAACACGATGGAACTGTCAAATTTCGTCTAATGTCATTTTAAAACTAACTTTCTTATTAATGATGGTAGACCTGTCAAGTTTGTACTCTATTTGACTGCCGCGAGGAGGCCAACACGATGGAACTGTCAAATTTCGTCTAATGTCATTTTAAAACTAACTTTCTTATTAATGATGGTGGACTTGTCAAGTTTGTACTCTAATTGACGGTCGCGAGAAGGCCAACACGATGGAACTGTCAAATTTCGTCTAATGTCATTTTAAAACTAACTTTCTTATTAATGATGGTAGACCTGTCAAGTTTGTACTCTAATTGACGGCCGCGATAAGGCCAACACGATGGAACTGTCAAATTTCGTCTAATGTCATTTTAAAACTAACTTTCTTATTAATGATGGTAGACCCATCAAGTTTGTACTCTAATTGACGGCCGCGAGGAGGCCAACACGATGGAACTGTCAAATTTCGTCTAATGTCATTTTAAAACTAACTTTCTTATTAATGATGGTAGACCCGTCAAGTTTGTGCTCTAATTGACGGCCGCGAGGAGGCCAACACGATGGAACTGTCAAATTTTGTCTAATGTCATTTTAAAACTAACTTTTTTATTAATGATGGTAGACCCATCAAGTTTGTACCCTAATTGACGGCCGCGAGGAGGCCAACAGGATAGAACTGTCAAATTTCGTCTAATGTCATTTTAAAACTAATTTTCTTATTAATGATGGTAGACCCATCAAGTTTGTACTCTAATTGACGGCCGCGAGGAGGCCAACACGATGGAACTGTCAAATTTCGTCTAATGTCATTTTAAAACTAACTTTCTTATTAATGATGGTAGACCCTTCAAGTTTGTACTCTAATTGACGGCCGCGAGTAGGCCAACACGATGGAACTGTCAAATTTCGTCTAATGTCATTTTAAAACTAACTTTCTTATTAATGATGGTAGACCCTTCAAGTTTGTACTCTAATTGACGGCCGCGAGTAGGCCAACACGATGGAACTGTCAAATTTCGTCTAATGTCATTTTAAGACTAACTTTCTTATTAATGATGGTAGACCCATCAAGTTTGTACTCTAATTGACGGCCGCGAGGAGGCCAACACGATGGAACTGTCAAATTTCGTCTAATGTCATTTTAAAACTACCTTTCTTATTAATGATGGTAGACCTGTCAAGTTTGTACTCTAATTGACGGCCGCGAGGAGGCCAACACGATGGAACTGTCAAATTTTGTCTAATGTCATTTTAAAACTAACTTTTTTATTAATGATGGTGGACCCATCAAGTTTGTACCCTAATTGACGGCCGCGAGGAGGCCAACAGGATGGAACTGTCAAATTTCGTCTAATGTCATTTTAAAACTAACTTTCTTATTAATGATGGTAGACCCATCAAGTTTGTACTCTAATTGACGGCCGCGAGGAGGCCAACACGATGGAACTGTCAAATTTCGTCTAATGTCATTTGAAAACTAACTTTCTTATTAATGATGGTAGACCCATCAAGTTTGTACTCTAATTGACAGCCGCGAGGAGGCCAACACGATGGAACTGTCAAATTTCGTCTAATGTCATTTTAAAACTAACTTTCTTATTAATGATGGTAGACCTGTCAAGTTTGTACTCTATTTGACTGCCGCGAGGAGGCCAACACGATGGAACTGTCAAATTTCGTCTAATGTCATTTTAAAACTAACTTTCTTATTAATGATGGTGGACTTGTCAAGTTTGTACTCTAATTGACGGTCGCGAGAAGGCCAACACGATGGAACTGTCAAATTTCGTCTAATGTCATTTTAAAACTAACTTTCTTATTAATGATGGTAGACCTGTCAAGTTTGTACTCTAATTGACGGCCGCGATAAGGCCAACACGATGGAACTGTCAAATTTCGTCTAATGTCATTTTAAAACTAACTTTCTTATTAATGATGGTAGACCCATCAAGTTTGTACTCTAATTGACGGCCGCGAGGAGGCCAACACGATGGAACTGTCAAATTTCGTCTAATGTCATTTTAAAACTACCTTTCTTATTAATGATGGTAGACCTGTCAAGTTTGTACTCTTTTTGACTGCCGCGAGGAGGCCAACACGATGGAACTGTCAAATTTCGTCTAATGTCATTTTAAAACTAACTTTCTTATTAATGATGGTAGACCCTTCAAGTTTGTACTCTAATTGACTGGCGCGAGGAGGCCAACACGATGGAACTGTCAAATTTCGTCTAATGTCATTTTAAAACTAACTTTCTTATTAATGATGGTAGACCCATCAAGTTTGTACTCTAATTGACGGCCGCGAGGAGGCCAACACGATAGAACTGTCAAATTTCGTCTAATGTCATTTTAAAACTAACTTTCTTATTAATGATGGTAGACCTGTCAAGTTTGTACCCTAATTGACGGCCGCGAGGAGGCCAACACGATGGAACTGTCAAAATTGTCTAATGTCATTTTAAGACTAACTTTCTTATTAATGATGGTAGACCCATCAAGTTTGTACTCTAATTGACGGCCGCGAGGAGGCCAACACGATGGAACTGTCAAATTTCGTCTAATGTCATTTTAAAACTACCTTTCTTATTAATGATGGTAGACCTGTCAAGTTTGTACTCTAATTGACGGCCGCGAGGAGGCCAACACGATGGAACTGTCAAATTTTGTCTAATGTCATTTTAAACCTAACTTTTTTATTAATGATGGTAGACCCATCAAGTTTGTACTCTAATTGACTGCTGCGAGGAGGCCAACACGATGGAACTGTCAAATTTCGTCTAATGTCATTTGAAAACTAACTTTCTTATTAATGATGGTAGACCCATCAAGTTTGTACTCTAATTGACGGCCGCGAGGAGGCCAACACGATGGAACTGTCAAATTTCGTCTAATGTCATTTTAAACCTAACTTTTTTATTAATGATGGTAGACCCATCAAGTTTGTACTCTAATTGACGGCCGCGAGGAGGCCAACACGATGGAACTGTCAAATTTCGTCTAATGTCATTTTAAAACTACCTTTCTTATTAATGATGGTAGACCTGTCAAGTTTGTACTCTAATTGACGGCCGCGAGGAGGCCAACACGATGGAACTGTCAAATTTCGTCTAATGTCATTTTAAGACTAACTTTCTTATTAATAATGGTAGACCCATCAAGTTTGTACTCTAATTGACAGCCGCGAGGAGGCCAACACGATGGAACTGTCAAATTTTGTCTAATGTCATTTTAAGACTAACTTTCTTATTAATGATGGTAGCCCCATCAAGTTTGTACTCTAATTGACGGCCGCGAGGAGGCCAACACGATGGAACTATCAAATTTCGTCTAATGTCATTTAAAAACTAACTTTCTTATTAATGA
The DNA here is from genome assembly GCA_935413205.1 of Polydrusus cervinus. NCBI lineage: Eukaryota > Metazoa > Arthropoda > Insecta > Coleoptera > Curculionidae > Polydrusus > Polydrusus cervinus. Next base: position 72,679,685 of record OW284513.1, on the reverse strand, counting down.
TGGTAGACACGTCAACTTTGTACTCTAATTGACGGCCGCGAGGAGGCCAACACGATGGAACTGTCAAATTTCGTCTAATGTCATTTTAAAACTAACTTTCTTATTAATGATGGTAGACCCATCAAGTTTGTACTCTAAGTGACGGCCGCGAGGAGGCCAACACGATGGAACTGTCAAATTTCGTCTAATGTCATTTTAAAACTAACATGCACACAAATCAACACGAAACAAATGGCTGAATTTGATCTTTCTGCCTGGGCTAGCACCATCCTTCTCAATCTGTCTCACTCGGGAATCAATCACTGCGCATAGCGGCCGGTCCATCCGTGTTGTAATGTCTATGATTTAGAGACATTATTATTAGTGAGACCTGGTAGACCGAAGAGCATTAAGTACTTTATTTTCGTTAAAGTTGTTATTTTATTTTACACTGTTTTGTGGTCTAAGAAATTGTACAAATAGTTCTAATATGCATAGGAAAAAAGGCATTGTAGCTTAGACTGTGTACTACTTATACGATTTTCTTGACTTCCCTTCCAATTTTTTTATTGAAAATAAACATAATTTACTTTGTTAATATAGAAATGTGTTTTGATTTATTCCATAAAATAAAAAGTTTTATGCGACTTTTTATTGATTTAACTCGTGATTCATTACTTTTGAATCACGATTTAAATCAATAAAAACTCGTCAAAAATTAATAATAAATCCAAAATCATAAAATCGCCATTCAAATTTCCCGCCATTGCGCCTCTCATAGCGAGGTGGCAAACTAACGAGAGGCTGATTCGCCCGGACCGTACCCAAGACCGTACCGATGTTGCCAAATGTCAATTGCACAGTTTGGCGCGAAATTGAAACTATCCAAATATATAATTATTGTGTTAGTGTTGCTTTATACGTTATTTTATTTTTTTCTTTAAAAGTTAAATTAACATTTTCTTATGAGACAGTTTATCTAACATTTTAGCGTAAGCATAAGGTTAAGGAAAAGTTACGTTGTATAAACCAACACTTAATAATGTGATCAGACAATCGGATTAAAAATAAAATTTGTTTAATTAGTAATTGTATATGACTATATATTGCAATATCAGTAGGTATAATATTAATTTGTTATGAATGAGAAAAGATGTTGGTAATATATATTATTTAGGTAGGTATTTGTAATTGTATTATTTTTGATATAGGTATTGTATAAACTTCTGGTTCTGGTAAATAAAAATTTAAAGTTTATTTTCATTTTTTTATTGGAACACATACACTTATATAAAATATCTAAATAGGTAATATCTACATATCTAATAATACTTTTCAAACAAAAAAGGAATACTTATTTACAGAACCTCTAGTAGGTGTACTAAACATACTGATGATCATTAGAGTGAAGATATTGCAAGAAATGAATTATCAAGGGAGTACCTCAAATTTTCTTGAATTTCCCTACCTTCTTGTGAAGTAGCCCTGTTAAGAGTGGTCCTTGTAACCCTTTTTTTTTTCCTTGAAACAAACCGAACCTGAGGACAGATGACCCTTTTTAATGATTGGTTTTTTAACTCGAATTTATTTGTAGATAACTGTGGACAGTCCGTCAAATTATTAATTACCAATAAATGATGATGAATTTCGCTAATAACTGACTCATCAAGCTCTTCGTATTTGATGAGGCTTAACTTTGTAACTAAAGATTCTATCTTTTCTTTTAATTTCGATATGTTACCGGTACATGTCTCTTGTTCCTGAGAAAGAGCTGATAAACCTTGAATTATTTCATGATACACGAATTTGGCAACGTCGGTACGGTCCGGGCGAATCAGCCTCTCGTGCAAACTAAAGCTCTTTCTCTCTCTTTTGTGTTGCGTTTGTTTAACAAGGAGTTAACATTTCTAACCCTATACATTTTCTTTGCTGATAGGTGACATACCCAGTACTTGATGTATCGATTTTTGCGATTCACTGGGAACAGAGCGCCATAATTCTCTTCGCTGTAAATCTTCAATTTAGGGTTTGTTCATCTTTGTCATTAGGGTTCTGAACAAACAGAGTACCAAACTATGCGAAACTAATATAGATACCGCTACCTACATGAACTGAACATTTTTATGCAAATCGCATACCTTAACCATCGAAACTCCATGCATGCCTCTCGGTGAGCGTCGATATTGGTAGTAACTGTTTAAAACTGTAACAGCGAGTAGGTATGCATTATAATTCGGGTATATAATGCGGTAATCAATTCCATAACACCCTATATAGCGGGCGTTTTACAATACTTGTAGCTCAGGTCTACATAAAGCTGTATAGTATAACTCTAGGTGTAATTACATGGTCTTTACCCAGCACACCAAAGTTTTTTTATGAGCCTGTCTTATAATAATAGATGGTAAAAACTTTCACCAAATACCTTAATATTATTGAAACTGATTACAGGGTGTAGATCATGATGTGCTATATTTCTTACGATTTAATAAATAATTTAATGACATTTATTTAATACTTATATGCTTGCTGTATTATTATTTACCATTAAAGGATAGAGGCTAAAATTACTTACATGATTTTTTTACAACAAGAAAAATAAACTTCTAGATGGGGAATGTAATTTTTTTCTACAAAGAAACTTTCCATTCAGTATATATAAATAATGAAGTTATTTGGTTTTATTCATTCGAGTCCTATATACCTAAATATTTGGCAAGTGCGTTATATTAAGAAAATATTCTTACAGAAAAATGACGAAAAAGTCAAATTCGATAAGTGGGCAAATAAAAAACGAAAAGCTTATTAAAATAGTTAAACCTTTTTTGATACTATCCGGATCATGGAATCTGGGTAAAACTAGCAACAAATATTTTAAATTACTTTATCTCATGTACGCACGCATTTTTCAAGGAATATTCCTAATATTTTTATGTCTTTTATCAGTAAAATTAGTTCAGCTTATATTAGTACAGGCTAGTACTGATATACTATACGATAATATCGCTATATTAGTTTCTAGCTTGGGTGTACTTATAAAAATCACTATATATCAGAAAAACAACGTTCCCAGTATGTTTCAGGATATAATAAATGAAGAGGAACGGGTGTGGCTGTCAGAAGATAAAGATTTAGATGTACTTTACAAACAGAAAGTAAATTTTTGTAAGAAACTAAATTTGGGCATCATCATTTACGTCTCTTTCGCAATGTTATCTATGTTTTCAATAAGTGTTGTTAAATTTATCATAGAAGATAAGTCACTTGATCTAACAGAAAAAGAACTAATTGAAACATCATTTATGTACCGAATCTGGCTGCCATTCCAGGAAAGTTATCACATGCCGTCTGTATTTTTCTTAAATATTCTATTTGCCTTCATTGGTATAATTTTATTCAGTGTTAACCACATGATTTTTGGTACTCTGATGGTATTTACAGCTACTCGGCTAGAACTTATGCAAATCAGGGTAAATAAGCTTGACAAGAAAATTAGGATTACAGAAAATAATGGGTATAATTTAATGAGGGCTCTTGCTGCAGAACACTCATCGGTAATTGAGTAAGTAAACCCAAAAGATGTACACTAAATAAACAATTATTTGTGAAATTACAAGAAGTTTACTGCTTTTAGTGCGACCATTAATCTTGTATTCACATACGATGTGTGATGAATGAATATTAATTTTTGGCAAGTTTACTTTACGAAAGTTTAATGAAATCGCATAATTAAAATAATATGTCTAATGTGTTTGAGATATAAAGGTACTTTTTAAAATAATGTTAATAGTAATATCGCGCGTCATCATAATCTAACATTTTTTTTATACCTATTTAAAAACAAACAATACCCACATTAACTATCACACTCATAACAAACCTGTTAAATGGCGATAGCGACAAATTCGAATCGACATCAACATCTAGCTAGATATAGCAGATTTGCGTCATGTGGTTTAATTTTGATGCATTGTTATATGAAATTTGTGAATTTACATCGCCAACGTAACTATACATATATACTGTAATAGCTAAATTGGTTTGCACGCGTTGTCTTTTTCCTTAAAGCTCGGCTTACAATCGGACTTAGCTAAGTCCCAGAATTGTTTGGCTTATCTTGGATATCTAACCTTATCACATTTTTTATGTATCAGTCTGTGATGTCAGGTGTCAGTATAAGTATCCAAAAGAAAGTTCTGCCTTTAAAGAAAAATGGATTCAGTAGCCTAGACGGAATAAGCAACTTATAACTTGGTTCACTAACTAGGTTTATGAACAGTAGTGGCTGGTTTGAATGAGTCGTCAAGATTCTTCTGTGTATATCACAGTACTTAATTATCAAAGATCTGATGAAGGTGGGTTCTACGGAACTTGCGTGGTATTACAACGGACCTCATAGGACTACGTAAGACTGCTCGGACAGTATCAAAGGTCTGTCACTGTAACCTAACCTAATCGAAGCTAAGTTAAACATAAAGTCATGCGAGCTGATTTGCCCTAGTTTTGGACTATTCTTCTAATTAGTGAAATTATCTTGGCATAAAATTTTATTATGTTATTGATATTTTTTAAATATTGAATTTAATAAAATGCTCAGAACTTGTCCAAAGTTTTATTTTTTAACAAAACATTTACTGACAATTTTTTAGAAGTGGTAAGGTGTTACCAACGCATATCTTGTAATATACATTGTGTAATATAATTAAGTTTTGACAATTCAACTTATATTAAATTATAAGGGAAGAAACGATAACAAAGTTTATCTTTTAATCGTAAGCCATAGGTAGCATGAAACTGTTTTAATTTAAATTTCAAACTACACAACATCTGTGACTTAACCGACGTCAATCCATTGAAGAAATGCCAAAATGGTTGTTTTATAATGTGGGATTGACAGAAAAGTAATGTAATAATGTAAGTTTAATTGTCAAATCTTAATTATATTAGACGCAACACGGAGTATTACGACAAGATATGCGTTGGTTACACCTTACCACTTATAAAAAGATGTTGGTAAATGTTTTGTTAAAAAATAAAACTATTTTGACAAGTTCCGAACATTTTATTCATATTATTGCTTACTTCATCTAGGCTAGGCTATTGAATTTTTCTTTAAAGGCAGAATTTTCTTTGGGTTATTTATGATTACACTAAAACCTGATGTCACAGACTGTAAAGAACGTTTTGCGTGAAGATCTGTATTAATTCCTATCTATCTATCTAGCTAATCTATTGCTCACGTCGCTTATGCGTGATTTGCTGCATGCGACTATAGGACTAAAAGTACTTTTCCAACGGAGTCTCGGGCGCCACCTCTTGGATTAATGTGGTAAGAGGCCCACAGTTACCTTCGAGTAGCTTTTAGACAGTGGAGAAAATAATCCAGGCGTTCAACTGCGTATGGTGCGAAGGAATAATAAAACAATCGGTTTTAAAACATTTTGTATTCAAAGACTTTTACATTAATATGTGCCCCATTTACTATCGGTTTAAAATGAATGATCTTACCAGTTAAAATAAAGAAAATAACAGAGAGAGGAGGATTGTATACGTTCTTTGTCTGCGGTAATGTATCTTTTATATCATTGATTAATCGCGGCTAAAAATAAATGATTCCGGCTTTGACGTCCGACGGCTTGATTAAATTACAGATTCGCGTCTTCAGGTTCGCAAGCGGTCCGGCGGTCAACTTAATAAAATTAATACATAGACCCGCGGAAATAAAATCAGTACAAAGATCTGCAAGCGCGGTCGCAGCTTAATTAATAGAATAAAGGTCAGGACGGACTACGGTGACGGACTTGCAGATATCAGAAAAGGGTGCGGCCTATGTTTGAAAGAAAAGGTTTACGCGGTAAAGCTACTTGCGAATGCGGATGTTACTACGTCAAGCGGTATCGGTAAAAAGTTCCAGAAGTAAACGACAATACGACTAGCAATTCAGTGGCGGTCTTTAAATGGTAGATCGGTTTTACTTTACGCATGCGTGACTGCGTATGAATCCCGCGGACCTACACGTTCTGGCTATCTAACAGTGTATAGAAATTACAAGTGTATGAGTAAGAGAAGGACGGTGTGATGTATGTGGTATTGTGTATGTTGTGTCGGTGTGTGTGTATGAGAGAGACAGATAGTCTATTTTCCCCGGTCTGAATTTACATTAAGCAAATCAGAGTTCCTGCAGCAACTCGGACTTGCATAAAGGTGATAAAATGAATTTGCGGCCCGTTGTACTAAAACAAAACAGAGCTACTCGGCTAAGATGACCTAGAGTAGTCCGGTTCTGCATGGGAGAGGAAAAGAGATACGAAATTGTCGGTGTCATGTGTGTGAGTGTAATGGCGGTGGTAACCGGTGATATGAGAATGATACAAATGAATGATTTAGCCGTTGAAATTTAAAACGAGACAGAACTACTCGGCTAAGATGACCTGGAGCAGTCCGGTGTCGTATAGTTGAACTGTGACTTGAATCAGAACGAGACAGAACTACTCGGCTAAGATGACCTGGAGCAGTCCGGTATCGTGTAGTTGAACTGTGGCTTGAATCCGAACGAGACAGAACTACTCGGCTAAGATGACCTGGAGCAGTCCGGTGTCGTGTAATTACTACTATGACTGGGATTTAAAACGAGACAGAACAACTCGGCTGAGATGACCTGGAGCAGTCCGGTGTCGTGTATGAGAGAAACAAAGAAATAATTATTCCGGTATACTATATATTATATACGAGAGAGAAACAATATGACAGAGCTATTCGGCTAAGATGACCTGGAGCAGCCCGGTCTTATGTATATGAATACCATAAAACAACCCGGTATACGCGTCAGAATGAAAGAAAACATTATATTGTCAGTAGGTGTGAGTGAGAAAGCGGTCAGTAATGCCAGAATGTGTAGTATAGAACGGCGGTTTAAATATCTATTAATAATCTACATTTTATTGCTTACCGTTAATTTTTTACTTTAACCCGGATGGTCTCGGTATTTGTCCGGAGCTAGTCAAGAGAGTCGACCGGTTGCGGTGTGAGAGTATCGTACTCTGTAAGACGGTACGATCTCGCTAAGGAAGGCTCTCCGCCGGGATGGTCCCCTTCTACTCGGCGCGCGACATCGAAAAGTACCGATGGCGACGGCGGTTCCGCGCCGACCCGTACTATGAACAGTGGGGAATGAAGGAAAACTAAGAAAAGCTATTTCCCGGTATTTCGCAACGGAAAACTTTAGAAAATTAATCAGTACAATTAATATGAATAATTTACGAACAAGAATGAACTTTGTGCGACGAAAAATAAGAAAGTTAAAAACGGATACGTATACAACCCTGTAAAAATAATGTAACTTCGTTACAAGACTGTCACAAAAAAAATATAATTTAAGGTTAGATATCCAAGATAAGCCGAATAATTCTGAAGCTTAGCTTTGTCTGACTGTAATCCGAGCTTTAATGAAAAACCCAACGCGTGTTAATCAATTTCTTAAGATAAGGTGTACCTTAGATTAGCATCTAATCTAAGCGATGCAAACGGTTATCAATGTTTTAAGGTGCTTCTCTTGCGTTCATGGAAAAACTTCGAAAACTACTAAGATTTCACAAAAAGCTGCGAACTGTGAAACCAGTTGACATTTTTACTTAAAGAGTAGAAATTATAAAAACTTATTCAAACTCACCATTTTAAAACGGCACCCTACCAAAATGGTAAAAAATTATATTTTTTAAATGTGAATATAATATAATAAATCGGTTAAATTTAAATATCTATTTTCTTTGGGAATATTTAGCCACATTTAAACTTTTGCCCATCTCTCTATAAAAAATTATTTGAGTAATCTTTTTAGGTTTGTCAAGAAATTGAATAACTCTATAAAATATATCATTTTAGTGGATTTTATTTTGAACTCTTTTAATGTGGCATCTGTCGCTATTCAAGTTTTAACAGTAAGTAGGTGTTATCAAAAAAATAAACATACTTAATACAAAATTATATCTTAAATATCTATTATCGCTTTCTTATGTTTACTCAAAAATGACTGATACTCTCGAATTTATTTCAAGATAAGTTTATTTAAGACATACTGAAATAACTGATAGAATAGTTTTGGACTTGCATTGTCTTTATTTGTTTTATATCACAACGTTTCAACTGGTAAGTATCTCCAGTCGTCTTCAGGTGAATACTAAATTAGTAAAGTATCTACAGTTCTATTTACTACTAGCTAGATGCACTGGAGCATAACCGAGATGGATGCAGTCATGCGTTTAGTTCGTGTGCGGTCCTTGTAATATTATGCTCCTAATATAGGGTAATGGCGGGTAAGAGTACGCAATTCTCAGTAAAATATTTATTTTCAACAAAATATGAAAATAAAGATCAATTTAAAAATATAGGGATAAACTTAAACTCTAAAGTAACTATTTCAGAGGAGAAAAAAATACTGTGCATAAAAGTATATTAGAAAAAAAAATATTAAAACGTCTGTAAAAGCGTACTCTTAGCAGGCTTGCCGTTTAAGAGTACGCATATGGTCTTCTAAGAGTACGCATACTGTCTCAATGCTCAGAATCGTCACAGATGTGGCATATGTACTCTCCCAATCCAGAGTAAGCCGTGCAGTCCTCATGGAACCAATTTTTGCATGTCATGCACTGAATCCAATCACTTTCAGGGGGGTCTTCCTATATTTCTTTGCAAACTGGACACAAAATTTGTTTTTGGTTTGAAGATGAATTCAGTGGTTTTGATTTCTTTGGCTCCGAAGTCTGTAATTCGTCTATATATTTCCGTTTTGTCTGTTTAAATTTTTGGGTTTTGGCTTGCTTGCATGCTTGTAACTCTTCTAACTCAATTTTGTAGGGTGACGCAGTTAGCAGCACAGACTTCTTCTTCTTGCGAGCATTGGCAGCTCTTGGTGGTGCCTTTGGTAGTGGCTTTATTAATTTCGGCGAGATAAAGTTGGTCGACGTTTCTGGCGGTGTCGAAGGCGGTGAATTTTGTGGCCTTCGCGTTGGTGATGGTGTTCGCGCAGATGTTGAGGGTAGTGACTCTGTAAATTTTGGCGAGATAAAGTTGGTCGACTTTTCTGGCGGTGTTGAAGGCGGTGAATTTCCTGGCCTTGGTGGAGGTGATGATGTTCGGGCAGAAGATGTTGTGGGTATTGCCTTTGACGAATTTTGATTCCTAGCAACTTCATTTATAGGCAGCGAAATTTTCTCCATCAGCTGGTGCTGAAGAATTGATAAGGGCACTTCTTCATCATAGTCGGATTCATCTTCTACGTTCTGATTCGGGTTTTCTACACTGGCGATTTGGTTTGGAAATGGCTGATCTGTCACTGTGGCGGGTGCAAATTCTTCTTCCGAGAACACATGCGGATTGTATGGAAAAATGCCGCATATTTCAAAAGCTTTGGTCGCTCTTTCAATTGATGCTATTCTAGCATAGGCCTTTGCGAACAATTCAGCTACTTGAAACATAGTGATTGGTCGCCCAGGATTACTGACATGCCATTTGTCACATTCTTGGGTATAGGCACTTTTCAGTGGACCAAAAAAATGTTTATCCAGTGGCTGGATCTTGTGGCTACTATGCGGTGGTAAACTTAACATGTTAATACCCATTTCGCGACATTTTATAACTGCTTGTAAACTCACGTGGCTTGAGTGATTATCTAAAATAAGTAAAACTTGGTCTTCAACTGAGCTTTTGCAAAATGTTTGAAAATGATCCAGCCACCTCAGGAAAAGCTCGCTATTGATGAATCCCGAGTCTGAGACAAGCTGGAGTGTTCCTGCTGGAGCTCTATCAGTTAGCTCAGGTTTCATTCGCTTTCGTGGAAATACCAGTGCGGGAGGAAGGTATTGTCCAGTTGCTCCCATGCAGCATACCGCAGTTATTAACTGGCCCCTCTCAGATGAAACAATTTTTCCGACAGTTCTTTTTCCCTTGGGAGCAACAACCTTAGGTAATTTGTTGGGCACGGTTAGGATACCAGACTCATCCATGTTGTACAAACGGTGTGGAAATATTTTTTTGTCATTTAAGACTTGTTCGAGGTTTTTAAAAAACAGCTCAACTTGAGGCCTATTAAAGCCAGCAGCGCGAGCTAGGCTTGTTTTTTCTGGACAACGTAGACTTAAATTATGACGCTTGCAAAATGAGTAAACCCAATCTTTTCCGGCGCTTTTTTTTCCTTGTTAAATCTATGCTCTAACTTATTTCTCTCAGCATACTCAAAAACAAGGTTACCAAGTGCCTTAAGTGTGAGTCCATAGAATGTTTTATCTAAATCTCTGCAATACGTTGCTAGTTCCTCCTCCATTTCTGGGGTAAAAACAAATTTGAAACGACCAAGTGATGTTGGCACCGTTCCTGCTTTCAACCGTTTTCTTAATGTTGCTTCATGTACGCCGATTGAATCTGCTACTGATCGTTTACTCATTCCTTGCAGCAGTTTCTCCTTTATTTCTTCTAATAATTCTGCCGTAAATATTAACTTCCTATCGGTCTTGCGTCGATACTTCCCCATTTTGATCTAAAATACCAAAACATATGATAAAACTATGCAATGAGAATCAGGCAAAGAGTACGCATTGCAAGCTAAGAGTACGCGTGCGTACTCTTAAACCGCGTACTCTTAACCTTCTGGTACAAAAGCAATTTATTAACCCATGCACATTTCTGTTTAAACATAACCTATAAACTGAACATGTCAATCAAAGCCTTAAAAGCATTAGTTTTTAACAATACTTACATAAATTAAACAATAGGCAAAAAAAAATATTCAATCACTACCAAGTGACTAAAAAATATTAGATCAAAACTGGTAAATTTTTAATTTTTTGCTCACCAGACCAGAGCCGTGTCACACAGAGGTAAATATTGTTTGCTCTGAACGTAGGTACTAAACTAAATAAACAGCTGGGATTATGCCGACATCTACGCGTGGGTGGCTAAACGAAGGGCAGTGCGGACTTTTGGACGACGCGTACTCTTACCCGCCATTACCCTATATATTTTTAATAGAAGCGCATTGGTCATTTTATTACTGCATATGTAACGTTTTTTAAATTCTGTCTAAAAAAATAATTATATTAAATTTAGAAAACATTAGATTTATGACTTCAAAAATTAAATGAATTGTTGAAAAAAATGACCAATATAAATGTTGTAAATTTTTTTTTCGCCAAGAAAAGCTTGTAAAAAGTAAAAACTCTACATAAAACAACAGGTAGAAATATAAAAAAATTTCAAAAAAAGGGGCAGCATTGTGAAGCGAATACGGTTAAGTGTGATTTTTTAAAAACTAGTATTAAAAAAAAGAAACTAACTTCAGGACATTTAAACCATTTACACATTACACATAAAAGTTAAAACTGTATGGGTATTAGATTAAAAACGATTATTTTTAAACATAAATATGCCTTAAAATAAGGTTTTTAATGTATCCTACTATATTTGAATCTCAAAATAAAGCGCGACAAAAATTTTATTTTCTGTTCTGTTCTGTTCTGCTATTCTCAGTTATAATGGAGTAAATAGCGATAAAATGTCAATTACACAAAAATATATTATTTTTAAGAAGGTTCTTGGGTAGTTGGATATATAAATAGAAAAATACCAATGATTTTTGTTGTTTCTTTATTGCAACATTTCGCAGAGTGTATGTGCTTCTTCATGTTAAAATTCTGTTGTTGTTTAGTAAACGTTTAGCAACTTTCCAATACATATAACTTTTACAAAGAAATGCAAAAGACAAAAACAAATAAATATACAAAAAATTTCTTTTTTAAATTACAATAATTATTAAAACAACAAAAATCATGTGATTATAAATATGTGCCCGTTTAAATGTGCGACTCCAGAAACGGTCCTGTAATTTGGCCACTGTGATTGTCAGCAAAATATTACTTCCAATGTCATGTATGTCACCGTCAAAGATGCTGTTTAGTTTAATTATTATTAAAAAATGTTGTACAACCCGACATAAAGTAACATTTTTAACTAATAAAATCAGGTTTTCTTACTTTTCCATTTGCTGCTTTAGCTGAAAACCACTGACTAGTATTCTCTTCAGGGTGGCGCTATTATTCAAAATAGAGATTAGCTGTGTACCTTTTGTTATTTTTTCTTACAAATGCCTATATAAAAAACTGATCTTATAATGCAAATTATTTATATTTAATAAACTTTTAGTCGAAAACCTTTCAAGAAATTGCTTTTCCATTTGCCTATCTGATTGTTCTGGTTTTTCAAGTTTTTTTATTGGGATGGCTCTCCAATGAAGTCAAGGTCCAAGTAAGTTGGTATAATTTATTTTCATCAACAATTTATTATTTAAACTGGATAAAGAAATTAACTCCGATTTCACTATAAATACTATTCAGTCCTAAAGAATAGTTTACCGGCAGATTTTGCCAAGTGTCAATTCAAGGTATATAAGACTTTTTAAAAAAGGCAGACATTACCCGATGTGGCGTTCTCTTGTTCCTTCAAAACAAGTGAGTTTTAAAAAAAGGTCATCAGGGGGGGGGGGCGTTATTAAGTTATTATGGATAAATTAAATCATAACGTCAACTCTGTCAACCACATTGTGTTTTCTGATCAATCTACACTTTGTTTAAATGAGCGCAAAAATCGACACAACTGTCAGTATTGGTCAGCCCCAAATCCACTTTGGATAGAACAAGTTCATACCTAATAACTACAAGCCAAAGTTTTGTGTGGCATTATTGATGGACACGTCATAGGACCCAATTTATACACAAGAATTAGAGCTGTAAATAATAAAGATCATTACTTTTGCAAGAGAATATTTTTTCCGAGCTTAGACAATAATAATTATTATCCCAAACTATAATAATCGCAATTTACCGACTGTATAAATATGGTTTCAACAAGTTGGGATTGGACGGGTGGTGCGGGAATAAACTTCTCCTGATAAATGGATTGAACGAAGGGGTGCAGTTAAATCGCCACCTAGGTCTTCCGATAAAACTCCTCTTGACTTTTTCTATGGGGCCATGTAAAAAAATTTGGTGTACAAAAGTAGGCCACAAAGGCCATGTGTCTATCTGACGATACGCCTAGCATGACGTCAAAAGTGTATTGATATTTTAAATGGTTCAGGAATAAATACAAAATGCCCATCACATGATTTGTTGTTGTTTCAAAGTCCTACGCATGATGACGCTTGAATTAGAAGGCTACACGCGGAATCAGCGGCGGCGCCAGGGGGGGCAGGGGGCAGCGGCCCATCCTAGAAACATGAGTGCCCACCCTGGTGCCCCCCCAAAATTGATGGATTCGGTTTTGTAATGGAATTTCCAGGGGGAAAAGAGACTTGGCTATAAAAGCTTTGATGAGAAAAGAGTGATGTATGTTATTTTCAAGAGAACGATGGCCTTTTTTTTTAGACGTCATTTTAGATAAGAGGGAAGTTTTGTTCGTCCCCGCTTATGGCGTAATAGAGCATGGCGGGAGGCGGCGACCTTTTTTTTTACCGCTGCTGCGTGCAAAAGGTAAAAGTCCTGTCCTTTCGTAGGTAATGTACCACATTCTTAAACCTAACTTTTTACAAAACTAAGATAGGCCCTGACCTTTTTTTTTTTTGTAAATCATCGGGCCCACTTGTGCCCACCCATACTAAAAATCCTGGCGCCGCTGCTGCGTGCAATTCCGCGAAAGTAATTTTTAACCGATTTAAAATTAACAATTTTTCCCTGAAAACCTAATTATTTTAAAAAGTCTATGATACAAAAAGTTAGTTAAAGATGTAAAGAAAACAGTGCGAGTAAGTAGATACTCAATTATTTGGATAATTTATAGAAATTACTTTTTCTATATTTGAAGTTATGTGTTCATACTAAGACCACAAGTAAAAATTATGAAATTGCCTCATTTGGAACGGTGGCCTTGTTAGGACATTGACAGAAATACTTTTCTCACAATCACAGTTTTTTAAATTTACTAATCAGGCAAGTTCGATTGTAAGTTAAAAAATGCCAGCAAATGTGATTTATGTCAGTCAATATTGCTAGATGTTAATTCCGATTAAAAATTTTTGTGCAACCCAACATAAAAGTAGTGGGTATTTCGCACATGGAAAATAATGACCTGTATCAATAAACAAATGGTGAAATTACAGTTAAGCGGCTAGTTCTAAAAAGTCAAAGCTGATTTAACTTAATTATTGTAGATATAATATTTTATATTTTGTTATTTAATAATTTAAATAAAATTGCAACTACACAAACTACAATTACCACCCAAAGTTAATACCTGCCTTTATTTATACTAACCCATAAAACGTAATTTTCGCCGTTTCCTTCTTATTCACAGCATTTCTGCTAAAACAACTTCGCACGGCACAAGAAATAATTATTTTCTATCACACAGTAGCCATAGTTTTTCACAAAATTAAAAAAACTTGTCATAAAATCTGAAATCACCTCGATTATGACATCTCGAAAATCTGATTACACGAATGACGAAAGTGTCGTATTAATATGGCACAGAGGGGTAGGGTCACTTTGAGTCTGGTGATGTCGCCTCCTGTTTGATCTTATCTCGATGTTTTGTTCTAACAGTGTAACGCCATCATTAATCTGAAGGATTCTAGAAGACATAACATAACCGAATGGCGATCTTTAAATTTCCTGATATTGTACAAACCTATCTTATAAATATTTTTTTAAATCAATTAATCCATAGATATAAAATTGGGGTTAAGACAAGAATGGCGCTTAGCCTTCCTGGAGCTAGTCCAGTAGTTCACTAGCCGTCACTATTTGCAGTATTTTACTTTAGATGACTGTTTTTTTAAATTCATAAGCATTTTTAATTTGCCACAATACACCAAGCAATATATATTTTAGAGTATTGCTCTTTCGGACTATCTTTATAATACCAACTGGTACAACCATGATGCTCAATCAAAGAAAATTTTGCTTATTATGCTTATGAGATCACAGAAGTTCCTAATCATTTCTAATGGTCCATTCGGAGCTATGACAATTGAGACAGCTTTAGGGGTACGTAGCATAGAATAGTGCTATCCTGCCATCTCGACAAGAAATTATTTATTACTATTAGGTATGTGGTTGAAAAAAACAAGGAAAAATTAAATGTTTACATTATTGAAGAACGTAAAAAATTTTATCATCACAATAGTTTCCATTTATATAACATTCGTTGTGATTTTTGGAAAATTGTATTTTTCTTATAGAAATAATCAGCTATAATATCCCTAGGAAATTGATAATGTACGAGATCATATTTTTTTGTCAATTGAAAGCGCGCTGCCTTGTTACCAAAGACAATGTGCTTTCAATAAAATTGACGTATAATTATAAGGCATTTGTCATTGCCCAAGGGATATTTAGTCAGCACATTTTTTGAGGAAAAGGTAATAATAATTCGCACGAAAACAATAATTATTTATGTATTAAAACAACTTACCAAAACGTGATATTTTGTAATTTATTTGGAATATGTCAAAGTATTTCGTCAGTGGTGTTCATATATCTTTAGTATTAAGTAATATTGGTTTTTGTTTCAGACTATGAAAGCTGCATATTCGTACATAACTTTAATGCAAAACTACAAATAAAAGAGATTATCTTTAAACTTTCATTATTAATATATTTCTCATTTATCTATTAATCACACTGGTGGATTAGAAACCTAATACATACCTATAAATTAACACAGCTTAGTGACTTCAGAGCACAAAATTCACATGTAACCAGTGGCGTAGCCAGGGCCCTCCCCCCCCTCGAATTTAAAAAAATATATATAAACTAAATAAAACATAAAAAATCTTTGACGGCAACGCTATCAATAACGCGCCAAATAAAATAACAAATCATCCTCCCAGTAACTAAAGCTTCAGCAGAAGGACGTTTTTCCACTTTAAAAAGATTAAAAACATATCTGAGAAATCATTCAGGCGAAGAGCGTACAATAAGTCAGTTTAGCTTTAATAAGTATTCTAAAAAAAATCCTCATTGATATATGAAATAATCAATATATTTTGTCAAAAAAGGCGACTAATTACGGTTTGGTTTTTGGCAAAAAAATATGTTGTGCTTTAAGTTTATGGTTAATTTTTGTTTTTTCAATAAATAAAAAATATACCTTATTTTTAATATTTTTTTGCTCAATTTTATGCTTTTTTCATGAAGAAGTTTTTGTTTAACAAGTATATAATAATATTATCAGTTTTATATTACCTACATTAGTGTATTTGTATAACTTACTACAAGTTTCTTTAAATGTACCTATGTATTTTTTATTTTGAAATTTTTTTGATTGTCCAAAAAAAGGTTTTTTGGGCGTGGCACCCAAAAATATTTTAGCCTTCGGCGATTTGCCTGCGGCGCTGACTCGACGCTTTCCCTACCCATTTGAGCCCCCCCGATATAAAATTATGACTACGCCACTGCATGCAACATTTTAATTGAATTCATAAATAATAAGTACTTGTCGTCAATTTGTGTATTTATTTTAACCCCGCCTTCCCCTTGCTGACGATTGCCCTTGTATTATTTTATTTTTACCCAAAGGTTTGAATTCCCCATCCATGGAGAAGAGATACGACGTAAGTCTTCGTTGTAATAAAGCTCGTCGTTCAGGGTCATCGTAATTACTTTCACTAAATAATTACTAGTTAAAAAAATTTCTAAAGATTCTGTAAAATCGACAGTTTCAAGTTGGCGTAAAAATCAAAATCTTTTGAGTTTCCTACGTCACTAAACGAACTACTGGAAGCAATCGTAATCTTTTGTGTCTGTATTTATTGTCAGGAATGTCAGGCAACTTCTATTGCCAAAATTCAAACTGACAACCCATAATTATTAGGCAATCCAACGATGTGTCCAAATGGCGGCTGGATGGCAAATACTGTTTTGTAATTGGTACACGTGACCATAAAAATAATGTTGCTGGTGGCATTTAACGGGTGACACAATGCTTTTTGCCATCCAACTGCCATATTGAATCACGCGGTTTGGATTCCCTAATTGTCAGTCTGTTAGGAGTGGTACCACTATCTTTTTCCCGTTTCCCCGCTGACGGAAATGTCAGCAGACCACTCAGGCGCAAAGGGATAATTTTAAAATAGTTTTTTGCCTGTAAAAATTTGGCAAATGACAATTTAATTTTTTATTTATTTAGATATTGTATTTTTGAAACAAAATACAAAAGATACGACTTTGTTTTAGACCAAGGTGAGACCTGGTGCACTCTCAAATTGTGCGAAAGTGTTTTATTATAAGAAATTGTCATTGGTTCAGGCGCGTCCAACTAAGCTACAAGTGTAGGACAACCACTGTGCTGATCATGGAGAGCATAAACACTTTTTTGTCAGAATTTGGTGGTTTGTCTGAATTTATTCTCTATCAGGGTAAAAGTCCTGTCCTTTCGTAGGTAATGTCCCACATTCTTAAATAACATAACCTAACTTTTTACAAAACTAAGATAGGCCCTGACCTTATTTTATACAAATAAAGTAAAAAGTCAACTAAAGAGAACATAATATGCAAAACTGCTAATTTTTTGAAAACCGAAACTAAAGGGAAATCTTCCCTAAGATATTTTAACTTAAATTATTATCCAAAAAAACAACGCGTCAGAACTATATCGATAAACTTAATTGCCGAACAATAACGGATTAGTTAAATAAACGCGAAAAATACCTACACCTAGAGCTTCCAGCTACGACGATGATTTGCAATAAATATAAAAATGTATAAGATGAGAGTTTTCTATACCTACTACTCTAGCACGGATATCACTTTCAGTTCGAAGATGATATTTGGCTTTGTAGCGTACGAACAAAAATGGCTATTCCGTAATATACCTCTTACTAACCCATATTCCAACGTTGAACTGGTCTATAGCGGGCGATGAGTATATTACTAGCCTTAATTCACGCACGGAATTAATTTTAGTTTAAAAATAGCCTAGGTTCGGCAGCAAATTGGTTCAGTTCGTGTTCGGGTAACGTTAGAACGACCCGTGGAAGAACGCAAACGTAGTACGTAGAGCTAACTTGAAAAACATTTCTTTGCGATTACGCTGAACTTAAATAACACGAACACCCAAACTTGTTTTAAAAAAAAACAATTTATTTATAAATGAATTACAAGTTATAAAAAATTGACTGTGTACCACAGAATATAGCCAGAGAATGATTTTAGTTTACAATAAAAGTGATACTTGGCTTGTAACACAGATAAGAACTTCTTGGAAAGATGAGCCTGGGAATCTGCTGAATCCGCGGTTTCCGTGGGATTCTGTGCATGTAACTCTGATGTCAATTTATACATTTACGTTTACGGCAATGGCATCACTTCAAGTATTTAATTATCTCTTTAGAAACCCAAAATGTGCGTTCAGAAAGTGTTTTTATAATAGTTAAAAAATATTTTTTAAATGAAAATACACAGAGAAATAATGTGAAAACACAGTAATTTGAGAAATTCATGACTAATATAAAACTATTGTAATCATATATTACAAAAATATACCAAACTAATAATTGTTAAAACTATATTAAATGAATGCTGAATATGACCCAGGTATATCAAATAATATTGCTGTCATCGTCTTATTCTTTGTATTAAACAAAGAGGGCCGTAACATTAAATTTAACTTGAATTGATTCGGAGAGAAATGGGATGTATTATTATCGATCATTTTTAGCGGCTGACACTGGGGCGCCCACTATGTGAAGGAAGCTAAATTATATTATAGAATGTTCTTCTAAAGAAAAATCGCTAGTACAAAACAATTGAATTGAACAAACCAGAGAACGCTGGTGGTATTAAATTAGTAAATTAGACTTATATAGGCTGTTAAGGTAAGAGATACGAAGACAGTTAACCCTTAACCATAGACGTGAAAATTTAGTTACATTAGAACAGACGTGTGGTCATTTTGACCCCTATATTTAAAACGGCCTAATAAATTCAAAACGAGTAAATAAACTAAAATATCTTTATTATGATAATATGACAACCTTTTCAAAACAACTTCTTAAAATTCTAAACTTTTCATAACAAAAAACTAGTTTTATGAAACATATAATATAATATGTAAAGATAAAAGAATTTCGTATTTTTGACATTTCTATATATTTAGCGTCGTCAATATGGGAAACAATTAAGAAATGTACTAATTAGTATGAAAAAGCCTTAAAAGGGACTAATACGAACTAAAAAAACATAATAGCAACTAAGAAAAACAAATCATGGCGAAACGTGCAATGGGTGCTCAACCTGTATTTTTTAAGCTACGCAATCTCTGCAAATTCGTCTCGTGCATTCCATACATATGGGATTTTTGCATATAGCACAAAAGTGAGATGTCTTTCTTCTTTTCTTTGAAGGACACCTTCTGCAGTTTTTCCTTTTTTCAAATTTCTCTTCGATGTTCCTCCAGTTCTTCCTTTATTTTCAGTACACGTCCGATACACATTCTAAGTTCGCGGCCAATACGAAAATTTTGAAATCTTCGCTTCATTTCTGGTGTTACAAGCTTCATTCCTAATTCTTTTATGAAATTATAGCGTTCCACTTTAGAATTACCTCTGTAAGACTGATGAACTATAAATGAATTAACAAAGGCAATGTCTAACATCCTAAAAAAGATAGCCATTGGCCATAGTCTTGTTCGTCGACCCGTTGAATATACTACACTTTTGATCCAGAGTATCGACTCCCCCTTTATTGCAGTTATAATAAGATATTATTAATTTTATATGATATTTTTAATAAATTTATGATAAATCATATTAGCATTAGAATTTGTACTGTGACTGAAATATTGAAACATACATTTTAGATTGATTACTGTGATCATCAAGATTTAAACCTTAATATACTTAATAGGTACCTTCCTTTTAACTTAAGCTTGTAGATGTAATTATGTTGGAAGGAAAAATAAAGTATTTAGGTTTTTATTCTTAAGGTGACGTCATGAAAACCTGCGCGGTATCATATTTTCTTGTAGTTGTAGGGAAAATGTGCCCGAGTTGGCATACCAGCTGAGTTGGCATACTGGCCTTTTTTCGGCTATCAGACGTTTTGTGATATAATTTACTTTATCATTTTGTTGATCTATGTTTAAAAGGGCCACTTGTTTGTTTGTAGTATTGTGTGACAGAAAACAAAAACATTAATTGACATAATCGAATTTTGAAGGTAAGAAAATTTTAAGTAGATTATTTAGTTTCCATAAAACACATATCTCCTAATGTTTATTTTTAATTTTAACAAATATAAATTAATTGGTAAACCTAACCTTACAATTTCATGCAACAACCGTTTTGATATTCTAGTGTGGTTGTGTGTAAATTAGTATAATTTTTTAAATTGCGATTTCGAGTGAGTTGGCATATTATAATACCGGGCCAGTTGGCATATTATGCCAACTCGCCCTGAAATAATAAAATTATTTATATTCGATTCTATTGTTATAGATTGAAGTAAAAGATGGTTGGGAAATACCATAGAAAAGGAAATCGCTTCCAATGGGAGGAAGATAACATGAAAGCAGCAATTACAGCTGTCAAATCCGGCACAATGGGCTGGTTATTAACATCAAAAACTTACAGTGTGCCTTTCGGAACCATACGACGACGCTGCCAGGGTACAAATAAATTTAATGTAGAAGCAAAAAAATACTATTTGGGGGGAAAAAGAACAACTTTTGACTAGAATATAGAAAGTCAACTTGTTGAACATACTTTTGACTTTATTTTTTATTTTGGGAACTATATGTAGCTACAGTATTCTTAAGTTTAGGTATGTAACCAAAAATATTTTAGAGTTAGACGTCCCTTGAATTTTTAGATTAATAGGCAGTATATCGTCTATACAAATACCAAATTTTAGCCTA
Source organism: Polydrusus cervinus (assembly GCA_935413205.1). Lineage (NCBI taxonomy): Eukaryota > Metazoa > Arthropoda > Insecta > Coleoptera > Curculionidae > Polydrusus > Polydrusus cervinus. The sequence continues at coordinate 72,658,808 of OW284513.1, read as the reverse complement.
CAAATCCCAAAAATTAATGTTTTAAAAAATAATTATGAAATGAATGGCAACTCAGGCACATTTCCCCTATCATAGGTACGCAGGCGCGGCTCTAAAAAAATGAACTGGCCAGGGTTAGAGAATAACGTCCGTTTCGTCTTTATTTGAACTCATCGAACTGCCACAATCTCATTGCAACTTCCTTGACCGCGAAAACGCCAATTTAAACAACAATTCCACGCAATGGCAGCGGCCGATAGCTCTGTAAACGAGTTACTTTTACCTGACTAAGGTCTCAAGTATGGTTTCCTGTTTCTAAATTGTCTTTGACTAATTAAGTTATCGAAACAAAAATTACAATATTGATCGCACGACTGGCAAATTGAGCGGTTCATAAGATGACTTACATCTCTTCTCATCGTATGTTTTCTTCCTTCCTGCTTTCGCGCCGTGTGCTTAATTGTTTCTGCAAAAGGTTAATAATGTTCTTGAAAGATTTTTAATATTAAGATCTACAGGGTGATACTTTTATTTTAGCTGTGTATAGAAGGCATTAAAATAAACAACATTTTCAAAAAACTCAAAAATAAAGTACTTACATTTATTTATTACATTACGAATCAAATACGGTTCTGCCTAACTTGCCCGTTGAATAACATTAAGAAAACTTCTGGGTGTAGGATGAGCCCGCAAGGAAAAGCGATCTGTGTATAATCTCGAAGAAACATCCGCACTTTTACGACACTCACAGTAAATTAGCACTAAGTATATCTATTAGTGCATTGTTTTCAAATTTTACCAATTTCACGAACCACCAGTTTCAAATTAACTTGTTTCAGAAAAACACACTGCAGCGGATTGCACAACACCACCCGTAAATTGAATGACTAATAAGAGATAAGAAAAACAACAGAAACTATAGCGGGCTATGTTTTGATGAACAGGCCCGCACTTAGATTTTTTACTACTCTATCTCGCCTATTTTTATGTTTTTTGAAAAAAGGTATTTGAATATATATATGCCTTCTATACATAGCTAAAACAGAAGTATCAACTTAGGAATCACCCTGTATTTCCAATAGGTCTTAATTTAGGATGTTAGTGCTGAATATAATTAATTCGATTATAGTGAAAAACCCATTATCCGACCTTGCATATAAAATATTCATATTCTTAACATTTTTTTGAAGTAAAACCTAAACTCAATATTTTCCACGATAGCAGCCCGCCTTTGCCGTAACTCGATTGTAAAACTTCAGCTCGTTTGAATTTTTTACAACAACGAGCTCGGAAAAGTATGATGACAGGGCTATTATTTAAATCTCCCCGTTTCATATAAAAGAAAAACAGTTGAATATCGCGACTCCGGAGTAGCGAGCGGCCGGAAAGTTAACAAAGGAACATGCTATAAGTTTCACCGTAATTGCGGACACGGAATACATCATAAACTAGGGCACATTTCCATTCGTGTCACGATGTGTATTATATTCCCTGGATGAATGAAATGAATACGGCAACCTCAAGCGGAGCTATTTATCATCTCTTTAAGATTTTTGTTAGATAATAGATTATGCGGCGACTGAGAGTTGCTGACGTCTTATGTCAACCAAAATATAATAATTAGTATTTACCTAATAATCAGACTTCAACTACACAAGAGTCATTAAACCATTGGCGGCTTGTCCTACACTGAAAAATCTAGTCTACTTAGAAAAATGGATACGCTTTTAATCCAATTATAGGTCCAAATGCGATCAGTCTTGTCTTAAAACCGTAATTCCCTTGCCATGAATTTTCCATATATTATAAGAGTCTGAACTAAAATACTTTTTTCTTTATTAAAGGTCTATATATTATCATGATCCAAAAGCAGTTGTTATTGGCCCAAGAGGGTTTTGTCTTGATCCAGGAGTATTTGGTCTTGAGCCAAAAGTATTAGATCTTAACCTAAAAGAGTTTGTTCTTGACTGAAAATCGGATTTCTCAAATAATGTGCACTGGTAATTTCGCTATTATTAAAGATATAGAATCAGGTATTTGGCACACCAGGGGATTTATTTACTCTGATTAGGAACCAAAATAAGAGAACAATAACAGTTTAAAACATTTAATTGTTGTTCATAATTAAAATTTGTATATGAACGACAGTAGAGTGTTGGATTTGCATTGTCGTTATTATTTGTTTTGAATCACTACATTTCAACTGGTAAGCATATCCAGTCGTCTTCAGTATAGTATAAGTAAGTATTATATTGAAACATATTAACACATTTTTGTTGACATCACAGGTTATTGATAAGGGTAATTGATCTGAATTATGTTAACCGTTTCAGTCATGGTTGATAAGAAAAGTGCAGATTTTTGAAATTTTATCCAATTTTTGAAATATAAGGACAATCAACAAACATGTGTGTAAACTCATTTCATGCTAAGAATGTTAACTCGTTTAAGTACTTTCCAGTCTTTTACAAAACGACTAGTTATAATCAGACATATCCTAAAACAAACAAAATTGAAGAATCGTTTACAATAAGTTTAAGTGCAAATCGGCGTTTTATGAAACGCCTAAAAAGTTCAGTCGAATTGTAAAAATTCAGTATTTATTTTTCATATTACAATAAAATATGCCTAGTCATAAATGAAACGACTAAGCGTTTTATAAAACAACTAAAATTGTAATTAGCCTACGATATATTTAAGGTGACATTGAGTCATATAGGTAGGAACTTTGTGTTTTAAGGTAGGACAGTTTTATTTTATATCTTTATTTTCTGTATGTTCCAAATTTTAAAATTACCGTTAAAATAATAATAAGATTTTAGTGAATGAATTGAAGTAATTATGATTTATGAAAAACTTTTAGATGCCAGGCCTCAGAGGCATATTAACACTTGGAAGCGCCCAAAGGTAGCACACCAACAAATGGTGAATTTTCTCCCTTATTAGAGCAAAGCGACATTTAAAAATATTTTTTCTTTAAAGGTTATCATATCATGATTTACGGGTTCAAATATACTAAGGCAATTCCATAACATCCTGTAACACTATATTGACTTTTCAATATTCTGAAAATAATTCTAAACAACTTTTATTAGGTACATTTTTTTAAAACAATTACGGGTTTTTAAACCTAAAGTACAATTTTTAGTCTATTTTTAAGCTTAATTATTATAACCCATCTCAGTCACCAAAACTGATGCTTTCAATAATTTCCAACATTAGTGGCAAATCATATATTCGAAGACGCGACGCGCGTAATCTGACCGCTGGCTTTCGTTAACCAAACATAATAAAATTATGTAATTAGGTACTGCCCGTTAAATAAATAAATAAACCCAAAACTGTAAATGCGGGTAGCTTCAGAATCCTCTTCAGTCAATCCGAACGTGCTAAAATTCCATATTATGTTAAACTGATGGTTTCTTGAAGGAAATTACAACAAAACAAACATATTATTTATGATATTTTTTTCAACAATGGATAGGTCTAATCTATGTAGGTGTAAAAAAGTTATTTTCATGTATTTTATGTCCGTTTTTTTTAAACAGCGTGACTTCTGCCCAACATTAAAATAAAATAGTATAAATTTTAAGACAATTTTTCTTGTAAACGAAATTGTCTTTTGTCCAAATAAAAACAACCGATACAATTTTATTGACCACGCTTGAATTAACAATATAAGCGAATTGCAAATTGGAAGATGTCTTGAAGCGTCCTGTTGAATTATTTATCGTTCGAAACACATGTTTTGTATAGAACTTGTATGGCACGCTCCCAAGGGAGCATTCCACATACGGCAGTCTCGGTCATGGCAATCAAATTTCGAGCAATGTCACTGACACGTTGGTTCGTTTACTTTTTTTTTGGTAAATTGGGATTCCTGAAACTGGAATTGCGGGAATTTCCTCGCAGATTTATCCTCAAAATTATTACATTTATCAGAATGTGTTATCTATTATAGTAATCGCGAGAGATATTGTATTTGCAGAGGCGGTTCATCGTTATAATAGGCAGGCCCGAACTTGAACTTGAACTTAAAACCGGCCCGGGCATTTTAGAAACAACCTGCAACGAGAATTACCAAGTTTTATTTTATAATATATAGAGACTTATTCTATATTATAAGTACCCACCTAACACATAAGTATAATATTTTTTCAACTGTTTATTATAAAAATTATCGGCAGGTGACGTGAAAAATTTTAATAGTACTGATGACTAATGTGTCCATGTACTCACCTATTTTAAAATTTATCATTTAACAATATATAAATGTGATTTGTTCCGAGAATCGGAAACTTTCTACTTCGAGGATGTCCTGTCAATAAAGCGTTTTCGACATTATCAATATTTAAAAACAATTTAAAGGTCAAAGTAGTGATAATAGTATAGGGTGAAGTAAGGTAATTTCGTGGCATAGGTAAGTTCGTGATAGAATTATAAATATTTGGCAGCAAGTTGCCTATTGCTTTAGATGGATGATTTCTTGGCTATTAGAAGGCATTTGATCCTACTAGATGGCACTACCTGTTGCGTTGCGATATCACGAACATACTGGACATAAGAAAACTTTGTTTCCATGTGGTGCTTATTTCGTCGTGGTATTTCGCGGGTTTTGTAATTAAAAAGTAATTTGTTGTGTTAATAGGATTAACCCAAAGGTAGGCTTTTGAAATTTATATTAATTATAGTATTTGAGATGGGGAAGCTTCTTGTCAAATGCGATTAACAAATTCTGGCTTAGTTTTACCGTAATTGCTTAGTCCGTGGAACTAATTTTTTATGATTTCTGACACGTGTTCAAGATATAAAAATTCAAGGGTTGTTTAATATTAAATATCTTTTTTCGTATGCATCTCGTATTTATGCATTTCGTATGCATCTCGTATTTATGCATTTCGTATGCATCTCGTATTTATGCATTTCGTATGCATCCTGTATTCTATGGTTATGTTAAATTTATGTTTGAACACAAACCTAACCAAGACGTTATTGAGCATATCACAAACTTACCTAGTATCAGGAAGTTACCTATTGTTATTTTTATTTGCAGCTTTTATATCACCTAAAATGTCAATCATCGGATGAAGACAAGGTTTTTATGTGTGATCGATGCACCGGTAGTAGCAGCGATGATTCAGACTAATAATTTGTAACTTGTAACCGATAATAAAAATAATTTTTAGCATTAAAGGTTGTCTCACGAATATACCTACCCTATATCACGAAATTAGATATCCTATCACGAAATTAACTCTCCTCGACTAGGGCTACTTTGAAAGTTTTTTTTCGTGTTGTTGTTGAGTTTTATATAAAAAAAATACCAAAATCTAAAGGCATACTGTTAGGTCTTAGGTCTCCGACAATTATAGCAACAAAGCATGTCATTTACTTTACTTTCTGACGAAAAAACTATAATTATCACGAACATACCTTACTTCACCCTACTAATTTTATAATAAATATTCAATACAAAACGCAAATGATACAAAAAGCTTAGTAACTTTTAACGTCATTTATTTTCATAAACTGTTCCAATTAAAATTTTTTAACCTAATATTAATTCCATTCACTGGTTTAAAAATGGCTTCCATTGCTAGAATGGGTTTATGGACAGGATACGCTGGAAAAAGTTGAAAGTTTCTTAAAACTTTTGAAATTACACTTTTCATCTCCAACATCGCAAACTTTTGGCCTAAAAAGAATTATACATATTTGAATTTTGTATGTTTGTCCACAAATATTTGTTTAAAAGTTAATGTAAATCTTAGAACTTATAGAACGATTATGCGCTTACCTATATAACTTTAATTTTATATCAAATAAACCATTTGGAAAAGTTAACGTTTCGTGAATTCTTTAATTGTTTTTTGAATTAACACTGCCAGTATGAATATGGAATATTTTAAAAAAAGTAGGTACTAGAATTTCCATATTCCATATGTCCATAATAATATTTATTTACGGCCCACAGGATAAGGGCGTTTTATATCATTCATTTTGGCTTATAATGAGTTATATAATAAGAGTCGTTAGTTATTTATTGAGCTCATTACATAACTCAATTTTTAATAAAAGTTGGAGAACTTTCAAACGTGTATTTACAATAATTATAATGCTTACACACTATATTTATTTTAAAAATGTCTTATCATCCGCCTCCTTTAAAAACCTTACGATTTCGTCCATGATAAAAGTTTTTTTTATATAAAATAATATAATAAATTTGGATATATATAAGTAGTGGCCCTTAGCATAGAATAGAAAGCCCAAAGACTGGAGAATTGTACCATCAGTCTACTAAGCCTTGGAAATAATCAGGAAACAAATTCCGTTTCAATTGATTTGCTACATTTTTTTCGGCACACCATTTAACAAAATGAGTGTGTTTAATTCTCAGCATTTGGACGGCGACAGCGAAGAAATTACATTGGCAGCAGTTTCTTTAAAGTCTGAAGGTTGGATTTGTAGATCATTTATATCGATTTCTTCTGTTTTTCTTAATAAAAACGCATAAAATAAATTACTGGTGATTACACCATACGACAATAGAATGACTTTATTAACAAATAATTAAAAATTAACAAAATAAAATTGGAAACAAGACACCAAACACGTCGTTATGACTGACAAAATCATAATTTAGTAGAACTATCCAAGGTTCTGATTAACCGAGCCGATCGAACATTCAGATTATCCAAGGTACGGAGATTGCTGCTCCGCACTGACCGAGCTTATAGAATTTTTCCATTTATATTCGTTGGGGAATCCCTGGCCATTCGCACCCATATTGTGAATGATGAAAATCCCCATTTAAGTTTCTAGACTCGTACGTATACTTGAATAATATTATTAATTAATTTTTTTAATTGTATAAAAATTGATGTTTTGAGAGCGGGAATAGGAAAGTTTGCCAAATCTCGAAAATACAGTTTTTGAATAGATTGCTATGAAATTGGACAGGCTTCCATATTGGAATAATGACCGGTGTCGAAATTATCCTAAAATGGGTATTTTAGGTTACAGATTGTGAAGTGAAGTTAAAAATTAAATGTTATAGATTATTTTGGACTTCTACAATTTAATGGGACCAGAACTAAAGCTTCATAATTTTATTCATAAATATGTCCGATTAATTATTGACTTATGATTTTTCGAGAATGCGTTGGATTCATAAGGCGTCATCATGGATATTAAAAATATAATGGGTCAAAAAAGGCCCAAAATGTCACTTTTCATCATAAGTTTTTAAAGTTATTTTAGCATTTCGCGCTTTAAACTTTTACAATACAGTGGTATAAAACAGATAGCTCCAGTAGAGTATTTATAAATGATTTTAGAATCGGTCCGCATACCTTAAATTTTATCAATTTTCAGTTCGGATATTATTTTGAACAACCGAAAATTGCCGACTAGGATTATTCCTCGTTTTTATTCCTTGTCTCTTTATTTGTAGAGATAAAGAAAAAATACCCGAACTCTTCCATTGCCATATTTTGTTTCCTATCATATGATGTCATCGGATTTCGAGTACAACGTTTCGTCATCTAGATCCATCATCAGGTTTTTATTTTTTAATATAAACCTAAAATTTTTATTGAAGTTTCGTAAATCTTGCTTCTTCTAACGTCTTTGTGAAATGTTGCTTCAACCCAATATCATCGTTACGACCTTATAAGATTTTTTCAAATTTTTATATGCAGAAAAAGTATGGTAGTTGCGGAATTTGAAATGGAATGCCTGAAAATACCTTAGAAAAAGAATATAATATACGAAGATGTAGAGAAGCATGTAAAATGAATTTACCTCGGGAACTACTTATCCGGTCTAAATAATCTAAACCCCAAAATACATCGTTCCTGAGAAAGTCATCAACTTTGACTTGGATCTGTAAGAGATATCTACCGTTTTTCCTTAATTTTTCATGGTTATTTTATACCTACTAACCGATACAATTTCTAGGTCCAGCACTGAAGGGAATATTTGAAAAATATCTTCCATTTGAGGTCAAGTGTCTCTCTGGAATAAATTCACCTGGATTTTCATGATAATCAGGATCTCGGTTGATTCCGTAAATAAAACACGTCACAACCGCGTCTTTGGGTAGAATGTTGCCTAAAAATGGAGACTTGTAACAGGGTTATGTTTTGAAGTTATTATAAGGAAAAGTATCAGCCTTTTATGTAGAATACATTATTAATTAATAATCGCTTGGACCCATCTAATTTATTTTTTGAAATATTTTTTTTAGGAAAAGAGGGTGGATCGTAAAAATAATACGTGTATCAATTTTTCGTATTACTCGTCGAATGGACTCCTTAAGCATATCTATCGAGTTGAGTTTAGATTTATAAACTACATTTTTGTCATAGCTCCACAAAAAAAGTCTAGTATGGAGGCGATAGAATATCTTTGTTTTAAAAAAATTAATTTCAGATAAATTAATTTTATGGGTTTGAACGATACTTAATTTAGTGGGCGGTATTTTATATAAAAAGTTGATCCGTTTCATTTTCATTTCATTCATTTCTGATTTTTCTTTTTAAGTGTTTTCTTTTTTAAATTGTTTGTATTAAATACAGGGTGTCCCTAAATGACGTTTTTGTAGGGTGTAATTAAGTCCCTTTATAAAAAACGGTACTGGATGAAAATTTTCCTGGAAAATGGATTGGAAGAAGAGGTCCTATTGAATGACCTGCAAGATCGCCTGATTTGACTCCACTGGACTTTTTTTTGTGGGACATTTAAAGTCTAAAATTTATGCAACCAAACCGAATTTTTTGGAAGACTTGCGACAACGAATAGTGTACGAGTGCCGACAAATAACTCCCGCAATGCTCCATAATGTTCGCGAACATTTTGAACAGTGCCTTTACAATTGTATTTTTTTAACTTGTCAGCTATCAAGCTGTTGCTCTATATCTAAGATTTACCTTTATAATTTATATCCTCTGTAATATGTCTTCCTATAGCAGGAACAGAAGGGTACAATCTAAGGGATTCTTTGATTACCAAATCTAAATACTTCATTTCACTTAAATCTTGTGTTGTGACGGGTTTGTCTTTATTTTCACCGAATATTTCTTTTTGTTCATTTCTGGCCAATGTCTAAAATTAATTACTTTTTACACTCAATAATTTTTCTATTCTGACCTCAAAATACATAAAGTTCAACTTTATGACAATATGTTTACATTTTATTTTCGCTATATTGGCAACAAAAGATATATTATTATGGTTTGAAATTTCAAGAATTTCTAAATGTCTTTAAAAAAAATGTCGAGGTCTTTGTTGACACAATAATATTAAAGACATTCGAAAATTAAAAAAATGTTGAATTGAATTTATAATTCAGATTGAGACGATGATAGGGCAATAATTGGTTCAGGCTTGCTACTGTAAATTATCTTCTTAGCTTAGGCAGATTATCTAAAAGGTTGCTATTCATAACCTGCATTATTTCAAATTTGTCATGATTTCGGTCAATTTTTCATGGTTTTGGACAATATTTCATGATTTTGTTCAATTTTTCAGTCAATTTATGAACCAACAATACCCTGGTTAACTGCAGAAGTGTATCTCATATTATACTACGTTGAAAGATCATTGAAAACTGCTGTTCAAGACCATCTTTAGATAATATGGAGAACACAGTACAAGATTCTGCCTACAACAAACAATTGTGTTGTAAGAGTTGTTGCTACAACTAATACCGGCAATACAATAATGACAAAGCTATTAATTGTCACATGAAAGACAAATCGACCCCATTTCTATGAAAATATTTTATTGCCTATGATAAAGAACATAAAATATTATAATAAGAAGAAATATACACAGATGTCACAATATTGCAAAGTGACGCAGACACTAAAATTATTTTACATAATACTTATGTAACTCAAAAATGGATTAAAAAGTTACAAATATTACTCTTCAGATTCAGACGTGATGGTCCCAGTAATAGCAAGTTAAGCCCATCTTCCAGAAAACTGATATCTGCGACCTTTTTACAATACTCTGGACCCCTTAGAAGCATTATCGGGATTGCATTTACTGTCTGGTGGTACGACAACTGCTTCTTTTTCAAATAAAGACAAACCCGAACAAATCAGAATTTTCGACAAACACTCAGGTGATACCACTGATTTTTTTATAAATAATGACAAACCAAAATAAACCAGTGTCTCAGGCAAACACTCATGTAAAAACCAAGCAGCGGTTTTCGCCAATGTTATTGATTTGATGATTTTTAATGTTACCGTTTGTAATGTTGAATATTGGTGTTTATTCTTGTATAAAATAAAATGTTGTTTTACAAGAAAATAAAGTATTTTGTTTTTAATTTTTTAGAGTTTGTAGTTGCTTGTGCAGGGATACAGTCCATTAAAAATATTGAAGGGCCCAACAGATTTATTTTATATGCTCCATCGTAGAAAAATAAATTGATTTATTTACCTGAATATCCTGATGATTCGCCAGTAGAAAAAGTGTCATTGAAACTGCAAAAGATGTAGTGTCGTGACCCTAGAAAAAAGTATGGTACCCATTCAATTAAAAGTTGTAGTGGCAATTCATTTTATTTTTATTAGAGCGCTTTCGGCCTATCAAGCCATCAGCAATGCTTCTTTTTATCAGGAATTAATACAGCTAAGCAATTCAGAAATTACTATAATAACACAGAAAATACCTTAAAAGAATTAAAGGTTTCCAAATTGGCACAATAGTCACGAAAAAGACAATTTTTACATGTTTATTTCGTCGACGACTAGTGATGAAAATAAAGATTTTTGAAGTTAATGGTGCGTGGAGATGTCATATGTCAGGTCTGTACTTAATAGTAGTTTTCCCGTTTTCGTTATTTAATAACAGCCATAATCACTAAAGGGATCTAAATTTAAATCCGTCCTAACTTCACAGTTCTAGATTTAAAATGACAAGTGTCAAGTTGCAAAAATATTTTTAACCATAATTAACTAACCAGCAAGTTTGACTGTGATAGAAATGACGTTGACAGGCATTATTTACTCATAATCAAAGGTGCCTCTGTATACAAAATTCATTTACGACATCTTAAGGATTAATACACAATAATTGCTCCAATATCGAATTTTAATACGCGATACGTGGCAAAAATACAGATCTCAGCAAACTAACTGAACAAAGCACATATTAGCTTCATAGAAACACGTATTAAAGCCTTTAAGACACGAAGACGTAGTTGCAAAACAAAAATTTTCTACAAATTTCCCAATATTCGCAGTAAAAAATCGACCTTATAGCATTGATAAAATAAAAATAAGATTTATTAGCGTTGGAACAACTTACCAGTTGATCCTTAGGTAAAGCGATACAGCAGTCATTACGCCAAACAAAGGAAATCGGCCTATGGCCTGGAAATCTTTCACAGGAAAAAACTCAATTCTGGCCCATTAGCCCACAAACTTTAAACGACTGAAGAAGAACTTTCCGTTAATCTTAGACTCAACCTACTTACCTCAAACATAAATGTATCAACTTCTTCCCTTATATCTTCTTTACTTAAAGGCTGGCCGTCAATTGTAGAAGTTAAAAGAAGATCCAAAAAAGCTAGTCTTCTTTTTTTACCATCAGTAGTTTCTTCACATTTTTCTATATTTTTCTTATTTAGTTGCTTAATTCTCTCCAGTATGATTGAGTTCGTAAAGTTATGCATCACGCTGATGCAACGAAGCAAAGCCCTGTAGTCAGGTGTCAATAAAAAAATGTAGTCATTTTTTACGAAAGCAGAAAATACTTTCTGAAACAATATCCGGCACACGTCTTTGACGGATTGTACGTAGTCATTATTATTTCTTTCTTGGGATTTAATAGACACACCCATAGCACTTTCTAAAAATATAAAATAAACTGGTGGATTCTTATTATTTTTTCTTAAATACACTGCTATAGAAAATTTTTATCCGATCATGCCGAAATTAGTACTTATATATGCAAATGTATAAATCGATGAAATATGGATAATAATAGTAGTGGAGTCCTACGAAGCGTGTTTTTTGATTGAATATTGAAATTATTGAATTTTTGCTCGATTGACGTTGAATTGCATATACAATTAAGATAAAAATTTCATAAGACATAATTTTTTAAAATACGAATCGATTTAACAAAAATACAAGTCATGAGTTATACGATTGATACTCGGAAGCCCTTTATTAAAAAATAATTTTATTGATAAAAAATACACGATTGATTTGTTAGTTTACAGCCCGCAGAGTAAGAGCGGTTACTCTGTTCAGCTTTGACACTAAAACTCTAAACTGACTGTAAAGTGTAAAACAACATTACAAAGTATAAAAAGTGAACAAGATGCTTAGCTAGCATTACGATAATATTTTGATGAATCGGCATATTCCTTGGATAGTGTGTGATATAACTCATGTCTTATGAAATGTGTATTTTTTAATTTTAGCAGCAAGCAAAATAGATCTGGAAGAAAGTTTTACCACACCAGCATTGAGGCAAATTGCAGAAAATAATTTGAACTTTTGCCAAAAAAATCTCGTGACGTTTATCATAAGGAATACGTAAATATTTTTCCTTATTTTAATAAGAAAACAAATTAAAAATGTCAAATTGATTGTGGTCAATGTATTCAATGCTTAGATTTTGTCTTAATATACAAGGTGATTTCTAAGTTGATACTTCTGTTTTAGCGGTGTATAGAAGGCATTAAAATAAACAGCATTTTCAAATACCTTTTTTCAAAAAACTTAAAACTTGGCGAGATACAGAAGTAAAAAATCTAAGTGCGGGCCTGGTCATCAAAACGTAGCCAAATATACTTAATGTTGTTTTTGTCTTATTATAGTCATGTATGGTCAGTTATTTATTTGGCGATCTGTTGCGGTGTGTTTTTCTGAAGCAAGTTAATTTTAAATTGGTGACACGTGAAAATGGTAAAATTTAAAAAATAATGAACTAGTAGATATGGTAGGTGCTAATTTACTGTGAGTGTCATCAAAGTAAGGCTGGTGCTTCGAGATTATACGCAGAACGCTTTCACTTGCGGGCTCATCCTGCACCAAGAAGAAGTTTTCTTATTGTTATTCCACGGGCAGGACCGTATTCGATCCATAGTGTAATAAATGAATGTAAGAACCTTATTTTTGAGTTTTTTGAAAAAAGGTATTTGAAAATGTTGTTTATTTTAATGCCTTCTATACACAGCTAAAAAAGAAGTATCAACTTAGGAATCACCCTGTATAAAGAAACATTGATATCTTAAAGTATCCACAGCTATTGACCTACCTAAAAGACTCTTCGAGGGTTACGCACTGAACAAATAAAAAAATTCTAGACCTAAATGAACCAAATGTTAAATAAATTCATTATATACTGCAAAATACTACGTATACAAATTTCTCGTTCTCGCATAATTTTTTTCTCGTCTAGCGAGTTTTTGCATCAAAAAACTTTGATATCGTCTCACAGCAGATCGGACCGTTGTCGTCCCGTCTCGCGAGAACGAGACGAGAAAACGTAGCGTCTAGAAAAATAGCTACTTCAATATATTCGTACCTGTTACTCTAAAGATGGTATTGTAAATGCTTACCACTGATAATATCCAATGTACAACAAGTAATGTATGTGTTAATATTAACGCTGTCTTGATCAACAGCTTCTTCTCTAAATTTTTCTATCAACACATTTCCGTTTGTTTCAAATATTTCCACAAATTGTTCCAAAACACTGAAGTGAAATGCAGGCATTATAATACGTCTCCTCTTTTTCCACTTATATGCTAAAAATATTATAATTCAGTATGTGAAATTTTCAGGGCAATGGAAAATTTTATTTTTTTTATAGTTTTTAATTTTAATACTTGAAAATTAATTAACATATATGAATAATGTCTGTTTGAAGGTTGGAGACAATGATGTTTCTTGAATGATAGAATAGTTTTGGACTTGCATTGTCTTTAATTTGTTTTACATCACAACGTTTCAACTGGTAAGTATCTCCAGTCGTCTTCAGGTAAATACTACTAATCTTAGTATTCACCTGAAGACGACTGGAGATACTTACCAGTTGAAACGTTGTGATGTAAAACAAATTAAAGACAATGCAAGTCCAAAACTATTCTATCATATATGAATAATGTTGGATTGCTTATAACTTTTGGGCCATAATTAACTAACGAGCATAGTTTGATTGTGGCATTAATGACAATGGCTAAAATAATATATTCACGATCAAAGTTGCCTGGTTAATAAGTCAAGAATTGAAGTAATCAGCCCACTTTGATTGTGAAACAAATAGTTCTGATAAGGCGACTGATGTCAAAATTATTAAAAATTTGATTGTTTCAGCCTTTACTTGATGAAAATTCATGATAATATTATGAAATAAAACACTAATGGTTAATCATTTTCACTTGTATATGACACGTGTAATATATTATAACCTAGTTTTACCAACATCTGTATAGTTATTGTAAATAAGACATCTATATTATAAGGGAATATTGTTTGAATATCACATCTGATGAAGCTGCTGCGACAGCGAAACACGTGTCATGTTGACAATATACAAGTAGTAAAAATTATTATAAACCATTAGTGTTTTATTTCAAAATTGTAAGTCAAATATTACTGATGCTTAATCCCCTTACGTAAGTACAGGGTATCCAAAATTCGATGCTCTTATCTCTAACACTATATTTATCAGATGAGCGGAATTGTATGCCCAGTAATACCTTAACCGTAAAAAAATGTTTTGCTTTCTTTTTTACTTTAATATTCGGAAAACAAACAAAACTTTAAATTTTTGTTTTTTAAATTTATCTGACTTATTTTAACCGCTATAGAAAAACAAATACGACTTTGTGAAAGCAACTTCTTTAGCTTTATACCACCGTCTTTTTAGAATTCCGGTACAACATTAGGTCTTTCTAGAACTGTTAACAACTTTTTTTAATTACGGGCCTGTATTTTTGAATGTATATTCTAAAATATCTTCGAGGCTTAAATTCAACCATGTATCACACCTAATAATTTTTAAACGTTTTTATGTTATCTTTACGTCATCAGGAATTGATATAGGTACAATCATTATTTTTAAATGAATAATGGTTTAATGGACTGACCGGGCGTCGCCCATTTCGGCCCGAGGAGGCAGGTATCGTGCATAAAAACAGTCCAATTCGGCCCCGAACCCAAAATGTACCTATTTTAAATTTACTCATCTCTTCCCGGAGGGTTTAACGGTGGACTAATACTAATGAGGTTCTACCTAATTAGAAATTAGAATTAAACCTAATGCGTCCACAAGATGTAATTATTGTAACTACAGAACACTAACAATACTGCGTCTTTCCATTATGCGACTTTATGGCGTCTCCTAGAAATACGGTACCTAGCCGAGATCTTATTCAAATATATCGGCAAAAAGAAAACTCGGTATCATAATATCTGGTTTCAAATTTAAATTATCTTTAACGGTTGCGAAGATGTATATTTGTACAGGGTGGCCAACAAACTAAGAATGCGAGGTACTGTATCTGGGAAACTATTAATCGTAGAGGCTTGCGGCAAAAAAAAATGATGACTAAAACGACCAAGAGAAAAACCTGGAAAATATTTTCAAGTTTCTGAAATGGCCGCTAGGGGGCGTAACTGCAATCTTGAATCTAAAAAGTAATATTTCTGTAAATTCCGCTATATTAACCTAATTAAAAAAATTCTGATCTTTAAAGTTGAGGATAATGTGAACCTTTTTTGTTTAACACTTTTTGCAGTATCTCTAAAAATAAAGTGGTGGGGGGTATTCAAACGTTTCCGTAAATAACATCCTGTATCCTCGAAGGCTAAGCCGATTTGAACAAACTTGGGTTCGTTAAAAGGAGCTATTCTGGGGCTATAAACGTCAATATATTTAAAGTTTTGTAAATTTTACATATCGCCGCTAGAGGGCTTTTTTCGACATTCCTACAAAAATGGTTAATTTTCTCAACAAAATAAAATGCATTGGTATGATTTTTTTCTTATGAAAAAGTAGCTAAATGATGCCTAAACTAGCTCGCGAAAACCGCATTTCGATATCTTATTTCTAACCCATAATATCGGCAATAGAAAATTTTATACGAAAATTCCTTAAATTTTTATTTTATTGTAACTATATTTTTCTGAAATTCTTTCTAATATGTAAGTTGTGGCCCCAAAAAGACAGATTTGTAAACGGAAGATTTTTAATGCCCTCGCAAACGCTCGAAAAGCTGACCATCACGTTCTATCCATTGGTGAAGCCTCTCATGGGTAGACAAAACTGCAGTTTCAATTTTGGCTCTCGGTATGTTACGTATTGCATTACGAATCCGGTTTTTCAAATCTTTTCTAGTCGTAGGTTGAGTCTGAAATACGATGTCCTTTAACCGCCCCCATAAATAAAAATCCAGGCAAGTTAAGTGATCGCGGATGCCATGGAAACAGACTTCCTTTTCCAATCCACCGCTGTTGAAATACTGCATTAATAATATGCTCTCGCACATTAACGGCAAAATATGCTGGGCAACCATCCAACTGCAAAAACAAGTTTTGCCTTGTTTCCAAAGGCACGCACATCTTCCACTGTTTAGCTACTGCGGCATTCTGAAGACATTTTAATTAATATTAAATTACTCAAAGTAACGCAAAACTTTGACAACTATTGACAGTTTGGATTATTTATGTTTTGGTTTTGTTTCCATGGCCTGCTTCTGTTAATTGTCTTTCTTGTGCATAGAACGTGATATTTATTTATATTTTGATTAGTTTTTGTTTCCATGGCCAGCTTCTGTTAATTGTCTTTTTAGGGCCACAACTTACATAATTTAAGAATTTCAGAAAAATAAAGTTACAATAAAATAAAAATTTAAGGGATTTTCGTATAAAAATTTTCTATTGCCGATAATATGGGTTAGGAATACGATATCGAGATGCGGTTTTCGCGAGCTAGTTTAGGCATCAGTTAGCTACTTTTTCATAAGGAAAAAATCATACCAATGCATTTTATTTTGTTGAGAAAATTAGCCATTTCTGTAAGAATGTCGAAAAAAGCCCTCTAGCGGCGATATGTAAAACTTACAAAACTTTAAATATATTGACGTTTATAGCCCAAGAATAGCTCCTTTCAACAAACCCAAGTTTGTTCAAATCGACTTAGCTGTTTCGAAGATACAGGATGTTATTTACGGAAACGTTTGAATACCCCGCACCACTTTATTTTTAGAGATACTGCAAAAAATGTTAAACAAAAAAGGTTCACATTATCCTCAACTTTAAAGATCAGAATTTTTTTAATTAGGTTAATATAGCGGAATTTACAGAAATATTACTTTTTAGATTCAAGATTGCAGTTACGCCCCCTAGCGGCCATTTCAGAAACTTGAAAATATCTTCCAGGTTTTTCTCTTGGTCGTTTTAGTAATAATTTTTTTTGCCGCAAGCCTCTACGATTAATAGTTTCCCAGATACCGTACCTCGCATTCTTAGTTGGCCACCCTGTACAATACTGCGTCTTTCCATACTTGTACTTTATTGCGTCCGAAATATATTTTTCTTATTTTACTAACCATGCTGCACAATAGACATCCAGTAAAGCCATAAGGCGTTGTTGTCGGTTTTATTAAATTTATTTATTTTGTTACTGCTTTTAGCAAAAAGTGATAAAAGCATTCATTCTTTATTTTTATATTACCTTCACTTAGAAATTAAAATTATTTTGATGCTATTATATAGGGTAGTTCTCCAAAGTCTCGTTTATGGTTTTGTTATTAAGAAGTTAGACATAATTTTACTTAAATATTTTCAATTGGGACTTGGGACTAGGAACATTTTTTTATTATTGAATTTGGCGCTATATTCTTTGTAGAGCCGTTAGAAATGGTAAGTGAGTTAATGGACACTGGGTTTATTTAACACTGGACGCCTTTCAGGATTTTTAACACATACACAAATAATCATGGATTTCGACTAGTTTCGAAAGGGTTTGACTGAATCTTTAGTTAGAAAAGCAGGAAATGTGAATAGAAAAAAGCAGTTGGAGATCTATAAAGTTCACACTGTACAAAAAGTACACAAACATTCGGCATTTAAGCCAGTAAATGTATCCTACGAAACCACGATTATCGTCGAAGTGACCATCCCCAGCGAATGACAGTTTCAGAGTGGTTTAAGTGTAATTCGCATAATAATGAAAACGTGTTTATAAAGGTTTGCTTAGTGTAAAAGTAAAAGACCTACTGGATGGAATTACGAATAAAACAATTCCAAGGCATGCTGTGAGGTTTTTTAAAATCTATATAATAAATGCAATATAAATTTTATACTCATAATTTTTATGAACAAAGCCACAAAAACAAAAATCGTTTGGTGCTTCCTTAAACTTAATTGGTTGGTTGGTTAACGGTGGGGGCCTTCTTGCAATACATTCTCATGGCTTGTTGTACCTTATCCTGATAATGTCTTTTTAAGAAAGATGTATTTCCTTTTAGAAAGTCCGATAAATGTCTACGACTACGAAGCCATGCCGAAGGTTGTGATCTACTTTAATTTCTCCGAGGATTTTAAATCTTCTGCAGGTTAGTACTTCGCAGATATCTTTAATGTGTTAGGTGGTTTCGTTATTGCGTAAAAGGACTTAGCTTAGCACCCCACAGCCTCCAGATTTTACCACATAGATCGACAGTCATCAACTCAATGGTATTCCATTTAGATTCGTAATTCGTGAACCGTCTCTTTTATTTCAGGTGTCGGATCAGTCTGAATTATTCTTAAGATCCGACACTTTGAACCGGCTTAGATCCGATCCGTCCATCTCTACATATTACACACCCGTATACCTCATATTACTATGGGTTGATGGCAGTGATGTATACCCACAACACCACTTGGAGTGTGTCTGCAGGTTTTTCTAAGCAGGCTGTTGGAGAATCACTCTCCAACAAGATGAAAATCTCTTGATTTGTATAATTCAAACTATAGATGTGGTTTTATATAAGTTGTTGAAATTCATAATTTTATGCCTAAATGAAGTCTATTTTTCTTTCAATATTCGAATAGCCAGACAAATTTCTGCGAATAAAACTAATCGCATCCTTTGAGGTTTGCCGCCTTGGCTCTCCTAGTCTGCACGCCATTGTATTTATTTACCTTGCCGCTTCCCTTGATGTATCGCCGCCTTCGGCCTTAGCGCGAGTCATTTGACCAACGTTGACTGTCTGCAATTTGCATGTTTAACCCTGTAACCATGGCGACGGTTCCGCCTCCAAAGTTTTATTGGCTGGTCGGTCAATGGCTTCGACGTTTCCTTCCTGGCTTAACCCCCCGATCGATGTTATCGAACGACCCGAATGACCGAGAGGGCACTAGGGCAGTTCTTCAACTCACATGAACAAGGTGACATTTAGTCACTTCTCTCGGCAAAAACCTCAAAGTTCTCGACGCGAGAATAATTAAATCCAAGTTCCGATGAAACTCATACGAAACGTGTCTATTTAGACGTTAACACACGACACCACTGCCTGTTGCAGGCACTTACGTGCGAAATAACCCAAGTCTCGTAGTACACCTTTACAAAATGTGTATTTAAACGTTTAACAGGATACCAGTAGCTGTTCTCGGCGTAGCGTTGTCCGGCTTACTGGCCCTACGTGACCATTACCCCTAATTTCTTGTGTAGCCTCTCTGCTAGGTGCATAAATCCAAAGTGCTGTTACTGCCAAGTCATTTGGTGACTAAATCAATAAAAAGTGAAGTGTTGTGCAACGTTTATGTGTCGCACCCCGTAGGCAATTTAACGCCTAACCACCCCATCAACTATTGTCAAGGAGAATCTCATCCTGATACCAGCAAAATAGGTATGATTATTTGACTTTTATTCAAATCTATCTTAACCCGATTTGAACCAACGCAAAACCTATTGAACAATATTGATCTTTATTGTCTAAATGCAGATTTCAATACCAAATCATTCAACATTAGTAGTTGTCATAGTTTGACAAGTCTTATGCTAGTTATCTTTGTTTAACTTTATGTTACGACTCTGACTATTTATTTTGAGTAACAAAAATGGGATATTTATAAATGCCAATCATCACTCTTTGTATATACCTCGGTATATACCTATATTAAATATGAACTTTATTTAACTATTATATTAATCTGACTTTTGATATTGTATTGTGACTTCAAAAAAAAAAAAGTTTTGTTGTAATAATATCAATTCACACCCCCCAGCTCCTATCGATTGCAGTTTGTTGATAAAAGTAAGAAACAGTTTTACTACTTATTATTCTACTTATTCGCTAAAGATTTTTAGGTTGTCATAATTTCTTGTTTATCTTCGTTTGGTGAAATGTAAAATTGCAGTCTTTGCTTCGTTGACTTTAAAGACTTGAAAAGAAACTTTTTATTCTGTGTTTACCCAAAATAAATTTATTTCATTTAAATAACAGCCTTCAACTAAAATTCTTAATTCCAGTAAGGCATAAGCCTTTTACAAAAGCGTTGGTTATATCCTGTATGAATAAACTATAAAATATTAGCACAATTCAAATTGTTAAACAAACGAATCGCCGAGACTGGCTTAAAAAACAAATTTGCCACAGTCAACAATGTCTGAAAATCTCAATGCGACTGATTTCGGATTTGATCTTCTTGCACGCCGTAACCTTCGAGGGGTGAAGCGAGGTTTTTTATGGTAACACAAAGGAACCGCCGAATTCCTGTGCCTGTCGCGAGGTTGCCACTACTTTCTTTACGTTATGCGTCTCTATACCCCCCACCTTGGAAGGCTCCCTTCCAATATTTAACAATGGGTCCATGCTCGCTGGGTCATCATTTCTATCCTTTTCCAAAGGCAACACGCACAATTTGGAGAACGCGCGGCGAACAACACCATTAGACGTCTTAACATCGGCAACACGGCATACACCATCTTTACCCGGAAAGACACCACAAACGCGTCCCAATTTCCACTGTTTTGGAGCTAAGTTATCCTCTTTGATCAAAACCATATCGTCTAACTGAATACCAGGATGGGGAACTTGCCATTTGCGACGCTGCTGGAGCTCGTTTACAAATTCCTTCTGCCATCTTTGCCAAAAATGTTGTTGAATTTGCTGTATTAACTGAAATCTGGTTAGTCTGTTAATTGCAATCTTGGAGACGTCAGGATCGGGTATCGATGTAGCTGATCTACCCAACAGAAAGTGAGAGGGAGTGAGGGGACACAGGTCATTTGGATCACTTGACATTGGACAAATTGGACGGGAGTTTAATATTGATTCTATTTGAACCAACAGCGTATACAATTCTTCAAACGTGAAAACGATATTTCCCATTACTCTACGCAAATGATGTTTACAACTTTTTACCCCATTTTCCCACATAGTTCCCATGTGCGGTGCTCTAGGCGGTATGAAATGCCAAGAAATATTATCTGAACTCAAAAATTGGGTCATTTAATAGCTGTTTAAGCTCTGCGCAAGCGCCAACAAAATTAGTACCATTATCGGAATAAACATGAGCGGGCTTGCCTCTACGAGATACAAACCTGCGAAATGCTAACATAAATACATTTGTTGACAACTCTGTCACTAATTCAAGGTGCACAGCCCTAGTCCTCAGGCACACGAATAAACATATCCAACATTTAGACTTCTTAGAGCCGCGCCCTTTATGATTTTTTATAAAATACGGGCCTGCGTAGTCCACCCCTGTAGCTTCAAACGGAAAACCTGGATGTACTCGTACCCAAGGTAATTCACCCATAATAGGAATTTGAACCACTGCTTTATATCTATAACATCGGACGCATTCTCTAACAATTTTTTTAACAATATTACGCCCGGAGATAGGCCAAAATTTTTCCCGAACTGAGGCCAACACCGCCTGAGGTCCAGCATGATATAAACGCAGATGTTCATCTCTAACAATAAGCTTGGTTATATGATGCTTAGAAGGTATTAAGATTTGATGTTTTTTATCATTATTATAGTGAGAATTTTTTAAGCAACCTCCCACACGAATAATTTTATTTTCAAAAAATGGCGACAGGCTCATAATGGAACTTTTATGTGAAATTTCTCCTTTTTTTAATAAATCTGAATATTCTCTAGGGAATGATTCCATTTGAGCAACTTGTACTATAGTTATTAATGAAATATTGATTTCTTCCACCGTTAGTGGACCAATTATTTTTTCATGTTTATTTAATGAATTATTTTTGAATCTTAGGATCCACGCAACCACTCGTTTTAACCTTATAAAACTAGAAAATCGTTCAAAAGGAAAAGCCTTTTCCGCCACAACTGTATTAAGTACATGAATATTCTTACGCAATTCTGGCAATTCCCCCTCACAAGATTCACTAGATTTAGAATATTCAACATTTTCTCGGTATAAAAATGACGGGCCCTCCCACCAAATTTGATTATCTTTGAGTTGATTAGGCATAGCACCACGACTTAACAAATCAGCGGGATTTTCCTTGGTTGACACATGGTTCCATGGAAATGAATTAGTTAGAATTTGAATTTTAGCAACTCTATTGCTGACAAAAGTTTTTAATTGATTTGGAGAGGTTCGAAGCCACCCCAAAACTATCGTTGAATCTGTCCAAAAGAAACAAGAGTATGATGGTAATTTTAACGCCTCAATTACCTTTTTTGCTAATTTAGATACCAAAAGGGCCCCACAAAGTTCCAGACGTGGTATTGTTAACGTTTTTAGAGGTACGACCTTGGACTTAGAGCAAAAGAGACGAACATGAATATTTCCTTCGGAATCTACAGATTTTACATAAATGCAGCCTCCATACGCTACCGTAGATGCATCACAAAAACAATGAAATTCTATCAGTGTTCCAAGTACAACCTTACGAGGTATATCTATAGAATTCATTTCAGGTAATTCAGCCTTGAACCTAAACCACGTCCTTTGAAATTCATTTGGTAAGGCTTCATCCCAAGATAACTTAAGCAACCATAATTTTTGCAACATGATTTTTATGTATACTATACAGGGAGACACAAGACCTAAAGGGTCAAAGAGCTTTGATATTGACGACAATAGTACACGTTTCGTAATAATTGTATCATTACTATCCAAATTTATTTTATATGATAATGAATCGGAAAGACTAGACCATACTAGCCCCAACGTTTTTTCACCAGCCCCTAACAAAATAGAATCTGGCTGCATGTCCTTATGCAGTTCTTGAATAATATTTTGATCATTGGATCGCCACTTACGCAACTCAAAACAACCTTGCTTCAGGACTTCTGAAATTTTACTACATATTATTGAAGCCTCTTCGGTTGAATCTGCCCCTGTTAAGAGATCATCCACGTAAAAGTCCGATTCAATGATTCGTGAGATATTTGGTTCATCCTTTCTACACTCGATGCCTAACTGTTTCAAACACCTGATGGCTAAAAATGACCCTGCCGTGGTTCCATACGTAACTGTATTTAATTCAAATGTCTGAAGTTTTTCTTCAGGATGTTTGCGCCACACTATTCTTTGTAGGCGTCTATCTTCCCTATCAACCAAAACTTGCCTATACATTTTCTTAATATCGGCTGAAATAACAAACTGATGACTTCTAAAACGAAGCAAAATAGAAATAAGGTCATCCTGTATGGTGGGACCGGTCATTTGAATGTCATTAAATGAATAGCCTGAACTAGTGGGCATAGATGCATTGAATACTACCCTGAGTTTTGTGGTACTACTATCCTCTTTAAAAACAGCATGATGTGGAACATAATACGAGATAGCCAACTTTGAATCTGCCTCATTGGTAATATTTGACATATGACCCGATGACTCATATTCATCTAAAAATTCAACATACATATTCCGCAATTCAGAATTATTTTGAAGCCTACGTTCCAATCTTTCAAATTGTTGTATTGCTCTTTGTTTAGACTCTCCTAAACAACCGACACTCATTTTCAAGGGAATTTTTACTACAAACCGACCATCCAAATCCCTCTTTGTATTTTCAATGAAATGATTTTCAACGCTTATCTCTTCTACAGAGAGAACTTTATCACAAGACACCTCCTCAATTTCCCAAAATTGTTGTAGTTGATCTTGAATATCCATGGTTGTAATAAAATTACAAACTACATTTTTAAATGACTGAGATACGCCCAAAGAACCTGCAATGACCCATCCAAAAACCGTATTCTGCAACATTGGCCCTGACAAAATTTGAATTCCTTTTTCTGAACAAATGAGAGACCAAAATAAATCACCTCCAATCAATAACTCGATAGGCCCTGGTATATGAAACGATGGATCTGCCAACCTTAAATGCGTTGGAATATTTAAATTGGACATATTTACCAAAAAATTTGGTAAATTACCTGTAATATTTTCTATTACCAAACACGAAATATTTGACTCATAAGTATGATCTTGCGCCTCAATTTTTGTTTGAATACGGCCCTGTATATTTGTTACTGCACCGGATAGCCCTGACACACAAGTTTCAATGCATTGAATTGGTAAGTTTAACTTCTGACATAAATCACTTGTAATAAAGCTACTTTGAGCCCCACAATCTAGTACGGCCCTGACTGGGTGCGGTATCCCATTTTTATCAAAAACATTAACCAAAGCTGTAGACAACAATATTTGACTTTCCTCCTCCTGAGTATTCATGACCTTAGGTACACACGATTTGGCCTGGGGGTTTGCAGATTGAAATAAATTTGTATTAGAATTTGAATTAGAAGTATGTCCCACTTGGTAATTTTCACCCCCAGTAATCTGTAAATTTCCAAACAAATTTTTGTTATCCTGACCGACCAATTTCCTATCATCTTTTTCACGATCTGATTTTTCTAAATGCAAAATTGAATTATGTTTGCCATTACATTTCTTACAACACCCATATTTGCAAACCCTTCCCATATGTCCTGGTTTAAAACAATTAACACATAACCTAAGACTTATGACCTTTTCAATGCGTTTAGGAACTGATAATTATAAAAGGTTTTGACAATTGTAATAGGCATGATTTTCTTTGCAAATCGGACATGAAGTTACAGAGTCAGCAAATAAATTTTTGGAAGAATTTTTATTTTGATTTTTTGAAACTCTATTCCTATCAATTGTTTCAAGCAAATTCGCTTTTTCAGTTAAAAATGTTTTAAAATCTTTAAAAGTGTATACCTTCTTTTGAACCTTATGCTCCTCCCACTCTCTGGAGGTAGCCCTATCCAATTTTTGCGAAATTATATAAATAATTAAGGTATCCCACTTATCGACCGGTTCATTCATTTTTTCCAACGCAATTAAGTGCTTAGAAACACTTTCAATGAGGTTTCTTATCTTGACCGAAGACTCATTTACTACCGGTTCAATTTCAAAAATTTCTTTTACATGATTATTTATTAAAATGCGTGGGTTATCATACCTATCACATACTGCCTTCCAAGCATCCGCATAATGCTTTTCTGAGAATTCTATGGCCTGTAAAGCCTGGGCTGCACTACCCTGCAAAGCTGCCCTCAAATAATGATATTTTTGAATATCCCCAATATTAGGGTTATTATGAACAATTGAATTAAATGTATCCCTAAATTCAAGCCGGCCCTCGTATTTGCCATCAAAAACGGGATTTTTTATTTCTGGTAATTTTATGCCTATTGACGAACTAGGCCGTTGTGTTGGCGTTTGCGGTTGTACGGGCAAAGAAGCATTAAAATTTTGCATCTGCAAATTTCTATGATCAATAAGTATTTTTTCAGCTAACGATGTGACTGAATAAAGAGATTGTTCAAATGCTTCTCTCTCCGTAAGTTGCTTATCAAGCTCTTCTTCATCTACAAGCATTTCTATTCCTAACTGAATATCATTGAATTCGTTCATAGCAGCCTTGATATTCACAAGACGCTGTTGCAATTCAATTGCCATAATATCGGTCAAATTTTCAATATTTAAATTTTGAATATGTTTAGAAAACAAGGTGACCCTTCTCTTTATAACACCCCGTTTTACGTTTAAACATTTTAACTCTTTATCATTTGACATTTTGAGCAAATATTTATAATATTATGTAAATAAAATAAATATAATAAATTAAAGTTTGAAGAATCTGCACTTAACACTGTGCGTACAAATAAAATCTATAAATATGGGAATGGATTCAAGGTAAATGGAACGAACTCACCCTGTAGATTTTCTTTAACTTGTTGGCTTTTCTTTCTTACAAGTCCATGACACTTTACAATGAGTTTATTGCGACAAATACGCACATTTTGACATCAAATCCTAAGTTCAACATGAAATGACTACATATAACACTGTCTTTGTCTTGATTTTAAAAAACACAACTGTACTGTTTTTCTATGACTTTTGTGCACCACACTGATTTTTATTGATTTTGAACACTACTGTACTGTTTTTTCTATGATTTTTGTGCACATACTGATTTTTATCGACATTTTCACACAATGTTGATTGTTTTTTATGATTTATGAATCAATTTTTTTATGCTGATTTTTGACATCCTGATCGAAGGACCATTAATTTATGGACAGGCTTCCACAAATTATTTATTGAAAAGAAACTTTTTATTCTGTGTTTACCCAAAATAAATTTATTTCATTTAAATAACAGCCTTCAACTAAAATTCTTAATTCCAGTAAGGCATAAGCCTTTTACAAAAGCGTTGGTTATATCCTGTATGAATAAACTATAAAATATTAGCACAATTCAAATTGTTAAACAAACGAATCGCCGAGACTGGCTTAAAAAACAAATTTGCCACAGTCAACAATGTCTGAAAATCTCAATGCGATTGATTTCGGATTTGATCTTCTTGCACGCCGTAACCTTCGAGGGGTGAAGCGAGGTTTTTTATGGTAACACAAAGGAACCGCCGAATTCCTGTGCCTGTCGCGAGGTTGCCACTACTTTCTTTACGTTATGCGTCTCTAGCAATTAAATGACGGGGCACAATTCAGTTACATGAAACAAACATAATACACAATTACTGTTCTGATCAAGAACCAAAACTATTTTATGCTAACTGGGGGTTGTATCGTCCCCTTGCTTTATAAGTACCATCTCGAGTTCCTAATTTTATATTTCTTTTGCATTTATGACATTATCTTATATAAACTCTCATAATATCAATGACTAGCTAGTGCCCCCCGAAATAAGTATTATATATTATAAGACAGAAGTCCATCGAACGGGTAAAGGATTTCAACAAAATCCACCTAGTAGGTATGTTAATCAGGTCCCATGTAAGACCTGAAACTTACAAGACGGACTCCTGAAGGTACGGACCCCAGAATTCCAGTGAAGTTTTTAATAATTCCTGGAGTAGGTACCAGGAATACTTAGCATTTGCTTTCTCACCTATGATCAAAAAAAATACATTACGTTACATACTAGGCTTCTTATCTTTCATTAACCTATCCTTTGTGCACTTATATAATCACAGATGCCGTCACAGACCCTAAGTACACTTTCATCTTTCTGCAGTCACTCACTAACTAACTGTTCTTAGATACATCTTTCTTTTATCTCATAATATGAAATAATAGAGGCCCACAGGAAAATTTACCACATCATTACATAATTGATTAAAATATTTATTAAGGATAAAATAATAAAAATGAAATAAAAATAAATTGAAAAGAAAAAATAAATAACATAAATAGAGATGAGCGATATTTTTGTAACGGTGACTTATACCGGCGACCTATCTGGTCACCGGTATTAGCAGTGACCAAATTGCCCAGGTCGCCGCGACCGCGACCTACCGTACCACACCCAGGTCGCCGCACCAAGTATCGGGCTTACCCGGCGACCGATCAGATCAAGTCATTGGTCACTGGTCGAAATGCGAACTTAAACAGCGACCAGCGACCTAAATAGCGATCTGCGAGTACAGATAACAGTGCGATTGGATTTTCGATTCTCATCGAGGCGCCGGGCTCTGCAGCGACCTGTATGACTGGTTGCTGAACACAGCGGAAACCAGTGTTGCCAGGTTCAAAATAAGGAAAGCGGTAGACTGGACATAAGAAAAGCGGTAGATTTAAAAATAAAACGGTAGATATACTATTTCCTATATTTCCCCCTCAATCAAAAGTGATTTCTAAAAAAAAAAAGTTGGCCGTTCCGTGGAGGGTTTTTTATATTATTTTCCATCGATCAAATGTGAAAGGTCGCCGCCACAACAACATTCAACCTGGAGAAATGGCAACCCTAGTGATTCTACGTTTAAAATAGGACCTATTTTCGGGGAAATAAATTTAATCATGTCGTATACAAAGCGGTAGAAATTATATCAAAAACGGTAGCACGGTAGCTCATACATCAAAACGGTAGATCTACCGCTAAAACGGTAGACCTGGCAACGCTGGCGGAAACAATAATATTAAAATAATAAAATTTATTTCTGCTTGTGGTTGGTCAAGCTCGAGAAGGTGGTATTTGCATAACTTGCAGGGTGATGCCACGGATTGACGTGGTTTGAGAGGATTATAGGATTTAGGTTACGTTTTGGTTTTTATTTCACTGTTTCCGTATTTTTGAAAGTTGTGTTTATAGATTAGTGATATTTAATGTTTAATTTTTATGAGAGCTTGTGTGAAAAGTTGATTTGTTAAAGACTATTTTTTTAAAAGATTTTCTAGATAATATTAAGGTAGGTATGCAAATATATTTTTTATATAAATTTTAAATGATTTTAAAAGGGTTACACGCAGTGATTAAATCATCAAACAGCAAGGAGAACAAGCTCTAAGATATTTTAAAATCCAAATACCTAGTGGTTAAGTGAGGGAGCTTGCTTCAAATTCGCTATTATTGGTAAATTATTTACAATAAAGTCATTTATAATTATTATTATTATTATTATTATTATTATTATTATCTCTGTAGTTTTTTCTCTTAAAAATATTTTCATCTAAGGGTAGAGATTTTTATGAAAGTCACCGGGTCTGAAGTCGCTGTTAAAAATACCGGTGACCTTAAAGTCACTGTCACCGGTATAAATACCGGTTACTTGAAAGTCACCGTTAATCTCACCTCTAAACATAAACATAAATTAACGATATTTTATACATTTGTTCTCATAACGAGTATTAGATCGTCTGCATGTCCCTTGGCTTAGAAGACTTCTGCATTGTGATATGTCATTAACTCATCAACCACTAAGTTTCATATAAGATGTAACAATACTTCTCTCTGAGGACATCCCTGAATTACGTCAATTGTTAGGGAATCTTCGTAGATGCTGGTTGTGACTTGCCGATATTCTAGCATGTTGTGAATTTCAACTAGTAGTATCGTCGATACCATGTCTTTTGACAGCCGACATTATCGCAACGCACTTACTCTTTCAATAAAATCTCTCTTATTTTTAAATATGGTCCATAAAAATAATATCGATATCAAAGTTCCTATGTATAGTGTAGGTACTCAAGGCTTAAATTGCATACTAAATTGATAACATTTAAATTACACAACAGAAGCCGCGTGATAGAAGTTTGTACATATTACATACTAATTATAAAATAATGTCATTAAAAAAATAGTATTTTCTAAATATTTAGATAAAACCTTATGGCTAGTTAATAAAATTTGTCGTTTTGAGATGAAACATATTTTCATTTTTTAGAAATGGAATGAAACACTAATTTTTTTATTTTTTGGAGAAAATTTTACCCCTTTAGCAAAATACTTTCATAGCACCCATTAATATCTTGCACCACTTTACTACTTCCGCAACGCATACGGCCACAAAATTAACAAATGTTTTTAAAAACACCACTAAAATCATTACTTATACAACATAAACGTTATGAAGAATGCTTTGCTCGCAGTACCTACTCTGCATAGCCTAGCCAACAGGGAGTGTCCCTTTGTCATCTTTTTGGTCATTGTATTTTAATGGTAGGTAAACAATCAATAGGAATAGGCATTCTTGTTGCCAAATTTATCATATTATTTAAGAAAATTTATGTCCAATAAGGAATTGATAATAAATAATGTATGGTTTTGGACATTTTAAGTTTATTTGGCTGGTTAAGAAATCAATTTTTTCCTTTGGTCACCATCTTTAACTTTACCTTTAGTTCAATACCTACCTACTTAAAGAAGTTACTTTTAAATCAAAATTCAAACAACGGACTCAGAACGTAGTGTCTTTTCATACAACATTTAACAAAATTTTATATAACAGGCTGTAACTTTTTTAACAACAAATGTGATGTTTTATACTCGACATGATAATGTCAATACACGCATTGTGGATAATTACAATTTAATAGAAAAATAGTCAGATTTCTGTAACATTTGTTTTAACAATTTGTAGGTAAAATCCTGACAAATTCAGCAGGCAATATTGTTTAAAAATTTTATAAACAATAATTATTTTCCGTGCACATTCCCTTTTGATGATAATATTCTTAAATTTTCTTTACCATTACGATAGATGACATCAAAACGTCTGAAAATTATTTAGTGTGATAGTTGAATTCAAGGCTCAAAGATATTTCAGAAAATAAAAAGTGTAGGTCCGTGTTTAAAAATTTATAGTTGATAACAATTAAACAAAAACAAAACGATGTACCTATACCGGAATTCTAAAAACGCGGTAGTATAAAACTAAAGAAGATGTTTTAACAATATTGTACTTGTTTTTCTGTAGCGGTTAAAATGAGTTAGATACATTAAAAAACAAAAACTTAAAATGTTAGTTTTTTTGAGTACCTAAGTATTTCTAAAAGTAAAAAAGAAAGCTCAATTTTTTTTTCACGATATTACTGGGCCCAAAATTCCGAAACTTCTTCTCAACTCCAATAATTTCATTTGACTGAAGATGTATCTCTTATATTTTCTGAGCTACCAATGATGAGTATCGAATTTAGTATCCCCTGTACACAGTGTATGAAAATTACATTTAAAATTCCTACCTAAGTTATTTTTTCTTAATCCAAAAATGTTAACTGATTAAACCGTAAAACCACTTTTAAGGGTTTAATAATTTAACTGGAAGTTAGCATAAACTCACCAGGTGCTGTAAGTAAGCCGGTTCCGAGCCAAGGTTCGAATATTTTATAATCTGCAGTTTTATTCAACACTTCTGGTTTACTGGAGCCTAACAAAAATGTCATCAGGTCATGATCTTTCGTTAAAATTCCATGTTGCTCTAGTCCCAATTCGAAGTAAAATGATTTAGCTGGATTATTTGAAAGTCGCATAAGATTTTCCAAAACCACTAAAAACGTCACTATTATAATTAACGAGGAAATTCACCATGTGTTTTTTTTGTGTTATAACTCGAAGGCACACTACACTGAAGGGATTCTAAAGAAAGAGTGACAAAGATCGACCTATGAAGTTACTTAAAATGTCAAATAAAATATTGCCCCAAAATCCAAGTGTGACACAATCTTGTGCAACCATAATAAAAATAAATAAATAATGGTTATAAATTTAATTTACGATTCAATATTTGTGCGCATTTTACCACATCACAACAAACAAATGACTATAATATTATCTTAAATACAACTGTGCCCAAAAAAATGTAGACCATGTCATTAGGCAACTTGATGTCGGAAAATCCTTGGTTAACCGCAAACATGTAAATAGTGTAATAAAAATACATAAGTTAAAATAGACCGAACAAGGCAGACGTCAATCGCCATTCATTATTAAAGTATTTAGATCTTTGTTTATTCTTCTTTGAAAATGAACTGTGTTCTATACCCATAAGAAACTCATAAACCTCCGTCAGATCGGGACTTTGTGTTTATTTGCTAAGATACATGATATTTAGGTCTCTTTGAGAAAAATAGACGACTTTTTCCAATTATCCTGATTTGTTAATTTAACGGATGCCATCAGTAAAAGTTAGCAGACCGAGACCGCGTTTTCGTAAAATTATACACCAATATTCTCTAAAGGGTTTTAAATTTAGACCATCAAAATATTTATATCTTATAGCCTCCCAGTTGTATTTTCACCATGGCATTATTGTGATATGCCATATGATGCTTTTTGTGTTAATTTAATTTATAATTAAATCATTTAACCGATAAATAATTTTACCGGGTTGATATTACAAATATAGTTTTAGTTTTATTAAAGAACATAGTAGGTATGTGCTAAAAACTATTATTTTGTAAATTTAAAGAAAACCATAAAAAATATTGACAATACCAAAACTTAGTTGACTTATTCTGATACTTGTGATTTTAATACTAGAATTGTCAGTTTGGGACGGCTTTAAATTTGGACACTTTAAGTGAATAGTACCTCTGATAAACTGCTGGCCATTTGCTTTCGAGCAAGAAAAATGTCGCCTCTAATTTCAATAGCATGTAACTTTCACAATAATATTTTTAAATTTTATCACTGTACGTCAATTGAATCATTGATTTTTAGCAAAGAAAGTAATCTGTCAAATTCTTGTTATCTGTTATATTTAGGGAGATACCGATTTTCTCTCTCTCTCTTAAAATATAGCAGATATTAAAAATTTGACAGATCACTTTCTTTGCTATGAACTAGTGATTCAATTGACGTACACTGATAAAATTTAAAAATATTATTGTGAAAGTTACATGCTATTGAAATTTGAGGCGAAATTTTTCTTGCTCGAAAGCAAATGGCCAGCAGTTTAGTTTAAAAAAAATAAAAATGTCACCTGTTGTATCTGTTCCAGTTTCTAAAGCAGTTCCCAAAAAAGGCCACCGTGGCGTATCTGGTATCCAACGTAAAATTATTTTTCTTTGTTGGTATAAATACCAAAATTTGTAGCCTAGAAAACATACTAACACAAAAAAAAATATTTCAAAAATCAACAAAACCATTTTAAAAAATTGTAAATGCAATCGAATGCTTAAAAGCGCGTGATAATATACTGTTTCGAAATTTAAAATTCAAATTATTAGCGATAATCTTTTGTTATTTTTCCAAGGCTTACGTGGCACCTTTTTTAAAATTTAAAATAAATAAATACTTTTTCTTTTTTATCAGCAGCTCTGGACTTGGTCATATAAAAAAATAAGATCAAAATCTGTAACGCTACACCGGCTGGGTGTCAATTCTTGAGTTTGTAAAATTTTATAAAAAAAAAAATATGGAAAATCCCTTATCATGTAATTAGTATTTATTTTGCTTTTGAAGAACATTTTTTACTAGAAAATGAGTAACTAACATAGAAATGTGCAAGCCGTTTTACTCCTAGTTGTCAATAACTCATTAATAGGGAGTAAAGAAAAGTGGTGCTTAATATTAGTATCAATTTATTTCTAGAACTGTTGTGCCGTACTATTCCTATTACGAACATAACTGTCCGAACCGTAGCTCTTGTGTCGTAAAGAGTAGGTTCCTTGTTATAATAAAGTCTTAATACAATTTTACAAAATTGGACACCACTTACTTAGCGAAACAACCAATTACTCACCAAGTGTAGGAAAGCTAGAACATCACTTGGGGTTCTTAACAACAGTTACAAATCTGGAAATACCTAAGAAAAAAAATATAACAAACATTTTCTTAAAACAAAGATAGTATTCTAATTTTAGTTAAGTAAATTTTGTTAAGGTTATTTAAAGAAATAAAACGCTAAAAAGAAAAGTATAATTATTATTTAAAATTTTTTTTTGCGTCATTTTTGACTTGGGTAAAAACCAAGAACACTTTTTTATAACCATTTTTATGTTCTACAAGATGGTGTTATTAGTTTTCACATTTGACGTTTCGTTCTGTATACCAACCTCAAGTAAATTATTTAAAATACGGACCTGGAATTTTAAATACAGTTTAAGGGACTTCTAAGCTTTAGAATATAAATTCAATATAGAGGTTTTTAAAATTTTAATGTTTTGTCATCTAATAACACATTTTTCAAAATTATCTTTTTATATCATTTAGAGCCAAACTAAAAAAAAGATTTCTGTTTTGAAAAATCCATCCATTTTTACTCAAAGAGGCCTGATATTTTGTAAGAAAAGAGACCCTAAATATTTTTCTGTCTGTTTATTTTTGTTACATGTTTCGCCTGAAACTAGCATCGATCAAACCTTCTTAACAGTAAAAAAAAATTAAATTCTAATTGAAACAAACATAAGCACATCACAGTAACATAACTAGACTAACTCTCCAGATACGGCATACCTACGTATTTACTCGTTTGTGACAATTTTAAAGAAATAACAAATAAAGAGAGCAATCTTTTATAGCTCCTTGACGTATTGATACCTCTACAACGTCTTCCAATGTGACTTTTATACATTCCAGGTTAGAGGGGCCAAGTATTAAAGAACAATATGCTTTAGTAGATAAAGGGTATCATATGCCAAAACACAAAACAGGGGTGGAAGGGAAGTGCCTGATTTGCCCCCCCCCCTCTTTCCTTCTATAAATAGTGACAATTCAGAAACAAATGACAACTAGCCCATTTTAATACTAGAGTCTTAATTATTATATTAAGTAAACATTTTAATTAAAACACACCGAAAATGAGGTTTTCTCCTGTTTTAATAAATTAGGATAAATGTGATCATTTACAATAATAAAAATAGTGATCAGCACCAAATTGCTGCCATTATGCATCCAAAACGTACTCTCTATAAAATGCCAATTTAAGAAGGAATATTTCAAAAACTAAGGGTTTTCGAGAAAAACCGGGTTTAAATTCGTCATCTAAAAAATAATCAATGGTGAGCATATAATATAATAGATATTAAGCATATAAATTCCTTTATTAATAATAATCATATAGACTTTAAATGTCCATTATTCTTACCAACTAATTGTTTTTTAATCTTATAATTATTTGAAACGAGCCGTCCATTGTAACATTCTGAGTAGAATAGTTCATTAGAAACGAGCAACGAGTCATTTATAAAATTAGAACTTATTACTTTTACTGATCACATAGTAACGCTTATTTTGTAACGAGTCTTCTTTCATTTTACATCAACAAGTTGAACTAGCAAAGCACCGCAGCGGGCGGGCAAGGACAAGCAGCATAAGAATCCCCAAATTGCTGCGAACGGCCGGAAATTTTTGAAAGCTGTAAGTATACCATAGCGGTGTTGGTTTGGTTTTATTAAATTGGGCTGCAACTTACCTACCAAACAGTGTCGCGCGGTGGACAACGTTAAATATAAAATGTTGCTTTTTAAAATGGGGGTTTGCACGGCATCATACGGTATTTTCACAAGGATTTTGGGCAATATCTCAGTAAGTAGGTACAATATTTTGTTTTGCATTTTTAATTTAAATTTCTAAAAATGAGTATGACTTTCAGCTTTATTAATGAGTAATTTTCACAATACCATAAACATTGTTTATAAGGTCCACTTATAAAACTTACTAGTACGCTCCGCAGGCAAAAAGTGTCAGTTTATTTAACAGCTGTAAAAAAGGAAGTATGCTTTTGGTAAAATTTTTTTGTAGTTTTTATCTAATTACTACTCCTTTGTCTACGGTCGATATTTTCTTCATGAAGACCTGTCTGTTACTATTTTACAGCTGAATTTTTCTAGTTTACATAAAAGGACTGTTTTGTCTATTCTCTTGTGTCAAGAGTCGAGCTCCATAAGCTTTAGCTTATTCAGTAAAAAATATAAATAATTATTGGTTAATTATGACCTATCACGAAAATAAAAATAAAAACATATGTTAAACTTAATAACGGTAATAAAAACAGTTATTAAATTTACCGTACATAGAAAAAAGACACGATCGTTTGAACTGGACCGACTAAAAATTTATCATCTATTACAAAAATATCGTTGGTCATCATCTACATGGCGCTGTCTAGCCTGCTCTTAATGAGGGAGGTTCAGTCATAATTCCTATATTCTCCCAAACCATCGCCTCTGAGCAACGGAAACCCAAGTTTTGAAAACGACTTTTTTTTTAGAAACCTCTACCTCTCTCTGATTCATATACCAATGTTTTAGCTTTTCCACGTCACAAAATTTTCCATTTAGAGCTAATGATGACCTTCACTAAGGTCGAAACATGTCCTCTGTCTTCAATGTAAAGAACCCCTGATTTTTTCATTATTAAAGTTATTGTGGTTCAGACATACTTTTATTCCTACCAAATAATAATTAATTGTTTAAATGAGCCTTATTTTTATGTGATTTAAATTATGCGTGCTTGCTTGCCTTGGAATTAGTTAAAATAGAACGGGTTAAACAAATTTTAAATAGGTTTCAAGGCAAGAGGTGTGTTACGAGCAAGGGATGGCGTCAAAAATTATTTACCCCTAGCCCATGGTCAAACCCACCCCCTAATTCGTTTTCTCGGGCTGAATCAAATTTAGATGGAGAAAATGCATACTTGGATAAGGTTTAAAGGGTAGTGAGTCGCGACCTAGCTCTTGCCACGAAACCCTTTTCCATGCGATTTGCAGTGGAGGCTGGAGGGTGTGAAGAACTGTAAGCACTTTTTCAAATCCTGTACGATCAAGTAAGGGAAGGGGGAATAAGATTATTAGAGCTCCATCAGCACCACCATCTAAAGAGAAACTGCCATTATGCGATTTTTTTACTCCATAAAGTTGTCTGCCATCATGGACATGCTCCATCTGCCTTGGTATTACAAATTTTAAAAATAAATTTATATACAGGGTGTCCCGTAACTTATAAGCCGTAGAGTAACTGGAGATAATAGACATCAAACTAAGCCGATTATGTCATATAAGTTTTTTCGGATTGTTACTCGTTCTAGAGATACAGGGTGTTGAAGGTAAAAGTTTATTCTCGAAAATAAGCCATAATTTTAAAACGGTTTAATGAATTGAATTGAAAGTTGGCAATATTATGTTTTTATGAGCAAGAAATAAGAATTTGTAGAAATTTTTAAGTTTCAAACTAGAGGGCGCTAGTTGCATTCACTGGGCTTTATAAATCTATGACTTTTTTTCTGTGATATTAGGTATTTTTCAATAATAGTTTCTTAAGAAGGACATTTTCTGAGTCAAAAATGTGTACTTGATTCATCTTAATATCTTTAACGGTTTTCGAGATATTTCCCTTTAAACATCCCAAAGCATAAAAAACATAGTAAAAAATAATTAAATTAACAAAAAAAAAAACAAAAGTGACAATCCGAAAAAACTTATATGACATAATCGGCTTAGTTTGATGTCTAGTATCTACAGTTACTCTACGGCCCATAAGTTACTGGACACCTTGTATATTGAGCAAGATTATATAATAGGATGAAAAATTTTCCAACTGATAATCTCTCGAAATACACCTATTTTTTTACATTTTAGGCACGCACTGTTGTGTTGTAATAAATCTGAACGTGGTGTATAAAAAATATGGTGATGATTCAAAAGAAGTTAAAAACAGCTGATAGCTACTAAATTTCAAAATCATTGTATACCTGTGTTATTGATTGAAATTCTCGTACAACCCGACATACGTTTAAAAAATAAGAAACGAAAAATAGATAATAAGCTCATTAGAGAAAGTTTTAATCTCACAGAACACAAATGTCTGACTGCACAGCGTAAGACACGCAAAGAATGGTAATTCCGGGAAAAACTCCTATTAAACTCGAATTAAGGTCCCCAACTAACAACTAATTTGATACCGTACATAAAAACACTCTAGGGACTTTGTTTAATAGATACGAGTTTATTTGGGGCGCTTAGGGATTATAAGCGGTTTTTCAGAACTGAAATATTTATAGAAATGGCGAAAAAAAATCGACATAAATTTTTTGATAACAAGTGTTTCCTGGGGTGTATTTTAACCACTAATTAGAAATTACCAAAAAGTGATCAGGGATGATTTATGATCCGATGGAGTACTAAAAAGGGGGATACAGAACTTGCGCATTTTACATAATTTTCTAGATAATGTTTTTTTTTTTTTTTTTTTTTTTTAGGATAAAACACCTGCACTGTAGGAAAAATCCTTTAAGGCGCTCTGGGAGCGGTGCGAGTGCGAAAAAAGCGATTAACGTTGGTCTTGAAACGTTGAAGATTGTATTCATTGGGAAACACGACCTCAGGAAGATCATTCCACAAAGATGACGTTCTCCAGATGAAAGAATTCTTGAACAATGAAGTTCGAGGAGTACTAAGCTGAACAACATATGGATGAGCGGCAGTGGTTTGCCGTGTATTTCTGTTTTGAATTGCTCTAGGTGGAATCAAGTGGGCAATGTCAGTCGAACACCTGCCATGGAAATATCTGTAAAAGAGAGCCAAATCACCAACCTGTCTTCGATGCTCCAGGCTATCGAGGGTCTTGGTCAGCTCGGGGTCGCCGATCAGACGAATGGCTCTCCTTTGAATGGAATCCAGTAGCCGAAGGGTGTGCTTGGGTGCAGAGCTCCAGACATGAGAGCAATATTCTAATGATGGTCGAATCTGGGCTTTGTAGAGTGTCAAAAGTTGATGAGGTGTGTACAACCTTTTGGTGCGGAAAAGTACACCAAGTTTCTGTGCAGCTGCCTTGGCAATTGCGGCAACGTGATCATGCCAAGACATATTACCTCCCAGATTAACCCCCAGCAAATTAATAGACGGTGCCAGGGGAATTGCGTGTCCTGCCATGACTATATCCGGTTCTGCAATGTTAACCTTTTTGGAGAAGACTGCTGCCTGGGTTTTCTTAGCATTAAATTCGACTTGGTTACTGTCACCCCAAGCCAAAATTTCTTCCAGGTCTTTGTTGAGGCGCAATACTTCATGCTGCCTGCGAAGATGTGCGTCGGCAGCGGATGTTTGGGGAGTCAAGGTAAAAGATGAGACAAGTGTGCTGTCATCAGCAAAGCTATAAATTGAATTTTGGGTTTTCACTCGAAGGTCGTTAATATACAGTAAAAAGAGGGTAGGCGACAATATGGACCCTTGAGGAACACCGGCATTGATGGTGAAGGTATCTGAGAGAAACCCGTCAATCGCCACTTGCAGAGAACGGTTCTTAAGGAAGCTGGTTAACCATAAACAGAATCCATTAGGCATACCGTAGGATCGCAATTTACTTAGAAGCCCATCGTGCCAAACACGATCAAAAGCCAGATGTCCAGTGCAACAGCCCGGGATTCTCCATGATGTTCGATGGTGTTGCTCCAAAGATGGGTGACATATGCCAGAAGGTCACCTGTTGATCTGGACTTACGAAAACCGTATTGATGGTCGCTGATAATGTTAAGCCCTTCCAGGTACTTTAGGAGTTGTTGGTTAATAGCTTTCTCCATTACTTTTGAAATTACTGAAAGCATTGCGACGGGTCGGTAGTTGCTTGGCAGGGTCTTTTTACCTTTCTTTGGAATGGGCTGGACACACATGTAAATGAAGAACAAAATATGAGGCTTATAAATGGGCTTTTTCACTAACCTTTTGATTTATAAAGCACGAAAAATAAAATTTTCTACGGTTTCAGTTTCTTAATTCTTTAATTATTTATTAAAACAATTTTTAAACAAAATACCCTTTCTAATAAAAACACGCGGAAGAAGGTAGGTACCGATGGCACATCAAAAATACTCCACAGCAATGATAAAAGTCAATAATATTTGATATTCGAAATCCTAGAATGAGGTTTGGAAAAGCAGGACAGACCTAAGAATAGGTTTTTACTTTTTAATAATGGTTACATTTTGCAAACCAACAAAACCCCGCTAATCGATTTTTCAGGCGCTAAATCTCCGCACTGGCTGATACCTGAAACCAGATTCTCGATTCGCTGGAAAGAATTATATTTGCCGCTGAATATGAAACAGATTTTTACAAAATTGTTTGTGTGGATTTTTAGAAAATCACGTTTGAAATAGCGTTTAGAGGGATTTTGTTGGTTTGCAAAATGTCATCATTTATTTAAAAAAAAACTTTAAATTCATTTAAAATGGTATATTTAAACAACAAGGAACCTACTGATATAAAAGTACAGAAATAATTCTTAATCAAATAAAAACATTTAATGCTGAGTTGCTGTCGTTCACTATCCACAACCGCTACGACTTATTTTTTATAATATTTAATTTATCCTTCATTTTCTTAACTGTTTCCTTTTGCTTCTCCATTATTTTCTCCAAAGTCGCCGGCACTGCCTCTGCCTTTATGTTATCAGATCTCGTAACTTTTGGTTCTGAAATTTTTTGGATTACAGTTTCAGTTTTGGATGCAATCGGTTCTGTTTTACCCAAAACAATTTCCGGAATGGCACCAGTGGTTGGTTTTGGTGTCTCTGTAGTTGCTTTTGCTTCATTTTCTTTCCCTACTATTTTAATTCCATCCTTAGTTTTTTTTTCTTCGGTTCTTTCTTTAATTTTTTCTTTTATGCTTGATCCTATATTATCAATACGATTTTGTAAATGATTTATGGAGCCCACCATTTCCTTAAGGGGTGTTGCATCTTTATTGACAGAAGAGCGTAGGGTCTTAATTATCTTGTCTCTTTTGTCGTTAAACTGCTGCATGAATTTTTTAGATTTTTCATCCTCCGGAAAAGAACCTCTTGATGAAATTCTAGGTTTAATCGACATTCTTTCTCTTAAACCTTTTAAACGTTCCCTTAGCTCCTGTAGGCTAAAAAATAAATAATTTTCAAATTTAATTAACCATTTTTCAATGAGACTGTACTCGGTTTTCAGCCCTCGATTTTAGAAATATTTTGTAATTAAAAAATAAAATGAATATTACTAACAGACAAATCGTGTCTTCTTTAAAAAACTGAAAATATATTTTTTGGGAATATTTTCCTAAATATTTTAATAAAATCAAATAAAATAATATAAATATAATAATAGCTTTTGTAGAGACCTTTGACAGGGTACAAAAGTACAGCCGAAAACAACGATCGGATTTAGGCACATGATCCTTCGTTTTATAGTAAGTGCTTGCAAAACAAATGGAATGCTGAACGCAATTTTAGTCTTTTAGAAACGTTTATATAGTATCGATATGTTTTATAAAGACTTACTAACGAGTAGTCTTTGAAAGGTATATTTGTTAGTTATTATAAGTAGTTTGTAGGTAAGTTACACTGAATATACAGGGTGATTCCTAAGTTGACACTTCTTTATTAGCTGTGTATAGAAGGCATTAAAATAAACAACATTTTCAAATACTTTTTCAAAAAAATCAAAAATAACGTACTTACATTCATTTATTACACTATGGATCAAATACGGTCCTGCCTAACTGAAACAATCAATGTTTTCAAATAATTTAAAATTAACTTGCTTCAGAAAAACACACGCAGCGGATTGCCAAATAACTGACCACCGAACCGTAAATTGCATGACTAATAAAACAAACAACATAAAGTATAGCAGGCTACGTTTTGATGACCAGGCCCGCACTTAGATTTTTTACCTCTGTATTTTGCCTATTATTAAGTTTTTTTGCAAAAAGGTATTTGAAAATGTGGTTTAATATAATGCTTTTTATATATTGCAAAAAAAGAAGTATCAACTTAGGAATCACCCTGTATACACAATAAACATTAAGCAGAGCAGAATTGAAAAAATTAATGATTTATTTCTATTATGTCGAGATAATCACACATGTTCGGTAGAGTAAATAAATACACTGCCTAGGCCTCAATTATTCAAGCGGTATTCCGTTGTCAATGTAATCCCCAAAACCCACATCTTTTAAAATCTTGAGTTACACTGAAATTCCAGTGGTCTTATTAAAAACTTTCCTTATAAAATGTATTCAAGAATACGAGAGCGCCATTTTCACAGGAAAAATGGCATGAGTCCGTCTAATCCCATGATCCAAGAATTGAAGCCCAGGTGGGGCCGATCCCCCAGGCCTTTCAGACTCCTAGATATTTCAGGCCCCCAAGCATTTCAGACGGTTTCAGTCCATCAGACTTTTCAGGCCCTAGACCTCTCAAGCCTTTCCATGTCTCCCAAAAATAATAGAAATGTTTAAAATCTTTCTCAGCCAATTTATATTAAACGTTTTATTAAGATTAGTAACTTCCATCTTCTGGAGTTTTGTAGAATAAAACAGGTATAGAAGGAAAATTGGTAAATATCACCTTAATAGAGCTTCAAAGTTACGATAGGACATGTTAATTTATACAAGTTTCGAACAACACTTTTTGCCTAAGATGTAATCGTCGATGTTTTTCTATAACTTCATGCTAATAGCCAAAAGTAAATTGAATTTGATTATAAAATAATCAAAGTCATAGAAAATAAATAGAATTTAAAACTATATGATTTACATAATATTACATAATTGTTAACTTATGTAAAATGACTGCATTTTCAAATATTCTGTTCTTTATTGTAGCTATAAAAAGGGAGAAAATAAATTTCCAAAAGCTCGCCGCTTGTAAAAAAAGGAGTTTTACTTCATTCTAAATTATTAAATTGTAAATATATTAAAAATATTTTTTTATTTTACACATTATTTATGAACACTAAAAGGTATAGTTTGAAATCAGGAACAGTATAAAAGTGTAAAAATCATTTTAGATACACGAATAATATGTGACAACTAAAATTAGTAGTCTGGGTGGGTTTATGTCATTAATTTGTTCAACAGTTCATTAACGATATTTTTTTAGTTGAATAGATTTACTTTTAGGTTAAGTGCGATTTCAGGATTGTCAGAACCAAATTTTAGTAATTTATATACCATGCTATAAGAGTGAAGTAATAATCGTAACAGAAATTTGAGTTTTATCCCTTCAATAAATTTGGTTAAGTTTAACTTTCAAATTTTGGGTCAGCGTATGAGTTGGCTATATAATTTTGGGGTAACACACACTGTACTTAATAAATCATATTAAAAAAATGATCTCCATCCAATAAGAAAAAAATCCAAAAAGGCGTATTTTTCTAATATCTTATTTGATTGTTTGTGTATGGACCACCCAAGAAATGTTTAAATTTTAAATAATAGGTATACCTAATGGGTAAAACATTTTTAAAAATATTATTTTCTTGGCTGCTGTATTAAATTTTGCAATACCCAGTATAAATATAAGAAAAGTGTTCCACAATGAGACATGTTTCATAATGAAACAAATTCGTTTTCTTTTTAAATTTGCCCCCTGACATTCTCTGCCAGGTATCATTTAACGGTTTCTCAGTTAGTATAATAGTGACATTTTACCAACCACCAAATTGCCTCTAAACGCTATTTCAAATGTGATTTTCTCGAAATCCACACAAACAATTTCGTAAAAACCTGTCTTATATTCAGCAGCAAATATAATTCTTTCCAGCGAATCGAGAATTTGGTTTCAGGTATCAGCCAGTGCGGAGATTTAGCGCCTGAAAAATCGATTAGCGGGATTTTGTTGCTTAGCAAAATGTCACCAATGTCTGCGGAAATATTTGTTTCGGCTCCGGATTTTGAAGGTTTTTAGTAGTATATTCATGTTTCTAGAACTGCTGTAGAATCATTTTTGTTTTAATTGCATGACATTCTGGCTTAAAATTAAAATTTGTAACCTGTAGCTTACATTTATATCAAGCACCACAGATGTGCAAAATTATTGATTTAGCTTATGGAGCTCTCTTAAAAATTATCAACACATGTCCACAATGAGACATACAATTTTGTTCCACAGTGAGACAGTGTTTAATCTATCGAGGCGAAGAAGATATTAGATATTAACTGAGTTTTTGAAAATTACATCGCATCATTTGATTCAAAGTAAGACTAAAAGATAGGTAATACTTAGTCTTTAATACGTTTTAACGCAAATTTATCTTTGCTATATAGGATAACTAAAAAAACTAGAAACTTACTGTTTTATATTGTAGTCACATATATTTTTAGTTGGTTTAGTTTTCTTACATGCGAATGCATTTTTCCTGCATCCTTAAGAAGAAAAATTAAACTTACCTGGGAGCCTGTTTATCATTGCTTAATAATCCTGATGTTCTGGACTTTACATCAGATTTTTGAATCTGTTTATAAGTTTTGAATTTCGGGGAAGGTTTTTTAGTGGAAAACAACGTCACAGTTTTAATAGGGTTTCTATTAACTATATTTCTCTTTTTAATAAGTTCTTCAATTGTTTGGCGTTTAACTTTCTTTCCTTTCTCTTCTTTTTGCTCTATGTTTGTTCCCAAGTTATGATTTAATGGAACCAATTTGGGATTATTTAGATTTGTTGGATCTAAAACAAACATATAAACGTGTATGTGGTAACTTACTTTGTGTTATAAAAGAATACCACAGTTCATATTTTGATAAACTAAATTAAATATGAATAAAATTTTGTATCTATAAAAGTATAGGTAGGTAACTAATAAATATTTAATGACGTTTTAACTTTGACAATGAATACATAATAAATTATTAAAAATTTGAATACCGATTAATCGATAATTCGATTACTTGATTAATCGAAGATTTAGATTATTTGATTATTCCATTTTGAATATTGGCAATTCAATTTAGTCTTCCAGTATTCAATTATTCCCATATTTAAATAAATAATTAATTAAATTGTTTAAATGTTCGATTATTTGAATAATCATTCGATTATTCCCTAGTTCTATTTTTTTCATCTTTTACTGATTTCGAAATTATAGAGAAAAAAACAGTTCAGTGTTTGGGAGTGTTGGTAATGGATTAATAAACAACAAAATGTTATACCAACTTCTGCATGAGCTTATAATATGTTTATCCAATGTGCTTGATATTTAATTAACTATAAACATTTAATGTACCTACAGGGTGATTCCCGACAAGTGTTCATTAGAACTATTGAGAACGCTACTAAAATATTTAACTAAATTTCAGGATATCAGTTTTTTTCTCT
This sequence comes from Polydrusus cervinus, assembly GCA_935413205.1. Lineage (NCBI taxonomy): Eukaryota > Metazoa > Arthropoda > Insecta > Coleoptera > Curculionidae > Polydrusus > Polydrusus cervinus. The sequence continues at coordinate 72,614,041 of OW284513.1, read as the reverse complement.
TTAACTAAATTATTGGGGGTTTTCTATTACTTTCGGTTATACCAGAAGTAGCTATCAATCTTTTGTTTCATTAAATAGAATGTGATTATTTTGTCCTTTTGAATTCATCTCATGATTCTAAACGTATTTTGTATGACATGTCAAACATATAAACTCAATAATTTTTGAGATATAAACATTTCAAATATTACATTTTTGGCATTTTTTCATTTCCTCAAATTGTATTTAAAAATATAACAGGTCACCCAGGGAAAGGTTTTTGTAAAGGGGATAATATATCTCTAAAAGGTGAAATTATGAGGCCTTTGTCTGACGGCCCACTGTAGGTTTTTCTATTAAAAGGAAATAAATAATGGCAGCATGACGGGGTTGGCCAATTATTTTTGGACAATTACAATACCAGTATTCAGCTCAATTCTAAATTTAGCTCTGTATTCCCCTATCAATAATATGAAAAGAGGAAATGCATAATGTAAGAAATATGAATACCAGTCTAATGTAAAAGCCTCTACTTAGAACCAATCTGAGCTGGACCTGATTCAATGTTTATACTGCACGCACTGAGGCACAATAAAATGAATTAAGGGACTCAGGGAGACGCTGCCGACAGGCTGAGGGTTAATTGTTTACTTAATACATTCCTTTAAAAGTACTGTGCGTCGATAGGCCAAAGAATGGAACCTACCTGTACTATCATAGAAGGACGGAGATGCAAAGAATAATCTACTTTCATGAGATAAGAAATTTTATTTCATTATAGAAATCAATTTTATTTTATTTGTTAATTAACTCTGTGCAAGCAATAACATTTTTCTTTTAGTTAAAAAATGGTTTGATGACAATATTTTCAGTAATTTTCCCTTAAGATCTAACAGACGTTCATCGCAAATCACCCTGTATGCATAACAAAGAAAATAGGTTTAGCCACAAATTCATCCGGGATAAATTACAAAATTATACTGCCTGTTTAAAATCAAAGAATATTTTTAATATGATACATTTTTGATGTGTGATGTAACACATTTTTAATTTTCGCAATTCTAAGGAAATGTACCAGTGTCAATTTTATGAGGGCAGATACACCTAGTTTTTTTTAAATCCATATTTCTTGAAACATAGTCTTTAGAACAAATAACATGACAATATTCCACATCATTTACTTCGTCAAATTGTTCTTCTAGGGATAGTCCATAAATATTACCTAAAATGCAATAAATATATCTTTAAAGTAATGAATTTTTCCTCTAATATTAGATACAAAACGACAAATTTATTATTTTTATTTCAATGAAAAATAAAATTGAATCTGACGATCCTTTAATATAATGTAACAAAAATTGCTATACAGTGTGTCCAAAAAATGGTGGCCCATTTGTCTGACAAAGTAATATACCGTCTCTTCTATTAAAGATATCAAAAAAAAGTTTTTATAAAAGTTGTGAGGTATAAAAAAATATATTATGTGTAAAATTATACTTAAACGTACAGGATGACCCAGAAAAGAAGGACAATAAAAAGTTACATTTTTTCAAATGGAACAACCTACATATTTTAGCACATTTTGTTTCTTTACAAAATTATCCATATGACGCCGTATTTAGTTTTTAATTTTTTGCAACGTTGCCAAACAAAATGCAAAATTTTTAAAATTTTGGATAAAACATAATAGTAATAAATTACCTGTGTTTCTCAATAAGAGTATCGACAATCGAAAATTTCTTATAAGCTCCTAAGTTTAGGAATAGAAAAACTATCTTAAATCTTTAGGCGTCAGCCGAGTTTAATAAAACATCGAGTGTAGTAATATGAATTTACAACAAGAATATTGTACAAAATTTGATCTACTTTCATCTATGAATAAAAATATTTGGCAAAAAGCACTTTTAAAAATAAAAATGCACCTGTAAAAATGCACCTGCTATTAAGTTTACTAATCAAGTTTTTTATGTTACCTTTCGCATAGTTACTGTTTCGCATGGTTACTGTCGAAACTTTGTCAAACAAATTCAAAAATATAAAAAGCGTTTTTCAAAATGAGCGATTCTGATGGAAGTTTACCCCCTGATATAGAAGCAGCGGCAAACGAAGCGATCTCAAGTTTAGTTCCGACAAAATCCAAGGCGCGGTATTAGTTGGAGTATCAGAAGTTTGAAGATTGGTGCAAAGCTAAGAAAATAAAGGAGGTGTCTGAGAAAATCCTTTTGGGTTATTTTTCCGTAAAGCAACGGTCCCAGAAACCATCTACACTATAGACTCACTACTTAATGTTGAGAACTATGACTTCAGTCAAGAAAAATCAAGATATAAGCAGATTTTCTCAACTAATCGCAGTTTTGAAAAGAAGTTCAGATGGTTACAAGGCCAAAAAGTTCAAAGTTTTCACAAAGGAAGACATATGTAAGTTTCTTAGTACTGCAGATGATGAAACATATTTACTTATGAAGGTTGTTATGATAATTTAATTTTAATTTTATAATTGTTAATAATAAATCATTCTTCTAAAAAGCGTGGTTTTATTTAAAAGCAAAATTTTTCCATTACAGCACTAGTGCTGTAAAGCCATCTATTACAGCACTAGTGCTGTAATAGATGCCCTTACAAAACGATTTACAGAACTGTAAAATTCATATTACCAAATGAAAGTAGATAAAATTCATTTATGTATTTGTCAAATCAAAATAAAAAATAAGCTTCCGAATTTCCGTGTATTACCATCAAGCATAAATTATAAGAAACGACCCTCTGCTGAGCTATCGTTTAGCGTAAAGAATCCACCGCTAGAGTATGCGACACACCATCACGCTCGCCGACGTTTTTATGAATGGCCGCTATAATCGTTTAATATTCAATTACAAAATTAAAAGACCATCAGGAGCTTGCTAAAAATATTTTTTAAAAAAACAGGAAAAGTATTGAAACAACTAAATGTAATATAAACAAGGGCTAATTAAATGGGATACAAAATTAGAAACTAGTTGAGTGAATACTTAAATCAAACTTTGAACGTAGCCCCAAAAAATTGCCGCTCTTTCACCTCTCCCCCTCGAGAGAAAAATTTCCTAGTTAGCCAATGTCCTGAATTCGCTGCTTATTTTACCTTATTTTTAAAAGATTAGTTTCCTATAATTACTGGCTAAAAGAAACAATACATTAAAGCTATAATAGGATTGAAATCTGAAGTATCTTTAAACATTTTTTTTATGTTAGTATTCGGTAAAAGAAATAGTATATTACATAGCAAGTGATACTTTTCAAACGAGGAGATATTTAGCACGAGGCATCAGCCGAGTGCGGAAATTCTCCGAGTTTAAGATTAATCACTTTCACACGAGTAATGTACACTATTTTTCCTACGACCACAAAGAATTATTAAAAAAACCTTTGATTGGTGAAAAAAATAATTCAACTCTAGAGTGGAAATACAATGCACACTATTTAATTTAAACATATGATGCCAATTTGACAGACCACCCCTATTTATTAAAAAAAAACAAATTTTAAAAAGCAGTTTAGTGTCTAACTTATTTATCATGTAGGTATTTGTCGAGTGATTTCGAATTAGAGTGTGAAAATACGCCATCTGAAATTATAAAAAAGTTAAGAATATACTGGAAAATCTATTACCAGTCAAAACAAGCCCCGCTGAAGAAAATGTCATATATTAAACTTAAACAAGAAATGTTTATGGGTTTTCATAGCCTAGAGACTAGAGTCATGGGCTACCGTTTGAAAAATCACAGGTTCAAATCCCATCAGGAGTACTTGACTTTTTTTTGTAAAAACATTAAATAAATTATAAAATTATTTTGAATTGAAATCTTCTTTGTTGGATGAATTTTTAAAATTTAATCAAGGAAAGATGCATTAAACATAGATTTAAAAAATTCACCCAACAAGGAATATTTCAATTCAAAATACCTAATTCTATAAATTATTTAATGTTTTTATAAAAAAAAGTCAAATACCCCTGATGGGATTTGAACCTGTGATCTTTCGATCGGTAGCCCATGGCTCTGTCTCTACGCTATGCCTATCCATAAAAATTTCCTGTTTATGTTTAATATATGACATTTTCTTCAGCGGGGCTTGTTTTGACTGGTAATAGATTTTCCAGTATATTCTTAACTTTTTTATAATTTCAGATGGCGTATTTTCACACTCTAATTCTGAATCACTCGACAAATAAATAAGTTAAACACTAAACTGCTTTATAAAATTTGTTCTTTTTAATAAATAGGTGTGTTCTGTCAAATTGACACCATATGTTTAAATCAAATAGTGTGCCATGTATTTCCACTCTAGAGTTGAAATATTTTCTTTTAACACGCGTGTGATATTCGGCGCTTTCGAGCCAAGTTAACCGTGCTTTTTTTTCTCATTTGTGGTGGTAGGAAAATTATGTGAGAGAAAATAATTAATTTGATTAATCCGGATTAAAACAAGGTACCTATTATTAATTTTAATAAAAAGTTGCGCTTTTAAGCATTCAAAATGTTATTTTCATAAAACAATTTTATTTCGAAAATAATGCCCTTACCAATGAAATATGCGGCAAATATAACAATATTATTTTTCAACTTCATTATTGCACCACTACACTATTTAAACAAACATGTAACATAATACGAATTACAGGTATATTAATTTTGTAAATAAATTTAGTTTAGGTATCAGTTTGTAATTGTGCTGAGCAAAATGTTATTGTTAGATAGATGTTTATTTTACTGTGGATATCATTACAGGGTTGTCCATTTTTTTAAGGTCGGGTTTTGGCTCTGCTTTTGCTATTGATGTATGAAAAAGTTATGTCCGAATTTTAGTAGGTTTAAAAGTGTAGGTGCAAAGAGTGTAAAATGTATCATCTCTCAACCCACCCCATTCGCGCCGGTAACCAGGCCGGATGAGATATCGTGGGGTGCGGAAGCAGGTACACGCTCCCCAATCGGTAGGTCATTTAATGGCGCAAAAAACCGCGGGTTGATAGCCCTTGGGGGGAGTGTCGCACGACTGAGGATTGTGGTTCGGAACCCACGTTAAGCTTCGGAATGGCCCTGGCAGCGAACGAAGAGATAAAAAGCCTAATTCGAAAGAAGGACAAGAAATGACAATAACAACTATTTATATTTTCAGAAAGTTTAAAATAATATATTTTTTTACGCCTTTCCAGCAAAATATTCATAATTGCCTAAATCTATTCAACTAACATTATTCACTGGTGGTTCGTGCCCGTGACTAGTTAATTCATTGCTTTCATGCTGCAACTGATTACAAATTCATTACTCAGTCACTGTTCTTTAAAGAATATACATGGTGATTCGCGTTGAGTGGCCTGTTCGAAGATCTTGGGAACGAGAAAGTTATATTTCGTTTGGTAGTAGGCAGTAGACCTGAACTTTTATCAAATATTATCTTTTGACAATTATACCGGAAGTTATCACCAACATTTGCTATTTTTTTTTTTTTTTTTTTTTATGATAAAACACCTGCACTGTAGGAAAAATCCTTTAAGGCGCTCTGGGAGCGGTGCGAGTGCGAAAAAAGCGATTAACGTTGGTCTTGAAACGTTGAAGATTGTATTCATTGGGAAACACGACCTCAGGAAGATCATTCCACAAAGATGATGTTCTCCAGATGAAAGAATTCTTGAACAATGAAGTTCGAGGAGTACTAAGCTGAACAACATATGGATGAGCGGCAGTGGTTCGCCGTGTATTTCTGATTTGCATTGCTCTAGGTGGAATCAAGTGGGCAATGTCAGTCGAACACCTGCCATGGAAATATCTGTAAAAGAGAGCCAAATCACCAACCTGTCTTCGATGCTCCAGGCTATCGAGGGTCTTGGTCAGCTCGGGGTCGCCGATCAGACGAACGGCTCTCCTTTGAATGGAATCCAGTAGCCGAAGGGTGTGCTTGGGTGCAGAGCTCCAGACATGAGAGCAATATTCTAATGATGGTCAAATCTGGGCTTTGTAGAGTGTCAAAAGTTGATGAGGTGTGTACAACTTTTTGGTGCGGAAAAGTCCACCAAGTTTCTGTGCAGCTGTCTTGGCAATTGCGGCAACGTGATCATGCCAAGACATATTACCTCCCAGATTGACCCCCAGCAAATTAATAGACGGTGCCAGGGGAATTGAGTGTCCTGCCATGACTATATCCGGTTCTGCAATGTTAACCTTTTTGGAGAAGACTGCTGCCTGGGTTTTCTTAGCATTAAATTCGACTTGGTTACTGTCACCCCAAGCCAAACTTTCTTCCAAGTCATTGTTAAGGCGCAATACTTCATGCTGCCTGCGAAGATGTGCGTCGGCAGCGGATGTTTGGGGAGTCAAGGTAAAAGATGAGACAAGTGTGCTGTCATCAGCAAAGCTATAAATTGGATTTTGGGTTTTCACTAGAAGGTCGTTAATATACAGTAAAAAGAGGGTAGGCGACAATATGGACCCTTGAGGAACACCGGCATTGATGGTGAAGGTGTCTGAGAGAAACCCGTCAATCGCCACCTGCAGAGAACGGTTCTTAAGGAAGCTGGTTAACCATAAACAAAATCCATTAGGCATACCGTAGGATCGCAATTTACTTAGAAGCCCATCGTGCCAAACACGATCAAAAGCCCTAGATATGTCCAGTGCAACAGCCCGGGATTCTCCATGATGTTCGATGGTGTTGCTCCAAAGATGGGTGACATATGCCAGAAGGTCACCTGTTGATCTGGACTTACGAAAACCGTATTGATGGTCGCTGATAATGTTAAGCCCTTCCAGATACTTTAGGAGTTGTTGGTTAAAAGCTTTCTCCATTACTTTTGAAATTACTGAAAGCAATGCGACGGGTCGGTAATTGCTTGGCAGGGTCTTTTTACCTTTCTTTGGAATGGGCTGGACACGCGCCGACTTCCAGCAGGATGGAAATATTCCTTTTTTGTAGGATAAGTTGAAAAGTCTACAAAATACTGGTGTAAGTTCATCGGCGCATGTCTTGAGAACAATGATAGGAATTTCGTCTGGACCAGAAGCTTTATTGACGTCGAGTCCTTTAAGAATCCGTTTAACAAGACGCTGACGGAACACGATTTCAGACATTTGCGATTGAACTGAGGGAATGTTGGGTGGTTGTTTTCCCTGAAAGTCTACAGTGGAATGCGAGGAAAACAGTTCAGCAAGTAGGTTTGCTTTATCCCCGGCTGTGGTTGCTATTGTGCCGTCGGAACGTGTTAGAGGTGGAATAGTTGACTTTGTAAAGTTTTGGCTGACGGCCTTAACGACTGACCAAAAGGACCTTGATCCGTTAGGACTGGCAAGAAGTTTGTTTTTGATTCTCTCGTTATGAGCTTCTTTGCTTTGGTCTATCATTTGCTTACATTGGTTTCGGGTGGTAACAAAAAGAGTAGGGTTTTTACGCCACTGTCGGTAAGCCAGGTTTTTAGATCTGACAGCACGCTCGCAATTCTTACTAAACCAGGGCTTGTCGTTGGAAGGGCGCTTTTTGGAGAAAGGAATACAGGCCTCCATGCTAGTTAGAATGACGTCGGAGACCTCCTTTGCACAGACAGATGGATCATCCGAAGAAAAGCATACGCTTAGCCAGGGAAAGTTGCGAAAATGGTCCTTCAGGTCTTCCCACTTAGCTGATGTATAGTGCCAAATCTTACGGGGTTTAGGAGGTTGTTCAGAACTAATTGGCAGCTCGCTTAGGGTTGAAATAAGTTTGTGATCGGAAGAGCCCAATGGTGGTTGTACGGTGACCGTATATAGGTCTGGATTTGAAGTTAAAAAGAGATCTAAAAGACTAGCAAAATCCCCAGCTCGGTCTGGAACCCGCGTTGGTTCTTCTACGAGTTGAGTTAGACCAGAACTGATCGCAAAAGATTCGGCCTCGCGGCCTTGCTCATCGTTGGTGTTTCAGTATTTAAGCCAGTTGACATTGTGGACGTTAAAGTCGCCAAAGATAGCAATTTCGGCATTCGGATGATTGGTTTGCAAGAAGTCGATTGTGTTGGCTAGTGATGAGAAGAGGGCCCTGTAATGCATGTCGCTTGGAGGACGGTAAAGGCAGCATATAAACTTAGTGATTTTTTGTGAAGATATTTTAAACCACATTACATCAAAGTCTTTCGGTTCCAGTATCTCCTCCCGTTGGCAGCAAAGATCATCTCGAATGAACAGACAGACCCCAAAGTTGCGTCTAAAACGGAAGTGAAAATCATAACCTGGATATAAATAGCTGACGGTGTTCGTTGACGCTCTGACTTTTGTCTCGGTCAGTGCAAGCACATGAGGCTTGGAAGATTGTAAGTGCTGGTGGACTGAATTGATGTTAGTGTTAAGCCCTCTAATATTGCAGAAATCAATTTTGAAGTTGTTACTTTTGGGTCTGTTAGCAACTGCAGGCGCCACACCATTTCCTCGTTGAGTGTTGTTGGAGGAACCCAGTAAATTGTCGGAAATGGTGGATAATTCATTAATTTCGCTTGATGAAGCCACAGGACCAGCCCCCATCCGGATATCCGATCGGGGGGCGAGTTTACCTCCGGAATATTTTGATCTTGGAGCTTCCATCATGCTTCATTCATATGGCCCCACCCTGGAAACCGGAAACATCAGCACAGCGACGAAACGTTAACTCAAAGAGCAACTTCACGCCGCGTAAACTGATGAATAAAATAACATGTTATATTTTAGCATTTTCTTCAAAATCTAAGTAACTTTTATTAATAATAATCTTTACTTATCTCTAACCGTTTTAAAGATATGAATTAGCAATAACCTTACCATGAAGAAATTTTATTTATTTTGTAACTAATAAAGGTAAACATTTTTGTAAGCTTTTAATTAAAACATAGATATTTAGATTCCAAAACTTAGTGTTTACTTTTTCCGTACAGAAGATTATTAAAATTGTGCCAATCTGTCCCTTTATATAAATGTGCATAAGTCAATTTTCGAAAATAAAACACCCCTTACTAACATGTAGAGAATTAAATTTATTATTTAAATGTCTAATATGTCACTATACATATTTTTAGTCGTTTTGGAATTATGAACAATCATTAACAAAAATTTTTAAATCTCTGTTTGTGTTAAGTTCATAAGACATTGGCTTTTACCAAAATGATTATAAAGTTGATATATTTTAGGCAACAAACTCACAGTCAAAGCCTGCTTTACATAAACAATGTCTGATGAATTTTACACAAATAGAGATTTTAAGATTTTTTAAAATTGCTAATAATATCAAAAAATATGGATAGTGACTTATTCTCTATACGTAAGTAAAATAAAATACAAGGTGTTCCATTTGTAAAATTTGACTTATGCACATTTATCTTAATTGCCAGATTGGCATAATCTTAAAAAACTCGTACTAAAACGTAAAGTCTAAGTTATGGAATCTATGGATTTAGGTTTTAGTTAAAAATTTACTAAGTTGAACGGACTAGAATAAAAAGGTATACTTAAGTACATAAAAATAACAGAACTATTCTGAGAAGATTGAGTTTAAAGTTTAAAAATACAGATAATTTTTAGCTGATTAATTAAAGTTGTTTTTGTCTTTAAAAATTTTGAAATCTTTGTTGCCGATTTGATTTTTAAGATATATACTTTTTTTATAAAAAAAATTTACTTAGGGACACGAAGGACATTACCATACAGAGTTTAATACCTACCACACGTTGTTTTTGAGCCAAACAACTGCGAAACAGTGTTTATTGTTTGCTAGGTTAGCGAGTAATTGTATCAGCGCGCCAAAACCAATGTTGCCAGATCTGGCAATTTTTCACCAGATTTGGTGATTTTAAACCTCATCTGGTGAAAACTTTTTTAAAAAGTCTACACTAACGTATTTATAATTTTAGATCTTAAAAAACACATAAATATTGGATTGATTATGTTTTATTCTTCATCCCGTAGGCCTAATATTTCCTAATAATATGGTTACAAACAAAGATACTAGATGGAAAGTTTATATCAGTAGCTTGTTTGCAAAACTTAACAAGTCCAAGAGGTCCAACCCTTTTAAAATTTTTGATGTGGCACCTCGCGTTGCATCTGTCGTCATAATCTGCCTTTAAGTGACTAAGACCAGTGGCGTATTTATCGGGTCCCCCAGAGAAGCGTATAACCTAATATCTAATAAGTACATTTTGCTATTTTCTTGCCTAAAGATCAAGCTTTAAATTATTTAAAATATTATAACCTGAAAAAATGACATTGTGTTATATATGTTCTTGCAAACCAATCATCCGAATGCCGAAGTTGCTATCTTTGGCGACTTTAATGTCCACAATGTCAACTGGCTTAAATACTCAAACACCAACGATGAGCAAGGCCGCGAGGCCGAATCTTTTGCGATCAGTTCTCTAACTCAACTCGTAGAAGAACCAACGCGGGTTCCAGAGCTGGGGATTTGGCTAGTCTTTTAGATCTCTTTTTAACTTCAAATCCAGACCTATATACGGTCACCGTACAACCACCATTGGGCTCCTCCGATCACAAACTTATTTTAACCCTAAGCGAGCTGCCAATTAGTTCTGAACAACCTCCTAAACCCCGTAAGATTTGGCACTATACATCAGCTAAGTGGGAAGACCTAAAGGACCATTTTCGCAACTTTCCCTGGCTAAGTGTATGCTTTTCTTCGTATGATCCATCTGTCTGTGCAAAGGAGGTCTCCGACGTCATTCTAACTAGCATGGAGGCCTTTATTCCTTTCTCCAAAAAGCGCCCTTCTAACGGCAAGCCCTGGTTTAGCAAGAATTGCGAGCGTGCTGTCAGATCTAAAAACCTGGCTTACCGACAGTGGCGTAAAAACCCTACTCCTGAAAATCGCGCCATCTTTGTTACCACCCGAAACCAATTTGGGCAAATGATAGACCAAAGCAAAGAAGCTCATAACGAGAGAATCAAAAACAAACTTCTTGCCAGTCCTAACGGATCAAGGTCCTTTTGGTCAGTCGCTAAGGCCGTCAGCCAAAACTTTACAAAGTCAACTATTCCACCTCTAACATGTTCCGACGGCACAATAGCAACCACAGCCGGAGATAAAGCAAACCTACTTGCTGAACTGTTTTCCTCGCATTCCACTGTAGACTTTCAGGGAAAACCACCACCCAACATTCCCTCAGTTCAATCGCAAATGTCTGAAATCGTGTTCCGTCAGCGTCTTGTTAAACCGATTCTTAAAGGACTCGACGTCAATAAAGCTTCTGGTCCAGACGAAATTCCTATCATTGTTCTCAAGACATGCGCCGATGAACTTACACCAGTATTTTGTAGACTTTTCAACTTATCGTACAAAAAAGGAATATTTCCATCCTGCTGGAAGTCGGCGCGTGTCCAGCCTATTCCAAAGAAAGGTAAAAAGACCCTGCCAAGTAACTACCGACCCGTCGCATTGCTTTCAGTAATTTCAAAAGTAATGGAGAAAGCTATTAACCAACAACTCCTAAAGTATCTGGAAGGGCTTAACATTATCAGCGACCATCAATACGGTTTTCGTAAGTCCAGATCAACAGGTGACCTCCTGGCATATGTCACCCATCTTTGGAGCAACACCATCGAACATCATGGAGAATCCCGGGCTGTTGCACTGGACATCTCTAGGGCTTTTGATCGTGTTTGGCACGATGGGCTTCTAAGTAAATTGCGATCCTACGGTATGCCTAATGGATTTTGTTTATGGTTAACCAGCTTCCTTAAGAACCGTTCTCTGCAAGTGGCGATTGACGGGTTTCTCTCAGACACCTTTACCATCAATGCCGGTGTTCCTCAAGGGTCCATATTGTCGCCTACCCTCTTTTTACTGTATATTAACGACCTTCTAGTAAAAACCCAAAATCCAATTTATAGCTTTGCTGATGACAGCACACTTGTCTCATCTTTTACCTTGACCCCCCAAACATCCGCTGCCGACGCACATCTTCGCAGGCAGCATGAAGTATTGCGCCTCAACAATGACCTGGAAGAAATTTTGGCTTGGGGTGACAGTAAACAAGTCGAATTTAATGCTAAGAAAACCCAGGCAGCAGTCTTCTCCAAAAAGGTTAACATTGCAGAACCGGATATAGTCATGGCAGGACACGCAATTCCCCTGACACCGTCTATTAATTTGCTGGGGGTCAATCTGGGAGGTAATCTGTCTTGGCATGATCACGTTGCCGCAATTGCCAAGGCAGCTGCACAGAAACTTGGTGTACTTTTCCGCACCAAAAGGTTGTACACACCTCATCAACTTTTGACACTATACAAAGCCCAGATTTGACCATCATTAGAATATTGCTCTCATGTCTGGAGCTCTGCACCCAAGCACACCCTTCGGCTACTGGATTCCATTCAAAGGAGAGCCATTCGTCTGATCGGCGACCCCGAGCTGACCAAGACCCTCGATAGCCTGGAGCATCGAAGAAAGGTTGGTGATTTGGCTCTCTTTTACAGATATTTCCATGGCAGGTGTTCGACTGACATTGCCCACTTGATTCCACCTAGAGCAATGCAAAACAGAAATACACGGCGAACCACTGCCGCTCATCCATATGTTGTTCAGCTTAGTACTCCTCGAACTTCATTGTTCAAGAATTCTTTCATCTGGAGAACGTCATCTTTGTGGAATGATCTTCCTGAGGTCGTGTTTCCCAATGAATACAATCTTCAACGTTTCAAGACCAACGTTAATCGCTTTTTTCGCACTCGCACCGCTCCCAGAGCGTCTTAAAGGATATTTATGTTACATTAACGGGAAAATTAAAATAAAAAAATTACACGTCCACGTGGGAGGTAAGAATATACGTGGAAAATATGAAATTGCCTAGGTTCGTCGCTGACGTCTAGGATTTAAAATAAGTTCAGATTTTAGCAAATTTCTTGAAAACGTGCAAATTAATTTTAATAATTTTTAGTTTATAATGAAATATTATTTAATGACGTTTTTAGTAGTAAAGTGACCGTCTATAAGTAAGCTGAAGTTTATAAAACTCTCGTCATAAAGGGAAATATTTCTATTGTTTTTAAGTGGGCAATGATTGGCTCTGATTGAAAAACCCACTTTAAAAATTCAATGTCTAATACAGTCTTGTTACATTTTTGTATTTTGTTAATTTAATTTCTTTATCTAATAGTATATTTTTGTATTTTAATAATTTCTATGTAAAAAAGTTTGATCAGTTTTAAAATAATTTTTTTTCACCTTGTAATGGATTACATCAATTAAAATAAGTTTGCCATCCCTTAAACTCTAGCCCTTCTGCAATCAACGCCTGATCGTAGGCCTGCGCCACAGAATATATAGATATACTGTGCTTGCGTCCCTGATAATACTTCTTACATAGTTAATCTAAAAAATACTTCAAAAGAGTCCTAAAAAGCCAAGGTGTAAAATTCATAAATTAAATTGATCCTTTCTTTACTGACAGTGGAATTTTACTTTCTTAAACAACTTAAACTTTATGCATTCAGCTGAAGTAAAATATTGTATATATAGGAACTTTATTTATAAACTTTAAAAAAGTTTCTCAAGATATATTAAAGTTTAGGGGTAGTTTCGAATGTGTAAACTCAATCTTGACTAAGTTACAGTAAGTTGTTATGGACATTTTCAAGCGGAAAAACTAGTTTGATTTAAAATGATGTTTCTATTGATACAATACAACAAAATATACGATGTTAAATAATGATAAATATAAGAGAAATAAGTAGGTTGGCGTTTTTTTAATCCGAAAGACTATTAGGGTAGGGTGGTGCAAGATGACAAACGGGCAAGATAACGAACATAGTTTTTATAAAAAAGGAAAGTAGATATCTTCGGCGTAAGATCACTAATAAAATCTTCTTACTCTGAAGTTGTAACATACGTGAATAGATATCGCTCACATCAGTGCTGTCGATGTCAGAACAATAAAATTGTTTAGGAAAATATATTTATAAAAAAAGGATTTTTTAAAATTTAAAAGGTAAAACTTCATGTTTTAAGTTTTATTTACCTTTGGGAGACATATGTATCTAAACTAAATTATTATTGTAACCAGTAACCACTCAAGATAATTATTTGTTTTAATCTCTTAAAATATATTAATTATTTAAGGTGACCTCTGGGGCAAGTTGAAGGAGGAATTCGTCATCTTGTCCCATGAAATAAATTGAAGAGGGCTTACATTTAGAAGCATTGAAACAAAATCTTTTTGGTATGCAAGTGTTTGATGAAATACGTAGGTATCCGAAATAATCGCTATGCTCCTGATCCAATTATGTTTCTAATAACATCAAAAATAATTATATATCGGTACTAGTCTTTCGAGTTAAAAAAAAATGTCCACCTACTTATAAATCTTATATTTATGTTAACATTGTATAACTAGTTGTAACGCTTGAAAATGTCTTATAAACTTACTGTAACTTAGTCAAGATTTAGTTAAGACATTCGAAACTAGCCCTACACTTCAATATATCTTGAGAAACTTTTTTAAAGTTTATAAATAAAGTTTCTATACACACAATATTTTACTTTAGCTGGATGCATCAAGTTTAAGTTATTTACAGAAGTTCTAAAATTTGAAGTTATGCTGTCAGTAAAAAAATGGATTAATTTAATTTATGTATTTTACAACTTACCATTTTAGGACCATTTTAAAGTATTGTGTAGATTAACTACACTAAAAAATAGGAGCCCTTGGCCCAAAGAGGCAATATGAAATTGTCTTTGTCACAAGAGAAAAGTTCTTTGTTTACAAGATACGCCTATCTTAAAAAACCCTTAAATTTCTCTTGGACGTTTATATCTTGCTTTATCTTGTAAAAAAGATTTATTTTGTTTCAAAAGCCTTAGAATTATACTATTTAAGAAATTTAATTAATATAGGTATCATTTTTTATCTTGATGTGAGATACTATATCCCTTCGAGTAAGAGAATTTCTCTTCCCGTAAGAAAAATTTCTCTTTAAATCTTTAGTTGAAGGACTTCTCAAAAGCAATTAATGACTCAATCACGAACAGGATATAGAACCAGTATGGCTGCTGAGATGGCTTGATCGAGGTAACATTTTATGCATAAAATGAGTTTAGAATTGTCCATGTAATTCAAAAATGTGATAACATTTCAAGAATCTGCACTTTTCTTATCAACTTAACTTAAACTAACGGTTAACATAATTCAGATAAATTAACTTTGTAATTGACTAAGATATCGACAAAAATGTGTTAATGTGTTCTAGTTTTCTATACAGGATCATTCACCATTGGTAAGTAATTATACTTAGAAAAGACAATAAGTTTAATAAGCAGACTAACATTTATACAGATAAAGGATTTTTTGACTACCTTTATAATGAGATAAAAAAACAAAAACTATTAAACCCAGTATATTTGAGTTTACGTATTTTTGTTTAATTAAACTTTTGTCATGGTTACATTTTCAGTTTGTTGCACTTCCGTCTTGATATTTTTTTGGAAAATTTATGTTACTAAGTAACCCAGAAGTTAGTATTAAATTGTAGTTTTAAAAATGTAAACTGTCATTTTGGTGATTGAAATTGAAATATAAAAGTTTTAAAATGTCAATTATAAACAATACTGGAATGAGTCTAGAAACATTATACAGGTGTTTCCTTATAGCTAGAAACTGCGATGTTAATTTTTTTCTTTCAGATGTTTCTAATCGGAGCAGATAGTCCTTTGATTCGCTAATTTAACTAATTATGTATCTTTAATGATAGCGAAGGTACCAATAAAGTGCACATTATTTGGAAAACCCAATTTTAAGCTACAACAAAAAATCTATGAGGTCAAAAACAAACACTTGAGCCCAACAACTATTTTTTAATCAAGATATAATAACTTTCAACGAAAAGAGAAAGTATTTATTTCAGACTCCTAAAGAAAATTTATGGCAAGAGACTTAGGATCGCATCTGGACCTATTTAAAAGTGCCAACCTTTTGGATTAACATAAGGCGTTATGCAAGTTCGGAATTGGTTGGCGTTACAATAAGTAGATACTAATTTCGTAGTTATTACTGTATTGAGTCATAACATATCAATATAGTATAAAAACGTATAAACCTCCTTAACGATTTAAAGGAAAGGTGTGAACCGCACAAATAATATATTAAATTTTCGCTGAAAATTACGACCATCGCAGCGTTAACAGATTGCCGCACCCAAATCTCACACACGAGGTGCATGCCAGCTAATCTAAATTAGCAGAAAATCCATTTTCAGGCCTCTCCCTTTGTGAATCATCTTCGTCGAGCTCCTTTGATGAACGGGATATCAGGAATGTATGCACGTATATATGTATGTATTACATTAATATAATGGCTAAAAGGTAAACTTGGATATTATAGTTGCCTTATGGGTCTATTGACTAAAATTAAAATGTGCATATTCACCACTAATAAATATCCGAAATTATAGCATATTATTAAAAATATTTCTTAAAAAACATTAGTTTGTCAAGGTCCAAAGTAAACTAGATTCATTAATATCGTGTTTTATTTAAACTGTCGAATTACATTTTTTTACACAACAATCAGGAACATCAATAGACTAATATTTTGGTCACAATAATTGTCAAAATACACAAAACCGAAAAACTTCGTCAAAGCAACGCGATACCCCCGATATTATTATTAGGTAAACTGAAAGAGATTATTATGACCCAGAATTTATAATAGAGCAATAAAAGTGCGTTATTGAAAACGTCTATATAGGTGTTTTTATTAGCAAGCTATTTACATTAGGAAACAAATTAACAATTGAGCAATTTAAATTCTTAGGTGTTGATCATCAGTGGGATTGTATGGGAACACTAGACGTAATATAATCATAAAAAGATTAAGCATACCTTTTAGGGTGCGTGAAGGGCAACAGAAGAAATTTATATAACAAGTTTAATAATACTTTAATGTGCATAGTGGTTGGAAATATCAGAAATCCCATTCAAGTTTTAGACTGTCGAAATATTTGCTCCCCTCTGGACTTTAGAGCGGGGTTGTAGGAAGACTTTTTAGGGTCTCTATGTGGTGAGTGCACATGCTGAGTTTAAATAATTTTGGATAACCCGATCCTAACTTATTTGAATAAGATTGCGGTTGGTTTTTCATTGAAATTTAGCAGGTGGTGCTGTGGACACCAGCATTAATTGGACTTATCAATCTGTGATTCGTCATTGTCAGCGCCGATTCTGGCCCATTATGCACCAAGTAGGCATACACAGGTGGTAGCTGATGCATTTTCATAGGGATTGGGTTCCGTTTTGGAGCAGAAAATGGAAAATATATTATTACGTCCAGTATATTATGCGTCAAGAACAATGTCGGATACAGAAACGAGATATGCACAGGTCGTAAGGAAAGCTCTTACTGTAACTTGGGCATGTGAAAAATTTAAACAATTTTTGATAGGTACGCATTTTACTATCCAAACAAATCATAAACCGTTGGTACAACTTTTTGGTTCAAAACCAATTGTATAATAATAATAATAAGTCTTCCAGCTGGGATTCAGAAATTTATAATGCATCTTATGCAGTTTCCTTAATTGTAGAGTATATTCCTGGCAGAAATATTTATATATACCAGACCTTTTGTCAAGAGCACCGATATCATCTACTGATACGGGTACATATGCTTTACTCATTGACGACGTTGAATGCTTTGCAGAACACATAAGAAGCAGTTTACCTGTATTAGATTATCAATTATCAACTATTCTAAATCGAAATTTGAAAAAGTTTAAAAATCAAGCAAATCACCCTTATAATAATGATTACAGCGAATTGTAAATGTATAAAAGATGGCCCAAGTTAAGAACTCACATAATATATGAATTTCCAGAAAAAACTTTATTTTTATTTTCATTTACGAATTAATTTAAAGGACATTTTAAACGAGGTCAAGAATTAAATTTTTAACAAACGATTAAATCTATGCGGACTATACCTAATATCATAATTGCTCGAAAATAAAGACTTAAAAAAATATTACAAACCTGAAAAATAAATTTTATCAGTGGCATGACAATCTCTTATGTTTACTCGATTGCTGCCCCAATGATAAATTGGTAGATAGCGCTTGTGAGGAGACTCAGAAACCTGGCCAGTAAATCAGGGCGATCATTTTTAGCCATTCCGTATCCATAAATATTTCGGAGAAGAGGATCATGTTGAGCGGAAAGAAGACTGGGAATCCGAAAAGATTTATAGTGGAAGAAAAAATGTTTAATGATTAGAAGACAAAATATAGATATCCGTATTTTCTTAGGAAGGATAATACCACCAAACAAAATGCCATTTCTCAAAGTTAGAACTAACTCAAAAAATCACAAAATATTGTAATTCACTTGCCTGACGTACATAAATGGACAGGTAAATAGGAATTATGTAAATTTTTCGATATTTGGAAATGCTTTTCTACCGACAATACCTATACTGAATATGATTGTGTGTGAATTATAAATATTCTAACCTAATACTGAAAGGTTAAAGATAAATCAGAGAGCACTGACATTCTGTAATTTGAAGTACATTTTCGGTTTTGCTATCTGTCATGTATATACTTCACAATAACAAACCTGGAGGGTGTTATAGACGATAAATATAAAATTGTATTAATCCAGTGCTCCACCACTGCCACAACCATTACTTTTTTAAATCTATAATTAGTTTAAAATTGTTCTTTAAAAAGCGAGAAAACCGTTTTTTTTTTTCGCATTTTAACATGACAGTCGAAAACAAACTTTTTAAATATTGGAAAATTCTATCAATAATATGCGGAAGTTGGACAGGTGGATTTCCAGGAAAACCAGTTCTATTGCAATATCTCTACAATTGTTACGCTATTTTGAATCAAGTAATTTTTTTATTGATGGTACCCAGTTTTTGGATAAAGTTGTACGAGTTGATACAAACGAATAAATTATCTCAAGGTAACCTGAAATAATAAGGACCAAACATTGAAAAAAAAATCCGCCCTGTACTTGTATCATAAATAGTGACATTTTGCAAACCAACAAAATCCCCTTAAACGCTATTTCAAATGTGATTTTTTCGGAATCCACACAAAGAATTTTGTTCATATTCAGCGGCAAATATAATTATTTACAGCGAATCGAGAATCCGGTTCAGGTATCAGCCAGTGCGGAGATATTAGCGCTTGAAAAATCGATTAGCGAGATTTTGTTGGTTGGCAAAATGTCACCAATATCTATTCCAGCACGCTATTTTCACATGACCGCTTGTAGTCGCCATAAGCATTAATAAATAATTAATAAAATGTATGTTTTTAGCGCACTAACATTGCTGAGATTGTCTACGACTGAATTTCTTAGTTAGATTTATAATGTACTTGTTTACTTTTACTATGTCTCTTGCTTCTAAAAGGTAGAATTTTTAGAAGGTTTATAAACTATATTTCATGTACTGACTTTTACAATTATTTGAGTATATTCCTCGTTAGGTAATGAACACACTATTCCTAGGATTCGCGGAGAATAGGTCAAGGCAAAATATACCAAGCCAGCCATTAGGTAAAAATTTCTCAATTCGAAGCAATAAACGTTTATAAATGTAACAATACTATTATTCAAATTGAAAATATGATTATGGCGTTTAGACAATAATTTGAATTTCAAAATATTTGTAATGTTTTTGATGGAGATTTAACCCGAAATCTATTGCTTTTAATAGTTCATTACTACCTGTACAGTAAACCTATTTCTTGCCATCACTGAATTTCTCCAAATGTGAAGTAAGATTTATTTCTGTGTAGATATTGAAATGTGTTATCTTAAATTGTCTTGTTATCATGTAGGTAATGGATTTTAACTTAAATTTTCGAAATCTGCAAATAATGATGATAGTTTAAATAAATAGTCCATCTTTGAAACCCTAAATTAGGCATCTGCTACATGCCAAAATAGGTTTATAAATCCTTTATCTATCCACTTATACCTAATTGTTTAATTAAATTTTACTGGTGATATTTTGTGACTGTCAAACCTCTGTAGTATTGGTGGTAGCAATAGTTGTAGTTGTCCTCCCCTAGACACGATTGTAATCCTCTTTCTTCCGATATTACAATAACATGAGTGTCTTTGTTTTGGTGTGCGAGTCTGGTTTCTTTGTCTCTATCAGTATATCAGGAAATTTACGCACAAAAAATTGAACAAGAATAATAGGGCGAAGTTGGTTTGAGAAAAATTAAATTATCTATATTATATGTTAGATACAGCGTTTACCCCAAAAATATGGATATTTTCAGTCCCATCAATTTTAAGTTTAAAAGATTGCCTGACTTATAAATTAAAATCCTAAAGTCGAGAGAATAGAGCATCATGAGCCAAACCTGACCTAGTTTCTGTGGATAAATTATATGTATTTGGCAGTAACATGAGACGAAAATTATATTACAAAAAAACTTAGCATTCTGATAATTATTTGACAACCTCAGATAGCATCAACTGAGACTAGTTCCTTTAAAAAGTTAGTGTATCTAAAGCTATGGTATCAATCACACACAGAATTACACCACAGAAGATGATTTAGCACTTTTCTTGCGTATTCAACACAAAACTCAAAAAAAGCATTTTTAATAATAAAAAGGTTTTGAAATGGTACTTCCAAAAATTAAGAAATATTTAAAACCGTAAGTCAAATTCAGTCTAAAGAATTTCTCATTAATAAAACGCTGTTGAAAATAAAAAATAATAATACGCTTGGAAAGTCAAAAAATGTTTTATTGTTCATCATAGTTGAACCAAGAAACATTGTGAAAAATATATTTCGTTAATTTTTAAGTTTTATCAATTGCTGTTTAATTTTCGTTTTAAGTAAACATAAAGGTTGACATTCATTCTTTCAAAGTAAAAGGAGGATTTCTAAACATTTAAAATCATCTTATTTGAGATCATTATAATCCGACCCCGAAAATAAATACTAAGGATTAACGGGTAGGTATGATCGCGCTTAGAACCCATTTTATTGCAGTCATTAAATCAAAACCATTTATTGTGAAAATGACTTCACCTAGAAGAACATAAAATATACTGGACTTCAACAGGGTAACATAAATAACAAGTGGCTTAGCCACCATTTGAAATATCTGAGAAAACTTCTACTTTATATCTGGATGATGCTAATTATATTTTTAGTTATTATTTAGAGGCGAAACAAAAAACTAATATTAAATCTTGTTGATATTGTATTTTTATTGAAGCGATGGAAAATATATCAAAAATGATTTTCGTCGCCTTAATTCAAGTAAAGTGTGTTCTAAACCAGAGTAAAGGGATAAAAAATCTGATAAAATTAGCCATTGCCGAAGAATCCAAAATATATGCAAGACCAGAACCCGAGGTTAAAAAAATTTACGATGGATATGTAAAATATTGCAAGAATGTTGTCCTTGGGCTTACCTATTTAACCTATGTTGCCGGAGCTGCACTTGTATTTGTTAGTAAGTATTTTTTTCACTAACTTAAGATATCCACAGTTAATAGGATTAGTATTTTTAACCCTTTTTTTCATAATTCACCATAATTAATTATTTAAATTTATAGAGTAATGCTACTTTAAAGCTTTATTAAAGTGACATTTACCAATTTTTCCTTTATGACGGTTTTATTCTATTTAACCTTTGATTATGGACGTCATTATGTCTGAAACACGTAGAGTTTTCTTAAATTAATACTTGTTTTCCATATCACTCTACTTCAAATATAGACTATTTTTTTAGCCAATATTTTAGTTAAAGGAGATGGTACATCAAAAAATGTAAGCTTGCAAGGTGTCCTGAAATTATTCTCAGTAGTTTTCGCAAAACTTACCAGACGCTCTTCTCTAATGACCCTGTATATATATATTATTGGGTGAAATCCTTACATTTCTAAGACACGAACCGCCGATTATTAAGCTATTTAGAAATAAGCTGAAAAGTTATTTCAATTTTTATAAAAAAAAAATTAATATCGCATAAAATAATTTTTATTAATAGCAAAAGGTAAAAATCATTTTGTCACTTTTTCAATACATTTTTCAAATATGTAGAGTAATATGAAACCTATTTTTATCTAAAGTTGTTTCTATTCTAAATACCAATGTACCATTAATTGGAAATTATATCTTTTATCATTTAATTTTTTTTAGATATCTACGAAATCTATGATTATTTTAAAACAGTTCCGCCAGAACTAAGAAATGCAACGTCCAAACCTTTACCAGCACCCATGTGGTACCCTTTTGATACTAACAAGTTTTACGTTTTGCCGGTACTGCAACAATGGTTCAATGTACTGCAAACCGTCATGTACAACAGCTCAATACAAGGACTAATACACACAGTTATGATCTTCATTAAAGCTGAATTTAAAATCTTGGAATATGATTTAATTAATCTTGGTACCAAATCGGCGAAGAGGAAAGAGCAAGGAGAAAATAATAAAGATCCTAATTTGATCATATTGACGTCACTTTGTGGAAAACATCAACAACTCATTGAGTAATTTTCTTTTATTCATGAATTGTCATACAATTCGCGTCAAGCCGTCACAGGGAAAAGGGGCGCATCCCCCCTCCTCTCTCTTTTTTTTTGTCCTAGAATAACAGCATTTTCACGTTGGTATCCAAACATTTTACAAACATTGTAGTTTAGAAGGTACTGATTTGTTTTGGAACTCATTTTCCCAGTCCTTGAACGTCAATGGTAGCATTTCACTCTCGGCTTGAGAGACCGAGACCTTTAAGGGTTAAGGGTACTAACAAAGTGAAGCGGCTACGCGCTGGGCGCGTAGCTCGACGGCGTTCTGTTATGTTTGTACTCTAGTTAGTCGCGCCTGACCCCCGCCTTGAACCAACCACCAACCAATAAATTCTTAGTCTCGGTCTAGCAAGCTGAGAGTAAAATACTAATCAATAGTTTTTACCCGAAGACGACTGGAGATACTTATTAACATTCTAATCTAAAACAAATAAAGACAATGCAAGTCCAAAACTCTTCTACATTTCATCAATCAGATTGTTCAGATAGTAATTCTAATCAAAAATCTTATATACTATGAGGAAGAGGGGTTTGCGATCGATTGAAATAATGAGTTTCATTTTTTTCTTGCACAAATGGAAATGGTTGTCATAACAAGTTGTATACTGAAATTAAGTAAATAAAGGATTTATCTGACCTGTAAGCATGGCAAATACCCATGTTTAGTCTAGTAGTCTATAGGGGAATTGGCTTCAATGTAACTGTTCACTCCCTTTCTTTTCTATAGTATCATGTGAAAAATTTTTAGGAAATCAATAATTTTCTAAGTGGATAGTACTACACATTTTTTGGCCCTTTAATGTTGACTGTTGTTTAATATAGATCTCAATATTTTCCTGACTCTTAGCAGGTTTTGGTTTATAATCATAATCTTCAAACACAGTTTCTCTAAATCCTCGTCGTCGTCTGCACTGACAGAAACAACACAAAACTGAACAATACAGAACTGCTTTGCAATAGCTATACAAGCTACATTACAACTATTGATGCATTTACAAGAAACTTTCAAGTATTGAAGAATTTTAGTAGTAAGCATGCACTAACTCTTATAGAGCTGCGTGTTGTATAGTGAGATTAAGCATTAACCCATTCTTTGAATTTCTCAATCCCCAAGTCCAAAGCTGATTTTTCGTATTCATACCATAAGTGAATTTGGTTGTAAGTACGGAATAAGTTCAGACTTGTTTGTCTTTGGTAATGATGTTATATTTGGTAAACTTTTAGCAATAGATTGTATGAAACAGTGGTTCAATCAATTTATTCAATGACTTACAGAAGAATATACAATAATTGTTGTTTTACTTTATTCATTTTCTTTTCGCCTACTAAAATTCCTAATTACCAATTTTGTGATTTGATTCTTTACATGCAGTGTTGACAGTAAAAGTAATATAATAATTCATAAAAATATAATATATTATTGAAAAATCATTTCTAAAATGTAATACTAATGTAAAATAATATAATATAACATCTTGGCTCATCCGAAAAATTTATATTTTTGATTAAATTATAATCATATTACTTATTCGTGGTAAAAATATTCAATGTTTAATAATATTTGAATAAAATTAAAAATTTGGCCACCATCGATCACTGGGGCTACTAATTGTTCTCCGTGGAAGATGAAAAAACTAATATTTTTAATCCTCTACAGAAATTATTGATCCTTAGAAACATTTTAAAATTTCTAGGGAGGTTTGGAATACAACATAATTATATGGGCAGTTATAATATAAATCTTCTGCGAGAGAAGCTTATTCTATCATTAACTGCTTTATTTCCTCATCATTTAGATGTAGATAATCATGATTATCGAATATGGTTTCAGCAGGATTAAGTGCAAAATATTCAACAATATTTGAACGACCTTTTTCCTAACCAGTAACTTTGAGTGGCCGACAAGATCGCCAGCTCTTAATCCCCTTGATTATTGCTCATTGTATATTTATTTTAGGTGGTTGAAAGACTTTAATGATTCTATTAAATATCTGCTACTATTAGAGTATTCCGTTAGTTCTATGATGCTTGCGTCTACCTTAATTCAAATTGTATTTGTAAGTAATGCCCTAAATAAAGTAATAATAAAATTATTAAAAAATATTATTTTTAGAGAGTAAAGGTATTTTTTAACGTACCGTTTCTATTCTTATGTGTAGTACAAATTTACGTCCTTGGTTGGAATGCAAATGAAATTATTTTACAAGTAAGTTAAAAATAATACAAGTTGTAGTTTAGTCCGCCAACATACACTGCGCTGCGTTCAAATTATGAAATTTATAAAAAATATACAATTTTCACCAAAATTCGATAAATCTATTCCATTCTTAGTTTATTAGGTAGGCGCATTTGGACTACTTAGTACAATGTATTTAACTTTGTTTAGAACTGAACGATTACAACTATTTTTAAAGTATTTATCTGGGCTCTCGTCCATAGAACACAAGTTGAATGTATAAACTTTTTTTCAGTATTAACACATATTACTGAAATAATTTCGATAACTATTCAGGTTTTTAAATAAATAATACCTACAAATTGCCAGTCGCGAATGAAAAGTCCCGATGAGCCATTGTAGATACTTCACACAGCAAATTATAAGTTTTTTAAAATCCATATTATTTTCATACCTCCAGACTAGTGGGGTAGACAATGGTATATAATTAAATATAAAGAGTATCAATGATATGAGACATAATTTCGTATTTGGCTTAACTAAATAATTTTGAGGAAGTAGTCCATTCTTAAAGTGGAGTTAATTTATAGGAATAAGTAAAAACATAAGATTAAATGGAAGTAAACATCGATGGAGCTCTCATCGCGCCATGAAAGATAAAAAAAATGATTAATGATTTAAAATTGGTATACTTAGAGACTCGAGGCTGTCTTGACACTGACCGTAGGCAAAGGTAACAGTGGCAAGAGGGGGCCCGTTTGGACAGAGAAATATAAGAAAAATGGGTCCAGAAAACTCATCCCGAGGAAAACAAAAGTGGTGTGGAAAGAAAGAAAAATTATTTATTTAAGAATTCTATAAAGGATAATTGGATGTACCAATTATATTGTAGATATTAATCTTAAGTTAAAGTTCCCCCAACTTTTCCATAATTTTTCTTTTTTTCTTTCTTTCCACACCACTTTTCTTACTCTCCCCATGTTTTTCTCGGGATGAGTTTTGGACCCATGAGTCTCCATTTTTCTTATATTTCTCTCTGCCCAAACGGGCCTCCTCTTGCCACTGTTACCTTTGCCCACCGTCAGTGTCAAGACTTAGTCTCGAGTCTTTAACTCTATTGTAGTTTACTATCATTTTTATGTTATTGTTATGTTTTTAGGTTACGTTAACCATTTCTTCTTAGTTCCACTTCTCGTACTATACAATGATGTTTCTCGAGTCGGCGCTTGCGCGATGCCCAGTAGTTTTGGCTGCAGGTAGAGTCTAGTTATCTGGACACGATCATTAGTTATGAGGAGATAAGAGAAGATCACAATACATCGTGTTTGGCGCTAGACATTTTACTGTGTTACATCGAAGGTCGTTTTATTTTCACTGCAACGCAATCCGTATGTCCCGTTGATGTGGTTTGCTTATGGAAAAAGAAAAATTTTCACACACATTTAATGTGTGCGTGACCCAAAGAACCACACATTGATATTGGCCCGTCAAAATTTTACTCAGATTTTCTGTGTTATACAGGGTGATTCCTAAGTTGATACTTTTTTTTAGCTATGTATAGAAGGCATTAAAATAAACAACATTTTCAATTACGTTTTTTCAAAAAACTTAAAAATAGGCGTGATAGAGAGGTCAAAAATCTAATTGCGGGTCTGGTTATCAAAACGTAGTCCGCTATACTTTATGTTGTTTTCTTATCTCTTATTAGACACACAATTTACGGGTGGTGTTGAGCAATCCGCTGCGGTGTGTTTTTCTTAAGCAAGTTAATTTTTGTTCATCTTCTTCTGGTTCTATAGTTAGTTTAGTTTCCGACAGTCGGAAACACTATCTCTTCTACTCGACTCACTCAGAGAATAGCCAGCAGATTTCCTCATCATATAATATTTCATTCCAAATTTTTTGTATTTCTTTTTGCTCTTATTCGGAAAACGACATTATGAAAATTGTAGACAAATAATCTAGACAAGAATACAACAACGACTAACCGTTGCTTTACGAAACAATTACACGTCGCGGAATGATCCAGTTAGTCTATACGTGTTGAAACACAAGTACTTACAGTGATATCTTATTATAGGTACAGTGTAGTGTAGTTTAGCGTCAATTAAGTGAAATTTGGTAGTTTTCCACAAAACTATAGTACTTAAATGTTGTACAACATAAATTTGACACATATAAAAAACTCCACATAACATTTATCATACACAGTGAGTTTCTTTTGCTTTTTTAAACAACATTGCGAAAAATCTTTACTTGGCTTACTTGTAATCGGAACGGGAGTTGATTTTCTAAAAGGAACGCTCAAGTCAGCCGTTGGCTTTGCTATGCTAATTATTAGCAATTAAAAGAAACTCAAATATTATGTCGGATTAATTGAGATTTTAATTAATTCGGGTGCTCAACTGGAGATGTATATCTTGCTAGAAAGGGTTTAGAAAACCCATTGATTAGTCCAGAACCGACACTCACAATCCTACAGAATGTCATAAAGCGATGAATCAGAAGGGAATACGAAATATGCTGGAGAAATAGAGAGGGATTGAACCATAATAAATCTTTCATTGGGATCTAGACCCGAAACTAACAATACATCTACTTCTGATGAAAAGAAATCAGTTGAGTATCACCAATTATTGTATTTTGACAAGGCACAAGGTTATTAAGAAGCACTTGCGTCTAATACAACTGTTACTGTACAACAGACATGCAGACTATGCAGTTAAGGTAGGAAAACGGCACAGAACAAAAGTTGCCATTACAAGTCACCCCCAAAGTTGACCTGCAGAAACTAGTGGAAGTAATTGGGATTACTGAATGGGTATAATAACTAAACACAAAGTACATCCGGCACTTGGACGGACACTCGGAAGAAAAAAAAATTGAAATAAAAGTCTTAATTAATTATAAATTATCAACAAAAAAGCAAAAATATAATTACAGTTAAAAACAATTACATAATAATAAGGTAAGACGAGTAAAACATACAAAAACGTTTAATGTTCCCAAATTTCTTATTGCCAGTATTTATTAAGTGGTGCAAAAGACATTTTTGTTCATTCGGCTTTTGCGCTATTCACGAACGCTGATATAATTATTTAAAAAATGGTTGCATGTGCATCACTATATATCATCAGTAGTATTTAATTAATCATACAATTATGAAAAATACAGTTTAATTATGCTCATTTATACATTTTTTGTAAACATGACTTAATCATATTGCCGTATTTGGAGAAACTCAGTGACAGCAAAGAGAACAAATGGGTATATTTGTGTATGCAACAGTAAATTCTTAAGACAACTGGGAGTGCTTGCCAAGAAAGGATGTTTCAACGAGGATCTAATTCAACTTAACTATTTTCCGAGTTCGATTCTCGGAGTGGGCATACGCACAATAAAAAAAGGATGTCCGAAATTTAGTGGATTTAAGAAAGCCGGGAAGAGTGTAAAATAACCGGGCCTGATGAGATCGGACATCGCGTAAGGAGCGGAAGAAGTTACACACTCCCCAATCGGCAGGTCATGCAATGGCATTAAACTTAATTAATAACCTTGGGGGTGTCGCATGACTGACGATCGTGGTTCGGAACCCACGTTAAGCTGTAGGTTCAAAGAATAAGCTGGCTGAGTGCTGGAAAAGACAAGTGGCAATCAGTAACCCAAAATACACATTATTAAAGTAAAATATAATACAAAGTAAATATGTAATGTAAATATATATATAAAGTAATAAATAACAAACAAAAGTCCAACACAAATATATTATTTTTTGAAGATATTCACGACTATTGTACAAGATCACAAAAAAACATTTATCAAGAGAATGTTCGAACGAACAAGGGTTTATTTAACCCTATATACCAGGCGGCTAATGTATATAATAAACTACCTGAAAATATTAAAAGTACAAACACAGTTACAAAGTTTAAAAAAATGTTGACTAGATATTTAAAATAGTAGAAGTTAGATATATTTATTATATAATTATATTATTTTATGCAAGTGGTTCAAACTAGAGTTTATTCACTGTTGTCAAAAATTTGTTATTATCCTTGTTACCAGTGTCTAGAACACTGTTTAAAGGATTTGAATGTTTATTGTTCAGGTAATCTTCTTTTAGAGTTCAACAGAATTATGTAACGCATTGTATAAATGTAAATGGTACGAACAAAGCAAAGAGGCAAAAATAATTGTACACCTCATGATGACCAGATGCCAGCGACCTCTGACATTATCCATTGGACCATTTGGTGATATGGACTTAGCTGCATCTATATCGGTAGGTGAAAATTTTAGATAATTCGAAAATCAAATGTTGTTAAGAGTTAGATGAAGTGACGCATTCGCAATTTCATATCCTAGATACTTTATCCCACGAGCGGCCAAATACTCGCCTTTGAGTTACTATATACAGGGTTATTCCTAAGTTGATTTTTCTTTTTTAGCTGTGTATAGAAGGCATTAAAATAAACAAGATTTTTAAATACCTTTTTTAAAAAAATTTAATAATAGGCATGATATATCAAAACGTAGCCTGCTATACTTTATGTTGTTTTTGTCTTATAAGTCATGCAATTTACGGGTCGGTGGTCAGTTATTTATTTAGCAACCCGCTGCGGTGTGTTTTTGTAAAGCAAGATAATTTTCAATTGGTGACACGTGAAAATGGTAAAATTTGAAAAAACCTAGTAGATTTGGTGTTAATTTACTGTGAGTATCGTTAAAGTGCCGCCGCTGCTTTGAGATTATACGCAGAACGCTTTCCCTTACGGGCTTATACTAGACCCAGAAGTTTTCTAAATGTTATTCAACGGGTAAGTTAGGCAGGACCGTATTTGATCCATAGTGTAATAAATGGATGTAAGTAGGTACCTTATTTTTAAGTTTTTTGAACAAAGGTATTTAAAAACGTTTATTTTAATGCCTATCTATACACAGCTAAAAAAGAAGTATACACTTAGGGATCACCCTGTATACCTGCATCTTAAAGTATGTGTAGGTGGATGTAAGACAGGGTGTGAGATGGTGTGTGTGTGTGTGTGTGTGTTAGCAACACTGTGCGTTTGGTATTCCTCTTTGGCTGACTTCTAACTTCAGAGACCTGTGTGTTCGGCATGGGAGACCCTGCCGGTAGTGACCTACCGCCGAATAGCTCTCTGAATCAATGAAGCTCAGAAGCCCCACCGGTGCAGCGCACCGGATATTGGTGTTTTAACTCGTTCCGTCCGGTCCTCAAAAATTATATTTTGTAATACTTCAGAAACTTTTTGTAGATTTTAGTAGCGGATCCAAGTTTCTGCGTCTTTCGAGATTTGCTAAGCTATTTTCTTGGAAAGTGAAAAAGTATATATCAGCCATTCTGTGATTGTACCTCGGCTCGGAGGGAGAACTGCTTTTCTCCTCCCTCAAAATCCATGCCGTGTAAATTTTATATAATAAATTAATTGATTCAGCCGATACTAGGTGGAAATCCACAACTATTATATTATAGGATACAGTAAAACAAAGTTGAACTTGTAAATTTCCACTATATTAAAAAGAAGAAACATAACATGTTTCGCTGCACGGCAGCTTCGTCAGATGACAATGTGAAATAAGATGTAAAAGGTATAGATTATTGACAATGTAAATAAAAACCGTGGGAGGGTTAAACGCTAGGAAAAACCCAAAGAAAGGGTCGGTATAATTCAATTAAGTAAAATGATGGGTTTTTTCAACCATTGTTAGGTATACAATTATCAACAGAATAAGTTTAACAAAGGTGAACTATTTAAATCTAATTGATCATTAAGTAACAGGTCCGTATTCTTAAGTTTATTAATTTCGACAGACTCTAACAAATTAAGTTTTAAGCCCTTATTTTCTGTATGTAAGATTTTAAAAGATGGATCAAAATTATGTTGGTTGTTGAGCAAATGGTTAGCGTAGTTTGAATCGGTTTTATTTTTAATAAAACTATTATAATGTTCGTGTATTCTTTTGTTGAAGTTTCTCCCTGTTTGACCTATGTATGTTTTCGGACAATCCTTGCAGTTTAATTTGTAGATACCAGAATTTTTATTTTTATCACTTTTGGTTTTATTGTTTTTAATAAATTTACCTAAAGAGTTAAACCCTTCCGCTTGATTATTTTTTTTTCAGACTACCAAACTGGCTTACACATTTTTATCCCTTTTTATGTAAAGAAAAGACAAAATCTGCGATATAACTGGAGTGAAAACAACAAATAATGACTACTATTATAGATTAAACTATTTATTTATTTTCATATTAGGACAGATTGCACCAAATTACCTATTGCTATTACTTAGTACCTTAAGTTAAGGGGCTTTAGCTTTAGAACCACCTTTCGCAAGGAAACTAAAATTTAATAAAGTGTTGCCGACTACTAGAAAGCTCAAAAGTCGTATCTAAAGTGAGTACCTATACTTTTTTAAGTGTTTAATTTTTTAAGCTTCATTTTATTCAATAAAAAAATACATAAATTTAAAAATAATATAAGCCTTTCAAATTTTACAGTTTTTTTTGTCTAAATTCTATGTTTGTAATACTATTAAATTATTATATTTATCATAGTAGCCTTGATAAAAAAAATTAATTTATTATTCAAGTCTGCCATATTGCCAGGAAATTTGTTTTCTGATTTTTTTTATAATATTGAACAAATATGGAGTAAGATAATTTAAGTTTAACTGCTCCTAAATTAAGGGATTTTGCACATAAGTCATTAAATCAACTTGTACCAGAGAAATTCTGGAAGGAAGGAAGTTTTAACTAATCCTGTTAACGATTCATTATCTGTGTCTGTGATAGCTCTTTTCCTTTATCTGTAAGTTCGTTGTCGTACTGATGAAGAAAGTTGTGATCATGCTTGCAGATCCTTTGTTTTACGCGCACCTATGTATTGCCACCACCTTCTGAATTAAAAAGTGCTAAAGTATTGCTAACATCGTCTATATCATATAAAACACATTATTACTACCTTCATTTCTCTATCTTTATTATCGGTAATATTAGTTAAGGCTGTCTTACTATCGTTCATTACCAGAGCTTAAAATAGCGAATTTATGATTGTACCGAATTGTATAACATTTCCTTAGGCAATAGAATATATTATAGAACCTATTGTTTTATTTATTTCATCCTGAAATTATTCTTTTCAGGACGCTCAAAAAGCAGCACTAGTCAGTCGAATAAGTGTAATTGAACGCCTGGTTTAATTTTCTCCACTATAATAACCTGCTGGTGTACATGGGCCTTTACCAAATTAATATCGTAATAGATTTCTCATGATATAAAATTTTAAAAAAATATGTTTTGTAGTTTTCCAAAAAGTTCCAACGAAAACTCGCATTGGTATAAAATTATTTCCTGTTTATTATCCTACCTACTTTGACGCTAGTTTTTGTCTACTTACGAAATGCAATTATCCAAATGACGTGCGGATTTACTGATTACTGTTGATCGTTTTGTTTTTGCTTAATAACAGCTCACTCTGCGGGTATCCTCTCCCTTGTAATGGCGTTTCGTGCTTAAAGGTCGTTTTTGCGTTCCAAAAACACGAATGGGCTCTTTGCTTTTAATGATGTAAGATTTATTTTGAAAAACAAAAAGATTATATTATATTGTAAAAAGTTGATTAAAAACTTTTATGCGCAGCTGTAATATATTTATATACATAGATCTTTCCATAGCTAATATTAAAGTTGCGTTTAATCTATTTAAAATAGTACTTTAACCTCCAGGATCAATTAAATGATACCTTAACAGCAATAATAGATTACAAAAATTATTTTTAAGTGAAAAACGAGATTTTGATGGTAATAGTTTGGCTATGGCCTCTGACGCTTCAGCTTGAATATCGTGTGGTAACCGTTGATCGTTATTACTCATTTTTGCTTCCAAAACCCGCACTGCATGACACCGCACTGACTACTCAGTATTCACCTGAGGACGACTGGAGATGCTTACCAGTTAAAACGTTGCGATTCTAAACAAATAAAGACAATGCAAGTCCAAAACTCTACTGCCGTTTAAGAAACGTCATTGTCTCCAACCTTTAAACAAACATCCGTTCTGTTACCAAATTTTTAATAGGATCTACCTAATAAATGTCCCTTGAAAACAGTCCAGGCATTTGATACATGAAACCTTCATAATTAAAAGTATTTTTTACGTCACATTCGCACACTTTTCACTAACTCTATAGCCTTGGCCATAAGTAGTCGATGTTTTGCAAAACTAAGACTTTTTAGATGAAAGTGACATTGCATGATTTAGAGACATAGCTCGCGGGTTGTAATCTTAGAAGGAGTTTCAAGTATCAAGCCCCTAAATATAATAATAATAATATACAAAAGGTCCTCATTAATATGTCCAATCTCATATAACAAAGAAATTTAAAATTCATAGCCGCAGAAACCAGATAAGCGTATTTGCAAGCAGACTTAAAATTGTAAAGAAAACATTTGAACAGCTCAAAAAACGGCGCTTGAATTTTCTGCTTATTGCGTCTGTAAGCGGGCTTACATTCTGGAAAATGTGCTCGTAATTTTTTCCATTATGCCAAGCAAAATTAAATAGTAAGTCAAATGGACACGAAATAAGAAATACATGAAGGCTCAGATTAGGGAAATTAAATATTTTTAATAAAAAATTGTTTCGAGTATCTAATAAATATAATATAATAAGACTGCAACACATGGGAATTTTGTTATTAGCGGCACATAGGAAGGGGCAAGGTGGGGCGGTTGCCTCCCCCCCCCCTTAGTGACCACTTATTCTTTACAGAGCTCTTTTTATCAGAGGTGAGAAATGACGAGAATTTTTTTTAAATCACTTTCGATAAGAACAGCGGAGGCTTTTTTTAAATAGTCACAGAAATTTTAACGTTTTTTTTCCTTTTTTTTTTGTCGGAGCCTATTAATTGGCCAAAATCTCAAACGAAAATGAGACAATACTGTTTGGGGGCCTGAATTCTGTAAATTAACGTGTTCTTGCATGTAAAGCAATTTAACAACATGATCTTTTGTAGATAAATCATAGGAAACTTTTGTGAAGGGTAACTCTGAATGAGATAAACGCCCTTCACTCTATTATTTTCATCGTTGAATGGCGCCCATTGTGCCAATTATCCTGACGTAATAAGAACATTAGATTTAAAATCTTGAATTTGTTTTGCAAAATAATGACATTGAATACATTTAACAATAACATTTAATAATGACAACAATTTGTCAAATAACAAGGGACCTTTAAGCTTTTCTTTATTGTTCAAACAATTATTATTGACAAGTCGGAGACAATTTCTTTGCAGACGACAAAATCTCGGAAATCTTGCAAAATGTCCATTGCAGCTGATGTTTGAAAAGAAATATTCGTAACTAGTTCTTGATTTGGTGAAGCCATTTCACATGGTAGAGAATTATTTCCACTACACTCTAGTTCTGAGTTATACAAAAATAGAAAATAAAAAAACTGAGGACCATTTCACCATTGTTCACAACGTGATAAGCAAATGGGTCTAGAATGCGTGATATATGGTCTGCTGGATTTTCAGCAAATGACACATAATTCCATTAAAAATTAGTAGTTACTTCCTGGATTTCTGAAACGCGATTAGACATAAAAATATTGTCCACCTATCTGGATTACTATTTAACCAACACAAAACTATTTCAGTAATTGCTCTACATAGAGTCCTAATAAAGACGAAATGGCCGTCATTGCCTACCTACTCTCCAGGGAACCTATTTTTTTGGTCATCATTGTATATTTTAATATAAAAGACAGAGGCACAACGTTGTACACTTGCCGCTAACTCTTTTTTCTATTTTATTATTACGGACACTAAACTACTACTACTACTACTACTACTACTACTACTACTACTACTACTACTACTACTACTACTACTACTGTTGACAATCTAATGACCCTAGTAAGACAGAATCCGGAGGAAGCGATAATTCTGGGAGACCTAAATATAAAATCGCCCCGCTGGGGGTCTCCGATAACCGACAACCGAGGAGAATTCTTTATTGAATGGATGGACGCTCTAGACCTGGTTACACATAACAAAGGAGACAGGCCAACTTTCGTAAGAGGACAAAGCAAGTCCTTTATCGATGTTACTTGCTCAACACAAGGAATAGCTAAGAGCATCATTAATTGGAATGTGTTGGAAGATGAACCAATTAGCGATCATAGTTTTATCCTCTTCGAAATTAAAGGCCAAAGAAAATCCCGTAGGCAAGAAACAGAGCGGCAAAAGATATTCTTTAATAGGGAGGCTTTTCATGCGGATCTAAGAGAGAGGACAGAAACAGTCAGAAATGCAGACCAAATAAGCGCCAAGGAATTTATGATAGTACTGGACTCGGCATACAAAAAGAGCTGTATAACTCGCAATAGATTAAGAAACATACAAGTACCATACTGGTGGAGCGCAGAAATAGAAGAGAAGCGACGAGAATGCATAACTTCCAGGCGAATACTTACACGCCAAAGAGTGCTGATACCTCCAAATGAACCAGGTGGGCAGGAATTACGAGAAAGATACAAAACTAAACGAAAGGAACTTAGAAAACTTATAAGCACGGCGAAAGTAAAGCATTGGAAAGATCTTTGCAAAGAACTAGACAATAACCTATGGGGAAATGGATATAAAATAGCTGTAAAACATCTCAAAAACCCATCCACCCCCTATAATATATCACGAGAGAGAAAACTGGAAATTGTGGCAGATTTGTTCCCCTCCAAAGATGATAAATGGGACCGTGGAAGGGTGGTCCGAGGCGTAGAGAACTTCACCAGAGAAGAGCTAGTTGCTGCAGGAAAACGAATAAAAAACGGAAAAGCGGCAGGTCCAGATAATATCCCACCTGAAGCTGTCAAAGAAATGATAGATACTGTGCCAGATTTTCTTCTGGCAACTCTTAATCGACTACTCCAGGAACAAGAGTTTCCAGGAATATGGAAGATTGCAAGGGTATGTCTACTGCTAAAAAGTGGAAAACAAATGGAAAGTACATCTGCCTTTAGACCCATCTGTCTTCTCGACACCATGGGCAAACTGTTTGAAATCCTCATAAGGGAACGACTGGAAAAAGAGCTAGAAGAAAAAGGAGGACTATCCGATGACCAATTCGGATTCAGGAAAAAAAGATCCACAGTCCAAGCTGTAGAGTCTGTAGTTAACGTAGCCAGACAAGCGACAGAAAAATGGTGCGTCCTAATAACGCTGGACATTAAAAATGCCTTTAATACAGCAACGTGGAGTTACATTATCCAGGAACTCAAAAGAAGGAATATCTCGCAATATATTATAAATATAATAGAGAGCTATTTCACAGACCGAAAACTGAAGATTGCGGGCGTGGAAAAAAGTATGTCAGCAGGAGTCCCCCAAGGATCAGTACTTGGACCAATTCTATGGAACATCCTCTACGATGGCCTCTTGAGACAAAATCTAGGAGATAACATCAGAAAGATATGTTTCGCGGACGATTTAGGTATTTTGGTAAAAGCAGAGGACGACGAATTTCTCATCCTCAGGGTAAACGAGGCGCTAAAGAGAATAGATAGATGGCTTCAAAAACATGAATTGGAACTGGCTCCAGAGAAAACAGAGACAGTTATTCTTAAGGGCGGGAGAAACAGAGCACATATTACCTTTGAAATAAGGCGAGTAATAATAACACCGAGACAAACACTTCGATATCTGGGAATAGTTTTAAGCACATATGGAACCTACACAGAACATTTAAATAAGAGCATTGAAAAAGCAGAGAAGAGACTGGCAGCACTGTCCCAATTGATGCCTAATATAGGTGGCCCAAGTAGCTGTAAAAGAAGGGTCCTGAGTGGAGTACTTCATTCGATACTCCTATATGGAGCGCCGGTGTGGTATGAGACCATGAACGTTAAAAGACAACTAGGAAAAATGACGCGAATACAGAGAAGAATTCTTATAAGGGTCGCGAGCTCATACCGCACTGCATCCACGATAGCCCTTCAGGTGATCACAGGAATCACACCAATACACCTGCAAGTAGCTGAAAGAAGACGTATATACACGGCAGAAGGGGAAAAATCTACCATCAAGAAAGCTGAAAGACAAAGAACACTAGATACGTGGCAAGAGGAATGGGACAATAATGAAACGAAAGCACAATGGACCAAAAGAATAATACCAAATATACAGCCATGGATGGAATGCCAACACAGGAACATAGATTACTATACCACCCAATTTCTGACAGGACATGGATCATTCCAAAGCTACCTTAGTAGAATTGGAGCAGCGGAAAATGGAAACTGTATATATTGTGGAGATGAAGATACCCCAGAGCACACAGTATTTGTGTGTCCAAGATGGACGATATACAGACAAGAAACTTACCTGATCTTGGGCCTAGAGCTAAACCTAAACAATTTGGTGGCAAATATGCTACACAGTGAAGAGAGGTGGCGGATCATACAGCATTTCCTTAGATGTGTAATGGAAAAAAAAGAAAAGGAAAGAAATGAAAGGCAAAGAGAAAATAGGAACCCATAAATACGACAAGTAAGACGTAAAACGGAAAATAGATTCAACAAGAGACCACCCAGCAGTTTGAAGTATGCTAAACCAGCAGTTCCGAGGTGCTTGGGTGCGAGGAAAGAGAGGGAAGGGTTTAGTCGGTAGGCATGCTCCTGACAGGGCATGAATCCGACACTCTGCAGGCACATAAGATCCACTCGCCTGCAGGTCTTTTTGAAGATTCCTAATCCTCCATAAAAAAAAAAAAAAAAAAAAAAACTACTACTACTACTACTACTACTACTACTACTACTACTACTACTACTACTACTACTACTACTACTACTACTACTACTACTACTACTACTACTACTACTACTACTACTACTACTACTACTACTACTACTACTACTACTACTACTACTACTACTACTACTACTACTACTACTACTACTACTACTACTACTACTACTACTACTACTACTACTACTACTACTACTACTACTACTACTAC
The DNA here is from genome assembly GCA_935413205.1 of Polydrusus cervinus. Taxonomy (NCBI): domain Eukaryota; kingdom Metazoa; phylum Arthropoda; class Insecta; order Coleoptera; family Curculionidae; genus Polydrusus; species Polydrusus cervinus. The sequence goes on along the minus strand of OW284513.1, from coordinate 72,576,306 downwards.
TACTACTACTACTACTACTACTACTACTACTACTACTACTACTACTACTACTACTACTACTACTACTACTACTCCCCCCCGATGGTATCTCCGGTTTGTCGTACCGGGGGGGCTAGCGTGCTTCAGTGATCCCAAGAGCTATGTCGGCGGTAGCGTAGCTACTGGTAGGGCCTCCCATGCCGAACAGGTCGAGGGTGAGGAGCCAGACTAAGAGAGATACCGAAGAACGGACCCCAAGCTTAAGGTGTAACACCATCGTGCCGAGGAGCTGCGTGACACAGGGGATAAGGTGTGTCGCAAGCGATGCCTGGAGGAAGTGGCTAACCGAAGGGGATATTTAGCCTTGGTATGGTAAGGGCGCACTGCCATGCTGGACCGATATAAGTCGTCCCAACTCGTGGGAATTAGTATGGATGAACCTAAAAAAAAAGATACAGAGAAACAGAAGCAAGGAGAAAATAAAGGAAAACAACTTGGAAAAGAAGACGAACAACTGTTTGAGGCCCCATTTAAGCGTAGTGGAAAACTGTCAAGATCACCAGTGAGACCTAGAAGCCACTCTGTGGCGGACATAATATCCGACGAAAGACGTTTTAAGAGACCCCGGGAGGACACTCCCCCAAAAGAAAAAAAATGACAAATCGGAGAGCACAAGGGACCCCTCTATAGGACAAAAAATACAAAAACTCATTGACCAGGCCCATATCGAAATCGGTAAGATGACCACAGTGATACAAGCTATACCAAACACAAAAAAAGAGATTAAGGACGCAATAACCAGAATGTATAGTATAGTAGCTCAACTAAAAGGCACCAGTATTAGACAATGGCTAGAGGCAGGGGACAACCTAGAATCTGCTGAGGACCCAAAAGGAAAAGCCGAAGGTCTTATGCAAACGGAATGCCCAAAGGTTACTGCCGAGAAGGGTTCGCAGACAATAGAAACGGCAGGGTCTGCAGAAATGGCAGAAAGGAATAAAATTAAAAAAAAACTCTCTACCATCCGCTCACTAGCAGAGTTTCACGAACTAGCGGAAACTAAATGGCCCGAATGTGTATTCGATAAGGTATCTATGGAAGAAGGTAACCCACTCGCACAACGCACAGAAGATGACCTGGCTGTGTATGTGGAGGATACCAAAATGGAAAAAGGAATCGGTAGGACATTTAGAGAAAGATACCCTGAATTGGCCGACTTAAAGAACCCTGGGGTATCCTACATAGTCACTACAGTCAAGATGCCTACACTAGATAGGGAAAATAATTCCAGATATATATTCAAAGTACTACCGGAAGACACTACAGAAGAAGGAAATAGAACAGAAATTATGATCAGGGCTTTATACAAGCTTAAAAAAGCTGCTATAGAGAATAATAGGACACGAATACATATACCCATACCCGACAGTTATACCCCGGATTACATGAGAAAGTGCCTGGAATATATATTCGAGGATACAAGCATTACAGTAGCTTTACACATACCAAAGCGTATGAAACAAGAAACTGTAAATAAACAGCACGAAATGCCAGATGGACAAATTACCCAAGGGAAGCACAAGAAAGATACCAGGTCAAGGACAACAGGTGCAATAATTATCTCATCCGAAGGAAAAACATACGCAGAACTGCTTAGGGAAGTCAAAACAAACATAAAACCAAATGAAATAGGAGTAGAAATACAAAATGTCCGGAGAACTAGAAACGGAAATATGATCTTGACGATAGAAGGAGGGCGAGACAAACTAGAACCACTTAAAATGTCCATTGAAAACAAGCTCCCGAACATCTCGACCCGCACTACAGAACAGAGACCTAGAATTTTTCATATATACGACATAGACCCAGTTACTACAAAGGATGAGGTTAGAATCGAGGTAGAAGCAGCGCTAGAGGCGCCAAATAGTAAGATCGAGGTGAGATCTATGAGACCCTGCGGAACAGAAAATCAAGCAGCCACGGTTGCAGTAGATCAGGAATTAGGGGAGAAATTAAAAAAGCTTAGATTCATCAAGATTGGATGGTCCTCTTGCAGAGTAAAGGAACGAGTATCGGTGGGAAGATGTACAAACTGCCTACAATATGGACATTCGAGTGGAACCTGCAAAAGAGACTGCCGTGCAAAACTATGCTATAATTGTGCGGAGGAAGGGCATCAGGCAAACCAGTGCAACAAAGCACCATACTGTTTCGACTGTAACAAAAAAGAGCACAAGTCTGGAACCGCTAAATGCCCAGTTTACCAAAAACTATTAAGGGAAGCCAAGATCAAAAATAACTAGAAATGGAGGGAAGGAATACTCAAATGGACAGAAATAATAAGCAAAACCAGGGAGTCAAAATACTACAAGGGAATACTGACCGAGGTCATTCAGCAATGGACCTTGTCCATAAATTTGCGGAAGAGAACAGTGCCGATATAATAATTATGGCCGAACCACATATAAAGTCAGCAATAAATGGAAACTGGTTTACTGATAAAAAAGTAAACGTGGCCATAAGCGTGCCAAACAAAAATATTAACGTCCAAAATGCAGGAACGGGAGATGGCTTCGTTTGGATAGAACTAGACAGAATGATAATCTATGGATGTTATATATCTCCAAATATCGACTTAACTCAGTTTACTGCATACCTCATGGAGCTAGGACAACATATAGAAAGCCGCGAAAAGGAAATTATTGTTGCAGGGGACTTTAATGCGAAATCTTCTTTATGGTGTTCGAAGAAAGAGGACAAGAGGGGAAAAATCCTTGCAGAATGGGTGGCTGAAAAAGACCTAGTCATACAAAACAGAGGAGAGGTGCCAACATTTGTTAGAGGAAACAGCCAATCTTTTATCGACCTTACGCTTACCTCTAGGAAAGTATCCAAACACCTGGTAAACTGGCGTGTGCTAGAAGAAGAAAACCTCAGCTATCATCAACACATAGTGTTCGAAATAAATGAGGACAAACAACAAGTATACCAGCAGAAAAACAACCATCGACACATTAATCGAGGCTGGATAGTAAAAACCCCAGCAATACCCAAGATGACAGCTCTAGTAAATGACCAACTGCTAAAACACCCACAAGCGCTAAATGCAAATGACATTACAAACATCATAACAAATGCTTGTAATAAGACTCTCCGAAGAAAAACCAGAAATAATAATGTAAAAAGAAAACCGGTCTACTGGTGGTCAGAAGAGATAGCAGATACTAGAGCAAAATGTATGAGAAGCAGAAGGGCTATGATGAGGGCAAATAAGGGGTCAGACGAACTAAGAAAAAGGTTATGCCATGATACATATACTCAGGATAGAATGCAACTTAAAAAAACCATCAAAATGGCAAAGGAAAAGGCCTGGAAGGAACTAACCGACGAAATAGATTCCAATATATGGGGCCTCGGCTACCAAATAGTCACTAAGAAGCTGCACCTTAAGCCGCAAATTATATTATCGGACGAGAAGCAGATGGAAATTGCAAAAACACTATTCCCGAAACACCCAGTCTACAAAGCAAGAAAAGCGGAAGTAGATGCGAATGACTGTCCCCCGATTACAACCGAGGAACTCACAGAGGCTGCAAATAGAATTAAGCCCAAAAAAGCCCCTGGTCCAGATGGCATACCCCCCGAAGTTGTAAAAGCGGTGGTATTAAGCAACATCGAAAAATGGAAAGAGATCATGTACAAGCTACTGATTACAGGTGAGTTTCCAAAAGCCTGGAAAACCGCCAGACTGGTACTTATAGAAAAAGTATCAAAACCAGGACAAGAGACAAAGCAATACCGACCTATATGTGTACTGAATATACTGGGTAAACTACTCGAACAGGTAATCCTGGGAAGGCTCAAAAGGGAGATAGATAGAAATGGTGGTTTATCCGAGAGACAAAATGGTTTTCGAGAGGGCAAGTCCACAATCAGCGCCGCCAGGGAAGTAATACATATCGCGGATCATGCAAGAACTGGATATAGTAGGGGGAAAAAATGCGCCCTAGTAATGGTAGATGTCAAAAACGCTTTTAATTCAGTCCCGTGGAAGGAAATAATTAAAGAAGTACAAAGAAGAAAAATCGCCCCATATATATATAACATCATTGTAAGCTACTTTGAAGACAGAACTCTGCTGGTAGGAGAAAATGAGCAAATGCAGACCACATGTGGAGTTCCTCAAGGATCAGTTCTGGGCCCCACACTATGGAATATCTTCTACGACAGTATACTGAGAATCCCTGTACCAGAGGGGGTCACACTAGTTGGCTATGCGGACGATATAGGCATAGTCATTACCGCAGACGACGCAGAAATGATTGAGGTCAAGGCAAACCATACTCTGCATACAGTTACAGAATGGCTAGAGGAAAAACAATTAAAACTAGCTCCACAAAAGACAGAAGCCGTGGTCCTAGTTGCAGGAAGAACAATAAAATCAATACAAATCGAAGTTGACGAAGTAACCATAGAAAGTAAAGAATGTGCAAAGTACCTTGGAATTACTCTAGACCAAAACTTAACAATGGGTCCACATATACAGAATACCACAGAAAAAGCCAACAATACCATTGGACTTCTAGGACGTATTATGCCAAACTTAGGGGGGCCCACCGAGGGAAATAGAAGAATCCTCTGTTCAGTAGTCCAATCGATGTTGCTCTATGGGGCATCAATATGGCAAAGGGCTATGAGGAAAAAAGTGTATAGAAATAAATACTTAGGGGTACAACGGAGAATAGCCATCAGGATCACCCGAGCCTACCGAACAGTATCAACAAAGGCACTTCTACTAATCGCTAGGACACCACCAATCGACCTTCTCGTTCAAGAAAGAGTATGGGTTGAAGCTGAGGGAAAAGAAGTAAAGAATATTGCCCATGAGCGTATGTTGGACCAATGGCAACAAGTGTGGAATTCAGAAGACGGAACAGCACACTGGACCAAAAGACTAATCACGAACATCAGACCATGGACACAGAGAGAGCACGGAGAAGTCAGCTATCACTTGACGCAAATACTTACCGGACATGGCAAATTCAATGCATATCTTCACAGGCTGGGATTAAAAGAGACTGATGAATGCCGATACTGCGGGTCCATTGATACTGCCGAACACACCTTCTTCGAGTGCATTAGATGGGTAGAACAACAAACAAGACTTAAAAACGTTACAGGGATTCGCTTAACACCAGATAACTTAGTCAGAGAAATGCTAGCAAACAAGAATACGTGGGAAGAAGTTGTAAGAACCGCTAGAGACATATTAACTGAGAAGATCGCAGATGAAAAAGAACAGACATAGATAGACGAACACCAACATAACTTACCACCTCCTTGAAGTAATGCCAACAGCAGTTCCAAGAAGGATACCTACCTGGTCCATAGAGGGAAGGGTTTAGTCGGTAGGCATGCCTTGCATAAGGGCATGAATCCGACACTCTGCAGGCACATAAGATCCATCTCGCCTGCAGGTCTTTTGAAGATTCCTAATCCTCGTAAAAAAAAAAAAAACTACTACTACTACTACTACTACTACTACTACTACTACTACTACTACTACTACTACTACTACTACTACTACTACTACTACTACTACTACTACTACTACTACTTTGAAAAAAAAAAAAAAAAAAAACTACTTTGACTGAGTCGAGACTTTAATTAGGTGTACAGTTATGTCGAATAAGTTTACATTGTTTACCTAGTTACCAACTCTCCCCTGTTGCCCCTACTTATTTTAAAGAACCAAATTGGAAAGTAATTTATTTTCTGAGCTTTAATTTAATACCTATATGAACATACAAATTTAATTTTTTATTTAAAAAAACACTGGATGTTATTTAATATTAATAAGGTGAAAAAGTAAAAAGTTTGAAAAATTAGCATTAGAAGCGAGGATGAATAAAATGCATAAAATTACATTTTAATAATTGCAATAAAATTTTTAAACGAGCAATAAAAGGTACAAATTTAAATCTTGGTGAATAATTTTTAAATTGGCCTATTTTGTGGGAAAACAATTAAAATTTTAAATCAGGTAGCCTGTTGAATAACAAATAAGGTAGAGTTCATTCTATCAGTAGCGCATTTTTATTGTATTCCAGCATTCGCAATATTACCGAATCTGGCCCTACACTGTCAACATTCCATTAAGGGAAGAATGACTTTGTAATGGTGCTGCCCTACTAAAAACAGAATTAGATAAACTGACAGCTTCAAAACTAAACAAGGTATTGGAGCCGGAATATGCCGTGTGATGGTTAAAAACATAGGAAATCAGTTGCAACTTTTAGACTGTCCAAATATTTGCTGCCCTATTGACTTTGGAGAAGGCTGTAGGAAGATTTTCTAGGGTCTCTGTGTGGTGAGTGCACATGCGAAGTTTAAACAATTTTGGACAACCCGATCTTAAATTATTTGGATAGGATTGCGGTTGGTTTTTCATTCGAATTTAACAGCAGATGATGCTGTGGACACCGGTAATGATTGGACTTATTTACCTGTGATTTGTCATTGTCAAATGTAATTTGAAAACGTTGTCTAAAATAATAATGGATTTGGTAGTTCTACCATAATGTTCTTATTATTACCCTACATTTGCCAACTTGCTAGGTATATTGTTTTTAATTCTAATATAATTTTTGGTGAAAGTAGTTATAATTTTCTTAATAAATAGTTTGTTTGGATCGTATCTGATTTGTCTTTAATGTTTTATGAAGTCAATGCACACTGTTTTCACTTTCATGTAATATATATCTTAAGGCTCTACCACGCGCAAATTTAGAGGATGAAAAACACCGTTTCGCTACTGCAGGATTCTGCAAAGGCTATTTGAGATATTTGTCGGGACAATTTAAAATTTAATAAAGGAATGTTTGTATTTCTAAGGTACAAAGCCCTTTTTTGAAAAAAATAAGAATATGTATAAGAAAATGCCCACTAAAGGTGCGTATTTTTAGGCACTTTCCAAGGTTAATATCGTAGCTAAGAATTTTTTTTTCAAAAAAATAGCCATGTACCTTAGAACTTCCATGTCTTATCTTTAAGACTTCAAAAATTGAGACAAAACAATGTCGTAATAAGTCCGTTATCTTGCAGCGCGCAACTCATGTTTTAGGTAAATTTTGTTGTCATGTTATAGAAGTTGCCTATATACAGCTGAATTTATTCTCGGCTGACGTGAAACAATTTACATCCAGAGAGAATAATGATACACTGAAAAAAATTATAGGTGGTCGAACAAGAAGTAATTTCGGGGGTAATTTTGGGCTAAATTTTATGTTCTTCTTTTTGGATTGTCAATGCCAATAACAGAATATCTAAGCGTCAATTTTAAAAAGACGTAACTAGTAGTTGTGCTATATACTCTGGGTTGCCATAAATGTTTCGGCTTAGACCTAAATGGTTTATAATGCGCCGGAAGGCAAAATGTTCAAGGCGCTTTCACCATTTTGTCAAAACGGGTGTTTGGGCTTTCAAATTTTTTTATTCATGTTAGGTAAGGATAAGAATTGAACGAAATGCAGTGGATTTGTTGATGTATTGCAATCAAAAATGGGCTATATTGAATTTTTTTTTTTTCGTTTTTTATCGAAATGGGCCATTGTCTTGATAGTGAACAAAATATACTAAGGTAAATAGCTTATTGGTATTAGAGGCCCAAACTGGATCACCGGGAACTTATGACAAATCCCAGGATGTATGGTAACCCTGGTATATTAACTCTTAGATCTAAAATTAAAGTTTAATTTGTCTTAATAAAGGGTGATAGGTGCAATAAAATAAAGCCATTTATGAAGGTTCTTAGTGAGTAAGGAAACCAACTGTTGCATAATGAATCTATTTCTATTCGATTGTTTTTATATTTTATGCTCATTATACAGGCTCTATATATTGTTTATATAGTCTGTCTAAACCTGTTAAAATATGAATTCATCTTAAAGGTGAAATGTGTTTATTATTTTATCCATGGTTTAACGATTTAAAAGTAGTTGTCAGGCACGAATTTGGCGTTGGTCACATGATATTTATCTGTCCATGTTATTGGCTCGCAGCTACAATTTGGTGCAGCGAGACTACTGTATAGTGACAATGCTAGGTAGGTATTAAATAAAAATTGGACAGTATGCCACGCAGAGTAATAAAATACAATTTTTTGTTAGGCATAGGCGTCCATAGAGAGGGCTGTTGCCCCCATCTCTTGACCAAGGGGGACCGGGGGGGGGCCGGGGGGTAGATATTCTTTTTACTAACAGGGGGAGCGGGGGGGGGGGGGGAGGTAGATATACTTTTTACTAACTTTTGTTAGGGGGAGTTTATGAAACGACTGCGACATTTTTTTTTGTAGGAATCACTTTTGATAGAAGTTCTTGAAAAGTTTTGTTTTTTTTGTAGCCACTTTTGAACAGTGGAGAAAGTGTAGAAAAGGCTGCGAAGTATTTTATTTTATAGAAGTCACTTTTGAGAACTTACACGTTTTTTTGGCTACCCCCCTATCACTTTATGTTTATAAAAAACATTAATACCGTGATTTTGTATCGGATTGGCGCGACGATACGGTACTACCTCCTGTTGTTTCTGTGTTACTAAAAAAAAGTCTAGGTACTTACTTTTTCCTCTTTTGAGGGTGCAGCGCAACTAATCGTCAAAAACATACCACTTTAAAAAAAATAATTATAATGGCACGGAATGCGACGGACAAAATACTGCGCGAGTTAGTAACCACAGTCAACAAATCCTGGAACCAGCGGGACTTATCTTTTGTTTTTTAAATAAACACGGTGAAAAATTTGTAATATAAGAAAATTTTGTTTGAAAAACTATTGACCTTACGAAGTATTTGATAACCAATGCTGAAAACCTTTAGTTTCGGGGTAGGCCTGTGCCTCCCAATTTTGAAAATTTGACAGTATATGCTAATGCTGATGGGGGCGATCGGGCTAAAATATTTTTATAATGGTGGCACTTCCCGTTATACCGGAAGTAAGTGTCAACTTGCCTATTTTAAATAGAATACTCTATATATTACTACATTTTTGCATTCTACGCAAGAATTTAGGCATATCTTGTATACCATGTCCTATACCTATGTCTAAGCGTTTTAGATATTTTTAATAGATTTTTTATAATATTTTAATAACTATTAATACAGGGTGTTTAAACAATACGATTAAAAATTAAATTGAAAAACTGCAAAAAGACTAGTTTTTCAAATGGAAATACATAAATTTTATAATTATTCCTTATTTAACATTAAAAATAAGGGTAAGTTTGTATATCCCAAAAAATTTTAGTTTTAGAAACATTGCCAATTTAATATTTTTATATGGCGATTTTGCTGCAGATTTTAAGTTTAGTTACTTTTAGTTGGCTATAACGGCGTTGAAAAACAATCAAATGCGAGAAAAATTTATGAAGCTGTCACTTACCATTTAAACATCATTAATTATCATGTCTGTGCGCTTAAATTGTACAAACGAAGATTATTTAAATTTATTTATTATTTATGGAGAATGTGTTAAAGTTATATTAAGAACATTGGACACATTTGCCAATCGATATCTTCAAAACAGAAGCCATCACAATGTGCTTATTAATAATATTCAAATGGTAAAATTAGATTTTGCTGGTTTTCAACGCCGTCATAGACAACTAAGAGTCACTGAACTAAAAATCTGCAGCAAAATTGCCATATAAAAATATTAAATTAGCAATATTTCGAAAACTAAACATTTTTGGAATATACAAACTTACCCTTTTTAATGCTTAACTAAAAGTAATTATAAAATTTAGACTTTTTGCAGTTTTTTCAATCTTATTGTTTAAATACCCTGAATTAATAGTTATCAAAATATTATAAAAAATCTAATAAAGCAGGTCCTTTATAACAAGGAATCCCGCATAAATTAAATAAATATAAGGCTTCTTTATAGAAAAAATTGATAATTATTTTAAGGCTTGCAAACGTCATTCTAATCAGAAAAATTCAAATATGTCAAAAACGCTTAGATATTTATAGGTATAGGTATACAGGGTGGGGACTTTAACTGGAATAAATTCCATTTTATTAAACCTGCTGAAGTTGCGCCTACAAAATTTAGTATGTGGGAATTTTGAAGCATGCGGAATTGGATTATGAAGTCGGCGCAGTTGCCAGATTTCTCAGCTTTGCGCTACACGTAGTAATTTTGTTATTTTAAATGGAATGCACTATTTATTTTTATTGCAGTGAATTGGTAGTGTCAAATTTAGTAAGATCTCAAAATTACAAAATTCTATCTTCACTAGTTTCTGAGCTATGGCAACACTGTAGTTCCCTTAAAAAGTACCGGGACGCTTGTCTACCTCCATAGTTATTGACAAGCTTCAAGAAAAGTTCTTGTCTTTTCAAAATGGCCAATTTAATTTAAACTTTAAAAATAGAAATTCTCATGATACTTTTTAATGGAACTGCAGTGTTGCCAGAGCTGAGCAATTAGTGAAGATAGAATTTTGTAAATTTGGCATCTTATTAAATTGGACACGCCCAATGCACTGCAATAAAAATAAATTGGGCATTCCATTTAAAATATTAAAATTACTACGTGTAGCGCGAAGCTGAGAAATCTGGCAACTGCGCCGACATTATAATTCAATTCCGCATGCTTCAAAACCCCACATACCAAATTTTGTAGGCGTAACTTCAGCAGTTTTAATAATATCGAATTTATTCCAATTAAAGTCCCCACCCTGTACAAAATCTGCCTAGAATCTTACGTAGAATGCAAAAATGTAATAATATATAGGATGTTCTATTTAAAATAAACACGCTGATACTAGGGTTGCCAACCCTCCCGATTTAGTCGGGAGGCTCCCGCTTTTTACTAAACCTCCCGCCGCCCACGCACTTAAACAAAACTCCCGCTTTTCCGATAACACGACGGACGCCTAATAACTGTACAGCTGCCTTAGAGAGGGGCAACCTTTTTTTTTAGAAAGCACGTTTGATGAGAGGAGGAAGAAATATAAAAGGCACGCCACAGCGTAAGGTCAACGGGGTATCGACTTTTTGTTTAGAAATCATCAATCAATAATTATTTTAAGCACCTCAAAAAAAACTTGTCCTCCAGGCACTGTCCACCTCCCGCTTTTCAATTTTTAAAACATGACTACCCTAGCCGACACTAACTTTCGGTATAACCGGAAGTACCACCATTATGAAATTTTTTTAGTCCGGTCGTCCCCATCAGCATTACCACGATGGCAAATTTTGAAAATTTTCCTATGTATAGTTTTCCATATATAGTTCGAAGCGGTTCCCGGTGGAACACGAACACCCTGTTTCTTCAAACTTTCTGCTCTACCTAACTTTATTTTTTGTAAATATTCTATAGCTTTAATAATAAAATAAGACAAAATTTAAAAGATATATCCGTATAACGATTAGATACATTATTTTAACTAATACAATAACAAGTAAAATACTTATTTTCCTCAAAACAAATTTCTCATCTTCGAAATAAAATCAACCGAAACTCATTAGCATAAGAAAGAACCTGCCGCCTCGTCTCGTGGTTTCAGTGTATGTCGATGTTTACGGAATATTTTTCACCACGTCATAAGCTCGCTAGTATGCCCACTTCGGGTGAGACTCTCTTGCAAATAAATTTCTTGCTGCACAAAGTTCCGCCTTAACTCAATTATTCATGACAGCATCTGAAATTTTGTCAGAAATAGACCCAGACTTCCTTAACATTTTTTTCCTCACTTTTGATATAGAAATAACTATGGTCTAAATTTAATTTACGACTAAATAAATTGTTTGCTGAAAATGATCATTTATATAAAAAATAGGTATTTTTATAGCTAAGGTTTGTTGGATCATTTTTATAAATTTTGCACTCTCTGGATCTAGAAAATCTTGGGTTTTACAATTTCTTTTTTTAAAGTCTTTTTTATTACTACTATTTAACAATTTTTTTTAAAAAGTCTTTATTTTGGAAGGTTGTAGGGGGGCGTCATTTAGAACACTCGTATCGGGCGAATCTTTACGGAAAGATTAAGGTCTTGATCTAATCAAAAAGCCAACATAAGGTATATCTCTAAATTTATAAAATATCAGCATACTTTAGAGTTTTATTCTAAGCCTGAAGGGAACCCCACGAAATTAAGAAAATTGAAGCTTCCTAAATAGTAATTCAAATGAATTATGTTGTTAGAAAAGTTATATTACTTGGACAAGCCGAAAGAACAATTTAAAGTTTAGATTTTATTAAACTTTTAGATTAGCCCAATTACTTTTGTAGACGGAATGGAACTTTCAAAGTTGATGACAAAATGTAGCAAAAGTTCGTTCGCTTTTGCCTGTATAGTGGAAAGTCCTGCATTTTTAATATGTTTTATTTAAATCGAGGTTAGAAATTTAAACTTCCGGCAAATCAGATTAAATTGACCAAGAATTTTTATTGTTTGATGTAGAAATAGAGTTTTGCAACATTAAAATGGGTCCCTCTTTTCGATAGTTCTTTTGAAATAAAATCTATTACCCGTATCCACTAAAGGGTTTTAAATTTGGACCATTGAAATATTTAGATCTTTTAATCTTGCAGTTGTGTTTTCACCGCGGCATTATTTTATATGCCAAATGACGCTTTTGTGTTAATTGGATTTCTATTTAATTACCTAAATCGTTTTACCAATAAATAATTTTACCGGGATATTGTTGCCAATACAGTTTAAGTTCTATTCAAGAACACACTACCTACTAAAATACGTTTTTCTTAATAAATTTAAAGAAAAATCAAAACAATATTTACAATACAAAATTTAATTGACTTATGGCCGGTTGTATAAAGCTTTTTTGGGCCCAAAGTACCGTAAATTTCTTGACTTTTTGACTATCGTTTAATATCATATAGCAACCGATTAAATTTAATTTTTTTTGCCAACTATTTAAATATTAGGTAAAATGTTGGCAGATACCATTAGAAATCCACAAATTTTAAATTTTGCATTTATTTTCTTAATCGTTTCTAGCTAAATTTTAATCGGTACAGATACGCCGATTAAGGTCAAAGATTCAAAATATTGTCTAATTTAATTAAACGTTGGCTTTGAATGGGCTAGCTTGCAATAATATTTTACCAAAAATTTAAAGTCGATAATACCTTGTGTGTAAAATAACAATTATTGTTATTTTTTCCATAGCCGACAGATATAAACATGACTTTTATCTTCGAGGTGCAGAGCCACGAAAAGGGCTCCAATATTATCAATGGTTACTTATTTAACCATGTTTTTTGTTTGTTTTATTCAAATGATAAAATTTAAAAAAATTAATTTTTTTGTTTATTTATAACTGATTATTATAACCTAAAAAAACGATAACCGACAAATGACAGTCGACCCGAACTAACACAGAAGAGAATTAGGTTCTGTTGAGAATATGAGATTATCACTTATTTACTAAGTCATCCGTACAGTGAGGCTTCGTTCTTTCTTTGATCAAAAACATGATAAAATCATCTCATAGGGTAGGTCATCAAAGGGCGTCGTCCATAGGATATGATTCAGGACGGGGGAGGTAAAGTGAGTTCTAAAAAAAGTCTACGCCATATTCCAACCTCTCCCCCTTCCAATGTGACTTCTAAGGAAAAAAATGTCCCCGCATACAATAGAATCTCCGTATTATAACAATATCCTAACTAGGAAGTTTAGTAGATTAGGGGCATTAAATACTGCGGGTTAGTCCCATCAATTTTTCAGCTATACTACTTATATATAAAGACACTCCCTAGAAATTTTGAGTCGGACTTCTACGATATACGTGAATACAATAAAAGTGATTATTATTTATTTTTACCATTTAAATATCTAGAAGACTATGAAAGGAACCATGAAATCCGTAAGCACTTGCGGTCTACAGCTGGGAGATAGAGATGTTAAACTTACACAAAAAATCAATGAATCAAAATTTCTCCTCTAGAATAATCCTAAATTATAAAAAAAAATTGTATTTTTATTTATGTAAAATAATACCTTAAAAAATAGTTTACAGTATAAAAAAATTAAACGGAACGAAAAAATCATTGCCGTCTACGATACACAAGGAAAGCATTTAGGTATCTTTCTACTCTTTACACATCTAGAAAGCCATGGACAATATCAATGTCCGGAACACACTATCAAACATTTTAAATAAAGAAGATTAATTATCTATAAAATATTTTTTGTACATTTTTTGATGTTATGCCGACTATTAAAATAATTCAGAAGAAGAATTTCTCTTTATTTCGTCAGATCCATCCCTAGACGCGTTTCGTCATATCATGACTCATCAGTAGAGCTAGGATCCGACAAAACAAAGAGAACTCAAAGCTGCTTATGGCAGCACAGTGGTGGGACACACCAGTAAGATGTGGCACGGAGCGCCATCTGTATCGTTATTAGACACTCTTGAGCATACCAGCACCTCTAACAAACTTATAGAAATAAGTAAAAATGTTAAGAGGAAATCTCCTGTAAAGACATTCGTCACAATTACAGGAGTCCCGCTAGGCAGCGCTAACTCGCATCGGTTTATTAACCGAAAACAAGAATACAGAAGAAGAATTTCTCTTTATTTCGTCAGATCCATCCCTAGACGCGTTTCGTCATATCATGACTCATCAGTAGAGCTAGGATCCGATAAATAATTGTTTATTTTTACAATTACTGCACAGTAATAATACTCTAATTTAAGATTAAACGACTTACCTGTAAGGAAGTTCAATCGTAATTATACGACTGGTCCGTTCCGTATAGAACACCCTGTAGTATGCTCCCAGCGATGACGGTACCACTAAGTTTAAAGAGGCGAAATCTTGCGTCACCTCTGATAGACCCACAGTGTGCCACAGTACGCCGTGAACACTTCTGTATCTACCCCACTTTCTTTTAGGGTGGACTTTATCCATCTTGATATTGTCTGAGCAGATGCTGTTTTGTACGGTCTTTTATGAGTTATAAATAGATTAGATACATTACCCCTAATCTCCCGAGTCTTTTCTATGTAAAACAAAAGTGTAGATGCCACGCATAGTTCCGGTTTTTCATGAAAATAAGGCAATACCAGTCTCGGTTGGTCTTTTGAAGATGAAGAACTTTTTAGCATTTCATATATTAAAATTTCAATTTTATCATTGGAGGTTATGATATGTTGGATATTAATTTTTGATAATGTTTGCAGTCTGTGCCCCGTAGAAAGGGCCATTAAAGTTGATAATTTATATGTAAGTTTTTGTAGTGATAAAGTTTTTAGAGGATGAAACTTTGATATATGTTCTAATACAACACGAGGGTCCCAGGTTGCCTTATATTTGGGGAAAACTGGCCTAAGTCTAAAAACTCCCTTTAAAAATCTGTTTATTAATTTGTCTTCTATTTGTCCTAGAATAATAAATTTTATAGCTGATCTAAATGTATTTAGGGTCGAATAGCTTGAGCCGGTTTTATACTGCTCATTTAAAATTTTTTATAAAAATACTTGTAGAAGGTTGATAAAAGTCCACTTTGTTAAGCTTACAAAAGGACCACCATTTTTTGAATACTGTATTATATTGTGAAATTGTGTTTTTGCTTAGAGATGAACCTATTATATTACAGGCTTCTTCTAAAATTCTACGTCGTGAAAAAGATTCCCTGACAATCGTGCTGTAACCAGGGTAATGTTTTTCCATAAGGGATGACTGGACCTGAAAGGAGATGTTATTAATTCGGGGTCAGGACGAAAAAATATCGGATCTGAAATTTGTAGTCTTGTAAATATCGGAAACCATGGTTGTGTTTTCCAGAATGGAACAATAACAAGACCTTCCGCACGTTCTGTTATTATTTTATTTAGAACTCTTGCCACAAGTGAAAAAGGAGGAAACGCATAAAAATACGTGTTTTTCCAGCTAATGGTAAAGGCATCTACTGCAATGGAGGCTGGGTCTCTTTTCCAAGAGACATATTTTTGTACTTTCGCGTTAATGTTGGATGCAAATAGGTCTATTTCTGGAGTGCCAAAGGTATCGACAATTTCTTTAAAAACTCTGTCGTTTAGACTATATTCTGTTTCTATATATTTAGCTCTAGATTCATTGTCTGCTTCCACATTCTGTTTTGATGCGATGTAGGAAGCAAAAATCCACAAATCTCTGGCCTCACACCACTGCCATATTTTTCTTGATAATTTGGATAATTATTTCACCTATACGATTTATATATGAAAGAGCAGTCGTGTTGTCTATTCTTAATAGTATAGAACATTTAGTTACGTTCCTTGCAAAACACTTAAGGCCATTGAATACAGCAAGTAGTTCTAAGTAGTTAATGTGATGCTTTATTTCTTTGACATTCCAAAACCCATGTGCTCTTTCTCCATTGCAATAGACACCCCACCCCGTACTGGATGAGTCTGTAAAAATTTCGTAAGTATACTCTTGTATCTTTATTACCTCGTAGCTAATAGGAATCTTGCGCACCCACCATTGTAGTTCGTCTACTATAATGTTATTAATACGTATTTGTCCCTCAAAATTACCTTCATTATGTTTTAACGCTATATATTTTTCTCTTTCCAATAATTTTGTATGCAACCATCCGTACTTTACGGCTGGACAAAAGGAAATTAACTGTCCGATTATTCTTGCAAATGTCCTAATTTTACACGTTTTTAATTTTAGAAAGGAATGAATAGCCACTAGCCCTTTATTTTTCTTTTCTAGGGGCAATTCGATGGTCATTGTCTGACTGTCAAAAATAAAACCTAAATATTTACATCTCGTTTTGGGGTATAAGCAGCTCTTGTTATAATTAACTATAAATCCTAATGTCGCTATTATTGAAATAGTAACATGTAAATATTTAGGCATTCTTCTTTCGTATATCCTAATAATAAAAAATCATCTAAATAATTTATAGACATTAGATCCTTTGTTCTCAAAAACTGCATAAGAGGTTTTAAAATCTTAGTGAATAAAAAGGGGGCCGTAGATAACCCAAAAGGGACGCAGGTAAATTCGTATAGGTCATCTTCAAAAATAAAGCGTAAATATTTTCGATGCTCTTTATTTACTGAAATGGTAAAGTAAGCATCTTGTAAATCAACCGAGGCCATAAATAAGTTGGGTGTGACAATATTTTTAACAGATCTGTAGTCTTCGAGCTTAAAATGCGGTGGTGATATAAATTTATTTAATGCCTTTAAATTTAAAATAAATCTATTTTTGTTATTAGGTTTTGGTACTAAGAAATAGGGCGAGATAAATTGGTTTCTTTTGGGTTTACATTTTTGTATAGCGTTTATTAATAGTAGGGATTTGATGTTTTTCTTGATCTCTATAAGTTCATTATTATTAAACTTTTTTGACTTAGGGGGTTTACTTTGAATGGGGTTGCATTCGGAAGGTATACAATATCCTTTAATACATTGTAATATGTATGAATTAGTGGTAATTTTTTGCCATTCGCCATAAAAGTTCCTAAGTCGTCCCGCATAATTTTGTTCTACCTCTAGCGATTGTTGCCGTATTGGCGACCCTGGTTCCACTTCTGCTGTTTGTGATACCATTGTTGCGGCTCTTGGCCCCTCCTTCTCTGACCTTTTGCATGGTGATAATTCTGGGCTGTTTTGAATCGGGTTTTGGTAAATGGGCGCTTCCAGTTTAAATTATTTTTGGAATTGATTTGGATCTTGCTAGGAATTCTGGATGACGACTTCATCTCCAAGCTCGATTTATGAACGTTTGTCGCAGATTTGCATTTATCGGTAAAATCTTGGCTGAATAACATCTGATCCGGCTGGCATTCTTTTGCGATTTTTTGCATAGAGGCACTCAGCTTTGGATATATCTGATGTCTACGATGTTGTGTTAGCAAGAAATGTGCCTGAGCTATATATTTTGCAGAATCTAGTAATCCAGGTAAAATATCGACTTTCACGTTACTCAGATCGTTATCCAGGATCTTATTTAAAGCTGAGCCTAACGCTGATAAACCTAAGCCCATTTCAGATTGTATTTGGGAAAAAATCGAATCTTTGGTACTCTCCGATGCATTGAGTAACAGCTCAATTTCGGGATTTACTTTTGGGGCGTTTAAATTTATGCAATTATCTGGTATGGCCCATTTCTTTTTAAGCTCGTCTTTCATATCTTTATTTAACCCTTCTGTTAGGTAGCTCGACCAACGTGACGTTAGTTCCTTATTAATGGGTATTCCTTTTGGAGTGAGGTTATCTGGGTTAGTGCCCAAAAGTTCCACATATTCTGGGTGTACGTTAGGTACGTTTGGTAGGATTTGAGTATTTTCTACCTCAGATTCTGAGTCAGAAGAAGCTACGATAATACGTCTTCTTTTTACTTGTGGCGACCTATCTGAGGAAGATGATGAGTTGTCAGACTCGCCTGCAAGAATATACTTAACTTAGTACTCTTAACTTTGAAAGAGAGTGCGTTGTATAACGCTCACCCTATATAATATATTCTAACGTAAAATATAGCCTCTTATCGCAGCCCATTAAAGAAATTCCTGAGTTTAAAAAGTAATAAAATATGATATGTTTAGACTAGAATCAAGGATTGTAACAGTTAAGTAGTGTAAAGGCAAAAGTTTACTGACTGTTATTTTGTGAAATTTGGTAAAGGAATATTTCCATATTTTTAAATTATTTTTTATTTTAAGGCATTGTATGCTGCTTGAGCCAGGAAACTGGAGGTGATTTAACCTCCTTTTTTATGTAAAGGTGGTGATTTAACCGACCTTATTTTCTAAGAATTTTAAGAAAGTGGAATTGTTTTCTATTTTAATGCAATCTGCTGCTTGAGCCGGGAAAATGGAGGTGATTTAACCTCCTTTTTTATATAAAGGCGGTGATTTAACCGACCTTATTTTTTAAGAATTTTAAGGAAGTGATTTAACCTCCTTTTATATAGGGTATAAAACTAAAGTGGTGATTTAACCACTCCCTATAATTTTTTGTATGGAAGGTCGAGGAGGTGATTTAACCTCTCGCATAAAACGATTAACATAAGAATTAAATTCTACTTACTTGAGGAACTCGAAATGGCTTCTAGTAATTTTTCCAGTTTGCGTTTCATCTTATTCTTTCTATTATTACACCTCCGAACCTCTTTTGAACGTTTCATCACTCACAAATATATGGTAATATGTTTATCACACGCGACACGCGACACCGTCAACACTAAGAAGCGTAATGAATAGGCACACTGTGGGTCTATCAGAGGTGACGCAAGATTTCGCCTCTTTAAACTTAGTGGTACCGTCATCGCTGGGAGCATACTACAGGGTGTTCTAGTAGGAACGGACCAGGAAGTATAACTAAATTTATTAGTGACTTTATTGTGTAAAATAATACTATTTCTCAAAATGTCGTAGAATCTAAAATAAAATACGAGACTGTCTTGAAAAGAACAATTAGGTACTTAAAAAAAAATAACAACAAAACATCTTTTTGATTTAGGAGGTTCTAGCGATTTAAGATTAACGGCATAGATACGCTGAACGTTCCTATTTGTTTAATTTTATTTTAAAATTGTATAGCTAATATACAAACTTTTTAATGAGTAACACAAAATACTGGATTACTTTTTTGGCAAGTTAATTGAGACTTGTCACTAATTACACTGAATTTTTTGTTCGTTGAATTTTTAAATTTAAAATTCTCTTTGCATTATTTTACTTTGGTTAAATTTTGAATATTCGTTTTTTACTCCCACCATATAAAGTTATGAGTAGAATTGGTTTATTTTTAGCCCATTCAGTGGCGTTACTATACGTCTGCCGCTTTACATGGATAAAATGAAGTATTAGTAATAATTTTAATTATTTTTGGTCCAGTCACGTAACATGAACGACATGCTGGTTAATTTTAGCGTTAAGTTAGTATCATTTGACGTAAATACAGAAACAGACTTAGGAATTATACATTTATGTAGAGTTTATGTGTAAACGAATAATATTCTATAATCCACTAATAGTAACAGTTATCATAATAAGATTAACGTTAAGATAATTACTGGAAAGAAATAGTTTAAAACAAAAGAATAATTTATAATTTAAAAAAGTAAACTGTCCAAAGCGGGTTTTGAACCCGCAGCCATTTTATAAGGTAGAAAAGTTATATTGCTAAGCCAAGCCACTCTCGAAAAAACTGGTTCAAAGTCATTACAATATGAGTAACAGCTAAGTGCGACAAATATTTGTTATACATTTGTAATTGTTTAAAATTACCTTATTCTCTTTAGTAATGGCATCAGCTGAGGTACTAGGCGAACACAATAATTATGCTTTTTAGTTGTTAGTTATACTCTAAAATAGAATATCATACATTTCGTCGCCCGAGAACCAGGTTATTCTATGTCCATTTTTTTAAATTTTACAGTAGAGCAATTTTAAAATTCACCAGCTTTTATTGGGTACATCTTAATTATTTTTTTTTTCTAAAAGTGTAATTTAGTTGGGTTTAATAAAAAGTGGGTAATGCAAAAATATACTAAAAATTTTGACTAAATCCTATTGGTTGGCGAGGACATAGACTAAAATGGTCCGAATATGAAAAACTTTATATGGACATAGTATAAGTTCGAATTTTTGTAAGTAGTGAACCGATTGGCACAGAGTGACATGGAATAGCTTGGTCAATAGAGCTTCGGATATAGAATACTTTGATGATGAAATCTCAATTTAAAAAAAAAAGGACATAGAATAACCTGGTTCTCAGGCGACGATTTATGAAGTCAAAGATGTTGGGACAAATTAATTCTACTTACGTACAGGCAATTTAATAGTAAATTTAACACAATCAAATATGAAATAAAACATTCAATTCAATGGCCAAAATTACAAGTTTAATACTAGAAGCGGTCTAAAAAGGTTTGAAACTATGGTAAAAAAGCACCACAAACTAACATCAGCTGAATACATTTCTTTCAAAATCTGGGGATATTTTGGCCGATTCCATGCATCTGTGTCAATTGTCAAAATGCTTGGGAATGAGCGTAAAGTTTCCTTTTTGCAGGACCTCTTCGATTTTTTGGTCGTATGTCTGAAAACCCATGATGACAGTTGCGTTTCCTTTGTCGGCTGGTAGAACAATGTCTGAAATCTTTTATAAATCATATTTCAAGAATGAAAAAATAATACTTCCTGACAACTTAAAAGACTAATCATTATAAACCGTAACAAGTTAACCGTGCATTTGTCTCATTTTCATCGTTGGAAAATTTATTTATAAACAATCAGTTGCATTCAATAAATACTATTAAATAAAGCAAATAACAAATTTGAGAAATTCGTGGATTCGAGATTCATTCAGTAATTTGGTACAAGTTTCAAAAGGTACAGATCAGTGTTTATTGCACATTATAACTAGTCTAAGAAATAATACTTTTAATTATTTTGTTTAATTATAAAGCCAAATTAAAGATAATATTTATTAAAATTATCTTTTATTTATCCCTGAGGATTAGTTCCGCGTTTTCCCTGAAAAGACCGTTAATTTTTGTAATTAATTCATGTAAGGTTTTGGTAAAGTGGGTAATAAGATTAGAAAAAGAATAATTTAAATTCTTTTGTTCTGGGCCTCTTGGGTGCAGTTTCCAAGTTAAATAGCAGTTAGAAATGCTTAAGACAAAACGTTTTATCTTTTGAAAAACAAACACTGCCGCGTTTCCATTTGAGTAACAAAAATGTTAAAGATAAAGATATTCTCAATTCACAGAAGATATTTTTTTTATTTCTAAATAATTAGCACAGTATAAAAACGTCAACGTATACAGAGTGTCACCGGTAAAGTATGCAGCATATTTATAGAATTTTTTTAAGTTTAAGAAAATTTCAACTTTGTGATTGCTTAAAAAGTGATGCAAAATACGACAGGCAAATCGGCTTTACCCGTTAAATTTGACATGTTTTAAAAAAATTGGAAATATGGTAAATAAACATTAAATTTATTTTTTTTTATTTTCCACCAACGTGACAAATATGAAAAAGTCCGGATGAACTTGTTTTTTTTTTCATTTTCCCCTAACCTATCTTTTTGGATTGTTCGATTTTACCCAGACTACAATAAAATCACCACAAAAACTTTTTAAGCATCGCTTTCTAAACTCATTTGACTAGGTTAAGCCCTGATGATGGCCTTAAGTAAATAAGGCCGAAAGCGCTTGGCGTCATTAAATGGACAGTTACACTAAAATACGTTTTTCCTTTCTTCAGAACACAGTGTACAACCAACTCCACACATTTACTTACAATAAAATCATTTAAATGTAAGATATTTATTGATTATTATACCAACATGGGTGTTTTGTACCTAATAATCGAAAAAATTATAAATAGACCATGCAAAGTTCATATTGTATACATATAAATTGAGAATCAAGAATTTTTTTTATACTATTTTTCAACATTTGGGAAAATCCTGATTTTCCATTTTTTTTTTAATAATATGTCAAATTTGAAAAGTTAATCAGTATTATAATGTTAGTGTTAACAGTGTAATTGGCGGGCAAAATCCTCACTTCGAGTCCTCCCCGCGGGCGCCCGCTGGTAATGACGAAAGTCAGCTAAGACTGAGTCTGGCTCATCAATTGCCTTCGCTCAGTCGTGTTGTGAGGTACCTAAATCCGAGGTGGTGTGAGCAACCGTGCCTAGGATGGAAGGCTGAGGGTGAAATCAGCCTTTAACGAGCTCCTGTGGTGGACCAGGCAATCACCGCAGTATAAGCGCCTTGTCCTGGTATGCCGGCTCTGCCAGGATCGACCTTTATTTCCGAGCTTACTCGTGGGACCTACATGGAAAACGAAAAAGAAAAACCAAAAGAGAACGCTGAAGATAATCAGCTCAAGCTACCAGGCGGTGATTCGGTCACCGAGGGTAGCCCATACAGTATTAATGAAAGCGAGGAGGAAAAGCTGCTACGATCACCTGACACAAAGCAGGCGGATCCTAAGGACAGCAAACCTCACAGAAAGGTATCAGCTGGTACAAGAAAGATGCGACAGTGCCAAAGGGCTAGGCATCTTCTAGTAAAACTGGAAAGCAAACAGCCAGCTGAACTCTCAAGTAGGGACAATGGGACGATAAAGTGGGCAAGAGAACTCTTGGCCCAAGACCCATTCCACGTCCCCTATACGTATCAAAAACCGGGTGCAACCTTCCAGAGAAGTGTCGCTGGAAAGAGGACACGTTCTACAGACGATGAGAGCACCCCAAAAGAACTAAAGAAAAGGAAGTCCTTTCCACAGCAAGGCAAAGCTGGAATGTCTTCTAGGGGACTTACTGCGGAGACCAAGAAAGTCTCTGCGGTAGTGTCAAAAACGAAGAGTTCCGCTGCGCTTAGTAGTGGAGGGGGCCAGAAAAAGTCTGCTTTCAGGGAGCGGTCCGACAGTAGAACAATGTCGGAAGTGACCCGCAGCAGCCTCCAAGTGGCTGTGATTGATGCCGGCAATAAATGCTGGAAGATCACAGCAGACCGCTGGATCCTGGTTGAAAGGAGGCTAACGGAAATCCTTATGGAGTTTCTAATAGCCAATCCTGCCGACAGGATCCCTCAGTACGACACCTCAGGATGGACTAGAGGAATAAAGATCATCAATTGCACTGATGATTTTTCCTTAGCATTTCTGAAAGAGAGTGTCAAAAAGATCGGACAACCTTGGGAACTTGCCCAATTACAGGTCATCCCCCGCTCGGAACTTCCAGAGTGTCCGAGAGCTAGAATTTGTTGCCAGTGCCAACCATTCCAGAGAAGTCCTTGCTGCCACTCTTGGCAGCCCAGAACCCGAAGATTCCTTGCAAGGAATGGAAGGTTCTAAAGATGGAGGACCCAAAACCCACAGGGAGGAGCGTAATCCTCCAGCTCACAGACGAGTCGCTACCAGCCCTAGAGGAAGCTCAGTTTAAGCTTCACTGCGGCTTTAATGCGATCGCTGTGAATATATATAAGGGCATCCCCAAACACAAGGGGATTGACCAGAAAGTTAATCTTGCCAAACCCAAGCAGGATGTCGAAAGGAAGGAGGAGACAGTGACATCTGCCACGGTAATGGAAGATGAACAGAGTGCGGCTCCAGAGAAGGAGCCGACTCAAGAAATGGAAGTTGAACCACAACAGACGCCCAGCGATGCTGCGAGTGGTCCAAATCAACCTCCACCACAGTAAAATGGCCTCTAGCCATCTGGCTCTTCTCATGGAGGAGAAGGGCCTCGACATCGCCTTGATCCAGGAACCTTGGGTCAGAAATGACGCCATATGTGGATTAAGGCTAAGAAACTACTCTCTCTATTACGCCAGGGGCAATGGTAAGCCAAGAACTTGTATTTTAGCTAAAAATAAAGTATTCCTAATGCCTAATTTTAGTAACCAGGACATAACAACGGTCAAACTGGAGCGCAAAGGAGGGACACCAATAATACTGTCATCCGTATACATGGCGCATGACGTTCCAACTCCATCGGTAGATGTCCAAAATATTGTGGAATCTACCAGAATTTCTAAGCAAAGCCTAATCTTGGGATGTGATGCCAACGCCCATCACACAATATGGGGTAGCACGGACATCAATGACCGAGGTGAGTGTCTTTTTAATTTTATTATAAATACTAACCTTAGCTTATGCAATAACGGTAATACACCTACATTTGTTACTGCGAACAGACAGGAAGTTCTGGACGTCACGCTTACAAATGAATCCAACGATCTAAAGGTACAAAACTGGAGAGTGTCCAGCGAGGATTCGTTCTCGGACCATCGTTGGATTCTATTTGATATCAGTGAGTCCACGTACTTGCCTACACCATTTCGTAACCCTAAAAGAACAGATTGGGAAAAATTTTGCGGAATCATCTCTGGAGAACTGGCAAATTCTCCCAATAATCTCTTACCAAATAAGGCTTCAATTGATGAAGCAGTTAATAAACTAACAAATACCCTGGAAGCAGCATTTTTCAAAAGCTGTCCGATAAGCAGACCAGCGAAAAAGCCATACCCACCATGGTGGAACGCAGAGCTGGGTCAGCTAAGAAGGGACATGCGAAGGCTATTTAACAAAGCAAAGAGCAAACGTACTGAAGATGAGAGCTCTTATAGAGAGGCTCTAAAGACAAGAAAGCGATTAGAAAATCTCAAAGAAGCGCTTGGCACAATTACAGCGAGCGGATTGAGAGTACAAACGAAGCCGCTAGACTTAGAAAAGTTCTATCAAAGGAGCCCAGTGCTCCCTCTTTTCTAAAAAAGGATGATGGGACATACACAGAGAGTAGTGGGGAAACCCTTGAACTGCTGATGGATTCCCACTTTCCTGGTAATACATCGGCCATAGAGCCCCTTATCGATCAAGGAGACGTTCCGGATTTGAATAGCATCAAATCAGTAGTCACTTACGATAAGCTAGAATGGGCGATTGACTCATTTGAACCTTACAAATCACCAGGATTAGACGGGATAATGCCCGCCATGCTACAAAGAGGGAAGAGAATCCTGATCCCTTGGCTCTTGGTGATATACAGAAGCAGCTTGCATTTTACTTACATGCCGGCTGACTGGAATAAGATAAAAATAGTCTTCATCCCTAAGGCTGGTAAGAGCAGTCATGTAACCGTCAAAGACTTCAGACCAATAAGCCTGTCTTCGTTCCTTGTCAAAACATTGGAGAGGTTACTGGATCTGCATATCAAGAACTCGGTGAGAGAGCGAGAATTAAGCTCATCTCAACACGCTTATACCAAAGGGAAATCAGTGGAAACGGCGCTACACGAAGTAGTAGGCACTATTGAGAAATCCCTTAACAATAAAGAGTACA
The DNA here is from genome assembly GCA_935413205.1 of Polydrusus cervinus. Lineage (NCBI taxonomy): Eukaryota > Metazoa > Arthropoda > Insecta > Coleoptera > Curculionidae > Polydrusus > Polydrusus cervinus. The sequence goes on along the minus strand of OW284513.1, from coordinate 72,550,495 downwards.
CCCTAGGTACCTTCTTGGATATTGAAGGAGCCTTTAATAACGTCACGACCGAGGCAGTGTGCGACGCTCTAATAGAAACAGGGGTCGATAACTACATCTGCCGTTGGATTAGGAGGATGTTGAAAGGCCGTCAAATCTGCTCCAGTTTGGGAAGTAGCGAGATGGTCAGATTTGCTGGAAGAGGAACTCCGCAAGGCGGGGTTCTGTCACCAACACTCTGGCTGAGAGTTCTAAATAAAGTTCTCATAGCGTTGGAGAAGGCTGGAATAAAAGTGATTGCATACGCTGACGATATAGTTATACTAGTGTCAGGTAAATTTGTAAACACAATCAGCGACCTAACAGGAATGGCGCTACGAATACTACAACAGTGGGCCATGAAATGCGGGTTAAAAATCAACCCCGAAAAAACGGAGGTAGTTCTATTCACACGCAGAAGGGTGATCGAGAACTTCAGACTCCCAGTACTCGACAATAATGCTTTAGTGCTTAAGGAAAAAGCAAAGTATTTAGGATTGGTACTTGACTCTAAGCTAAACTGGGGCATAAACTTGCAAGAACGAGTTAAAAAAGCGTCGGTAGCATTATATGCCTGCAAAAAAGCAATTGGAAAAAAATGGGGACTAAAACCCCACATAGTACACTGGATCTATACGGCTATTATAAGACCTATATTAATATACGGGGTCCTGGTTTGGTGGACCGCTTTGGAAAAAGCAGTGCACACTAAGTCAATAACAAAGATACAAAGGGCAGCTTGTTTAGGAATAACCGGAGCCCTTAAGTCAACCCCGACAGCGGCGCTAGAGGTCATGTTATATATATTCCCCTTGGATATCTATGGAAAAAGTATAGCTGCAAAAAGTGCCCTGCGACTAAAAGAGTCGAAATTCTGGAAGGAAACTAACTACGGGCACAGCAGTATACTAAAGATTCACCCGGGGAATAATCTACGAGACCCGACTGATTACTCTGTCCCAATAACATGCTTCGATAAAAGGTATTCTATACTCATTCCGAGTAGGGAAGAGTGGGAAGGCAATCAGAATATAACGAAAACAGATCACGCAATCTTCACAGACGGTTCAAAGATGGACGTTGGTGTGGGAGCCGGGGTCTTTTCCGAAAGTTTACAAATACAGAAATCGTATAGACTCCCCAACTATTGTAGTATTTTTCAAGCGGAAGTACTGGCAGTAGAGAAGGCGGTCAATATCCTGCAAGAACACCTTGGCTTGGGAGTAGCCTCGTCAATCACCATCTTCAGTGATAGTCAGGCGGCGATTAAGGCAATCTGTTCCAGCAGCGTCAAATCAAAGCTCGTAAAGCGATGCCGCAACAATCTATGCACACTTGGCAACCAACATCGGGTTATTCTGTGCTGGGTTCCTGGACACTCCAAAATAGATGGCAACGAGGCTGCCGATGCGCTCGCAAGAGAGGGCGCAGGCATGCCAGCTGATCTAGCAGACAATACAGTGAACAAACCACTGGGATTGGTCAAAGAGAAGATTGACTACACGGCCAAGCAGCTTGCACAGAACAGATGGACAGGGTTGACAACCTGTAGTACATCCAGGCAACTGTGGCCCACATTCGATAAAAAGAGAACCGCAGAGCTATTGAGACACAGTCGAAAAGACGTGAGAAATATTACTGCGGTTGTTACCGGACATTGCCTCTTCGGTAGACATGCCGAACGTATGCAAATACCCACTAACGACTTCTGCAGAAGCTGCAGAGATGAGGAAGAGGAAGAAAGTATTCAACATTTTCTGTGTGAATGCCCTGGCCTCGCAAGAAGGAGGTTCACTACTCTGGGTGAATCATCTTTCGATAGCCTGGAGGAGCTAAACAACTTACAACTTGGACGGCTGAGCAGATTTCTGAACAGTAGTGGCTGGTTTGAATGAGTTGTTAAAATCCTTCCGCGGTTACGTCGCATAAACCATCAGTGATCTGATGAAGGTGGGTTCTACGGAACACGTGTGGTATCACAACGGACCTAATCAGGACTACGTGAGACCGTTTGGTCAGAACCAAGGGTCTGCCACTCTTACCTAACCTAACCTAACCTAACAGTGTAATTTTATTTTGTGAATTTAGAAATAAATAAAGTAGCTACAGCTAAAGGAGCTGTCACAAATACAATATTATTGTTTATATTTCCATCTTCCGTAAAAAACTCAAGAAAAAAATGTAAGACAGGAAGCTGACGTTCTACTAGGATAAATCAATAAGAGTCAACGTGGACGACAAGAAAGCCCTATCTAATGATTTAGTGACCTTCAAAGCCCATTTCCACTCCTCATTGACTAAATCAGTTGGAAATATTATAATACAAAACTGGCCTAAACAAGTGATTCTGATTGCTAGTAGCCGAAGTGCCAGTAGATATAGTATACCGGTTCTAGACCAATAAGGGCTGTTTTCCCATGTTAATCTCCATAAGAAAATTTAAGGTCCGATTTACATTTTTATGACGCCTTTGGGGGCACCGCCACTTAGTCCCAGGAACCAGCTACTGAGCCTCTACATTAGGCATTGGATACTAGAGCAGTAGCTACATTGGGCATTATCTACTTAGGCGCTAGCTACTTAGGCCGTAGCTACTTGGGCGTTAGCTACTTGGGCAATAGTTTCATTGGCACTAGTTGTCATTGGGTAAACGTCATCAATCATCTGTGATATGCCATCTATTACATGTTACCTGAACCTCACCTACTTAGGTATTCATATTTGGGGGACCCAAGCCTACAAGTCGAGGCTCCGCTAAAAGCCCTACCTTCAAGAATCGGTACCCCAATGACGTTACAAACGATCGAAATTATTATTTAACAGAAAAAAAGTTTACATTGTCACCAAGACTCGAACCATCGATCTAGAATATATGATTTAGAAAAACCAGCGCCGTAGCCCACCACACCGGCGAGCTATTGTAGAAAATTCCGCTTTTAACTTGAAGGTTATCTAGGTATACGGTTGTCCCGCCTACGAGAGTCATGCATCATGACGCACCATGATAAGTAGTTTTTATAGGGGACGTAAGATTAATAATAATATATTTGTTAAAGTGTAGAGGGAACATAAGTAGAAAATAAAATTAGCTGTAACTATAATTAAATTTGCTTAACACGATAAAATCGTGCAAAGCACTGACACTATTTATTCCTTAACGGACCAGCAAAATGAACCGTAGAACCACTAAATGAACCACTTAATGAACCGAAGAACCATTAGATGAACCACTAAATGAACCACTAAATGATCCGCAGAACCACTAAATAAACCACTTAATGACCCGAAGAACCACTAAATGAACCACTTAATGAACCGAAGAACCATTAGATGAACCACTAAATGAACCACTAAATGATCCGCAGAACCACTAAATAAACCACTTAATGAACCGAAGAACCACTAAATGAACCACTTAATGATCCGTAGAACCACTAAATGAACCACTTAATGATCCGTAGAACCACTAAATGAACCACTTAATGATCCGTAGAACCACTAAATGAACCACTTAATGAACCGAAGAACCACTAAATGAACCACTTAATGAACCGCGGAACCACTAAATGAACCGTGAATCAGGTTAATAAACAGCGGATCACTGCGAGTTCTTCCTATGGCAGCAGGGAAGAGGAGGGGGAGGAGGAAAATCAATGATATACGATAATTTTAGTAAAAACCTTTATTTTTCCCATTAATATTACAATAACTAATATCTAACCTAATTAATATCTAACCTATTTAATATCTAAACTAATTATTTAAGAACAGTGACGTCACAAAAGATTGATTAAAGTATATTTAAACTTTTCGAACAGTTCCCACTAATGGTGAGTACTTTATAAGCTTATCATGAATAATAAGACAGTATGCGGTAGTATTTGCTGGAACATTTTCTTTCGTTTCAAACTCCAACCTGACATCAATAATCCCCGAATTTAATATTTCATTTTGTCGGGAACAATCAATCACAATTAGAGGAGCATTTGTTAAAAAGTCTTTTGGAGAGAACAGTGGTTCATTTTCTTTTTCATAAAAACATTCTTGGAACTCTGAGTACATTTCATACAAAGAAGCAATTTGACCTTTAGAAACATCTAAATTTAAATTATCATACGGATACATTTCAGAATTTAAATAAAGTTTAACATTAAATACATTACAATGATCAAACAAACTACAGTTTTTAGCTATCTTATCCTTTCTGTCGGTTGAAAATCCTAAAATTACCCATCTGGGACGTTCTACTTGAATAGCATTCTTTATAGTCCAGGTATGCTGTTTAGCCGTTTGTAATGTAGGATATTCAGCTAGCTCCCAACTTCTAAAGCCGACATCTAATTCGGTGCCAGTTTCAATAATCTTTAGTAGATCCAATCGTTCCATATCAGATACCGAAATATGAGGCAGCTTCCAAACAATTTTATCTATTGTAACCCCCATATTCTCGGCTGCGTTAGAGTTGATAATTGCATTTTTATCAGTATGACTTCTTAATAAGACCAATTCATGCTTCACATTTATTAATATCTTCTGAAAATCCTCTGCAAATCCCAAAATCGTGCGTAGCGGAACACAAACATTAAATGAGCCGGTAGTTCTATCAACCACATCGCAAGTAAAATTATCATCAATGCTCCATCCGGCGTTCTTGTATTTCTTAAGTTCGTTTGCATTATACGAAACATATCCCTTCATTGAGGTGGCTATTCCAGGATTACGTACTGAATCCAGGATTCTACCCCCAAGCTCAAATCGGATTTCTTCAAACAAGTGACAAAAGAAATTGTTTACAAATTTTGCTGTAGTTGAAACAGTTGAATCGTCTTGTTTTAAGAGTCTTCCTTCCAGATATATATGACTAGCATAAGGCAGTGTGTATATATCAGTTTGCTGAACAGGAATTCTTATTTCATCATTGTTGTTAAACGAGTTGGAATAAGGCAGATGACTGTGTCTTTCAATTTTTACTATTGAATTGTCAAAGACAAGAGATTCAGATACGTTTAGTATACTCATTATGTATTCCCTTGAGGGTATATCCTAATGATTTGAGATACTTGCTATTATCTGCTGACAATTTTTTAACTTCCTTAGAGGACTTTAAAAGCTGTTCGAAATTAATAAGTTTGTGACAATTATATTTCACAACCATTCTCTACAACGTATACTTAACTACTAAAAACATGTGCTTGTAACAAGTCTTATATAACTTTCTTTAAATGAAGCCTAATCGTAATGACTTCACCTCTAAGGTTTATTGCATCACCATCCTGATCAACAAGCTTTAATTCAATATTACTTATTAATCTGGTGTTAATTGGCATATAAATTACGTTTTGAGGAATTTCGATTATTTTAAATCCTGCGGGGACAGAGGGTGAAAATTCATGGATTGTATGAACTAGATTACTATTGTGATATGCTCCAGTAACAATATTACACTCTACTTTAATAACATTTACTTTAAGGATATTTACAGGTGTAGGAGATACATGTTTAGTACCAGCCTGAAGGCTCATATTGCGAAATCCTAACAAGTCTCCAATTGAACCCTTCTTGGAGAAATCTACGGTATGAGTACATTTAAGCTCACATTTTAGCGTGCTCGTATTTCCATTAAGGATTAGACCGCAATTAAAATCTGGGTCGATATTATTCTGCTGCTCAATTGCTTCTTGTAGGTAGTCATTTAGAGCTGATATTTCATACGATCCGACTGGAATTTCAAGTACAACATCACCCACATAAAATTTATTGTTATTTTCGTCTATATTGGGGATAGCGTTAAAAGTCTCCAAACTAATAAGTCCCATCACATAATCACTGTCATTATTTCTCAGATCCAATGGAGGGGAATAATAAGCTTTTAAGACAGAACTATTACCACTTAAGCAAAAGGTACTCATCTCGAAGGATTTTAGAGACAACTAATTCATTAACTTAGTTGTTATGATATTTATAAGGTGTAATGTAAAGCCCCAATCCACTCTTGTATTTCTTTAAATACAGACCACTGCCACTTTTTCCCAAAGCTATAGACTCCATAGTTTCGTTGTGTCTTTTGTCTTCCTCTAACTTTTGTTGAGCACTTTTTGCATCGTTAACAGCTTTTGCAATACCAGCAGCTCCACCACTTAATGCTCCCAATGCGCTAAGCCCGGCAAAAAGAGGAATCAAAGGTAGGAATCCTCCTGTTTTTGGGATCGGAATTACTCCTGTAGGAAGTACTTTTTCAACTCCTGCGAATGATTTTAAAGCCACTTGCGCTGCCGACAAAAGATCTTGGGGTTTTTCCTTAATAATAGCCTCTCGTGCTCTGTTTAGAGCGGATATAAAGGGAATCCCCTTGCCCCTTTTAGTAATTCGTTTTTTTACAACTTTATTCTTAAACTTCTGCATTGTAGACCAGTCAGTACAACAACCTTAGTAACACTAATGCTGTGGTATTAATGCGAATGTATATATGAACGTTAGTTAAGTATACTGTGCAGTTATCTAGTAGCAGTTGTGGAATCAACAGCTATTTTTACTGTTCATTTTGCTGTTAAAATGCCATCAAGTCTTGCCGGTTTGGACCCTGATGTTCAAAAAAGAATAAAGGACGCTGCTACAAGTATTAGAAAGAAATATCTGCAACTTAAAGCAGAACGAGAGGAAGAAAATGATAATCAGCAGATGGAAGATGAGGAGGAGCTTAAGAATGCACGTACGGTTCAAACTGATCCTAAAATCATTAAACTTATTGATAAGCATTCTCAAACCGTTAAAGATTTATATAAATCACTAAAAGAAAACCGTTACGAAAGTGCTCGTGCATTGGAAACTTCATATCGTCCTCTGGCTAAAATGTTAACCAAGACAATTGAAAAATCTACTTCAGGCAAGCTGTTCACGCCTTTCAAAACCCATGCTTCGCTAAAAAGACCAAAGAGTGAAATCAAACACTCTTCAACATTGGTTAAGAAACCTCGATATCCTTTAAATTTTAATACTCCTAATAAGAAAAAAGATCGCCACGATGAACAAAGACAGGAAGAAGAAGAAGAAGATCATGATGATAATATGGAGATAGAAACTATTGAGATACCAGATAATGAATCATTTAATCAAACAATTAACTTTGATAATGACGATGCAAACACTACCATGTTTGAGTATAATCCTCGCGAAAGCTTTTTTTACGATGATGACTTTAGACTTGATCCTAATACCCAGCCAATTCAAGCCGATGCAATTCCTGAAGAATCGTTTGAAGAATACATGGAACAGTATGATGAACTACCTCGAGAATATATGAGGGGGCTCATACGTGATACAGATAATCAGTATGATCGTACTTATCTGAAACATGATTTTGAGACGGATCATTTGTATTTTGGTGATTCCAAACTTGAATTTAAAGGACCAGATATTGTTATCAAGGGACAAAATTTCAAAGGAACTCCTGGTCTTTATGAGCTTATGTTTAAAACTGTTCCTTTAAGGAATAAATTTACTGCTTTAGACGAGCGAGTCTTTGCAAAAATAATTTTACTAACAAATGCTCATAAAAGAAATTTCAATCCTGATTTGCCGATGGCAGGAAATAAGGGTGTGAAATATACGCATACAATAAAACCTCTCCTTGAAAAGGTTCGAGAAGACAGCGATGCTAGCCAAAAGGAAAGAGATAAGCAGCTGCGAATTGTTAGGCAACAGCAATATCAAGGACATGGGTTCAACCAACAGCTCTCAGGTGGTTCCAAGGTCACCACTTCTGATACTTTTAAAGAATATTCCAACAATAAAACTGATTATGTGTATTGGGACGATCCAAATGAACTAGTTGATCGGCTTAGAAAAATATTAGCAAGTTCTGAAGTAGGTAATAATTCACACATTAACGAAATAATCAGTATAGAGGAAGAGTTGAGAGAGGCTGGAATAATGGAATAAATATATTGGATGTATGAAAATGTTATTAGTTTCAAGATGACTATCGATTAATTCGGTCGTAATCTGGCCCATCCGTATCACTTGTCTAGGAAGCTAAAGAAGAGTCCAGAAGTGGTACGAGAAGTACAAACAAAGCAGTTGTATGGTTTTATGCATATGACTCTGTCTGGTAGCATCGATTCATCGGGTGATTGTATGATTCATGGCCAGCCATTTTACAAATTTCCTCTCAAAAGTGGAACTATTGAATATGTAAATGCTCATCCTCAAGATGTACGCACTACAATCAACAAGCAACCATATACGATGTTACTGCTTAAGAAACTCAAATTTTCTGATAAAATATCATTTTCAACCAAATCAAATTCTACCGTGCTGTTTGTAGAATTTTTAATAAAGTATCCAATTGAATAATTAAAAATATTATTAGTGAGTATAATAATTCTTATTTACTTCCTCTTCCTCTCACCACTTAACTATTGTAGAGGGGAGGAATAGGGTTTATTTACAACCATGTATGTAATAATGACATTTCACCTATCTTTGAAAGGTGGAAAGTTGACGTTTCTTGACTTTTACTTTCCACCCGGGTGGAAAGTGCTCACTTTCCACCCGGGTGGAAAGTAAAATTGTTATTTTTTGTAATTTTATTAAAAATCGATATCTCAAAATAGTAAATTTTTTTTTTTTTAAATTTTAATAAAAATCGATATCTCAAAATAATATACAAACACACCAACACACAACTCATTACACAAATTCAACAACAATAATTTTATTTTTTATTTCTTTAAATGAATTATACCTAAATGACATTTATAAAAAACAAAAAATTAACATGGTTTATGTTTTACTTATTTACATTAAATATTACATTGGCATTATTGTAGGCAGTCACAGATATGTTTAAACCTTGCTGAAATTCTTCTTTTGAAAGGTTTATTTCATGATTATTTGAAGTTAAAGTAGTGTTAGTAAAACTTGAACTTGGCTTTGAAATCAATTTTGCCGTATTAACCTGAGTAGAAACCGAACTGTCTATGTATCCCTCAGCTACTGTGCTAGATTTCCAGCCTCCTAACCGCTTTATTTGCATAAGATCGCCACCGTTATTTGCGAGCAAAGTAGCCGCTGTTCTTCTGAAACAGTGACCAGTAAAACCTTCAGTATTCAGCTTCAGAAAAGCTGCAATTTTTTTTGGAAACTGACTTAAAGTGTTGTGCCCAATACATTGTTTACTAATTTTTCCATATCTTATTTGCATAAAAAGCTTTCCATCCTGTATATTTTTCCGTAAAGTTATGTACTCCTTAAGTGGTGCAATCCATTTATTATCAGTTATCATAAATGATCGTGGCTGGTACGTTTTGCTATTTTGTATTTCAATCGCGACCTTTTCTTCTAAAAAGTGAACGTCTGTTGTTTTCATTTTGTATAATTCATCTGATCGGCAGGCGCCTGAGACACCAATAACCAATGCGACCTACAAATGTATAAAATAATAAGTTAATATAGAAATAGTCAACCTTTTAGCCTAAAATACCTTTTGAACAAGAAATTCCATAGGTGCTTGTTCCAAAAATGTTTCAATATTATCCATAGACAGTGTGGTCGATTTTTTCGGCTTGTATCCTTTGTTTTGCTTTTTTAAAAATGCTAATAGCTTTGCGTGTTTAGATATGTCTACTTTTTCCCTAATTGATAGAGTGGTCCTCAACATTGAATATATTGACCAAAGCGTTGATATTTTCTTTGTCTTGGCATTTTCACTAAAATAAGCTAGTAGCGCCGATTCAGAACCAGGATTTTGAACTTTGTTTCCAATACACCATTCTTTAAAACAGTTATATGCCTTGTCATATCTCGGGCGGCTTTTAGTTGGCAGAAGATCTTCTTCTACTATTTTTGCTGCTTCTCGAATTTCTGGGGGAGTAGCAGCCAAATCAAATTCCTCATCTGAGAGCATTTTTTTGGTGTTTTGTAAAAACTTTGACACTAACGTTTTAAAAAAATAATATATTGTTTAGTGACATGGAAACCATATTCCAAAAATGATATTTGCCATCTTGATGTGTATTATTACCTACGTTATTTTATCACCTGCGGTTATTTGAAATTCTAAATGTCTGTCTACTTTTGCAATGGAAAAGTCAAAATGACATTTACCTTTTAATAATTATTTGAACTCAAAATAATAAGAAGTGGATGTTGGATGTGGTTGTAAATAAAATAGTATACAAACCTCGGTGAAAAGTTTCATTACTGTCTCTGAGATATAGTTTACCTCGACGCTTCGCGTCTCGGTAAACTATCTAATCTCTCGACAGTAATGAAACACTTTCCACCTCGGTACGTAATATACTATTAAAAGTGACTGATAACGATTCATTAACGTTCACTTTTATTAGAAACGCCTAACAATCATGGCATTAAAACTAACGACAGAAAATTGGCAGAACAGTTTATTACGAGCTGTTAGAAAAATTGAAAATGATTTTAATAAAGAAATTAATTTAAATACAAAGTCTGTTATGGCAAGTAGTTCATCTTGGGCTATATATTATAATGAAGAAATAATGTATTATACACAAGGTGCAAAGTTGTGTAAAGATTATTACGAAGGAAAAGATTTGCTCAAATTATTAGAAGGACTTTTAGATAATGAGTTTTTTAAGCAGATGATATCTTTAAAAAAATTTGTGCCTGAGGATCAAACGGATGCGTTGGAGCTAATTCGTTTAGCAGAATGTAGCATTGAGAATTTTGGTGAATACAGTAAAAATGGCATTGATAATTCGGACGAGGACAGTGATTAAATATGACCGATTATTCTTAAATAAGTAGTTTAGATATTAAATAGGTTAGATAATAATTAGGTTAGATATTAGTTATTGTAATATTAATGGGAAAAATAAAGGTTTTTACTAAAATTATCATATATCATTGATTTTCCTCCTCCCCTTCCTCTTCCCTGCTGCCATAGGAAGAACTCGCAGTGATCCGCTGTTTATTAACCTGATTCACGGTTCATTTAGTGGTTCCGCGGTTCATTAAGTGGTTCATTTAGTGGTTCTTCGGTTCATTAAGTGGTTCATTTAGTGGTTCTACGGATCATTAAGTGGTTCATTTAGTGGTTCTACGGATCATTAAGTGGTTCATTTAGTGGTTCTACGGATCATTAAGTGGTTCATTTAGTGGTTCTACGGATCATTAAGTGGTTCATTTAGTGGTTCTACGGATCATTAAGTGGTTCATTTAGTGGTTCTACGGATCATTAAGTGGTTCATTTAGTGGTTCTTCGGGTCATTAAGTGGTTTATTTAGTGGTTCTGCGGATCATTTAGTGGTTCATTTAGTGGTTCATCTAATGGTTCTTCGGTTCATTAAGTGGTTCATTTAGTGGTTCTACGGTTCATTTTGCTGGTCCGTTAAGGAATAAATAGTGTCAGTGCTTTGCACGATTTTATCGTGTTAAGCAAATTTAATTATAGTTACAGCTAATTTTATTTTCTACTTATGTTCCCTCTACACTTTAACAAATATATTATTATTAATCTTACGTCCCCTATAAAAACTACTTATCATGGTGCGTCATGATGCATGACTCTCGTAGGCGGGACAACCGTATACCTAGATAACCTTCAAGTTAAAAGCGGAATTTTCTACAATAGCTCGCCGGTGTGGTGGGCTACGGCGCTGGTTTTTCTAAATCATATATTCTAGATCGATGGTTCGAGTCTTGGTGACAATGTAAACTTTTTTTCTGTTAAATAATAATTTCGATCGTTTGTAACGTCATTGGGGTACCGATTCTTGAAGGTAGGGCTTTTAGCGGAGCCTCGACTTGTAGGCTTGGGTCCCCCAAATATGAATACCTAAGTAGGTGAGGTTCAGGTAACATGTAATAGATGGCATATCACAGATGATTGATGACGTTTACCCAATGACAACTAGTGCCAATGATACTATTGCCCAAGTAGCTAACGCCCAAGTAGCTACGGCCTAAGTAGCTAGCGCCTAAGTAGATAATGCCCAATGTAGCTACTGCTCTAGTATCCAATGCCTAATGTAGAGGCTCAGTAGCTGGTTCCTGGGACTAAGTGGCGGTGCCCCCAAAGGCGTCATAAAAATGTAAATCGGACCTTAAATTTTCTTATGGAGATTAACATGGGAAAACAGCCCTTATTGGTCTAGAACCGGTATACTATATCTACTAGTGCCATAAAGCTTCGCTCTGTTCTCGTCTTATCGGAAACTTCATTAGATCGTTTGATTATATTATGACCTAAAGACTTATATTCCTGAATAAAATCATGATACCTACAACGTTTTGAATTCAGGATCAAATTTTTTTTTCTAGGGATGAAAACCTTTTAGCAGCAATGTCTCTAGAATCGCCTAGCATAGTAGAAGAATGCTGTAATGGAAATTTTAAAAATGTAAAAATACCTTTAACTTGGAAAAGACATCTTTAAAATCGACTTAAAAAACTTAACCTCTACTTAAAAATTTTTTTAATGGGTCAAAGAACTCAAAATTTACCTTAACTGTCAAAAATAATAGTCTGAACTTAAAAGAATAGGACGAAATACTAGAAAAAGTTAAACTGAATGGTTAATAGGATACCTGCATTTTCCTTTAAATTTAATTGTTCCGACAAGAAATTGGTCAAAATCAAAAAACAAATTATTTTTACAATCGACCAAATGAATATTTCAATTGCTTCTAGTATTTAAACATATGAAAATGGATCTTTATAAATTGTTTGGCCGACTATACTCTATATAATAAAATTATAATCTTCTTTTATCTTTTGCACCAGGGTTGATGTCACCAAAATTATGTTATTATTTTCTGTTGGTTTAAATTGCTCTATTATAGTTCTTCCAGCGCAGCGTCTTGATATTTGGAGTATTAAAGAAAAAATACATAAATTAGCGAACTGTAGTTTAAATTGTCAACTTAAAAAATATTAATGTTAGTCAAAGTAACAAGCAACAAACTAGTTTTAAACTTACCGTGCGAAAATGGCGGAAACGGAAATAGGAAGGAACCAAGGAAACGACGAATGTAGGAGTGAGGAGGGAAGGAGAGGGAGGTAGTAGAGAGGCGGCAGCCGATAACAACAAAATTAAAAAGTACTTAGGTAGATCTAGATGTTGATTTTCGCGGTAGTCCTAATTAATAACAGTAGTCCTAGTTAGAAACGGTAGTCAAACGTTGGTGAATCGTATGTACAAATAGCTTGTGTAAATAAAAGTGTTTAATTCGCCCTTATCGGCGTCATCCTAGACATAGGCGAGGAAAGGCCAAAGTAGATACAACACTAGGTAAATTTTTGACAGTGTCCCATTTAAAAAAAAAACAACTTTATGACGCCTTACTTTTTGAACGTATCCTATATAACTCAAGAGCTTATATAGCTTTGTTCGTGGTAAGGATTCTTAACCGGTTCGGAACTATTATCATGCGCAGTTTAGATAACTCGCATGTGCAGTTAATTAATTTTGTACTGCGCATGCGAATAGTACCGAATCGGTTCAGAATCCTTATCGTATTTGTAAACGTGCTCCGCGCAATCTGTGACTTACCCGATACAACTACAAAAGGAATTTCATTTCTGATTGTTAAAAATGTTATTATTAATAATAGAAGTTAAAAAGATCCTTGTAGGTAAGTAGGTAGTTATTTTTAATCATAAAATACAATTTTAAAGATTGACAACAAGCTTTAAAAAATCTAGTTTTAATTATATTTGTAGACAAAAAAACTTTTACTCAAGGTATTTTGCATTACTTTTTAACCAAAAACTAACCACAAAATAGAAATTTTACTAAGTTCAAATTTTATATTTATTAAATATTGGACTATTTTGAGAATGGTAAATTAATATAGATCGGCGGTAGGTATATATTATTATTATTGTCTTTGTTCTATCTGACATTTTTTTTTCGTCTAAATGGTATACCTACCTAATACTTTAAAATTGTCATCTGCATTTTTCACACACACTTGATATTATTAGGGATGGTTGTTACAAATTCTGAACAATATATTTTTTATTCATGCCCTTATGTTTTATCACCAAATAAACAATAAATTTCCACTTTTTATAGTCTCCATTTTTCACGTTGAAGCAACTTTGTAAATCTTCATCTCCGTTACTTATCTCTAAAATATTTAAAGTGATACTGCTATAAAAACAAAAACTACAAGCTTTACATGAATTTTGTCGTTACTAAAATATTAATGCTATTTTGTGCCAGAAAAATGTTAAAGGGGGCAAAATTACGCTGGGGAGTAATACAGGATTTTTGCTTTATTTTTATGAATCCCTTATCGAAGCCATTTGCTCTTTATAAAGGAAAAATGGCGTGTTGCTCCAAGCTTTCCACCTAGGGAGGTATTAATTATAAAATATGTTTTGATACTCGTCCGGTTCTATAAGCATTGAAAAATATTGCCAAAGCCTTTTTGAATCAAATGTATTTTTAATGGGAAATATCGATATAATAGAGAGTGTCTGATGTTAACGAATATCATTTTAGTTGAAACTAATTCTTTATTTATTAACCCGTGGCGGCTTCTGAGCGGCACATGAGCCCCCTCTAGGGAAAAAAACACAATACAAGGTGCTACAAATGTGTGTGCATACAAGGGAATCTCGAAAACGGTAAGATGTACGAAGATGGTTTAATTGAGGCAAAAAAATTGCGTATTTTGGGGCTTAATAATTTGATAAAAATAAATCGAAATTTTTAATTTCGGGTTTTAAATTTTTTGCGTCTTGATCTTTGACTTGGGAAAAACAAAAAAAACTTTCTCATAACCCTCGTTTATGGTGTAAAAAACAGTTTTAGGGTCTTCTAAGCTTTACAAATTTAATACAATTTAAAGATTTATATATAACACATCATTGGTATTTCAAATTATCCTTTTTTTACGGCTATACGGCCGTGGCAATTATTGTTTTTAGGATTACTAAAATATTAAAATTATATTAAAAGAAAGATTTAGACCCTTTATTATTTCAATTTCAATTAGATTTACCGTAACAATACTCTAGGCTAGGAAGTAAGTCGGTTTTAAAGGCATGAGAAGTAAATTGTTTGTTAGAATTTTATTTATTTTATTATTATAACATAAAAATTATATTATAACTTAAGTCCTATGGTTTTTGCCTTAGACCTAGACCGAAATACTATAAAACACAAACAATTTAATGCCCTCGAGTGAAAAAACGTAACTGGAGTGTTAGTCTAGTTATCAAATTTTTATTCGCTTATGTTCTTTTCAAAAATTATTTCAATTTTTTTTTGCTGATTATAAGGTCTGATGATACTAGTTTCAGGTGAAACAAGAAACAAAAATAAACAGACAGAAAAGTATTTTAGACTTTGGGTCATTTTTCTTACAAAATATCAAATATTCAGACTTCTTTGAGTAAAAATGGACAGATTCTTCAAATCAAATTTTTTTTTTAGTTTGGCTGTAAATGTTTAGGGCCGGAATGATGTTAAAAAGAATTTGAAAAAATGTGTTATTAGATGACAAAACGTTAAAATTTCAAAAACCTTTATATTGAGAGCCAGCCTGGCCACAGGACATATTCCGAAAGTATGGAGACTGACAAAGGCGGTATTTTTATCTAAACTTGGCCGACCAGACTATTTGGCAGTAAAGACATTCAGGCCCGTCAGCCTGATGTCGTTTATACCAAAAACGCTTGAAAAACTGTTTAACAGGAATATTAGGGATGATATTTTGGAATATAAACCATTTCATCAAGACCAAAATGCCTACAGAACAAAAAAATCAACGGAATCGGCACTTCACCAGCTAGTAAGAAGGGTGGAGAAAGCTCTGGAAAACAGAAAAGTGCTAATTGGAACATTTTTAGATAAATAGTGCATTTGGTAATACATCCTTCGAGTGAATCACCAAAGCAACCAGGGCAAACATCTTAATGGTGCAAAGGCTTTCACGTCTTTCTAAAATTTTTATGTTCTATTTAAAAAGTTAACTTATGAATGGTCAGGGTCTGTTTTTGGTTAGAGGGGGCCTTAGCCCGTTACGCAATCCGGGAATTATTATCATAGGCGTCCGTCCAGAAAGACAATTTTCGGCTGGGAAGAGGAGGGTAACCAGCCAAAAAAATGATATACGATATTACAAACTTCTATCAAAAGTGACATCTAAAATCCCAAGGATCTAATCCCCCCCCCCCCTCTCTATGCGCGCTTATACCTTTACAATTTCAAAGTGTTTTTTCCCTAATAAGTTACAAAATAATATTTTTTTAAGCTTTTGTAATAATATCATAAAGAAAATAAATTAGTTACTACAGAACCAATAATAGTAAGTATTAAATTTATTAGGTCTGAAAACAGTCTTAAAATAGCTTTTTACTATACACAAAAATAATCAAAAAAGAATTTAAAATCTCTTCAAACAAATATGGCATACAAGGAAATGTTGGCTTCCTTGTAGCGGTACCATGCTTGTTCGTCTTTCCTTTGCGCGGTTATTTTTATATAGTTATTTTTTAAATTAATAAGATCATTTTAGATAAATTTCTTTTAAAGTTAAATATTTATTCTTGAATAAATTTAAATTGAAATAAAAACTTTTCCTGTAATTATAATTTTTAAAATTAAAAAATCATTTTTGCCAGAAACTATAAAGAAGCGCCATCGTCGTAGAGGCGTGAACGAATACCAGCAAGTGTACATCGTGACGACTTATAGTTCTGGTACTAGTACTAGTAATAGTTCTAAGTATATATATAAAATAAAAGGATTTGTATTATAAGGAAAAAAACGTGTGCCGCAACATGTCAGGATTGTTTACGTTTATTGTTTTGCATACAGTAAATAATCGGGTCGCTCACACCGGGCACGGGGCCCCTCTGAAAGCAAGGCCCAAGGCCCGGGCCTACTGGGCCTATTGGAAAAATAGGTACTGTGCCAGGTTAAACCGGAGGTTATAATTTTTTGTATGTGCCGAAAATAACACATCAATATAGGAATGCATGCGTAAGCAGTTTTTCTATTAGATGTATTGTTAAGATACTATAATATATAGCCAATCACTTATTATCAAATCAAATATTTATTTTAGATGTATGACCTATTTTAAAACAGCTGAAAACTGAACTATCTTGAGTTCCTACTAAATCCCTCTAATTAGTGGTCATAAAGCTGACCGCACTTATTTCACCAGCTTATCACCGGGTCGATAAATATTATTTGCGGCCAGCAAACGCGCCTGCAGCTAAATTTAAACAGTTGCGGTTAGTTACATTTGGAAACGAAACCTGTAATAACATCTCAGAGGTTGGCAAAACTGAAATAAGGAATATTTTATTCCGGTTAAAACTGGGTAAGTAGCGCTTTTTTTAAATTTAACTACTAGCGTTTCGTTTTTTTAGTAGCTTTACTTAAAAATAATAACGCAAAAATAGGCGAATTCCAACTAATAAATGCCATTTTTGATCTGAATAGAATAATATTTGATGACAAACCCGAAAACCAAGATATCTTAAAATAGACAATACAAGTGTATAATTTAATTTATCGGCTTTTGAGTAATCTAAGGGACTAGTTTTGTCAGTTCCCCACGTTTAGTTGCCTCGAAAGTATCGTCAATAAAGCTGTAACACAACTAAAATTCTTCCGATATCTAATGACGTTGATAAAAGGTGTGGTTAGGTTATCTGTGGTATTACTGACGAAAGTATTGCTTTAAATGGGAACAGTTGCATTGTTCTCGAAGTGCTGCTAGCATTTTTGCGGTCATTTCAAACAAAAAATTCAAATAAAAAATGTGTATTTTCTAATAATAATACTTTACTGTAAGCAAAAGATAATCCAAAGTTGTATAATTTCGGGACTGGACAAATACACAAGCCACGGAATTATATTCATCGATTTGTGGGCAAACTGTTCGAAACAACTGTTGCCGTATTCTGGACCAGTAATTGAAGGTGTTTGGCTCAGCATTTGTGTTTAGGGTCGGCTTTAGATTGCTGAAAGGTCCCCGTCAAGGATGAATTTTAATAAGCAAGCATTAAACCGCAATCATGTACATGTTTTATGCGCCAAGCAAGGACAACGTTGTAATACAAGGGATACTACAATTTAACGGCACATTTTTTTAGCTATTACGGTTTGACATAATTATTTAATCAGTACCTTATAAAATCAAAATACTTTCAACTTCGGTTGTTAAATTTGATAAGGAGATTATTCAGATTTTTAAAGAATTGTCTGTAAGAGATTATTTGGCAACAAGATTAAAATACTGTATAGGGAATGGAAAGTGATGGTAAAAAGGTTTAGTATGCAATGTAGGTTGATTGGCTAAACGAAAAATTAAATAAAAAGTCTGAAAAGTGAATTTCTACTAGATGAATTTGTCATTTTCATGATAAGACAAACCCGAACAAAAATTTTCTTGATCTTTCTCGAAATGTCCAACTCTTCCAGAAGATCTAGCTTTTTTACATTGAGACCTATGAAGGGATGAATAATTTTACCATTAGAAGTGAGAGAAAAATTCTGGTTGTTAGATTTAAGATGGTGCCCAAAAACTGATTTTGTTGATTTACTTATGTTCATTGATTCTTGTATGTAAGGACCTAGTGTTTTTTTCCAATATGGACAAAAGAGTTTATATATACTTTACTCTTTTAAAAATATTTTATTTTTTGTTTTGTGTTCACAATGGAAGAGCCAAGTTTATTTGTTGATTTGAATGAGATTTTGATAGGTCGGAAAATTGTTTGAAATGGTTCCTGAGATTATGTAGAAAAAGGACCTAGATAGGTCAGTGACAATCTACTTGTATTATCAGGGGTGTCGGTATTGTAAGCAGTATGCTATTCCATTTTTTGTAAAATATGTGATAGGTTCTTTCGACAATGGAAGGAGAATAACCATTGTTGAGAGCAATTTGTTTAATTAAATTTATTTTACTTTGGTGATCTTCTGGATACATGGGTTGGGTATATTAAGAGCTCGATTAATTAATTAGCAATTGAATGCTGCCATTTTATATTGAGTATGGAGATTAGAATTAGCGGGAATACTATTATAATCAGCTTGGGTAGGATTACGCTTATCACAGGACTTTTTATATTTTTAATGAAAAACTTTTCAAACAACCACAAGGTCCAGCGATGGGTAACCAACTTTCGCTTTTTTGGCAGACCTTTTATGGAGTTCTTGGAACAAAAGCATAATATTCCAATCCTTACAGCCAACAAGCAAATCTCATTATGGTTCAGATATTTGGATAGTTGTCTTACTATCAATAATGGTGACAACCCAAATGCGAATAGTATTCTTAACTACCTCAATACTATTCATACTTCAAGAACATTTACTTGGGAAATTGAATACATTTTCTGGATTTAAATATTTCTAGAGACTCTAACAAATTCAAATTTAAAATATTTCCTAAACCTACCCAAACTGATAATATTTATCTTTCTAATTCTAACCACCCTAGTCCACGCACAACTGTGTGGCTTCCTTCCGGAGTAAACTTTGAAATACAAATTACAAGCAGGCTGTAAATTGAACAGTAGTCGCGATGTTTTTTTTTCAATAATTAATAATTAACCTTCTTGATTTCTTAAAAATAATGAATTTAATTTTTTTACATCATGTGATATTATACCATTGACAACATAAACATCCATTTTACTACTGAAACACAACAGAAATACTACATTGTATAATTGGGTAAATATTTTCATACTATAATAATATTATAGTAAAGGCAACATTGTCGAACAGTATTAAGTTTATCAAACAATTATTGTCAGTTGTCATGTTTCAGTTTATCCAAGCCGACCATAGATATGTGAATTCCTGAATATTATAGCTTAATTTATGCTTCAGTGACATGGTGCCAATAATACATAAGGATTATTGATTTTCATCTTTCGGCAAATATGTATTGTAGATGAGCGTTCATGCGAATGTCATAGAATATGCCACATGTGCATATGCATACTGAGTTAATTTGATATTCTCGGAAAAAAAATGTTACTATTATAATAGTAAACATAGGCAGAGGAATGCTGAATAATCCATACATGATATGGATACACAACAAATACGTAAAGCAAGTGCAATGAATGCTTACATGAAAATTAATTTCATAATTTATAGTTGATTTTTCAAAAAAAGTACCTAGTAATTGACAAAAACTGAAATATTGACTTCACTCGTGTTATTATCTATTTTTAAGTCAATGCCGGCGTATGTATAAAATAAAAAATATAATATCTCTTCCCGTATTTAATTTTCTATAATAGAAAAACAGAAAATTTGTTATTTATTTTCTAGGTTACAATAAGGAATCTATATTTCTGTGTTATTTTTATAGACAAAGATAAAAGAGAAAATAAATACCATTGTTTCTTCATCAGAAAATTTCCTTTCTTTCTACCATGCACTTTCTCATTTTTACTTGGAATATAAAGAATTTATAGAAATAAATAATAACAATAAAAGTTTTACTGGCTTGCAATTGAACTCTCGGCCCGCCATCCATAGTCAATTGTTTTAAATATAGGCACTAGCCTCTTGACCAATCCAATTTGTGTTTACTTCATATTTGATCTACAATGAGAATTTTTGTCCATTGCAGAGTAGAGTAAATGGTGTATTCCTAACATGGATTAGGTAAGGGAATATTAAGCAATTGTAACCTGTTAAAAATGTTGTCTATTTTATTGTTTTATCTAAGGCTAGTCTATGATCGAAAAGCATAGGCAATAATTGTAAAATTTTAAATAAATGAAGAAGGTGAGGAAAAAACTTGCTTCTTTCTTTCCAATTTAAGCAGAGGATATGCAACTGAAATATCATATATTATCTATTAAAATATGTTTAAAACTAAGTGATATTAAGTTGGCTAAAGTCCATTACTGAACCTAGGCTTCAATCACCGCTCGCCATCTGTCTCGATTTTGTGTTTCCCTCGACCACAAGTCCTGTTGATGTGTCCATTAGGTTTGTTTAGACTTTCTCTGGCAATTTTCCCGAAAGATAGTCTCCATTTTAAAATAGTAATTCGCCATCTTAACTCTGAATCCTGTAAAGTGAATCCAGCATAATTTTAGTTCAACCACGGCGTCTGGGGCTGCTTCATCTGTAACTTTCTTGAGGAGTTCTTAGTCCCTTGAATTTAAATGTTTCTTCTTCAATCTGTCCGGGATACTCTCACTATTTACCGCTCATACTACATTTAGTTTATATATTTATTTCCTATTATTTTTAAAATTCAGTTCCCCTTGTTTTGGATATTGAATGACGCGTGTAAATTTGGTTTCTTTGTAATTGACCACTGTGATTGGTCAGTTTCATATCCTAACTATGATGGATATGAAATTATATCCGTTCAGTTAACCGGCATAGCCCACTAATCTAATCACTTAAGTGTAACAGTAAATATCTATGTGAAAGTATAAAAAAGCTTAATTTAACTAGGTATATCATTAGTACAGGAGATTAACGAAAAATAAAACCAGTTTAATTTGAAAGACGATCTCTGCATACAGTCATTTATAACATTCGCCAGCATTTCATTAAGTTTAACCGTTGTTCTGTAAAACAGAAAGGATAAAACAAAAAGAAAGTTTTAATGCTATTATCCCAAAATGAAGGGATTTCAAATAATGCCCTTTTCTTGTTATTTTTAACAAGCTTCGATTGATCTGTGGCAATTTCATTTATTCGATTTTTTTAAATTGCCTTTTCTGTTCTTTTTAGAAAGTCTTTAGTAACGAAGTTTTGGGAAGTATGGAGGAAATAATAAATTGTGCCTCTTTGTTGCTTATTCAATTGATTTATGAATTAAACTTTTTTAAATGTAAGTGCCGTTTTAACGCGACTGTATTTTTCCTGAGTTTCTTTTGTTCTCGGAATATAAAAAATTATAAAAGTTTTAATCTTTATTTGATCTACTGACGACTGTTAAGTTTGATTTATTATAAACACTTTCCATTCGGCTGGGCCACAGTGGCGCCTCATAAAAGGACCTCAGGGCTATATCAATTTGGTTTTATAAGAAAAAAAAGACAGGAGTGGCATAGGTAACTTAATAAAATAGCGATAGTGAAAGAGATGAACAGTCGCTTTGATATCAAGTATACGCCTTTTTTGGAATTAGGCTAGCCGGGTAACCTTAATGGCGAGAAAACCATTTTTAGTTAATTCGCGATCAAAATCTATGTGCAACTCCACATAAGTTTATGAAGTTTTTATAAGAAAAAAGACACAAAGTATCGGTGTCTTTATTCTTACAAAATATCAAATATCAGGCCTCTTTAAGTAAAAAATGGGCGAATTCTTCATGGAGGTTAACCGGCACCTATTTAATATATTGGAACTCATTTTAAGCGTGGTAGTGTTCGGGTTCACCCAGGGCCACAGATAGGGTTGGGGGGCGCTCCGCTCACTCTACATCATACGTTGTTGATTAACCGTATTGAGCCTCAATATCAGGGGTTGTACCGAAGTAAGTAAAGAGTAAGGGTGATATAGTGAGGGCTGTAGCTGTTTAAATATAATATTTTCTAGTATTGTACGTTAAAGGTTGTTAATCTGTTTTGTAAATAATTCACCGCATAACGATTTTTGCACGAATGAAATGTTTCAGTTTTGATTTTCTATAACTGAGAAAGAAATACAGTCTTTTAATTATTATTTTTTAAATTAATTTATGCTACTCTTGGTCTGGTAACGTTTCGTTATGAGTATTAGATATTTAAATATGACAAATTTTCTAGCGTTAATATGATGATGATGTGATCATATTTGACGCTAAAAGAATATATTATTGTTCATGCTATTGAAGTGTGCAGTTTTAAAATGGTAATTTTAAAGATACTTTAAGTAACTTATCTTCATATCCCCGTAAGATTTGGCACTATACATCAGCTAAGTGGGAAGACCTAAAGGACCATTTTCGCAACTTTCCCTGGCTAAGCGTATGCTTTTCTTCGGATGATTCATCTGTCTGTGCAAAGGAGGTCTCCGACGTCATTCTAACTAGCATGGAGGCCTTTATTCCTTTCTCCAAAAAGCGCCCTTCTAACGGCAAGCCCTGGTTTAGCAAGAATTGCGAGCGTGCTGTCAGATCTAAAAACCTGGCTTACCGACAGTGGCGTAAAAACCCTACTCCTGAAAATCGCGCCATCTTTGTTACCACCCGAAACCAATGTAAGCAAATGATAAACCAAAGCAAAGAAGCTCATAACGAGAGAATCAAAAACAAACTTCTTGCCAGTCCTAACGGATCAAGGTCCTTTTGGTCAGTCGCTAAGGCCGTCAGCCAAAACTTTACAAAGTCAACTATTCCACCTCTAACACGTTCCGACGGCACAATAGCAACCACAGCCGGGGATAAAGCAAACCTACTTGCTGAACTGTTTTCCTCGCATTCCACTGTAGACTTTCAGGGAAAACCACCACCCAACATTCCCTCAGTTCAATCGCAAATGTCTGAAATCGTGTTCCGTCAGCGTCTTGTTAAACGGATCCTTAAAGGACTCGACGTCAATAAAGCTTCTGGTCCAGACGAAATTCCTATAATTGTTCTCAAGACATGCGCCGATGAACTTACACCAGTATTTTGTAGACTTTTCAACTTATCCTACAAAAAAGGAATATTTCCATCCTGCTGGAAGTCGGCGCGTGTCCAGCCCTTCCAAAGAAAGGTAAAAAGACCCTGCCAAGCAACTACCGACCCGTCGCATTGCTTTCAGTAATTTCAAAAGTAATGGAGAAAGCTATTAACCAACAACTCCTAAAGTATCTGGAAGGGCTTAACATTATCAGCGACCATCAATACGGTTTTCGTAAGTCCAGATCAACAGGTGACCTTCTGGCATATGTCACCCATTTTTGGAGCAACACCATCGAACATCATGGAGAATCCCGGGCTGTTGCACTGGACATCTCTAGGGCTTTTGATCGTGTTTGGCACGACGGGCTTCTAAGTAAATTGCGATCCTACGGTATGCCTAATGGATTCTGTTTATGGTTAACTAGCTTCCTTAAGAACCGTTCTCTGCAAGTGGCGATTGACGGGTTTCTCTCAGACACCTTCACCATCAATGCCGGTGTTCCTCAAGGGTCCATATTGTCGCCTACCCTCTTTTTACTGTATATTAACGACCTTCTAGTGAAAACCCAAAATCCAATTTATAGCTTTGCTGATGACAGCACACTTGTCTCATCTTTTACCTTGACTCCCCAAACATCCGCTGCCGACGCACATCTTCGCAGGCAGCATGAAGTATTGCGCCTCAACAAAGACCTGGAAGAAATTTTGGCTTGGGGTGACAGTAACTAAGTCGAATTTAATGCTAAGAAAACCCAGCCAGCAGTCTTCTCCAAAAAGGTTAACATTGCAGAACCGGATATAGTCATGGCAGGACACGCAACTTCCCTGGCACCGTCTATTAATTTGCTGGGGGTCAATCTGGGAGGTAATATGTCTTGGCATGATCACGTTGCCGCAATTGCCAAGGCAGCTGCACAGAAACTTGGTGTACTTTTCCTCACCAAAAGGTTGTACACACCTCATCAACTTTTGACACTCTACAAAGCCCAGATTCGACCATCATTAGAATATTGCTCTCATGCCTGGAGCTCTGCACCCAAGCACACCCTTCGGCTACTGGATTCCATTCAAAGGAGAGCCATTCGTCTGATCGGCGACCCCGAGCTGACCAAGACCCTCGATAGCCTGGAGCATCGAAGACAGGTTGGTGATTTGGCTCTCTTTTACAGATATTTCCATGGCAGGTGTTCGACTGACATTGCCCACTTGATTCCAACTAGAGCAAT
The DNA here is from genome assembly GCA_935413205.1 of Polydrusus cervinus. NCBI lineage: Eukaryota > Metazoa > Arthropoda > Insecta > Coleoptera > Curculionidae > Polydrusus > Polydrusus cervinus. Next base: position 72,525,672 of record OW284513.1, on the reverse strand, counting down.
TCAAAACAGAAATACACGGCAAACCACTGCCGCTCATCCATATGTTGTTCAGCTTAGTACTCCTCGAACTTCATTGTTCAAGAATTCTTTCATCTGGAGAACGTCATCTTTGTGGAATGATCTTCCTGAGGTCGTGTTTCCCAATGAATACAATCTTCAACGTTTCAAGACCAACGTTAATCGCTTTTTTCGCACTCGCACCGCTCCCAGAGCGCCTTAAAGGATTTTTCCTACAGTGCAGGTGTTTTATCATAAAAAAAAAAAAATATATATCATTTAGTTGTTTTCTTTTTATAGCCGATACCCCTTTAGTTGTGAAAATTATGTAACTTCTTTATAATAGTTTTACAAGTCTAACTAACTAAATTTCCTTAAATGGCCGGTTATTATTAATTTTTGTTGTACATCTATCTTAATTGGAAAATATACAGCAGTTGCTCTGTTAAATAAGTCATTTTTATATGTTCTGTATCAGGATCAATTGATTTATATGCAGCAGTTTTTGTCCATTACTCATTTTATTTGCTCCTACTGAAGAATCCTTATAACATAATAAAGCTTTTTTTCCAAAATTATTAATTTATAATTTAAAAAAAATCTCTCTTTTGTAATTTAGTAATGAATAATACAATTGTTGTCCTGTTCTAAAAAAGTTACACAAGACAGGAGAGAAGGTATAAATGTGTATTTTTTACTTAATGGCGTCAGATTTGGCGACTGCTATTTTTCCAATCAAAGGAGGTGACTTCTAAAAAAAAGTCTCCCTCCTTTAATCTCAAGTGACTTAAAAAAAGGGCCTTCCTATCAAAAACGTCTTCAGTAAACGTCAAAATAACATCTTTATTAAGCACATTGACTTGTTTGGCCGCGTTTGGGCGAGGCAACAGTCCCCCGGCCCCCTTCTGAAAGCACCTCCTGCTATAAATCACTGTTTATTAAATTAAACAACTAGAGTGACTTTTTTGATAAGAATACACCGCGGTGTGTGTATTGACAATTTATTTCGCAGTCCGTGTTTTTCTTGTTCCGATTCTCTTCTTTTCCTTCTGCGTTTTTCCATTTGGTTCCAGTATAATAATAAAAATACACAACTTTACGTACTTTAGGATTCTTTCGTACAAACACATAATATTTCTGTCTACCTGAACAAATATATCCGAGCTTATTCAAACAAAAAGTTAGTTTGAGCTGCGGGGAATTTTTACACCTGTGGAAGAATTTCGAAACAACTGTTTGCGGTGTAGAATTACCTAGAAAAGCAGAAAATATGTATGAAACTTTATTTTATTGTTTGTTGGAGGTTGTCAATTTCTTAATTATTTAATTTAGATATGTACTATTTAAAAGGCATATATATAATGGTGGATAGTTATTCACGCAGATGATATAGTTTATAAAACAAGGCATTATAAATAAGTGCAAGCAGTCACTAGAACTTACTCCATAATTAATTTGTTTTATTCGAATGTACTATGTTTGACTTTGAAAACCATGTGGAACTTACCACTATTTATAAAAATCAGCCACATTAAGTTCTATAAACATTGCGGAGAAGCTGCTCGTTGACAATACTGATGTGATCGTATTGTTACCGTTTTTGCCGGAAGCTCTTTACATTGCGGCATGTCATAAAATACAACGAGATACCGGCACCGTAACAATTATTGTGGACAATGGTACAGCATCCTTGTAAATTAAAATAATAAAGATGCTGAAGCCGAATTCCCTAATATAATAATAATATTAATAATAATAATAATAATAATAATAATAATAATAATAATAATAATAATAATAATAATAATAATAACTCTGGTTCATTTTGGCCATGAACCCACTGTCCTTACTACTAAAATCCACTCGTCCCAATTTAACTGAAAATTTTAGAATGAACCACCTTCTATTTATGGACGATATCAAACTCTACGCTAAAAGCAAAATCCGCCTACAGTCCCTAATTCAAATAACCAAGACATTTAGCGATAATAGACCATACATCACCTCCATTAACAAAAAAGGAAACAAATCATACCTTATAGATAGCGCAATACCAAATAACACGAACATAATCAACAAAAAACAAGAAAAGATTACGAAATACACATTACTATTATTGAAATAACAAAGCTCTGGAAACAGCGGGAGGAAAAAAATGTACTGTATTATAGAGGTGCGCTGCGTTGGGTTTATCAAATTAATGTCTGGTAGATCACTAGATCTTCTTGGGCTTCGCATAATTTTCAGAGACATTCTTACAGTTACCTTTAAAGCTGACAATTTGAATTCATCAAAACTAAACATTATTTTTTACTTGTGATATAATCTCAAGTTGTCAATTCTTATATTATAAAATATTGTTTTCAATGTACGAAAACCTTTAAAGTTACAGATCTATATTATTGAGATGTATTTTAATTTTTTTTTGTATTTAGAATGTTAGTGCAAAATATGAATATTTTGGAAAGAGCAATTTTAAAATCAATATATTTAACACCGATTGATGTAGCCATAACCCTGTATAAAAAAGACACAAAATAAGTCAAACACATTTTACTTTACTGTGTTCCAAGAGACAGCCTACCTAAAAATAGATGGATACCTAGATGGAATAGATTGAGTGAATTTTGATGAAAATATGGGCGTTTGAAATTTAAACACTTTTTACCTATTCCATAATTAATGGAATATGTGTATTATTTATAAAAGCAAGCTAAATTAAATTCCCTAAACACGGCAAAGCAGCTTTGCCCGTCGTATCCCGGTGATAAATGACGCCATCTTATTGTTACTATCATAGCCGGTAGCGACTTGTCTCCATTACATTACGGTACAACTTAAAATATAAACAAGACACCGCAATAATTATTGTGTTCCGAGATGCAATGATTTTGTTAAATAATTTTCTGTAGATTCTACACACGGGTATTTTAATAGAAAATGTATAGGTGTAATGTTTTAGTTGAAAAATGGATTATTGTACAGGTACTTAAAAATGTGCAATATTGTCACGTAAGTCTTAATTAGGGGGGTCAGATGGGTAAAATAAAGGTAGACAGGTTTTCAATACAAAATGCCACGAGTACCTTTATCGCCCTACAATATAACGTTAACTTACGTACATTTAGAACGTAGATATAGGGGCTGCTTCCACAGGCAACGGTATGAGCGGGTGACAAACCAGGTTATCAAATGCGTAGCGGTACGACTGGTACCTTCACTTCCCTGCCGTGTCGGTACCACTGGTACCTCCATCTATCTGTTCTAGCGCCGGGTCTACTATTTATATTACTTTAACTAGGTTAAGTTATTGATTGTAATATAAACAGTGCAAGGTTGGCATTTTTCTAGGACAACATATTTTGCATGTTGAGAAACTGGGTCTTATAATAAGACTACAAAAATTCTTATTTTTAGGGAAACTTACTTTTTTCATGACAATATTTCCATTATATAAAACAGCAGTTTGTACCACAAGAGTGGATATGATGTCTATATCGCATGAGAAAGTAAAATGAGCACGACTCCGCCAGCGGAGTGCTCGAGCCTCTAACTAAAATATATAAATATTAAGGTATCATATAAATAAACAAAAAGTTATACAATTAAATAACAATTTTTAACCACACAACAAACTTTAGAATTATACCTAGTTGTGTTATGTTTTACATACAGGGTTATGATAAAGAAATGGATTAGCCTTTTATATAGAATACCGCCTACTTAATCAAGAATCGCGAGGACCCAAGTGCATTTTTTTTAGAAAATATATATTTTACAGGATGGATCATAAAATTGCTACGTGTATAAACTTAACATTTTTTTTAAAGAAAAATAATATGTATTTTTTCATTCTAGAAGCAATTGTAGATACTTTTCATAAACCATAGTAGGCCTATCTTCAACCGTTTGCTAGATAGTAACACTTTAATGCATTCATATTGATATATAAAGGTAGCTACGGGACCTTAGCAACTATCAGGAAAACAAAGTGATTTAGAATACAAATTTATTATAAAGATCAAAATAATAGTTACCTGAAGGGTTTACAAAGAAACTCAAAACTCGATAAATAACAAGTGTTCAAACCTTTAACAATTTAAAACTGAAATTGTACTTTTAACTGTAATTCTAAGATCATATTTGGCTTTTTGGCAATTCGGGGACCAACAAGTTGTTTCACAATTTCGACTTGTATGTGTCACAACTCACGGACTCGAGCACTAGTGCCGATATATATATTTTCTATCAATAATGTGCCGTTCCATCAAGTCAGTAATTTTTCCCACTTTTCCGCTGACTCAATGACTTGACAATAATTGATAGATCGAGAAACGCGTATAACATATTTTCATGATTGCAACTTTATTAATTTGTTTAATAAACTTGATACAGGTTTCGTGGAATGACCGGGTTAAACGTGAACAATTTATTAAAAGGGAAAATATTGATTTATGAAATATCTCGATCTTATCGTTCCCTTTCGTGACAATGTGTTTCTCGACTTAGTAATAAATGTTCTGCACTCAAGTCACAATCGTTAAAACTTTGAAAGTGACAATTTGCTATTTAAGATTGAAGCGTTAAAAAATGTCAGTGAATGGTAATCAAATGAATTTTCATATGCTAAAATGCGCCTTGCTAAAGATTAAAAAAAAACCAACGTATCTAAATTTAAAAAAAAGTTTTATCGCAATACCTACAACCCAGTAATTGTACAAGAGTTATTGGACGATGATTCTGATAGACGTGATCAATTTTCTAAAATTATTATTGTGATAACAGATTGATCTAAGGCAGAATAGTTGGTGAGGGCTTCTTTCTACATCCTATAAAAAATTATACTGTGTCTTTTGTAAATTTTGTTTTAAAAGTTAGTATTTCGTAAACGCAAAGCAAAGAAGAAACCAAAAATGTGGCTAAGGTATGTGGATGACACCGTTATTATTTGGAATGGAAACGATGATTTTAATTTTAAGAGAAAATTATACTTCTTATCAATCATCATCATCATTGTTAACTATTTTTTTTTATTTTTAACAAATTATTCAAATAACTGCCATATCTCCTTTTTTTTAAAAATATTTGTAATAACAACACAACAGTCATAAATCTAATACATGTATAAACGTAGTCGATACCATTAAGAGAATAATTTCGACAAACACCAAAAAGTAATTTACTACTCCCATAAAAGTGCGGCAAATTTACACTGTTGGAATAAACATAAAATTCTGTGCCATAAGGGAATACTCTATAAATCAAAGTGCAGAGATAGAGAAGCAATTTGTTCAACATGTTATGGACTGGCACACATTGTGCTAAACTTATTCTTGACTTACGGTGTCTTTTTAGAGTAAGATAGCTTATACGTATGTTCAAAGTTATTATTTGTGAACAAGTTTTAAGGTTATGTACTTATTCAAAAATGCATTCAGATGTACGGTAATAAATGCAGTCCCCACTGTGGTCTATTACTCTGTCATTAAAAGCTGTTTATAGCTACCAAAGCGTAAGTAAGAATTTTTCGGTTAAAAATCACCCTTGGTATCAAGAAAACTTCTTACAACCTTCTTTATTATTACGCCGGCGGCATCACAGGCAAAAATAAATAAGCTTGTACCTCATTACCACGTTGTAACTACATGAAGTGAGTTAAAGTGAAGTTAAATCCGAAATAGACTTTAATTAGAATTCAGGTAAGGCTCTCCATTAGAAACCATTAAGAGAGCATCTTAAAAGAAAATCGTCGACGTGCACTGAGTTACATTAACAAGAGCTCGTTCTGGAAGCTCCGATTGACGTGTTGCTTTACTTGAAATTCGAATAACTTTGGGATTTTGTATGTGGTAGAATTTCTCAAAAAATGCAATACAAGAAAATTTAACAGTTTCCTTATTTTTATGTTCACAGAAACGGATTTTGAATGACACCTCTAGTTAAATAAGAAAACTAATTCAAGTTTTATTTCATGATATACTTTTTAAAGTACGAGGAATATTGAATAAATAATAAAATAATTCTTTGATATTTCAATTTTTCTTTAAATTGTCATATTAGATTTATATCAGTTTTGCTGTTACGGGGATTAAACACCTGTAATTTTTTACTAATAATTTTCCTTCGTTCATATGCATAGTATTTTAAAACATTCTCATATAAAAGCCACAGAGAATTATTATATCTATCTTGGATTGAAATCCAAAAATTTTAGTTCCCAATTTTTTTGGAAAAGGCCAATTTTAAAAATTAGACTTTGTATCATGCTTGTGGTTATTAATTTAGTCATACTGATAAAATAGTAAAAGTCAAAAATCATATATTTTGTGTCTAATCCTGGAAATAGGATTTTGCTTTAATATGGCAACTTTCGCTGTTGGTTAATTCACGCTTTTAAGTAGGTCCAAATGCGGTCTCTCTTGTCCCAAAACCGTAATTCCTTTGCCATAAATTTCCTATAAGAGTCTGAAATAAATAGTTTCTCTCTTCGTTGAAAGTTAGTATCTTGATATAAAAATGGTTGTTATTGGCTTTAGAGTGTTTTCTCTTAGTCCAATAGAGTTCGTTCTTGTTTTAAAATCGGATTTCCCAAATAATATGCACTTCATTGGTAGTTTCGCCATTATTAAAGATACCAAATCAGAGAATTATAAAACAAGGGCAACATTTTCTCTGATTAGAAAGATCTAAAAATATTAATAACAATAGTAGCTTTCCTATTCTTGTCCTGATCATTTTAATATGTCTTTTTGTGTGATGAGTAAAACGTAAAAAAATGCCACGTAATAAACAGTTATTAAAAAAAATAAACAACCCGTTGTAATGTGTCTTCATCATTGACATATTATGAATTTTCGCATTTTCTGAGTTTACGGCCTCATTTTTCCTGCAATATTAAGTTTAATAATAATTCCCTACTTTTGTGTTCAAAAACACAAATTTACATCTGATAAAGAATTAGTTAACTAATGTTCCTATTAATGTTTTTATTAGTGTAAAAAGTTTTTTCTGTTATCTAGTGGCCGAAAATGGTAATGTTGCTGTTTAGAATGGGTAAAATGATTTAAAAGTATCTATCACTCCAGGTACAATCTTTTTACTTTTCTATAGTTGTTGCTTTTTTGGTAGTGCCAGTTTTCATCGTTGTTCAGAAAACAGGGTGAAGTTTCATATTTAACAGTGGGACATACAAGGGCAAAGCATTTTTTTGTTAAAAACAAACAAGAATATTTAGTCTACAGTTAATAATAAGAATAAGAATTATTATTAGTGGTAATTTTAAATTGTATTTAGATACTAATACAAAATTAAAGATTGTAGATTATATTATACAAACAAAAGTTACACATATTACAAAATAATTGCATAAGATTTTCAACAAGCCTTAAAAAATATGATCATGTTACTCAAACCTATTATCAACATAATATTATAAATCTTAAATTTGGACGCGAAATTCACCCTAATTGCTTTATTCATAAAACAATTTCTACTAAAAAACATAATTATTTATATGAAAAAATACAATATAGAATTAATCACAAGATGAATACTAGAAATCAAAATAATTTAGAAATACCAACAAATCGTTGTTCAGTTATTTAATTAGGTATAGTATAATTTTAACAAGTTCATTTTATTACATATAATTTATTGTTGTTCTTTTTGGCACAAATAAATATATATTATTATTATTAATTGATATGGCCATGGCACTATGACTGTACCTCACGAGCTGCCACTGCTTATCACTTGGATTTTCAAATCGCACTGAATCGTTATCTTTAATTTTATATAATTTAATACACATTTCTATCCATACAATATAAGTTAAGTTTCTTTATTGTTTAATAAACTGCAAGATAGTTTCTGTTGGACAAAACAATAAAACTGCGCAATTCAAAGATGCCAAACTATAAATCCTGTGGGAGACCGACTGACAACAACATTTGTTTCAGTTCTAACCAGACCAAATTTAAACAAACACAATATACGTTGAAAAAAATAAAAATAAAAGTAATTGGAAAAAGCGTGTTGGATTTGTATGCATTATTTGTATGACATGATGGATAAAATCCATGAATTACAGTTGAGGGATTTAGCTACTAAACTTACTAGCTAAAGCTAATAAATGCTTTGATAACCTCCATCTACAGTGTGTCTGTTATCTGATTCGTACTATTGGGATCATGGATGTTATTAGACGTTAAAGTAGAATTAAATTATTAAATTTAGCATACGAGCTGTCAAAATATTACACTATCATTACAATTTTTCGTTAGGAATGCGTTGTCATTAACAAAAATACTGACTGTCCACTGTCCAGTTACCCACCAAACCTTCACTATTTATTAGCGAAAGTAATTTCGACTGGCTATCAGCATATAATTTAAATAGTTATGAATTTGATATTTCTAGTTATTTTTGTAGACAAACAACCCAACACGGTGGTGTATGTTTGTTTCTTAAAAATAATATTTCCTATAAGCAAATAAACGTCAATGATCTAAATTATTAAGAGCTAAATTGAAAATTTTACGTTATCGAAATAACATGCCTTAAGATAATCATCATTGTCATTTATTTTTTTTATTTTAAAGGTCTTCGAAAAACTTTAAAAAAATAGATTATAATATTATTACTTTGAAAATAATAATCAATTTCACGTTTCTCAATTTGGTTTTAGAAAAAATAATTTCCCTACAAAGGCTGTTCTGAGGATTGTGAAAGACATAGTTGAGGGATTGGAGGAAAGAAAGCATTCAATGCTAACTTTGATCAATTTTACCAAGGCCTTCAAATGTGTTTCTCACCAGCTTTCAGAAAATCCATCATATTATGGCGTACGTGGGGTACCTTTGCAGTTGTTTAGGTTATAGTTATCAAATAGGCAACAGTTTGTCAGTCTTCATGAGGGTGGATCGGGTCTGGGGTGTGTCAATCATGGTGTCCAACAGGGCTCGGTTCTCGGATCCCTTTGTTCATCATTTATATTAATGATCTTTGTTTCTATTTACAAGATTATTGCAAATTGGCTCTGTTTGCTGATGACATATCTTTTGTTAGTTCAAGTGCAAGTACTAATGAACTTTTAGTCTTATCAGGCTCTGTGTTGACTATGGCGGAAAGATGGTTTTTTGCTAATTCATTGCAACTGAATCACGAAAAAACGCCGATCGAGTATAACTTGTTTCAACTAGTGAAATTGGTAAAGGGAAAGTTTTGCCAGGTGCTCGGGTTATTGTTGGATGATTCACTCTTGTGATCTTAATAGTTACATAGAACAGCTGAGTAATAAAATTTCAAGTGTCTTATTTCTGATGCGGCGTTTGGAAAAATTTACTAGTCCGATATTGCTCAGAACGTTATATTTTGGACTTTTTCATTCCCATGTAAGCTACGCACAATGTTATGGGGTCACTATTTTAATGCTGTAAGTACTTTTCGATTGCAAAAAAAGCAATTATTAGTCTTGTTGCAAATGTGTGACTTAGGAAACATTGTTAATCTATTTTTAAGCTGTACGGAATCTTGCCTCTTACATAGGTAGTTGTATTTATTTCAGACTCTCCTCGAGCTTTATTCTGCTAAAAGTTCTCTCCCGAAGAACGTGTACTAATATCGTGAATTAGCGACGGAAAGATTTAGATTAAGTAAGTCTCAGAAAAACTCATTTAATTATAGAATTTATAATAAACTTCCCCTAACAGTTAGATCGATGAATAATCAAAAATGTAAAACTTCTATAAAGAATTAATGTTAAGACATTTCTTTTATTCCATAAATTAATGTTTTGATTTGGTGTTTTCCTAAAACTAGGACAATGTCCACTGAGTTGAGGCAGAGCGATCTCATATTATATTGATTTGGAGTTGGAGTATTTTTTGTTTTTATAATAATTTGTATGAAATAAGTATTGTATAATTTTATTAAGCATGTTTGTCTTTTTAAATTTTCTTTTTTACCTATATTTAGCTCAATGTTATAATTGATTGGACATTTATTTTTATACTTAAGTAATTAAGTATTTTTTTTATGACGTGCTATAAACTCTATGAAGTATGTAACAGAGTGAAATAAATGCAGTATTTCAATATATAAGTATGATTTCGCATCAAGCTGGTAAACTTGGAGAAAAATTTAGAAATATAGGTCAGAAGTTCTTAATATTATTTGACTATACCGTTATAACATTTAGTTTATTTATATAAACATTTTACTAATAAATGTTTTTTCACCTGTACAGGGCTGACTAAAAAGTAAAACCCAAGAAGATATTTTTGTACATAATTTTTTAGAAAAAAAATGCATCTTGGCTACTCTTTTAAACATTTATAGGACATTTTAAAAGTTATTTAACTACGGAGTATAATTAATCTTATCCCCGACCGAACTAAAATAGAATTTCAACGAACAAATTCAATTACAAAGTTGTATTAAAACTTCCCAAGATAACACTGTAGGATACTAATGATAATGGGCATTTCGAAAAGTTTTGCCACATAATCTTGTTTTTTTTTCTTTTTCTTGATCTTTTACTGAAAAGTTTTTTCCACAGTTAATTTTATAATATTAGGTATGTGTTTGCAAAATAAAACAAGACATAGAAGGATGTATCCTAAAGCCAATTGTAGTGTCTTTATTATATATTTTTTAGATTACATGCCATATATTTTGGGGTTGATTTGGGTGTCTCTCATAGTTATCTAAAAAATAAGGCAAAAATGTTATTGAAATTGGTTTAGTAAAATCATCGAAAATTCAGTGTTAAATATTATTATTAAAAAGTAAAAATAATACCTCATAAATAAAATGATACAAGCTAATAATTAAGATCTAACAGTTTTAAGTTAACAAAATTTAATTGATGCTAATTTTACGGAGTGCCCAAAGTTTAGTGTCACTGAGACCCTTAATAACGCTAGACCACATATTTAATTCAAAAGGAAGCTATTGTTGTATATACATAGTAAAAGACACATTTACGAGTGTGCCACTCTTACAAGGGGTGATCAATCAGGATACGCGAAGGTGCTGATGTGATAGAGTTGTAGTGATAAAAGTTGTAGTTGTAAAATGATTTGGTCATAGTTCGTCAGGATCATGGCCGATTTTATTTTCAACTGTGAAATGTTATATCCAAGCATAATGGCTATATTTATTAAAATAAATGGCTTAATTTATTGCAGTCTTTAAACTGTCATGCCATTTTATCATTAATATGCAGTATATTTTATTTCATTAAAAAAATACTTTAATTTTATGTAGGTATTTACCGGGTCAAGCGCAAATATGGTTGCAAATCTATGCCTTAAGGAACCCCGGATTGGATTGGACAGCCACAATAGGCGCTTTAAAACAAGAATTTTCATGAACGGCATTGTCTTTATTTGTTTTGAATCACTACGTTTCAACTGGTAAGAACTAACTAAAAATAATTTACTCCCGTAGGACCCAAATGAAGTCAAAAAAAAACAGAGTGAGCCGAAATAACTGAAATTTACCAAAGAATAAAGGTTTATCAAAGGATTAACCAGTGTGGAACTACTGGCAATCGTCCATGCCATTCTTGATTTCCTCAAAAAAGTTAAAGACGAAACAACTGGTGAATAGGAATAAAACTTTTAAAATTTTTTCTTTAAATGATGAACAATTACTATCTATACTTGAATAGTATTTTATCGATCTAAAGCTCTATTAACCTTTGGTAACCGTTATACGGCCTGACTACCGCCTTACGTTCACATACGCGCATCTTGCGTGTCAGCATTTTCAATCGTTCCAAAGTTTTGCGCGGCTGATATGAAAGCTTAGCCTCCAGAAGGCATTACCATAATTTTAGTTTTTTAAATTAATAAATAACATATTTTCTTTTAAGGATTACTATTTTTCAACAAGGTTTATTTAAACCAATTTAGTAATAAAATGTTTCGACATTTTCAACAGAAAAGGTCAGCTTTCAAACTTGCAGGTATACCGAACAAAGAAATTGTGACACCAACTAGGTATTAATTGGTTCAATAGAGTTGCGTGTAGGCAACCCTGTAATACACATATAAATCATTGATTTAAGTTCTATACTATGTATAGTTCCTAGCGAGTAAAAATAATGCCGCAGGCTTAGCACAATACGCCTTCTCCCGTGGGATATTTGTTTAGGCATCTCGGTATCCCGCAATTCAATTTACTTTTGGTCTCCGGAAATACTTGGGGATTTCTCGAGAATCGAATGCCAACCACGTGTCGCCGTTTTTCTATGATTGTGAATAGAAATGAAAATTCTTAAAATATGGTTTAGAATTTCCCGGCAGTAAGCAATCCAAAAGACTGCTCCGGTTGGAGAAACAGTTTTTATTGGATTTTTCCTGCAAATTTATGTCATCCGTCTCGTTAGAATATAGTAATGTAGAAATTTTGTATTCGAAAACACATTTGAACGCAAGATTATTCAACTATTTATTACAGAACGCGAACTTAATGGTCCTCGCAACTTACAATATTAGCTTGGTGAAATTTTGTTACAACTTTGATGTACCCAATTTTATATACAGTGTGGTCGACCAAGTGTGCAACAAATTAGAATTTTTTTAGGTGGCACAAGCGAAATCTAAATACTTCCGAACCTTAGTGCATGTCCCATAACTATGTCAGGTGCACTTATACTTACAATGGTTCTAAGTCAAATTACGCTGAGTAGTGAGATTATTTGAGGGAGAGATTTAGTGAGTCTACTGATCTTGCCAGTTTAAATTACTGTAAGCATATAAATAATATAACACAGCACCAAAAAAATGTGACGGCCATGGAAAATTTGGCAAAAATAGGCCAGAATCCTGCTTTTCACGAGTAAGTACACATTTTATAATTTTCATTGGCGTGGATCGGTGAGTTTTTATACATTTTTTTTTCTACCGAGCTATGTTAGTAGATTAATAAATGTCCATTATAAAAAATACTAATTATACGATGGTTTAGTCTTAATATTAATGCACCTGTGGTTTTACTCTTCCTTTAATTATCTACACAAAATTATTTAAAAATAAGCTTATAGGTTCAAAGAATATATATTTTTAGTTAAAAATATACTGAAAGATACTGAAAGAACCAATACCAACATCCCTATCCAGTCATTAGGAATTCATCATTCACATTAACTACTTTGTAGGTTGCACAGTTCTATGCCTTTTAGGAAGTGGTAAGGCTTTTTTAGTGTTCCAAATTAAACTTACCTAATACAACTTATAACTTTATTTGTTATTAAGTTTATTCGAACATATTAAATGTTTATTATTCCTTGTATGTTTTTAGAAGTAGGTATCCAAAGCAAACAACTGTATCAAATAACAGTCGTATGAATCGCATCTGGTGATCTAATCCTAAGAAACTTGAAATAGACAAAACGGTAATAATAAAGACATATTTCCTGAAAGCATACAAAAATATATGAAGAAATCATAACAGAGGAGCTTATATTTTCCAGTGGCTTGCTCAGCTTATCATCATACCAGTGTCCAACTCCTTATTTTATTTTTTATGAATACCTGGGCATTTAATATCACAAAATTAACAAAATATTGGTCTATGTTAGAATATAACGCAACTATAGGCAAAAAAAAACTTAATCATGGGTGGTTTTTGTCTCAAATGCTTACGAGGCACAGTGTATCCAAATATATCCACATCATAACTAAGTCTTTAAGGATTAATATTTTACGTATATTTATGATAGGTTCGTTTAAAAAAAACATAATAGTATTTTACTGGTCTTATTTAAAGACAAATAGATGTTTTAAAATTTTAATACTTACCTAATTTGATTTTAAATAGCCTATTTCCTGTAGGCAAATATAAAACAACAAATGATAATATTGACTTTCATTGTATTAAAACAAAAACGGTAGTATTTGAAATAACCCGCTTCCATATTTTAGTCCTTAGACCAACGAAGACCGACGTTTCTCTTTAATGAAAACCTAACATTTTATAGTTACTACTCTATCGGTGGATAATTTTACTTATATTCATGATTTTTAAAAATGGGGAAACTCAAACTACTTATATTCATGATCTTGGTACGCCAGAGCCATCTTACCTAAAATAATACTAAAACAAAAACCAATAGTCGCTATTTTGCTTACTTTGCAACAGTCACATTTTCGATTCCAATAAAAAAAAACACTATCTTATGAACTCCGAACAAAATGTGCGAGGCCTTAAACGTTGTATTTCAGTCACGTCGACAAAAACGATATTGCAGAAAAAAACGAAATTGATGCCGGGTCAGGAAAATATGATTTATAGGACAGCCTGTTTTGCTGTATTAAATGAGAAATACTAACGTCAATTTTAAACGGAATTGGTGAAATTTAAATATATATACTCTCATAGTATGATATTATTGTTTTAAAATATAAAAAAACCTAACAATTGATTTCTGCAAAATAGTAATAGTCATTAATAAAGAAACAATATTATTTAATTTACCTCTTAAACGAATCAATCAATCGAAATCGAAAAAAAGGAAACAAAACACAATTTATTGGAGATATCTTCTATTAGTGGCGGCTCCTCCTGGAGGCCTAGTAGCCGCGCGCCCCCCTGCCACTTGCCAAAAATACGGTAATTTTATTTCATCATGTTTATTATTTAATTCATCGGGATATAATAAGATAATGGATCTACCGATAATTTGGAAGGATTGGCAACATTGCCTGCACTAGTTATGTGAAGATGACTAGAAGACGCTTCCCACAGAAACCGTAAACGCTGCATTTTCTTACTATGTTATAAATATATGTAAAATGGTATCATTATTCATTCTCGCTTTAATCTTTGCTTGTAACTGTAATAAATAAATTTTTTAAAAACAGTTTTCGGCTTTTGCGACTCTTATTTGGCGCAGTCGGTAGGATTTGTGCAGTTTTTCGTTCGAATTATTTTCACGGCATCGGGTCCGGTTCGATCGCGTAAAACGTGGATTTCAATCCTTTGGCATTCATCCAGAACTTCGCACGAGCCAGCCAAGACGAGAAGAATCACCCCCGTGCAGACAGGACGTCATATTTGGTAAGCCAAGTGCCTTATCCTGTTTTTCACACCATTTTTTCTTTCTTTTCCCTAAATAGGAAAACCTTATAATTTTAGGACAAGATTTTTCTCCGTATAAGAAAAGTCCTGTAGATTTAAGATTTTTGAATTTTGCTTTTTGTAAAATACGAAAATAATTTTGTTTTGTTGAAACTTACACGTATTAGCGGTTGCAATATTATAAAAAAAAATGTACTGAAAATACTGCATTTTAAATAAGCGAAGAAATAGTATATTTATTTCGGTTATTTTATTATTTATATAGGCATTGGAAAAAGCCGCAGGCTCAAAACTATTTCAGTACATGACTGAAAATAACGATTTAGATATAGATCTACTTGTAAGTGATTTTTTCCAAAGGTTAAACATAAAAACTACCCCTAAAGAAAAGATGGCTAACGCACCTGAACCACAGGTTCAAGCACCAGGCCCAAATTTAAACATGTTAAAAATGTACGTTGATATAATTCCAAATTTTGATGGTGATGCAATCACCCTATCAAATTTTATATCTGCATGTGATTTTATACAGGTGAATTATGGTCAAACTAACGATAACATTTTAAAAAATTATTTGATTCGCGTTATTCAAAATAAACTGATAGGCAGGGCTAGATTATTAGTAGGCTGTCGAAACGAATTAGATACTTGGGACAAAATCAAAGGTGCACTTCAAAATTGTTTTGGAGACAACAGAAATTTAGAATGTCTTGAACAAGATTTATTTTTAGCCAGACCTAATAAGGGTGAAAGTACCTTAGATTTTCCCAAAAGATTGCAAATATTACGTAGTCAATTAGCCCAAAAATTGACGTCTATTCCGGAAATTATAATGCCCAATGCTTCAAAAATTATTTATTTAAACCAGTATGAACAAATTACGTTGAGAACGTTTATAAGAAGTCTTCACGGACCCCTACAAAGTGTCATACGCCTAAGAAACCCCGCAAATTTAGAAACCGCGATTACCCTTATAACGGAAGAAGAAAACTTTCAATATACGCAAAATCTGGCTGCAGGCTGAGTCTAAAAATGTACCAAAAAATAATTTCCAAAATCAAAATTTTACGAACAAAAGTTGGAGTCCAAACAACCAATTTTACCACCTACAAAGACCGATGAATTATTTGTCACCAATAAATAATTTTAGAAATAACCAACCGATGAACAATTTCCGTTATAATCAACCGATAAATAACTTTCGGCAAAATCAATACCAACAAAATTTTCAAAACCCGAGGCAACCGATAAACGTGCAACCCCGGCAATTGCCACCCCCGCGTTTTCCGACAAACCGCGAAGTGTTTGGCCCACCAAAAAATGTATTTAAGTCCACAGGGCAAGTGCCAAACAATCAACCTGAACCAATGTCGACGAGATCGCGAAACTCAACAGTTCAACAAACGGCATACCAAGGGTATGATCAAAACAACCCTTTTAAGAACCGCGCGAACCCGCTACATATTATCTCAGAAGAATTATTTCAAATAGAAAACCCCGAGAATCTCGAAAATACTGTAAATAATGAGGCTGCAAGCCAAAATACAGAAACAACCCCAGATACGCAATTAAACCGTTACGAACCCCAAAATTATAATAACGAGTACTATACCCCAGATAATCACTATGAATACGATGGCTATGGCGATCCTAACATCGAATATTCCGAGGACTACGACAATTTTTATGAAAATTTTCAGATTACCAGTCAGAACAACAACCAAAAATAACAGTAACTGAAATGCATACAGAAATTAATAGTAAGTTACCGTATATCGAAATCCAAAACCCACCTATAAAACTTTTAATTGATACCGGCTGTTCTCAATCAATGTTAAGGCCATCTATTGCGGAAAAATACTTTCCAGATAAAATTTTTACATGTCCTACTATACTACACACACCTGTGTTCATCGAAACTTTCGAAATGTGCAAAAATCTGTTATGTAATGACCCTATCTTGCAATACCCGGATTTTCAAAAACCATTTAATTTAACATGCGACGCATCCAACGTTGCTATAGGTTGCGTGCTTAGTCAGGGAAAAATAGGAAATGACCTTCCAATCGGATATGCATCACGCACTCTCAATCCAGCAGAAATGAACTATAGTACGATAGAGAAAGAACTATTGGCAATCGTATGGGGAACGAAATATTTCCGCCCTTATCTATTCGGACGTAAATTTACTATAGTTACAGATCACAAGCCACTTCAATGGTTATTCAGTTTGAAAGAACCAAATTCTCGTTTGGTAAGGTGGCGCCTCAAACTTGAAGAATATAATTATAAAATCGTGTACAAAAAGGGCACGCAAAATACAAACGCGGACGCACTCTCTCGTGTCGAAATTCACATGACCGAAAATGAATCCCTATTAGGCAACCCCGGAGACATTAATCAAGATATCGATCGATACTTACAAACAGACACCGACCAACCACCAACAGTAGAAGACTTAGACAACTTAGATCAAATATTTAATGTCAATCAGCCAGTAGAAAATATCGAAGCTCTCGAATTACCAAGAGTACGAGAACCAGATGACAATGAAACAGTACACTCGGCTATAGAAAATCCTATACTTAATATACCATTTACCGAAAATGCTGTAAACTACTATAGTCACCAAATAATTATTAAATACAAAAAAAGTAATACCTATCACGTAATAGGTTCGAGTCTTTTTGATAATATGAAAACGCGAAGGTCATTAATCTGACCGAAAATCTCGAACAGGAAATAATTAAATTTTTCAAAGAACATGTCAATCCAAAAAACATGCACTGCTTGTATTTAGAAGACTCAGATATTGACTTATTACCAAAAATAAGTACAGTACTGTCAAATACATTTAAAAACCATTCTTATCGTTTATTAATTTCTAGAAAATTACTAACGGACGTCACTAACGAACAACGACGAAAAGACTACTTAAATACTATCACGAAAAAACATGTCACCGTGGAATTAATGAAGTTTTGTCTGACTTAAAAACTTTATATTTTTGGCCCGGTATGAAAACAGAAATTACCGAATATATAAATAACTGCGAAATTTGCCAACAAGCAAAATATGATAGACACCCTCCGAGAATAAAATTTGCATTAACACCAACGCCCAAAGAACCAATGGAATATCGACACTTTCCAAATTCTAAATACAAAATTTCTTACCATCATAGACGTATTTTCACGATATGCACAAGCATACCCCCTAGAACCCGTTTGTAACGCAGAAACTACCCTTGACAAACTTATTCATTTTATAACTCATTTTGGTATACCGCAACAAATCACGTGTGATAATGGCCCCGAATTTAAAACATCACTTTTAACAGACTTTTGTAAATTACATAAGATAAATCTACATTTTACTACCCCAGGAAATTCCAACAGTAACAGCCCTGTTGAACGCCTTCATTCTACCCTCTTAGACAATTTCAGAGTAATGAAATTAAAAGACCCGAAACTAAGTATAAAAAAGACAATGCAATATGCAGTTTTAGGATATAATAATTCAGTTCACAGTGTTACAAAACAAAAACCCTTTGACGTAATAAACGGTCGTGTCAAAGCAATTGACCCCTTCGACTTAACGGACGAAATGATTTTAAATCAATTTATTATAGAAAGACGAGAAAGATTAAAACACCTCTACAATCAAATCCATGAAAATTCTCTCAACGAAAAAACGCGCGTCATAGAAAAACGTAATGAAAACCGCGAAAAACCTCCTACATACGCTATTAATGCAAGCGCCTATGTTAAAAATAAAGCAGCCAAACGAAACAAAGCAAAACCAAGACAAATCAAAATAACAGTTAAAGAAAACTTGCCCAATAAAATAAAAACTGCTAAAGACAAATTAGTACACAAATCTCAGATCACTAGACCCCGTGCTAACAAACATTCACAGGAAAAAACCAACGACCCACAACATGACCAACCTCAACCCGGTTGTAGTTATACTCTTGACGATAACGACTCTTGCTAGTGGTAATGACATTGCCATTACAGACATAAAATCTCCCTTACTCCCATTTCAATTAGGAAAAGCGCGAGTACTCGAGAATAAACATACCTTTATTCATTTTATAGAAATATCACATCTTAGCGATCAACTACGTAAAGTTGATCAATTTTATCAAACAGTAGAACTAAGCTTAAATGTATCTAGACCTAAGGTAATCTTTTACGCAATTTACTTACGCATGCGCAACATTTAATTTTAAGTGCAAAAAATAAACTTAATAATATTACCCCTCATAAACGCGAAAGACGCGGTTTATTAAATATAGTAGGGAAAGCTCAAAAATGGCTTTACGGTACACTAGATAGCGATGACGGCGAAAGATTTGACAACGCCATATCTGTGTTACAAAAGAACCAAGATTCTATATACCATGAAATGTCTCTTCAGATGTCCCTAACAAAACAGCTGATTAACAATTATAATAAAACGATTTCGCTTCTTAATATAAATCAGCAACTAATAAAACAAAGGTTAGAATTTTTTCAATATAACGTTAACCGATCAATAGATGATATTTCGGCTTATTTAAGAGCTCAAAATACATTAGATCAAATAATTCTAAATTGTCAAAATATAATCACATTTTTGGACAATTTGGAAAACGCGCTTATGTTTGCAAAATTGAATACTTTACACAGTGCAGTAATTTCGGGCACTGAATGGGCTCTTTCACTAAATTTTGATTTTGGTTGTAGTGTATAAAGGAACATAAAATAAAATTTTTTGTTTTTTTACTTTCTGATATTTTTAAGCCATTACTGAGAAAACAAATAAATAAAAAAACTATTAGAACAAAAACGCGGACTTTATCGAAACTACGTCATGAAAATGGAACTTGACAATGTTGCCAGTGTTTTTGTAAAATGTTTATATTGTAATACGAATAATGACTGAAAAATAATCCAATAGAAATAATAGTCCAAAACGGACTTATCTGGAATAATAAAAAAATTACCATATCATTTCTCAAGTACTATATTTTGTCTTAAAATAAATTTAATAAACTTCTAAGCACAATATTTTTCTTAGACCGTATGTAACTTATAAAACATTTTACATTTGGCAACACCGAAATTAATCCCAGAAGGCAGCTTGGATGACAGATTAAAAAAAATAAAAAAATCCTAACCCACTTTATTTGTTGACATTTCAATGGTTTGATATTTTATTTTTGGTTTAAATTAATTTACATGTATAAATAAAAGTGTCTACCAAAAAACCTAAGCGTTGTGTTGTAAAGTGCTGCCCAAATACCAGCGTCAGCGTTCCAAATAAAATATTCATATCATTTCCAAAAGGAGAGGCGCAACTAATCAGAAGAAAAGAGTGACTGATGGTTAGGATTGCCCCACACGTAACTCTCGAACTCGAACCTTATAATATGGTTTGTGAGGACCATTTTAATGTGAGTATTATTTAAACAGCACAAGACATCTATAGCAATAAAAAATATTTTTTTTAAACGAAAAGAACTAAACTTGTAAGTGTTTTATGAAAAATGAATATAACTTGTGTGAAAGTCTCTTTAAATTAAATTGTATATTACTTATTTATGTTTGTTTTAGCTGCAGGAGGATGCAGCTAATTAGATTCACTATAAAACTATGGGCAATAGAATATTTTTAAAGCCAGATGTTATTCCTTATTTATATTTGAAGCGTCCACCAGCATCTGAACTGAAAAGCCAGCTAACCAGATCTGCCAAAAAAAAAGAAAAATGGAGTTTGTTCATGCTAGAAACAAGACTGCACTACTCGTTCTATAGTTGTACCTGAGATTAATAAAAATGTTCCTTTAAAGCTATGTTTATTATATTTTATATTAATAGTATTAACGTATTGAAACCAGATTGTCGGGGTCTTGTGATAAAAATAAATTGGGTATCAACCAAAATGCGTTTTAATTTACTTATTTCTCAAGCTTTCTACATTTTTTGACCAATTATACTTTCTTATATAAATTAAGTAGATTATAGAGTAGATTTTTAATAATAATTAACTTACCAGTAACTTTGACGGTGACATGACATGGGTAGAAATACTTTTCTCACAATCACAGTGGCCCGGTTACCTCTATTTTTATTTTACTAATCAGGCAACTTTGATTGTAAGTAAATAATGCCTACCAATGTCATTTATGTCCAGTGAAAGTTACCGGTGAATTATATATTTTAAAAAATCTTTTTTCGACCCAACATAACTATTCTTTTAATACTAATCATAATCATAAAGTTTTTGGTTGAGCTAAGCATAAGCATTAAAAGAAACCTGCCTATAAAAGGTTACCTACAATAAAGTAAAAGATGGCAAATAAACATTTTAAACTTTATTATTATTCTTTTACATGTTTAACATTAATGGGAAAATCTGGCTTTCCCAACACATTTTTGCATAATTTATAATATTTGTACACTTTTCTTCACCTAGAGTAACTTCCATAATATTAACTTGAGGATTCCAAGGTACCAATGTTGATCCTGCTTTATTTACTAATGAATCCAAGTCCATTTTTGCATCCCCTACCTTGGTTAGTATTGCTTATTTCCAGTAACAAATTACAGAAGTCACACAGTCTCCTATGTAGCCATAAAAGAAAGGCAATGCCATGTTTACAGTCTCCTAAAATACAATAAATTGGTATAAATAACAAATAAATGTCCAGCAAGCAGTCGTTGAAATGAAATTTTAAGGTTTACCATTACATTTGACAAATTAAAAGATCTTCTTCTTTCGAACCCTACTTAACTTTTACTTTGAAGGCAAAAATGTGTACTTATGGAAAACTTTACGAAGGTTACTTTAGTGTAACCCAATATATCATTGTAAATTTAAATAAAGAAATCATAGACTTACCTTCACTGGCAGCACAATCTTTGCATTCACAACTAATAACAACCTCTTATTTTAAATCAATTGTAGCTTCCACATAGTATCCTTTGTTGCGTACCTTATGTTCAGGTGTAATTTTAACATGTACAATACATAAATGATTTTCTCTTTTGACTTGAACATAGCCTACTGCATTGTCACTGTATGATGATTTGTGTGCTCTAAAAGTAAATAAAAATACATTGGTAATAAATGGAAAAGATAGTTTTAACCTCAGATCGAGCCTCAGATTAAATAATCTGACTTTAAAATTTGTTTTAGTTTATGTAAAAGCAAAGGTCGGAAAGACATAAAAAAAAGAATATTTTAGATAATGTATACACTTGTTGTTTGTTGTTTAAAGGATAATTTGCAAAAAAGTCTACTTACTTTGTTGTTTTTAACTTCAGCACTGAAAAAGTTTGAGTTTGTAACGAAAAAGTCGTTCACCATTTAGGCATTCACCCTGCGAAGATTATCAGAAGATCCTTTCTCAAACTTGGTTCCATTATCAAGTAAAGAAAAAGACAAAACAAAAATTAATAAAAATTCCACACTGTTTCAGATGTCAACAAAAACATAAAAAGACGAACAGCTGTTTCCCGATCGATACGATCCCTGTAAGTTTTCATGCGCCGGTCCGCGCATGCTCAGTAGCGTTCTTTCAGACCTACGTCATAGATCGCGCCTGTTTTGGGTTTTTAAATTTGTTCCAATTTAAGCAGGTTTTTAATGAGCTGAAAAAAACTAATGGTATGACCCAGCAACAGTTTTATTGATCAAAACTACTTATAATAGCACCGACTTAACAATTTAAATGCCAAAACTATCAAATTTGAGAATAGTGAAAGAGCCCATTGAACAATATTGTAACTTATTTGACCGGACTATATAAAGATGAAAAAATAATAAATTTTAAAAATATTATTTCTTACTACCAACTATGCGGACTTCAAGTAAGTTTCTCAAATAATAAAATTATTTTCGCAATACACTTTCCGATTATGTAAAATGAGGTTTTCGATAACTTTTACCTCATCCCAATTCCTATTAACCAATCAATTATTGTTCCAAATTATCCTTACCTTATACTTGGCAACAGTCAACGACAAGAAGACTATGAAGATTGCCCCTACATAGAAGACATCTACATCTGCCAAAACCGATTGAAACCACTGTTTAGCGATTGCATCGTATCAATGATCCGCGACGCCGAAAATCAAAACTGCAACATAATGCCAATACATCTACCGAATCCTATTATAAAAGCCATAACAAGCAAACACGTAGTAGCCATACCTACAAACAAGCCTTTGAAGATTTTCAAAAAATGCCAGTCCAATGGAGAATATATGTTCATCAAACAACCCAGCCTAAGAGAAATACCGATCAATTGCGAAATCAAAATATTGGATTTCCAATTGTACAATAAAGAAGAAAATGTCAAAGAAAACCCACTTAACTTACCAGAAATTAAAATTAACAAAGAAAACAAATATCACATGGATCAAGACCCAATCAATATCCATTCAATCGATATGGAAGAAATACATGAACTTCAAAGAAAAGCACAATCCATGAAGACCCCCGAAAAATATGAAATCCATCCAGTTGGCTGGAGTTTTCTAAGTACCATAACTACACTAGCTATTATGATATTAATAGGATACGTTCTGGTAAAAATATATATTAGAAGAAGAAGAAGCTTAATCACCAATCAATAAACCCAAATCAATTTAAGAAAACATATCAACCCTTATGTTTTCTTCTTAAGGAGGGAGGAGTTATGTGAAGATGACTAGAAGACGCTTCCCACAGAAACCGTAAACGCTGCATTTTTTTACTATGTTATAAATATATGTAAAATGGTATCATTATTCATTCTCGCTTTAATCTTTGCTTGTAACTGTAATAAATAAATTTTTTAAAAACAGTTTTTGGCTTTTGCGACTCTTATTTCACTTTTCTTACCCCCTTCGTTACCTGAAATCCACGCGCCATCATGTAATGCGCTCGATCGTGGCGTGGGGCCGAATTTTCTGCGGCAGCGCTTTTCATACGAACACGTAAAATCAACGACTTCCAGACGGTCCTATTTCACCCGCTGTGTAACTGAAAATTGTCTAAAATCTCGTTGATTTTTCCGTGAAGGTAGTGCGGCAAACGGCAAAGCACCATCGTAAAGTGGGAGACGCATCAAGTGGATTCGAACACGTTAAAATTTGGGATGTAATAGCGGCTTTTTTTGACCAAAATTATAAAAATTCTAAGTAAGATATTGAATTTCCGTTTTGTGTTCTTTTTATGCAGAAAAATATTTCATAAAAAAATATAAGCCATTGAAAACCGTTAAAATTATTGTTTAATTTAATTGTATTTATTGTTAAAAATATTTTTAATTATTTTGTTTAACAGATTAAGTGCTCACGTCCAGATAACTGGACGCAAGAGTTTCTAATGAGAGGCCGCGTCCAGTTAACTTGACACCTCTGAAATACCAAATATTCGTGTTTCTATAAACGGCGGTCTAGGACGATATTTTATAATGTAGGGTTCGAAGTGGGTCCTGGGCAAAGTCTTGCGCCAAAAATATTATTTTTTATATATTTCGAATTGTTGACCTTCAGTTGAACGATACGGGCCGGCGCTGCACGAAAAAAACGAAAGCGAGAAAATTATAATTATCGAAAAAAATCGTTGACGCAGGCAGAATTAGAAAAGTATTGAGAGAACTCTAGTAGTAATAGTGAATGGGATTTTTCCAGCGACGATGATTTGAAGGATAAGAACTAGTGCTTCTAAGAGGCATCAAGTACAAATAGTTTCGAGTCAAACAATGCGGCAGAAAATTAAGCTTTGCCTCTTCCTCATTCTGATAATGACAATGAATATCCATCAGCAGATAATTCCCCAAGAGGCTCACCCTTACCAAATATTAATGATAATAATGAATGGACGGACACAGAAGAAGACCCCGTTGATATACCTTTTACTGAAAATCAATGCCAATCTGGCACCAGAAGCTCATTCTGTCGACTATTTTTTGATGACAGTATTTTTTAACTTATTACTGATGAAACAAATAAAAGGGGAAATGAGGTAGTTCAGTCTCGCAGTAATAGCAAGTTAAACAGAGAAAAACGATGGAAGATCATAACTCTGGACATAACTAGACGTCCAGTTAACTGGACTCTGGTATCTGAGATTAATATGGCCAAAAATATACCGGCGTCCAGTTAACTGGACACTGGTTAAAAGCTGTCAAAGTGACAGATATCTTTCAAATATATTAAAACTTAAACTATAGTGACATATTTTAGCTTCTCATTATAAAAGTTACTGTTGGGTTCTGGGTAGATACTGCTCTGAGCCAGTGGGCATTGAACCTGTTAATGAAAATAACTTTCTCACACTCCTCAATATCTGTGTATTTGTGAGTCCCAATTTGAAAAGTTTTCAAAAATGCATTGATAAATATTAGTCAGGATTCAGGTCAAGAGAACCCAATGTTGTTGTTATAATATATAGTATAATATCGCATGGAGCTGGTAACTTTGGAGAAGAATTTATAAATATTTATTGGATCCTCCTAAAAATATAAAGATACATGAATCATATCGTGGCCAATTTTCCTAGCTAATGTTTTCGATATAAATTTTGATTCATTTTAGACATTTCCTCAAAAATTCCGCGGACACTCAATTCTGCATACCTAAAACTGTGCCCTCCCACACTTCATATCCACGAGTCATATCCGCCATAAATTCGATCGTGAACTAACATTTGAATAATTGACATTGACGTAGATGAACATGTCTACCATTTCTAAATACATTTATTCTTTAAGATTGTTTCTGCTAAATAATTCTACTCAACAACTTATTTATAAAATAACAAAAATACAAAAAAATTACCGTTTACTTCGCCATAGCAACTGAACTGCATATTAATGAACGATGCCGTTGAAGCCTCAATAACTTTATTGGATTCATCCGAGTCGAAAAATAAAAGACCAACCTCAACAACAGAAAACAACTATACAATCCATCAATCTGTCCGAGCGAGGCGACGCGATGTTGCCGGTTTTTAACGTTTGTAAAAATATATCTTGAAAGGTACTAGTTCAATGCCGTATTCTCCATTATTCTGGGTAAAATATTTGGTGTTTAGTGCTTTATTCAATATTATGAAATCTGAAATCCGGTCATTACCCAACATTAAAATTATTTTTTTAAATTTTAAAGTAGGAAATATATACCTTTTAGCTTTATTTTAACAGTTCGTATTGATTAAATGCCTTACATTAGGTGCAACTTAAAAAAAAATGCCCCTAATGTAAAAAGGCCTTAAAGCTCTTCAGTTTGGCTTTGTGGCTGGCACTGTGACTTTTATTAACCAAAAATCCAGGTAAAAGGCCACTTGCTTTAAACAGTGAATTATTCCGTCGCGTCGCGCCAACAAAAAAAATTGAAAACGAAACAACCTTTAAGTAAGTTAATTATTTTCAGAAAAACGTTGTTTTATTAAGTTCAGTAATAGTAGTTTGTACAAGAAGAGTAGATATTATTATGATGTTTATATCGTAAGAGGAAGTAAACTTTCGAGCGCATTATGGATAATCCACTCGAGTTGTACAATAGGTATATGTTTTCTACGACTCAACTTTCGAACGTCCTACTAAGAGTTTTAATTATTATTACATTTATATATTATATTATTAAGTATTATAACTTGTCTTTTTAGTTGGCTGTAAACTTGTAACAAAAAACAATTGAAGAAAAATTTATTGCGTTGGCAAATCCATGAACCAAATTACACTGTAACATATTTGTCGGGTTTGGTCATTTGTTAGATTTACACAAAATCTGAATATAACTATCTCTCTCACATTCGGCCTTTTGCAGAATAACAAAAAAAAAGCGATATATTTGTTCATAAAAATAAACAATTTGAATTTTTTTTCCGACAAATACAAAAAAAACTCATAACACAACTACCCTAAGAACAATTTTTATTTTTTTCTACCATGATTGATTAAATTGGTTTCACCGCTTCTTTTTCTGAAATGTATTATTGCCTGCGGGGACGATCTTAAATATCCGTTAATCACTCAATCAGTATTTATTTTTAGGAACCGGATTATAATGATGCCTAGGTAAGGTGAAATTAAAATAAGATAAATTTAAATGTTTAGAAATCCCCCTATTACTTTGAAAGATTGAATGTGAGTCTTTATTTCTAACGGGAAGTGCCCAGTTGTATTGCAATATCAATAATATTTAATGCCATAGAGCACATGTGGCACCAATTAAAATTAATTGTTAGGTCAAAAAATACTTATTCGACTTTAAGTCATAGTGTCGTAGAATTAATTAAAAAATGTGTTAATGATATTCCCTAATGATACAATTAAACCGATTATAATTAATTTACTTGATGATAGTGACAGCGAAACAGAACTAGATATAGATAAACATTATACATGTAAATAAATATAAGTAGTATTTAAAAATTTATAATATTTAGTTTTTTTTTTCATTTCATTAAACTAATAGGTATCATATAAGTATAATTACTTAATATCCTTACTGCACCTTTATACTTTACTTATTTATTGCCAAACTCTTGTCCACACAACGGGATCGACTCTTTGGTTTTATTGTAGTTAGCAGGTCAAAACCAGTAATTCTGAAAAGAACTAAGTTAAGCTATAGTTTATTATAAAATTTTTATTTTTTTTTAGAATAAAAGTCCTAACGTTTAATAATAATTTTTATTCGACAAAAACATAAAATGGGCTTAAACCATTTGGGAAATAAGTATCTTATATTTGTATCCTTTTAATAAGTAATAAGATATCGTTTGGGGAAAAATTTGTCAAAGGTAGTGCAATTCCATGCGGAATTGCCTTTTTGCCATCCTTCAGTCGAAAAAATAAAGACCAACCTCAACAACAACACAGGCATCTATCCATCAATCTTCTCCAGGCGGCGTACTGTGGGACAAAATAATAATAAAAATCATTCCAGAAAATTAGTTTATGCATTGGTCCATTGGCTATATTTCAATTTAAAATAGCTAGTATACAGGGTGGTTATTATTTAATTGACCACTATTAGTAGCTTCTAAACGGTAATTTCTCGGAAGCTAGTTAGATTAGAGAAAATATGCCATTTTTAAGATCCCGTAATTGCGTTACCGATATTTTTTGATTCATAAGATACAGGGTGATTTGTTGAGAATGTCCAAACTCTTTAACATCTCATAAGGTTTTAATATTATAAAAATGCTCTTTTAATTCTAATAATTTTAATACTTTTCATTGAAGAATCAATTCAATCAAATTTTTTCTCTACAAATTTATCAATCAGTTGTCTTATACAAATAAAGTTATCATCTTCAACTTTTCTTTTAAATTCGGACTTACCATCCATGCATTTGGAATAAAACTTTTTCTTAAAAATAAAAAATCCAGATCCACATTTAAAGAAAAGTTGACGATGTAATTGGATATTACAACAAAAGACACATAGAAAAGTTATAAAGCCAAGAGAAGACAAAAATTCGAAGGACATAATTATTAAAAGACATTTTCTTCTTTTGAATTATTCAAGAAATTCATTTTAGATGTTTTTTACAAATCACCCTTATGAATTAATAACAATTAGTTATAATAACACAGTTACTGAATATTAAAAAATTGTTTTCTAAAACAGTCAGTATGCATTGTCTAAATTATCAATATATGTATATTATATACAATACCGTATTGGCAATCTCGAATCTAGGGTGCCGATATAAACCCATCAGACAGAGATTATTAGTAGCGTTTAACACGTTAAACAGAGAACACGCTATCCTCTACCTCCCACCTTCCATTCTTTAGAACACGCTATCGAAGCAGGCACGGGAGCGATCAATACGTCGACTCGGCCACACCACACACATATCCCCCATTTCAGAAATGTATGAGAGTGGTTAGGTGTCTCTTTTTAACTAAAGGTTTTGCCCATATGTGCCTTCTCTCTTGGTTGCATTAGAGATTTGGCACCCTAAATTCGAATTTGCCAATACGGTATATAAAAAAATATTATTTTCATGAAATATATTTTTTATTTAAGACCCAAAGGATAGGTAAGAGCGTATTATATCATTCATTTTGGCTTATTTTAGTTACGCGAAAAGGTCATTCTAGCACTAGTTATGTAATTTGCTCACACATTACATAACATATTTTTTAACGAAAGCTGGAGAACTTGAAGTAATTTATTTACAAACACCTACAAGCTTTATTTATTTTAAGAGCTTATCATTTCTATGTTGCTTATATCAAAATTTTGTTTCATTTAAATAAATGGTGGTGCTCAGCTTAGAATAGAAAGCCTAAAAAAAAAGCAAGAACTACCTTCTGTTTTAATAATTGATTTGCTATCGACACGCCATTCAACAAAACAAGTATAGACTTTTTCGTATTTTCTCAGAATTTGGATGGCACTCGTGACTGTAATAGTGCTCATACCGCATTTGTAACCTAAATAACGATTACTTTTATAGATATATATCATTATCTGTACTTCTTTTTAAACAGTATACTTTCTCGAAAAGAATATAGGACATTTATACATTATAATTAACATTCATTGCAAAGTGTCTGTCTACGACGCAGAGTATTATTTTACATTTTTTTAAATTTTGGTCAAAAATTTCGCGGGTATAAAGCTGTCACCAACACAATAATAAAATTCAATTTTAATAGCTTCGTATATTAGAAACATAAATTTTAATATCCGTAGATTTTACTTATCTGGATATTTTAGGGATCAATCTGTTTAAAAAAGACATAAAGCGAAGTCTCACACCTTTTACTTAGTGGTCCAGAGCCAGCCTATCCAATAATCCGAAAACGGAAACGAATTGATTGCATTTTTATAAAAATATCGGGTTTTGAAATTTAATTTTTTTTTTAACTTTTCCATAATTAATAGACGCAGTGTATAATATTTTCTAGGACATACTTAACAGCTATTTTCCACTACAGAAGATCGGTGTTCTGTTCTTGTCAATGTGAAATTTTATATGAGAATCGCTAAATATTTGTTAAACCTATTTAAATTTTAAGAAAAAGCGGTTAGTAAGATTTTATTCATGGGAAAATGCCCTTTAATAACTGACGCCCCTGTTTAAGACTAAAAAATTTATTTTGTTTATATAAGCAACAAAATTAATTACATTATTTATTTCACGTTTTGTGATTTTTATCCCATTGTGCGACGTTGCCGTTTTTCATCGTCTGGCGCTGTCGCCAGAACGTCTCTGTGGGATACCGACGACTCCTGCTGAATTGCAGTAAAGCGCGACGCCTCGAGACGCCTGCACGCATCGCTAACCTACTGACCGAACGCGTCGCGACGCCGAAATACTCGCTGATTTAAAAATATTTTATGAGATTTATTTTATTTATGATATTTTAGTGATTTTTGTTTTGTGGTGTTTGTGCTCTTTGGTGATTACTGGAAATTATTTGACAGTGTGTTGTGACAATATTATGATTAATTGGGTTGTAAAAGACAAGTCCTAATTAATTTTAAGGTAAAGTTTTTAGTTTAGTTGATGACTGGCAAAAAATTAAACAATTTTTTTTATTGATAAAAAGATATCCGATCCTCAAAGTCAGATAACATACTTTTCTTGAATTTGTTGTAATTTAAATGGCACACTAAGGGTGCTAAAAAATTGGTAGTGTTTTTTTATTAAAATTATTCTACTACTCTTAGTTTTTACTTGAAAAAGAAAAAATAATAATTGTAGCAAGTAAACACATTAAATAATGAACACCACCATCCTTGATATAAAACTAACAGTTTGATAGTAAATACCTACTATTTTTATAGCTAGTAGGTAGGTATGTTATTTAATGAAATGATAATATTTTTATTTATCTTAATTTTATAAAAAATATTGCCTTTTGGTGCAACAAAATTATAATAGTCTTTTGCCCAATTTTTGTACATTATTGACTCATTATATTGTTTACGAACGTCAATATAAATATTTCAAAACTAGTTGTAGGCGTTCGACTGTGACAAAGTAGGTATCACCGGTAATATTTATTAAAACACGTTTAAGTTTGATATATCACTAAATAGCTAAAGGTTAAAATGTTGTTTGACGTGTTAATTAATAATATATTAATTTAAGGGCGCCATTGGAAAACAATAAATACTTACTAATTGCAATATATTTTAAAAATCATTTCTATTCTACTATAAGTTTTTAATCTTGCTGGACATTTAAAAGTAATAATAGGTTTTATCATTAAAAAAACAACAACCTCTTGCGTGATACGAATGAAATCGATTTAATCAAGAAATGAATATTATTTTTACCTTAGAACAATTTTTATGGGTATTATAAATCTAGATTGTACGTAAATACTATTTCTTTAAAGAAACACGTACTTTGTATAATATAAAGTGTTATAGCACTAAATATATAATACAAAGAAAGAAATAATAAAATTTCAAGTCCCTACGTGAAGTGAAATGGCAAGTTAAATAGGAATAAGTAATACTCTAAGTCATCCTCAACTAAGACATATTAGAAGAAATTATTGAGACATGACTTCTCTACATGTTTCGAACGTATAAACGTTCATCTTTAGTAGAACTTGTTGTAATAACCGTAAAATAGGAAATTGTGAGTAACACCTTAATTGAATTAAGGTTGGGTACAATGACGTTTCTTGACTTGCGTTGTCTTTATTTGTTTTGAATCCATCAATGAATAACCACCAGCGTGCAAACAAAAACTAGCGTGAACATTTTACTTTGTGATAAAAATAACAAATTCAAAAGATTTATTCGGGTATCTGACAAAATGCGCCCCAAGCTAAATAAAACTAAATAAATGAAAATAAAATTAAGAATTTTGTAGAAAATATGGCCACTGTAACGGTATTTTTGTAAGAAATGATCATTTTTTGATCATTCCATTTGGAACGAAACTTTTTTTTCTTTTATTTTAGCGCACGCCACTGCCACCCAAACCTAATTCTTTTCACATTATTTTCACCGACTTGTACGACTGTGTGTGTCCACTATCCAAACAAAATTGTTATTTATGTCTTAAAACATCTCTCACCATGTATCTCCAAATACAGTTCACGTTCATGCTCGACGTACATGAATGCACGCTGATTTATTAACACATGAATGCTCTTGTATGCACCCCTAGAATATACTACCAAATATTGATGGAATGAAGAAGTACCTCCTTGTAGTGACGGAAAATGTTAAAAATAAATATTTTTTTAACCCTCCCCACAAAGAAGTTTTGAATCAATACCTGCTTATAGAAAACAAAATTAAATCTTAATTCTAGATTTTCGTTACAGAGTAACTTTATTACATAGTAATTTCAAAATATAACTAAGTTTGCATTTGATTTTAATATTCGGTTCACCACGTATCTAGGGGAAACTAATTCAGGAATAAAATAGCAGTCTGGAAGAGGGCTCAAAATGTATTTAATTTAATCTCTTCATCGTAAAGTGTTGTAATAAAGTTTTAAAACACTCTTGTAAATATAAAATAGAATTTGTAAGGCGCGCGAATTAAGCAATAATTATTTAAATATGCCTTTTATCTCAAATATACAAAAAATATTAGATAACACATTCAATTGATATTCAAAGAGTACGCTTATATCAAACAAACGGTAAGGTTATAGGTAAGTTATAAATTAATTTAATTAAAATTTAGTTTAAAATACACCTGTCAGGTTGCATAACCAATAATTAATTAACTAAGCCGCAACTTTGACGGTGACATACATTAGATTGGCATAAATAATTTTCTCATAATCATAATGTTAGGATTAGTGGCGTGTTAGTGGCGTAGCCAAAGGGGAGCAAAGGGGGGCGATCGTTCCTCCCGCCCTATCGGCATCGGTTTGGCGCCCAGCGGCCCTGGTAATATATAATACTAATATAGATATTAAAATATTACGGAGTGATTCTTAAACTATCCAAATTATTTTGGGGATAGTGTTTGAAGCCTTAAGAATTTTGAAATTCGAAAATTAATGTAATGCATGAGGAAAGTTTAACAATATTCTCAAGGATACTGTAAAAATGTATTTTGACTCGCTCAACGTTTAGAAATATTTTTTTTCTCAAAGCTTAAGCCGTTTTTGATATACGGGGTGACAATTTGAAAACGAACAGCATTTAATATTGCCTCTACCAATGATAGTATGAAAATTTGGCGAAACACGTCAATTGATATATCGAGGGGGACATTTTTTAAGACATTTGTTGTCGTGTTACTTTCAACCCCCTAACCACCAGGGCACCTACCCCTAAAATTTTAAATGGAAACCCCTATTTATTTTGCCATTTTTGTGTTCCTTATAAAATTCTACATAAACTGTATCTATTTTTTTTCAAAAAATGTAATTGTTTTATTTTTTCTAGTGGCGATATCGAAGACGAAATGTAGAAATACATTCCAAATTCCTTTATTTATTTACATTTCGTCTTCGATATCGCCACTAGAAAAAATAAAATAATTACATTTTTTGAAAAAAAAAATGATACAGTTTATGAAGAATTTTATAAGGAACACAAAAATGGCAAAATAAATAGGGGTTGCCATTTAAAATTTTAGGGGTAGGTGTCCTGGGGGTTAGGGGGTCGAAAGTAACACGACAACAAATGTCTTAAAAAATGTCCCCCTTGATATATCAATTGACGTGTTTCGCCAAATTTTCATACTATCATTGGTAGAGGCAATATTAAATGCTGTTCGTTTTTAAATTGTCACGCTGTATAAACATGAACATTTGTAATTGGGGATTTTTGAGGGCGAGTAATATAAATCTATGCGTGTTTTTCAAATAACTTGTAGCGGATAATAATTACACCCTACGCTCACTACATCACGACCAAAATTTTATGCAGGTAATATCCCTATCACTTTCGGTTATACCGAAAATGGTTGTCAACTTTGTTATTTTGAATATGATATTTTATGATTATTACATTTTTGGATATTTACAATAATTTTAACGTATTTTGTATAACTTTTAAACTGAACGGTTTTTAAAATACTAACATTTGAATATCGATTTTTTTGATATTTTGACGAGCTGTAGCAACGTACACATACATAATAACGATCCTATTTTACATTTTTATTTCTACCTAAAAAATTAACTTGCGGTTAATTTTTGGATGTCCGGTTAAACCAGAAGTTATACTTTCTTGAATGCATCGACGAAAAAGAAAAACCATACAGGAAAATATAAGTCGTTTCATCGTAAAAGTTTTTACCGATGTTTCCTCGAACCGACAATGGATTGCACAAAAGTACCTGTACCATAGCTCCAAAATGACTATGCTTGCCGGGCCCGACCGAGTCGGGTCGTAAAAATTCCGGCTCGGGACGGACCGGGTCAAGTCGTGAAATTTTTACTCGTGCAAGGCTCTATCGAGGGCAACGGATTGTACGAAGTCAGAGAAAAAAAATCCATGAAAATAAATATTCTGCTCTATTAGAATTTCAAAAATAAATTCAAATTGGTTCTTCTTATTTCTTAGTAATTTTGGACCTGGAGTATATACATATTTCCTTCGTTATTTAATTAATTAGGATACGTTATTTCAGCTATTATAATTTATAGAGCTTGAGGTAAATGTAATTCTATCATACTTATATCTAGAAACTGTTGTAAGTAATTTAAATAATATATTACTATGATCCTATTAAGTTTTATATACAATTTATTTTCTGTTGTATATTATTATTTGTAATAAAATTTCCTTTATTATAATATATAAACTTAACGATGTCAAGCGCTGAAGGTAATTTCAGAATACGTTAAAAGTTCCATTAATATACATTGTAAACTAAATTGTATTTGTATATGATATACAGGATGTTCGATAATGAATGCGCCACAGTGTACCTGTAGTTGCCAGACGTAAGAAAAGTGGGTTTGAATCAAAAATAGGGACAGGAGGCATAGTGGCACCCCCCCTAGAAAAGGTTGTACCCTCGGTTATAATTAATCATCTTACCATCCGATTTGTTTTCCCAAAACTGACTAACGCTATCAAATTTATGATTGGAAATTTTGTTTGCTCTTTCATTGAAAATGGGGAATAAGACAATCAATATTCTCATAAAAATTTCGGATTTATCCAGCTGTTTACAATACAATCAACTACCCAATCACCCGGGATGGAATAAATTACATTATATGGATACCTTTTATAGGGTATATTGGGGAGTAATTTCACCTGCTAAAGAAAAAGTAATTACATATAACATAGGTTTTAACTTGTCTGGCCTATAAGGCTCATCTGACTAACTGCTGTATCCTTTGGTAATATCGTTGTCGATATGAATTTGTAAGTCATGCATATTTGACATTATCTCTAAAATTAGAATAATTCGGCATGCACTGGCATTGAGTAGTACCTAGATTTGTGTCCTCCCATACTCAGTATCCACAAGCCGCTACTGGTAGATATATATGTTTTATTGCGATATTTTTCATTCTTGTACAAATAAATATTTATGCCAATATCAAATTTTGCTAAAACTGACAAGTAAAAAAAAATTAAAATATTTATAGGACCTAATCTGTATAAATAATTGATATATTCTTTTAAGTGAATTTGCTCAACTTGTTTAAGAGTACGTTGATACCACGCCTGATTCGTTTCGGTTTATTAAGCCTATTAACCTCAACGACTACCTTAACAAAACAATAAACACTCCCAAGTTAAACAATTTAAACAATAAAAATTTAATACGCGTGTCTTTTCCCACACGAACGCTTCTGTCTGAAGATTGACTTGATCTATGACCGAGATGCCTAGGCGGTTTTGAAATTTTAAATTAATAATGATGATAAAGGACAAAACTTGCTACTTTTTGCGCAGTTTTATAAATACTCATTAAATAAATATAGTAAGTATATTATTATTGAATAATGGTTTATTATTTAATTTGAAAAAAAAACATTAATAATAAAATATCTTTCATTACAAGTGATCCTACTACGAAATAGAACAGTACAATACAATTTTTAAAGGTGGTTCTGATATGGAAAATATTCCATAATAGGTTTACGTTCGGTTTTTTTTATTCCATATTAGGTCCTGACCTAAAATTAAATTATTAAATCTTGTTCTTTTGCTAAAACGTAAAATTAATGATAAAAAGTAATATTTTTTCTATTGGTAGCTGCAGTTTTATTGTCCGTTTAAAAGTTGGAGACAATGATATTTCTTCAATGATAGAGAAGTTTTGGCCATGCATTATCTTTATTTGTTTTTAATCGTAACATTTCAACTGGTGAGTATCTCAAGTCAAAATCTTTTTATGTTTTTGTTTCAAAGCCTACTTTGTAAATAGTAAGATTTTCTTATTATTTCATTATTCTAGTCATTCCCACTATTCATAGGGTGATAATGGTGCTATTTCAAACGTTTTGTTAAAACCTGTTTCATATTCAGCGGCAAATATTATTATTTCTAGCGAATCGAGAATCCGGTTTCAGGATGAGCTAGTGCAGTGAGATTGAAAAATCGATTAGCGGGATTTTGTTGGGTGGCAATATGTCACCATATTTTTTCATACTGATAATAATACTCCATCTCTGCCGCCTAGAAGCTGCATAAATAGGTATTCCTTTTTTTGTTTCGAAAATATTTACTAACGCTTTATTGTCACAAAACAGCGTAATAATCTATCAAACAGGTAGTCGGGAAATTTTTTTAAACAAAAAATAATGGCTGCCCCCTCTTTATCTAATTAACTATATGATTTTTTGACATCCGAGAGTGTGCGGGACGCGTATGCTATAGGGCAAATATCCCCATTAGGGCAGGTGTGCGACAAAACTCCTCTTACAGCATACGAGCTCGCATCACAAACTAAAGATATAGGTAATGCTGGATTATAGTGGGCCAAAAATTTTGTAGAGGTTAATTCTGTGTTTATTCTATTGAAACATTCAGTTTGAACTTTCCTCCAGATCAACGGGGTATTTTTTTTAGTAACATATGGAAAAGATGCAATTTAGTGCTTAAGTTAGGTATAAATAAACCATAAAAAATTAACTAAACCCAAAAATGATTTTAAAGTAATATTATCAATAGGTGTTGTGGCTCTTAATATTGCTTCTACCTTATCTTGGAAATCTTGAGATAAATCAATTTTACTTACTTTATACAGTTACTTACTTTATTGCAGTTTTTGGACAACTTCTTCAATATGTAGGGATGGACTCACCACTCTCTTGCCTTAAATTTATAATTTATAATTTCTTCAGTTTTCTGCGCCAGTGTTATAATTTGAATTTAATTAAAAAAGAAAGTTGACTTTTCTAAACTTAATTTCGCTGCATTATATTTGTTTGCGAATATAGGAAATAAAACAACTTATTTTAACTGCTCAACAACGAATGTATCTTTATTTAGGCGTCCCAAGAATTTATATCAGTGGTATAAAAAACATCACAAAATATTAAATGGAATTCCTATATGGTGTATATATAAACTGCTATATAGGGTGAATATATCACAGGGATATTATGATATCCCGATATCAGCTGATCGATGAAAAATTATTGCTGTCGTCTGTCGGAAAACGAGAGAATTTGTTGCGCAGACTATGGGTCACAAAATCTAAAGGCACATAACTTTTTCAAATTTTGTTGGGGATATTTACAAAGAGTCTTGTTTATTTAAAATTTTATAAATAAATTAAATATTAAAGAAGTGATAATTATATGTGTGGTCTACCCAGAGAGCTCGTGCTCAATTATTTTACTTTTTTATAAGAGTCGCCACTGTTTGATATTAAAATGTGCTGCTACCCAACTGACAAGTAAACGAGGACTGACAGCTGCTGATTATGTAAACTTTTCTTTTTATGAAAAGTCAGTTTAGTGGAAATTAATGAAGCTTGTAAAGAAAAAGATTTGGCAAATTTACCTGTCGGTTTTTTGCTTCTTTACCCTTAAAACTTTAAAAAATTAAACTGTTTTTATTCTTTCTTATTAAAAACAAAATTAAAAATTTTCGGCTACCGCCAGCGTTAACAGTTAAGACTTTTAGCAAACCAAAATTTAACTTGATCGCTTCGCGACGTATTGTATAACATATACACCTATTAGAGCAGATTACCGAACCCTCAGTTCAGCTCCAAACGGGTAGTCCAAAGGTAGTTAGATAAGGGAGCGAAAATATTTCGGGGCGGAGATGGGTACTGTCTGTCCTCGTGTACCTGGCGCCGGGCGGAGTTGGATGTGTGGATGGGTATTTGTCAGGATGGCGTATGTCGAAGGGGTGGAGTTGTGGGTTGTTACATTAAAAAATGTGTTGAATACCATCTGGTTAGTTCGGGTAGTTTTGATTATCTTGAATTTATGTGGATAAAAATTGCAGTAAACGGAACAAATATTTTGGTGGTTGTAGTCTATACCTAATATAGACCTCTTGGGATGAACCTAGAGGATTTGTTTTAATATTATGAGGATGCACTGTCGGACTCTTATACCAACTATAATAATATTGTATGATACGGAGATTTTACCATTAATTTTTTAAACTCTAATAAGAAGATGATGCTGATATCTTTAGCTTAATATACAAGAATCTACGCGGATGTGTAATGGGCTGTATTCTTTGATAGATGAACACCTTTCTGATCCTAATAAAATAAATGATTTTTTTGTTAATTCTGTAGCAAATACCACCCCACTTAACATAGTAGTTGTTGAACTTTTATTAAAACAATATTGAACCAGGTGTTCTTGAGCGGTCGAATAAATAATAATAAGTACCTTAGTTATTTCTGAAATTTATAAATAACAAGGGAAAAAGATATAAATTTTGCAAAACTTTATATGAATAATCTTTATTCTCCTAGGAATTACATAAAAAGGGTTAGAATTATTCAATATTCTTGTAATAATTAATAAAAAAAAAGATCAAAATTTTACAATTATTTTATTGTGTTTCTTAATAGAAAATGTTCCTGTTACCAGAACCAAACAATATAGTGTGCCTTAAACACTGTTATTAGGATTTTATTGTAACATTTTTTTACAAAAAAGCGGACAAACCCAAAGGTTTATTTTTATGTGTAAATGTCCTTTGACAGATGGGATATTTATGTATTATTTGTCGCTCGCATTTTTCTTTTAAAAATATATGAACTTAATAAAAATCAGACAATACAGAAGAAATATCTAAATTTACCACGATTTTCTTTTGTTCTCATTTACTGTTTTCTTTGCTAGAATAACAAGAAATATGCCTGGTGCTGCTTCATATAATAAAAGCACATTTAATTTATTTGTCGGTCTTTTCTTGTGCTTTTGTAAGCTCTTAATCGTTTCTGCTTTCTTTTATCTCGTTGTTTTCAATCGAAATGTTTGCCTAAAAACAAACTAAAAGCACTTTTATAGAGACTTACTGTTTCTGTCTCTTTAAACAATAAGAATACATTTTGAAAATAGATGTTTTTGTGACATAAATGTGAAGTAAAAGCTATTTTAAAAATTAAATACATATGTATGGTTGTTAGACTATTGGAAAAGTAGTAGAAATTAACACTTTAATTCATTCAATTGAATTGAATGTCATTACAATTGTTACTTTTCTATACCTAACATACCTATATATGACATAAATAACAAGTCACGCCTTTTAACACCTTGTTAAGGCCCCTTTTTTGTATTTTCGCTTATAACTAGGAGACTAGCGAATAATTCTGTATATAAAAATTAAAGCATACAAAATGTTCTACAAGATTAGTTTTATACAGTTTTTCGCTACGATACAGAGATACCTGTTCTCAAAAGTAGGCAATTTTCAAAAACTTTTTTTTAAGAACAGATATTTTGAAACAGTTGCATCGTAGCGAAAAAATGTATAGACCCTATCTTGTAGAACATTTTATAGACTTTTATTTTGCTACGAGGAACTGTTCGCGAGTTATAAGCGAAATATCAAAAAAAGGGACTATTCTATTTCCATCCACCCGAAGCGGACGGGCTAGGGGCAGGGACTTTAAGTATGTTTACATCCTAACTACCCTCAACACCCTCCTGAAGCAAAAACTTGTCTTTGCCGTCCACACTCTACTCACCCCTTCTTTGTCTAGTCTATACAGGGTGTCCCATAACTTATGGGCCGTAGAGTAACTGGAGATA
Organism: Polydrusus cervinus; assembly: GCA_935413205.1. Taxonomy (NCBI): domain Eukaryota; kingdom Metazoa; phylum Arthropoda; class Insecta; order Coleoptera; family Curculionidae; genus Polydrusus; species Polydrusus cervinus. The sequence goes on along the minus strand of OW284513.1, from coordinate 72,485,455 downwards.
CTAGACATCAAACTAAAATATTAATTTAATTATGTAGGAACTATGTCTTTTTTTCATGCTTTGGGATGTTTAAAGAGAAATATCTCGAAAACCGTTAAAGATATTAAGATCAATCAAGTACATCTTTTTACTTAAAAAATGCCCTTCTTTAAGAAACTATAATTGAAAAACACCTAATATCACAGGTAAGAAAAAAATCATAGATTTATGAAGCCCAGTGTATGCAACTAGCGCCCTCTAGTTTGAAACTTAAAAGTTTCTACAAATTCTTATTTCTTGCTCATAAAATCATATTATTGCCAAAGTTTAATTTGATTCATTAAACCGTTTTAAAATTATGGCTTATTTTCGAGAATAAACTTTTACTTTCAACACCCTGTATCTCTAGAACGAATAACAATCCGAAAAACTTATATGACTTAGTCGGCTTAGTTTGAAGTCTAGTATCTGATACCGATTAAGTCATATAAGTTAGTAGAGTAACTGGAGATTTTCTAGTTACTCAGGCCTATAAGTTATGGGACACCCTGTATAATAAGAACGATGCTCATTTCTGATACACAAGAAAATATCTAGGTTTATCAAGTGCGGGTCAAAACGCCAAACCTAATAATACACATGAAGTGGTAAATAATAACATCATTTTAGGAGGTCAGAAATACCTCTTAAAGAAAGTTTTTGAAATTTCTTCGAGAACCTCTTCATGCTGGTGGTGCTTATCCGTACCAGTGGCGTACCCAAAAAATATGCTCAGGGGGCGGGGGCTCAATAGGCGTAAGTAGGACATTTTTTTTGGAGAAAGAGACAGTCGGGACTACATGTATTTCATGATATTGTGCCTAGTGAAAAAGCGCCGCAGGCGAAACATTTTCGGGTTCGTTTAAAATTCACCCAACTAATATCAAATTTCGATAATTTACCTCACATAATAGAACCAATCAGAACGCTAATTTTCATAGCAATCACCTTGGTAACGGGGTCTTACCCGATAAGACCTAAAAACTCGAGCTAAAGCTCTCGGGATCATATCAGATTATAAGTAAAAATTACATTCCGTGAAAATTTGTCAGAAAATCGATTTCTTGTAAAAAACATCGGTATTACCGATAAGACGCTTCCTCTATCGGTATATTACTGTTGAAAATTAAATTATTAAAATTTGTTTTTTTAAATGTTTTTTTTTTAATATTTCTAGATGGGTCTTTATTAAAAAAAAAAACATATTTTATATTTGTGAAAAATATGAATATTGGTGTCAATATGAAATTTTAACATAAGACGTATGTAATAGTATGTATGACTCTAAAGTCTAACCCATATTTTTCGGGCTCGGTTTTTCATGATTAAAAATAAAGTAAATATCGCTCACCACGCGAAAATTGATGATTTTTTTAGAAACCTGTATTTTAGGAGCGCAAATCTAAGAGCAGTTTTTGGTGCAAATGCTTAGGTTGTGAAATACTCATTTAGAAGTGCCGTTTTGTATATTCATAATAAAGCATTTTCCCCGCATCATTTTTTTATTATAAATTATCACATTTCTTCAATAAAAAAATGTTTCAATTAAAATGTTTACTTTAATTTTTCTCTTTAAAAATAACTACCTAATTGTTTTTTGGTGTAAAAATATTTTATTGTATTGGATTATATTTTTGTTGATTTAAAATAGGGAAAACGGAAGAGACAAGTTTATAATAGAAAAATACTATAAAATATTATTATTTTTACTTGTTTTCCTATAAAATTGCATCTAGACTATTAGACCCCGTATTTTACTTGTTAGGATGCCAGTTCTCACTTTAATAAAATACATTTCTTTTAAATTATCATTTATGTCATTTGAAATAATTTTTTAAAGCACAAACCTAAGTTATTTCTTTTTCTAAATGAAAGAGTAGGCTTCTATCATTAGGAGGGTCTAAAAGTTAAGCCAACGGTCTAACTTTAAGACTGGTACTAAATTGTTTGTGAATAAGGTTTAAATTTTTAACTGGCAAAAGGTTTAGGAAATGGTTTAAAGTCACTTGTTTTTATAATTTTAGACCTGTTGGTTTAAAATATGACACACTTTGTGTCATGTAGGCATTTTTTGAATGTAATTCTTAAGAAAAAACTTTATTTGACTAATAATTTAATGCTGGTATTATTCACACCTTCATACAATACTCCCAGAGGAGCCTTCAATCCACATATTTTCTTTCTTTTCGATACAACTGAAGCTTCTCTTTATTAATATGCAGTCTTTGCTCTTTTTCACGGATTCATCTCGTCTTTTAGGGTAAAAATGCTTGACAACAGACATTCATTTGAGTAAAATATGGACACAGTCACTTAATACATTCGTAATTAACTATAACTTTATTACAATCTTGGGAAAGACTGTAAGATTATGTATTTTTATTGTATGGACCACAAAAAAGAAGAAGGAACCCTCAGAAACCGATCGACGATGAACATCAACAATGAATACACGGCGAACAAGTATTTTTTTATTGAAATATAGAAAGTATATCTTATTCTCACAATTATTCTGGGCTATTACGGACAGAAAAATGATTATAAATGTGACGTACGCTTGTTGAAAATATGAAATATTCATAGCCGCTTCCTCAAATATATTTTTCGTGCCAGTGTATTTCATCCAGTAAGCGCCGTCGGTGGATATTCGATCACATCACTCAACGAATATACTTTACTGAAGTCTGGAATTCCCGTGGGTTTTTGGATTTTTGCTATAGAAAGTAGACGTGTACAGGGGTTGATTAAATGCTACTATCTTTTCGTGGAATTATAAAGAGCGTGGTAAAAATATGTATCTAACTTAACTAACGAACTTTTAATTCTAGAGTGAAAAAATTGTTGCACTTGGCCCAAAGTGGAGAACTTTCTTGATGGTAAATATAAAAGGGAAGAGAAATTATCTTTCTATAAGAGAATTTCCATTGACACAAGAGAAAAGCTCTTCGTTTACTAAATACGACCCTCTTGAAAATTCTATAAATTTCTCTTGGACTTTTATCCCATATCAATTATTATTTGTTTAAAGCTGCAACTTTTTGTATTATTGTCTGGTAGTCAATAATTCTTGCTATAGCATTTATAGATAGATTTACTTGTATTAAAAGGGTTGCAAATTACCCCAAACGTATCGTGTGAACGAGAAATTTTTACTATTTATAAGGACAAACTGTTTTAAGCGTACAATTTGCATATACAAATGCACACAAAATTTATCGGGGTCACTACCAATATTCGTCAGAAATTTATGCAACTACTGTATATTGTTGTAAATTAAATTTGGTATATATATATTTTTTTATATTCCTAGCTAATTGCGCTAAACCCAAAAAATAATTTTTGTATTTTTTCAAAGCATAGGAATAATAAAAACTGTTGGCTCTTTATTATTTACATGGTCGACAAAATTATGTAAATTGCGCAAATTCTGTATCTCGGTTCAGGGCCGGATTTACCATTGTTCCACCCATAGGTTATTATAGAAGTTTTAAAAATTCTCATAGTAATTCACAGCTGCATTTTTTACAATAAAATAACCGAATATAGTTTAAAATTTCCGAAATTTTGCCGCCCTAGTCCTAGGCTGAAGCCTACTAAGCCAATCGGTAAATCCGGCCCTGTTCCGGGTTAATCCTTCTTCTAGGTCACAAGTCTTGTATAATATATGCCATTAACAATATATTAGTTATAATAATTATGCGAATGGGATTCAGCATGGAATTTGGGACACACTGTATAACGAAATTACGAAAATTATTTGAAAAGGAAGTTATTAAGTGGAAAATATGCTACTATTAATCATTAAAATGTTTTCTTATAAGATATATTTTAAATCCTCATTTTTGTCAAATAAAATAGAAATAACAGTATTTATAAGCTGGTGTCTAGATTTAACAAAATTCCATTGTTAATTCAGACTACAAAAATGTACCATTTATTGGAATCGGCACAGGCCAGGCATTTCGGAAGAATTGTTTAAATTACAAATGTTTACATACAACTTTAAAATATTTAATTTAGAAATAATTAAAGTACATCAGTTTTCCTTTACAAAATTTAATTAAACATGTCAGCCCACGGCCCTTTTGGCTGTCAGAAAATAGAGTTTCAAACGAAATAAAATAGGGACCAATCAAAATCCTTGTCTCCAAAAAAATTTAATTTAATTGTATTTGAAGAATAAACGGGAAAACCCCGCTTTGTCCATTTTAATAAGAACTGAGAGAAACGCATTTCAAGGTTAGAATCTTATCTCTGACATGCAATTTAAAAAATATTTTATTTTTTTTAGTTGATTACACAAGACTAACAATATACAGAGTGATTCCTAAGTTGATACTTCCTTTTTAGCTGCGTATAGAAATCATTAAAATAAACAACATATTCAAATACCTTTTTTCAAAAAACCCAAAAATAAAGTACTTACATTCAATTTATTACACTACGAATCAAATACGGTTCTGCCTAACTTGCCCGTTGGAAAACTTCTGGGTGTTGGATAAGCCCGCAAGGGAAAGCGTTCTGCGTATAATCTCGAAGCACTTTGCCACACTCACAGTAAATTACCACCTTATGTATTAATTCATTGTTTTCAAATTTTACCATTTTCACGTATCAATAATTTAAAATTAACTTGCTGCAGAAAAACACACCTCACCGGATTGTTCAACACTACCCGTATGACTAATACTAATAAGAGATAAGAAAAACAACAGAAACTATAGCGGGGTATGTTTTGATGCCAAGCCCGCACTTAGATTTTTTACTTCTCCATCTCGCCTATTTTTGAGTGATTTGAAAAAAGGTATTTGAAAATGTTTATTTTATTGCCTTCTATACACAGCTAAAAAAAGCATCAACTAAGGAATGACCCTGTATAACATTTTTATATTTTATTTTTCTATAGCTCACAAACACTCAATATCTACCTCTACACAATTATTCTGATATTCTATTTATTTTATAAAATTTCTTAATTTTGATTCTATTACTGACTTTACAGGAAGCACTGGTGATGAAAGAGCTCTGCAATTTCAATAAAAATTTTAATGCACTTTAATACAAGTTTTCTTCCCTTCCACTTCAAAAAACTACACACAGCCTCTAAAAACCTATTTAATAAATTTTTAATGTTGACAAGCACAATAAAAATTGGAATTACTTTAATTATCGTATTCTTGGTACCCGAGTGATTTTAATAATCGAGTGATTACAGCTTAAAAAGAAGTATCAACTTAGGAATCACTCTGTATACATTCAATTTTTTAATTGAAAAAAGTCTTTTATATATTGGCATATTAAAAAAAAATAGAAAAATGTAAAAGAAAACAGAAGAATAAGCAGGTATGTCCAAAACAAAACTACTTTTAACTGCCTAATTTTAATAAAGTTTTTCTTTCTTTACAAAATTGCATAAAAATGAGACATAATAATCTAATTGTTCCCGTGTAGAATTTATTTGTGATTTGGGAATAAAACGATACACCTACAACGGTATGCCTATAAGCAAATTGAAATTTCAACATGTCGTCAGGAGCGGGGATGCGGCAAATTTTTACTATTTTTGTAACTAGGACCTTCTAAAGGAAGTAGCTGAGATGAATTAAGACAGTACTATAATATAATATTTTAATAGGATTATTTTCTTTATTAAAAATAAAACTTCCACCTAATGGAAACCGGCCTTAAACGTTTTCGCACATGTCGTCAAAATGTGGGAAAGAGATAGAGAATTTATGCGCGTTAGCATACCAGCTTTAGTGTATTGTGAGAATGCAGGTATTTAAAATATTCTCTTATTTTCCGTTTGATAGGATACAGCTGATTTTATGAACATGATATACAACATCTGAAAAACATATTCTTTGGACGATTCGTGCGTGATTATCTGTTAATCATTATTTCATAAAATTGCTCTCGCTTATCAGGGTGATCGACCAGTAACTCTTGTACAATTACTGGTTTGCAGTGATGAAAATATCATTTAAAGACGCGATATTTGAGTAATTTTCATTAAACATATCACGAACTTTCCTATGACTTCTACTTTTATCTTCACACCATCATCAATATATACTTAAATATATTTTCATTGTCAATGCCTTAGATTGTGATTTGAATTTAGAACGTTGCTAAGTCAATAAACCTATCAATGGTGCATACCAGCATAATTTATGAAAAATGTCTAGAACTGATTGTAAATTGTAAAAATATATAATATTACTATATTATTATGTTTCATTAAAAAAATTAAAGTTGATCTAAGTAGCATTTTTATAATCCACCCAGTAAAATATCTTTTATCTTATCTTATATCTAAAAAAAATGCATTTCAAAAAATGTATTTTGACGGATCCGAGCAATAGTTCTTGATTAAGTGGGCGGTATTCTATATAAAAGGCTGTAACGCCTTTTTATTTTTAATTATAATTATTTTTAATAAAATATCTAACCTTCAAAGAAAATAATAAAGTATTACTATCTGAGTTTACTTCGCAAAATCGAGGTATATTATGCACCTGAACATTGACGGCCGTTAGCTTTTCGACAGTGGAGAAGGGGGGGGTTTAATATAACCAAAAAGGGCGCCACGCGATTTAGTAAATTAACGTCAAGTCAGTTATTTGTTGTTAAAAGTAGGAGCACCAATAAATCGCGAATTGGTATCACCTACACCTGCAATCAGCTTAGTAATCTCCTAAAATATCAGTCCACACCTATAGCGCATACGCACAAATAAAACAAAATAATTTTCCCTTAAAGAGTTGGAACAATATTTATTATTTAATTCAATGTGGATAAAATCTTAGGGAAAATCTAAATGAGTTTCAGTTGAGAATAAAGATATCTTATTGGTTTGATTACGCCCAGTATCTAGTTGCTTGGTTGATTACTATTGTTGACAAAATGGCGGAAGTAAATTCGTAAATATATTTTTAAATAAATTGGTAATCACTTATCAGTATTAAGTTAGCCTCGGGCCAAATTAACCGGGCAACTAGTATGGGGTAACGGCTATCTAAAAAGAACACAACTGAATAATACGAAGGTAAGTTACTTAAGGTAGTTCATAAATCAAAAGTCATAACCTTAAACCTGTACTCTTAAATATCATGAAATATAATATATACTATCAGCGCAGGATATGATCATATACCTTTACATAAACGCTAGTAAATTATTAAAATGAAATTTCTGATATTCAGAATGCAACGTTACCAAATCAACAGTAGTTTAAGTACGATAAAAATAAAATAAATATTATTAGAAGAATGTACTTCTTCCTCACCAATACAAAATCAAAACTAAAACATCTTGTGCTTTATAAAGCTCATTATACAGTTACTTATTTACAATTACTTACTAACATATAACATGAAACGCTAGAAAATACAATGCAAAAATAATAGCCCTCACTATCCCTCTCTTAATTCTTATGCACATCAGTGCAGCCCCTGACTTGAGTCTCAACACGGTTAATCGATGCACGGGTATCAACACGAGCAATTCACAATGAGTAATTTTCAATCAAAATATACATGGATGCAAGTAAATGTTCATACGGCTACTATTAGCAACTAGGAATACCAACACGGATAATGAACACGTGTAGGCTTCAATTAACGTATGTCTATAGGACTCTATCTAGTAGCTATTTGTGACTGCATATTCTTATGCCGTTAATAAAATTTAAAAAAAAATATAACATGTTCAAAAACTTGCGCTTTTCCTGAATAATATTGAAGCTAGAACGTGGAGCTCAACTGCACTGGGTCTGCGGGTTGATTCTTCCAGCGGGCAGTGTCAAGAGATAGGCTATTATGGACAGGACAGAAACAGGTGGTACCATCAAATACACCAAAACCACACAAGAACCTCTTCACATCGGCTCCTCGAGACAACAGGAAACCCAAATTATATGTGAAGACAAAATTAAAAGGTAGGACTTAAAGCCTAAAACCTAAAACCTAGAACCCCTTAGTTGTTGTGCGGGGTTACTGTGTTACGATGTAGGGAAGACCTACTCCAAAGAAATAATCTCCAACCACGTGGATGCGGGGCCAATACCATAAAACAGACCATCAAGCAAAGCTTCCAAAATTGGCATAAATCCCGCTTAAATTCACTGAATAATAATCCCTTTTCTCCAAGGCGCCACACTACTTTTAGTGGCGAAATATATTCAGCAAACTACTTTGGAAAATGGAGGACTTCCTGTCTCTTGGGCTTACATTTATAAGAAGGAAGGAAGGTATCCTTCCGAGGTACCAAGAGATCTTCTTAGGAATAAAAGCGACGTTGCCGCATTTCGGCCAGTTTCCCCACAACTAACGATGAATCGCCGAAACTACCAACCAGAATCGACGGGTAAAACCATTATTTTGCTCAAATACACACGTCCAGGGTAGCACATAACCCTACGACCCTAATAACTCAAAACTACCAGCAAAACCCAGGAATTCCCTCGATTCCAGTTCCTAATAAGCATGCGACGTCATGTGACGTCATAACTGTCTTCGCCTAGGAATTTCAAGATCACGACCCGGCAACATTGCATCGGGTGATAAAATGGCCGATCCATGTGGTAGTAAAATGACCTGCCTGCCATAGACCCATCGATAATGTCGGCCCTCTGCATTATTGGCCGAACGCCAATCACAACATCCAAATCTTGAAATTCACGTACTCGTCCGGTCGAAACGTCATACTTTGACGTTATACGTCAAAGTCCGACAGATAAATAAAAATTAACCTGTAAATTTTTCGGAAAGAAATAGAAAAATTTACCACAAAATCTATAATCGATGTCTGTAGGTAAGTACTATCTTCGATTATCCATTACATATTACCTAAAAACAATCCCAAAACCTTGCTATCTTATATTTTCCAACCTCGAATTGTAAATAAACACTTATTGATTAGCGACTAATAAGTCATTATTTTTAGCTAGAATCACCACACAACAGAGCAGCTCGAGGCTTGAAGGATCCACCAGACTATCACGCCTGTATTCCAAGGAAAATTCATGCCTAGAATGCTTCAAAATCACTGCTAAACTTAGGGAGAAGAAAGTAGTCCTGTCAGTGGAAAATCAACGCCTGAGGCTCTAGAGATATGTTAGGGCGACTAAAACATGCCTGAGGTAGGTCCACATAGACAAATTATTCTATTCTATAGAAATCTAATCTATTTTTCTCTTTATTTTTAGCATAAACTTAGCCTTCGGAGGCTTATCGAGCTAATGATGCTTGCAAGTTCAAAGGGGCCCAAATAGCAGCAAGGCACAGGTCCAGTGATGCCTTCTATAGCTTTGCAATGACCTGAGAAGACAGGAGAACCAAAAATCACTACAACACCACCTTTTAATAATAAGAAAACATAAGAAGTACCATGAATTACCTAGAAAGCTGTAAGTACAATGAAAATATCATATCTAAGGGAAGGCTGTGCAACTTTTAAGCAAGAAGGTATTGTAAAACTAGACTATTCTGTAAAATTCTATTTAATTAAACTACTTCTCACAATGAATGTGTAATCTTTTAATTGCTAATCCTGTAGCTTTCTGCTAAAAGAAATATTTAAAGTATTTTTAAGCTTGGGTTATTCTATTGATAAAATGACACGTTACAAATTCCCCCCTTAGCTTCAAGATGATTAACCTCCTGAGGTTAATCGACGTGATAGGGTGCTTCCTTTAAGTCCTTAAGATGCCACACGCCCTGGAGAGTACCTTTCTCGTCTTTGAGCTCGTAAGTCCATGGCGAAACGCGGCATTTGATGATAAATGGTCCAACATACTTAGGTGCTAGTTTCTTATTAAAATGTTTAGTCGCGTCCGAAATAACGTAGTTCTTCCGGAAAACTTTCTGACCCACTATTAACTCTGCATCTCGCTTCCGTAAATTATACCTGGCAACACCTTTATCACCGGCAATTTCAAGCCGTCGTTTAACTTCAGTATACAAGTCCATAAAAGCTTTATTTCTCGAAGTCTGTAGCTGGTCTTCTGTACTATTCGGGGCTTGGACATTCGGGGTATAATCTTTCCCTGATAAACACATATTCCGCCCGAAATTCACATAATACGGCGAGACACGTGTGACTTCCTGTCGTGCCGTGCGCAATGCACAAGCTAAGCTATGAATGTTGGTATCCCATAACCTGTGATTGTCTTTAATATACATAGAAATCATCGTCTTGATCGTCCTATTCTGTCTCTCGGTTGGATTTGCTCTAGGGTGATAGTTAGCATTAAACTTGATAGTACAATCATACTTTTCGACAAAACGTTTAAATGCAGCGCTACGGTATTGCGGTCCATTATCGCATAAAAGCAGACGAGGGACCCCAAATACTAAGAACACACTTTCTTCTATCCGCTTTATGATAGTCTCCGTCGTCGCCTTGCGAAGAGGAAATACCAAAGAGAACTTGCTCAAATAGTCTGTGACGACCAATATGAATGAATTGCCTTTTGTGGATCTTGGTAATGGACCCATTAAGTCTGTCGAGATCATTTCCCACGGTCGTGATGGTTTGGGATGAGATACCATGTGATCTCTGTTTCCGGTTGAGTCACCCTTGTAGGCAATACAGGTATAGCACTTTCTGATATAATTCGCTACGTCACTACGCATCTTAGGCCAGTAATATTTCTCAGTTATCCTTGAATAAGTTTTATAAACGCCCATATGACCTGCTGAAGGAGGATCATGTGCCGCCTTAATCACTTCAACTCTATCTTCCTTGGGCACCACAATCTTCCAGCAGTCATTATCTGACGATAGGGCCGGATAATCTTGCTGTACATATTTGTATAAAATACCGTCTTGGCATCGCCATTTCAAAAATCGTAGAGGAGTATCTTTCACATTCTTTTTCATCTTTAAATACCATTTATCTACAACAATCTTTTCTGGTTCTAGACGCTCCCTCACGCTATCTATGACGGGTACAGTTCGGGACATCATATCTGGGAGAGCTAAATCTCGACCTTTCCTATGTTGCACTTTAAAATCGTACATCTGCAGTTTCACTGCCCAACGGCCCAGACGACCAGTTGGATCCTTTAAATTCAGTAACCACTTTAAACTAAAATGATCCGTGATGACCGTAAATGGAATACCTTCTATATAGGGTCTGAGCTTGTGAATAGCCCAAACCAACGCCAACATCTCTCTCTCTGAAGTAGTATATAGTCTTTCCTGCTTGGTTAGCGAGCGGCTTAAATAGCAAATAATTTTATCTCCTTCTTCGTGGGGCTGGACAAGTACGGCGCCTATACCATAACCAGATGCATCAGTTTGTATAATAAATTCTTTACTGTAGTCGGGGCAGCTCAATATTGGGGCTGATACCAATAGTTCCTTTATTTTCATGAAAGCGCTTTCACACGCCTTGGTCCAAATAAATTTATTGTTCTTTTTCGTAAGTGCAGTTATTGGAGCAACAATACTAGAAAAGTCAGGGACGAATCTTCGATACCATGAGAAACTTCCAATGACTCTTCGCACTTCAGTAACGGTTTTTGGACGGGCAAGTTCTAACATAGCTCTGACTTTATCTGGATCCACGTGAAGGCCACGCCTATCGACCACATAGCCTAAATACTTCATCTCGGGCCTACAAAACTGACATTTATCCCAACTTACAGTGATGCCGGCTTCACGCAGTCGTCTAAAAACTTCATCTAAAATTTTCAGGTGATCTTCGAAATTTTGCGATACTATTACTACATCGTCTAAGTAAACAAATACTGAGGGTTCTAAGCCTGCTAATATCTGATCAACCAAACGTTGCCAAGTCCCCGGCGCATTGTGCAGGCCGAATGGGAGGCGCTTAAATTGAAATAGTCCTCTGTGACAAATAAAAGCTGTCAATGGTTTAGATGCCTCATCCATGGGGACTTGCCAATACGCACTTTTTATATCTAGGCTGGACAAGTATTTTGCATCTTTCAGTTTGTCCAAGGTCTCAGATACTAGGGGGAGGGGATAGCTGTCTCTATCCGTTACGGCATTCAATCGTCTGTAATCTACACAAAATCTCATTTTATCAGTGTTTTTCTTCTTAACAATCACTACAGGGGAAGCCCATGGGCTCCTAGAGGGCTCAATAATATCCTGCATTAACATCTGGTCAATCTCATCATCGATATGCTTCTGCATGACTGGTGACACCCGATAGCTCCTCTGTCTAATCGGTTCTGAACTCGTGATAATCTTATGTTTCACAAGGGTAGTGCAACCAATTTCTGTACCCATTAACTGTTTATGTCTTAAAATAAGCTCTTCCAATTCTAGCTTTTCATTTTCACTTAAGACGGTCTGAAGCTGTTCCTTTTCCAGGCAGCAAATAGAATCAACATTCTCCGAAAAATGCCACTCATTATGCCTCAAATCTGGTACGATACCCATAACAATCCAAAAATCGTAACCAAGAATCAATGAGTGCGGCAAATCCGGTAAAACAATAACCTCAACAATCCTTATTCTATCTCGAAGACGTATGGGTAATTCCAAGGTCCCAATACTCTTAGTTTGCTGTCCATTAGCAACAGTGCAGACCGATTTATTTTCTTTATTCAAAGGTAAGTTTAGGTGCTTCAGTATATTCCATCCTTTTTGTCCAATAAACGTTCTGGATGCTCCAGAATCCAATAATCCTAAAAACTTATAGCCAAGGATATCAACTTCCAAGTAGGGTCTTTCATCTCGTTGTGTATGGTTAAGTATGTAGTCCAGGATATGTTTATAGCCGGTGGGACGGTTTGGCTTACTCAAAGGCCGACCTCCTAAGAGTGCCGTCGTCCGTTTCCCGAATTACACGTAGGACAGGTGCGTTTTGTAAATCCTTGCTTTTTACATCTATAACAATATATGTTGCTATTTTGTGCTGCACATCCTAATGCTCGGTGACCGGGCTTTTGACATTTGTAGCATATTATTTCTCTTTGGTTCCCGTTCGAGTTCCTACTAGTTCCCGGAACTGAAATTCCAATTTCGTCAACTTGCTCTTCCAAGCTTACATATGCCAAGTCAGGCTCCAAGGACTGAACTTTCTTCGGTGGCATTACATAGTCACCAGACTGCATTCTTTGTTCAATTCTCTTACATAATGACTTCAACTGAGACAAACTCGTAATCTCCAATGCTCCTAATTGAGTCCGATACAACGGTGCAACATTCCTAAGCAAAATATTCAATTTTGCATCTTCTGAAATAGGGCACTGTAGTCGTTGGAAATATTTCGACATTATCGCCATATAAGTACCTATAGTTTCGTCTGGACCTTGCGTCCTTCGCTTTATTTCTTCTAATAGTCGTTCAGTATAAAACGCGGGCTGATATTCTTCTTTAAATTTTACAACTAATTCATCCCATGTTTGAACTTCTGTTCGGAGATCCTGGTAAAATTCGTAAGCTCTACCCTCAAATAAATCTATGCCAGATTCTAGCAAAATATCTTTGTTGACATTCCTGGCGCGACGTAGATCCTCTACTCTTTCGAAGAACGCTGTCACCGACATGCCTTTCCTCTCGCCAGAAAATTTCAAATTCCACTTATGCGGTAAGATCGGATTAATTCCAGCTATAGAATGTGACGAAGAGGGGGTCTGACCAACAATGGGGGACTGAGGTCCAATAAATGAAGAACTGGAAAGCGGAGGTCCAACAGTAGGATTGGTTGGCTGAGGTTGCACGGGAGTTGGCTGTTGTGTCTGTAATCCACCTTGAAGAACACTTAGGTTAGGAGGAACTGGCTGATTTTTCCCTTCAGCTAGTGCAGCTTTAGTATTTAATTGGTCGATCAGAGTTAGCGTCTGCGCCACTAGTATTCCTCGTACACTACCTTCCTCTGGTGTACTACTCGTCATATTATCAATCCGTCCCAGAAGATGTTGTAGTCTTGTATAAAATTTCAAAAACTTGCCACTCTTCCTTGTATCGGCGAATACATCTATTTCAGGAACAAGGTCATCCAATTTCTTTGTCACCGCTGCGGCATCTTCTGCGAATGTAAACGGATAAGTTGGATAGTGTAGACTTTCTCCAGATTTTTCCATTTGCCTCGCCAGCACCAATCTACTTCTCATCTCCTCGACGGTTCCAGACGCGATTCCTCGAAATTCCAACTCATAGGTAAGTTCATCTTTATCCAGTCGATTTACTTCCATCTTCCTCGACATCTTGAAAGTTTCACTAATTAAATCACACTTCAAAAAAAAAAAATAAACAATTGGGTAGTCACTCGTCACTATCTAAGTATAATCTACCACTAACTTCACTGCACTATAACACCTATTGCAGCAAAAGGAATGGGCTCTATACGCTTCAACTAAACTCACTACTAGTTGTCACTTGTAACTACCACTCAAAATCAAAACTTTTTTTTTTTTTTTTTTTTTTTTTTTTTTTTTTAAGTAAATATCTCTAAGTTTTCCCAAATTAAGACCTAAAACGTACTAATAGTACTCCCACAATAATAAGAAACCAAAATCCGACCAAAAAAAAAATTCCCTAAATTTAGGGATTTTTTCGGAAAATGGCAACGTTGCAAACGAGAGGCCCCACGTTGGGCGCCAAAAATTGTAACGCCTTTTTATTTTTAATTATAATTATTTTTAATAAAATATCTAACCTTCAAAGAAAATAATAAAGTATTACTATCTGAGTTTACTTCGCAAAATCGAGGTATATTATGCACCTGAACATTGACGGCCGTTAGCTTTTCGACAGTGGAGAAGGGGGGGGTTTAATATAACCAAAAAGGGCGCCACGCGATTTAGTAAATTAACGTCAAGTCAGTTATTTGTTGTTAAAAGTAGGAGCACCAATAAATCGCGAATTGGTATCACCTACACCTGCAATCAGCTTAGTAATCTCCTAAAATATCAGTCCACACCTATAGCGCATGCGCACAAATAAAACAAAATAATTTTCCCTTAAAGAGTTGGAACAATATTTATTATTTAATTCAATGTGGATAAAATCTTAGGGAAAATCTAAATGAGTTTCAGTTGAGAATAAAGATATCTTATTGGTTTGATTACGCCCAGTATCTAGTTGCTTGGTTGATTACTATTGTTGACAAAATGGCGGAAGTAAATTCGTAAATATATTTTTAAATAAATTGGTAATCACTTATCAGTATTAAGTTAGCCTCGGGCCAAATTAACCGGGCAACTAGTATGGGGTAACGGCTATCTAAAAAGAACACAACTGAATAATACGAAGGTAAGTTACTTAAGGTAGTTCATAAATCAAAAGTCATAACCTTAAACCTGTACTCTTAAATATCATGAAATATAATATATACTATCAGCGCAGGATATGATCATATACCTTTACATAAACGCTAGTAAATTATTAAAATGAAATTTCTGATATTCAGAATGCAACGTTACCAAATCAACAGTAGTTTAAGTACGATAAAAATAAAATAAATATTATTAGAAGAATGTACTTCTTCCTCACCAATACAAAATCAAAACTAAAACATCTTGTGCTTTATAAAGCTCATTATACAGTTACTTATTTACAATTACTTACTAACATATAACATGAAACGCTAGAAAATACAATGCAAAAATAATAGCCCTCACTATCCCTCTCTTAATTCTTATGCACATCAGTGCAGCCCCTGACTTGAGTCTCAACACGGTTAATCGATGCACGGGTATCAACACGAGCAATTCACAATGAGTAATTTTCAATCAAAATATACATGGATGCAAGTAAATGTTCATACGGCTACTATTAGCAACTAGGAATACCAACACGGATAATGAACACGTGTAGGCTTCAATTAACGTATGTCTATAGGACTCTATCTAGTAGCTATTTGTGACTGCATATTCTTATGCCGTTAATAAAATTTAAAAAAAAATATAACATGTTCAAAAACTTGCGCTTTTCCTGAATAATATTGAAGCTAGAACGTGGAGCTCAACTGCACTGGGTCTGCGGGTTGATTCTTCCAGCGGGCAGTGTCAAGAGATAGGCTATTATGGACAGGACAGAAACAGGTGGTACCATCAAATACACCAAAACCACACAAGAACCTCTTCACATCGGCTCCTCGAGACAACAGGAAACCCAAATTATATGTGAAGACAAAATTAAAAGGTAGGACTTAAAGCCTAAAACCTAAAACCTAGAACCCCTTAGTTGTTGTGCGGGGTTACTGTGTTACGATGTAGGGAAGACCTACTCCAAAGAAATAATCTCCAACCACGTGGATGCGGGGCCAATACCATAAAACAGACCATCAAGCAAAGCTTCCAAAATTGGCATAAATCCCGCTTAAATTCACTGAATAATAATCCCTTTTCTCCAAGGCGCCACACTACTTTTAGTGGCGAAATATATTCAGCAAACTACTTTGGAAAATGGAGGACTTCCTGTCTCTTGGGCTTACATTTATAAGAAGGAAGGAAGGTATCCTTCCGAGGTACCAAGAGATCTTCTTAGGAATAAAAGCGACGTTGCCGCATTTCGGCCAGTTTCCCCACAACTAACGATGAATCGCCGAAACTACCAACCAGAATCGACGGGTAAAACCATTATTTTGCTCAAATACACACGTCCAGGGTAGCACATAACCCTACGACCCTAATAACTCAAAACTACCAGCAAAACCCAGGAATTCCCTCGATTCCAGTTCCTAATAAGCATGCGACGTCATGTGACGTCATAACTGTCTTCGCCTAGGAATTTCAAGATCACGACCCGGCAACATTGCATCGGGTGATAAAATGGCCGATCCATGTGGTAGTAAAATGACCTGCCTGCCATAGACCCATCGATAATGTCGGCCCTCTGCATTATCGGCCGAACGCCAATCACAACATCCAAATCTTGAAATTCACGTACTCGTCCGGTCGAAACGTCATACTTTGACGTTATACGTCAAAGTCCGACAGATAAATAAAAATTAACCTGTAAATTTTTCGGAAAGAAATAGAAAAATTTACCACAAAATCTATAATCGATGTCTGTAGGTAAGTACTATCTTCGATTATCCATTACATATTACCTAAAAACAATCCCAAAACCTTGCTATCTTATATTTTCCAACCTCGAATTGTAAATAAACACTTATTGATTAGCGACTAATAAGTCATTATTTTTAGCTAGAATCACCACACAACAGAGCAGCTCGAGGCTTGAAGGATCCACCAGACTATCACGCCTGTATTCCAAGGAAAATTCATGCCTAGAATGCTTCAAAATCACTGCTAAACTTAGGGAGAAGAAAGTAGTCCTGTCAGTGGAAAATCAACGCCTGAGGCTCTAGAGATATGTTAGGGCGACTAAAACATGCCTGAGGTAGGTCCACATAGACAAATTATTCTATTCTATAGAAATCTAATCTATTTTTCTCTTTATTTTTAGCATAAACTTAGCCTTCGGAGGCTTATCGAGCTAATGATGCTTGCAAGTTCAAAGGGGCCCAAATAGCAGCAAGGCACAGGTCCAGTGATGCCTTCTATAGCTTTGCAATGACCTGAGAAGACAGGAGAACCAAAAATCACTACAACACCACCTTTTAATAATAAGAAAACATAAGAAGTACCATGAATTACCTAGAAAGCTGTAAGTACAATGAAAATATCATATCTAAGGGAAGGCTGTGCAACTTTTAAGCAAGAAGGTATTGTAAAACTAGACTATTCTGTAAAATTCTATTTAATTAAACTACTTCTCACAATGAATGTGTAATCTTTTAATTGCTAATCCTGTAGCTTTCTGCTAAAAGAAATATTTAAAGTATTTTTAAGCTTGGGTTATTCTATTGATAAAATGACACGTTACAAGGCCGATTCCCTTCTTTATCATAATCCTGTATGTTTAAGTATATAAACTTTTCAACGTAAAATAATTGGTCAATGATAATAAATATTATATATTAACCAAAACTCGGTATATAAACTAAAAAAGCGTCGAAAAGTAATTTGTTGATGTATTAGAAAAACTTTTTCTTCTAAAATTTTTAAGACTAGATTATTTGAAATAATGTCTTTCTTGCAAGAAAATATTTAATTTTTTCATTCGATTGAATATAGCGTTTAACTTCTCTGCCACATTTGTCTGCTTTCAGACTAATAATTTAATTTTCTTTATGCTTGACAGATTAAGATGAATGACGCCTTAAATAATAGATTATTCAAGGAGCAGCCATTGAGATGCAACGTCGCTTCCGTCGTTTTTCAATTACCATTTCCTTTCGATTTGGCATAATTCACTGTCCTTATTCTATCTGGTCATGACACAGTGGGTATTAGTCATACAATTTTAATTCCCAGTCTTTCTACGCTGGGTACAAAAATTGTATAAGAAAGAAATAATTAAGAGGATGGAGACAACTATTACACAAAATATTTAAACATGATTAAACTTATGAGTAGACTTCGGATAATAAAATATACAGCAAGCGTTAGCAGAAACTTCTAACTTTATTGACTACAGAACATTTCATACATTTTTGTATAATAGTAGCAAGTCAAAGTACAAATAATACACATTAAAAAAATTTACAGTAATACCGGTAACCATAGACTAAAAAGTCTAACTATTGTATATCACAAACACACATTTACATTTAAACTATGAAAATGTATCTTAGAAAAGAACATACTAATATACAAAATAAAATTTAAAAAAGTAAAATTTAATCAAAATGCATATCCAATTATCCAACCTTCCACGGATCGCGACGTTAGTAGGAAACTCCTGAGCCCTTCTCAAACATCGGAAAAGAGAAAAAAATATATGATAAAACCAGAATCTCAGTATTATACTTTAATCCTGATTTAATAACAATAATTATTTAAGGTATAACTTTACAGTCCAAAAATTCAAATCCATTTCTTTGGATGAATTGTTTTATAGTGCTTTTGAATTTGACATAGTTATATTGACACACTATCAAGTGGCATAACTTTAAGCTGATTAAAAAATGGTTGCCAGTGCTCTCTGTGTCGCAGACCAGCCATAATTCTGATGGCCCGCTTTTGCTGCCGGAAAACTGTAAGAGACGCGTGACTGTTACACCATACTATACCTAGCACCATAGGTTAGATGGAAGTGGAAAAGTGAAAAATTTACAGTTCTTAATATACTTAAATCAATCAATTTTTTCAACTGTCTAAGCAAGAAGAGGAACTTAGATGCTAAAAAACTAACATGGCTATTCCAAGTCAGCTGATCATCAATTTTTATCCCTACTGCCATTTGTAATTTTATTATTCGAAGAAATCACAAATTCCTGGGTTTTACCCAGATTTAATTGAAGTTTATTAGAGATAAACCAGGCATTGGCTTTATCTTCTAAATTCTGGGATTCAGCCCTCAAAAGATCAACATTAAGCCCCTAAACATTTATACACTTTAAAAAATGTTGTTCAGCGTTCCTTCCTCCCAATGCACGTTTATAAAGGTCAGTTGAAGAAAAGCACAGCCCAATCAATTATTAGGGTTAAACAAGCCTTCAAAGATCCAAGTGTAAAAGAATACAAGGATTCCTCTTGGTATTAAGCGATTTAATACATCATACCAATCACTACTAGAATTAATGAGCGTTCTGTTTGACTTCCTTCAATACTTTTATTAATAATTATTGTGAAGTGGAGTAGCCGAGAAGGTTAAATCTAACTTTGAATTATTAATAAATAAAAATCCCGGATTTTGTATAATTTGGTAAGGAAAGTGACCTGCGTTTTAGATTTTACCATGTTCATGAATCAAATAAAGGTAGTAAAATATTATAATTTATCATCCTTATTAGAAGTAAAATATACCAACATGATTTATTTTACAAGTTGATATTATTTGTCTGTCATATTTTATATACAAGTAGAGATAACATAACTGATTTTTTTATTTTGCCAACATTTTCTGTAATTTTTACTTGAGAATAATGGTAGCTACTGGTGCTTTAAACACGATGACCAGTCAGTTCCCGACGTCTTAACGACCCGAAAATGATTGACCTGATATTGGTGCAAGTTGGAGTCGTAATAAGGTTGTAACTGTTGGGTACCATAGGCCAACGTCGGGTCGTCGTAATATTGCTGCTTGGGTAGCTTTATCAACAGGAAGATACACTATGATGACTAATAAAAAGTCAAGTTATTATTTACCAAGGGTAAACAACAGCCTAGTAAGTATTATTTTTGCGAGTGTCCTAGGTAGAGCATTACCTTAGTAATACAATATATTTAGGAGAATTGAAGTAAAAAACGTATTATTTTACTTCCATTCTCCTAAATTTCAATGGATTTCCACCAAGTATCGACCGATTCAATCAAATATAATATATTGTAAATAGAATTTGACATGTACCTAAATATACCAATCAGATAATAAAAAATATTATTTAAAAGTTAGTAAATGTAATTTAAAAGTAAATTTTATTTTTGCCTAATATAAACCTTTATTCCAACGTTAGCCTGCGGGTTACTAAGGCGACCCTGTATTTTCAGCCGAAATACGCTATCTTCCTAGGTTTAATTATCAGTATAACATACGACATTACCTTAAGAGAAAATAATTCAAGATTATATATGAAGAATAATAGGACTGAGTCCTCAGTCAGTCGAAGGCGAAAATACTGAAAAAATATTTCTGTTTATTGGATATTAATAACAGTAACTATGCTCTTGAATAGATGCTAAATGCATAACCCTAACTTTTTTTTTCAGTGTAGATAAAAAAATCTTTGTGCTGGATTTTTGTCCTGTGCCGAATAATTTATTTTTCCACGTCTCCCAAAAGTGCCGACAAGCAGCTGGTTTACAGGCAGGCGAATCACTATTTCAATAAATTAAAAGGGAGTGTCCCACAAAATTGCGGTTCGTTTTAACAGAATTAAAAACGCTCTGGAAACGACGGGAATTCACGACGCCGTAATTTTTTCACGAACTTGGACGGAGATAAAAAGCAGACTCCCGTTTGTTTTCATTTTAATTTTAAAACGAGATTAATTTTAACACTTTTTTACGTCTTTTTGTTGGTCCGCTGGAGGGGTTGATAAGGACATTTTCTCTTTATTGTTCATTTACGTTTTCATTATGACACTTTAAATTAAAAAATAGTCTCGATTTACATTATTTATGGGTACAAAGAAGAAGTAGTGTCAGGCAAGTCAACCTGATAATACCGAGGATAATACTATCCGCGACATAAGTATACATAGACTTTTTGGACTAGCCTATTTTATTAATCATATGTATATTATACAGGGTCTTTATAAAAAACGAAGACATATTGCTCAGATCAAAAGCAAATTTAAGTCAATTTACCTCAGTACAAAATTACTTAGTTTAGGCGCCTATTGCAAAATGCAATATATACTGATGTGGTAGTAAAGAAACTTATCAACCCCCCCTCGCGCATATCAGCTACCGAAAGATCGCATTTATAGGCAACAAGCTTTTTGCTTTTGATCTGAAAACATAAAAGGATTTTTGCTGAGTTACCCTAATCGAACAAAAACCATCATCGACCATCATCAATCCGACTGTGTAAACTTAGTTTTTGCTATATCTTAACATACGGTATTTTCGATTCTGATCTCTTAGCCCCTGTACCATTCGTGTTTTTTGTCATTCAAGAAAAATCTTATCCATTTTTTAAGTCTTAAGCTTAGAACAAATGGGCAGTAACAAACCAGAAGAATCACTGTTTTAATAAATCAGAAGTAAGTGCCTGGTCAAATAACACTGTATGCTTTTAGCGGATTAAAAATACTACGAAAGCAGCAATAACTGACGCTGTTATACGATTTCGACGAGCTTGCAACATAAAAGATTTTATTTTGTGTTATTTTATAGGTACCTACGTAACTTTACACAATTTTGTATAATTTAATATGTAAATTATATTTAAATCTGCACTGTTTATTAACTATACAATGCCCTTTAAAAAGTTCGCATCATAGCAGAAATATTTTGTATTTAAGCTACAAGAATATATTGTCATCATAAACATATGTAATAATACCGCCTGATTAGTGTAGGCACATAAATATTGTTATTAGAGCTACATAGCTTTTGTTAATATAACAATATCATTTTGCTACTTTTTACAATAAAATATATCGCTAAGGAAGCTGATTGGCACGATGACTATATTATAAAAGTTAGTAATTTTTAATTTTAACCTACTTCCTTTAGCTAATTTATTGAAATACGCATTTATACAATTTTAACTGTGGTAGAAAAAGCAACATTGCCAACACTGTTGCTAATGTAATTGACGCGAAATAACTATAAACTAACTGTAACCTCTTAAAGTGTCAAAGATGTTATTTTTCAGAGGTCAGCATCTCGTTATATATTATATAAGAACGCGTTTTGGCTATACAAAAAATATATTTGCTTGATTTAATTTCCAGAATCCACAAATTTTAATGTTATAGAATAGGGTATTCAGTATTAAACTATTTGTAAAATATAGTTGACCTCGGGTTAACCTAAGTATTAATTTGAAGAAATAGTGAATAGTTAATGTGAATCACGACTTTAAATGGAAAGAAATAACAAACTCCAAGTCTTCATATATTGATATATTTAAAAGAATTTGTTAGATGTTAGAATTACTTGAATAAAGCTAATAAACTAGTACCTTAACAGACGTTTAAGGTTAAAATTGGAAGAAACATACTACCAAAACACGGGAAAAGAAATAACTCTTAAAAAGGAGCTATCGTAAAATTTAAAGTATATAACAGGCTTGAAATGCTAACAGAATTCAGTGCAGAGGTAAAATTCTGGATAGTGTATAGTATTAATACTCGCTATCTTGCACCTGTGTGTACTATCTAGAATTTTATCTCTGGATTGAATTCTGTCAGCGTATCAAGCCTGCTATATTAAGGTTTAAGTTTTACGAAGGCACCATTTTCACAATTATTTCTTTTCCCGTAGTTTGGTAGTATGTTTCTTCCTATTTTCTTCATTATAGAATTTTGAAACACAATGTTATTTAACCACACTATTTAGACATTATAGTCACCTTTTCTTTGATTTATTCAAATTATTTTTCCGAAGATAAATATTCAATACATGTAAAGATTCTAACATGTCAAAAATTTTCTGAATATATCAGTGGAGGAAGACTTATTTCCTTCCATACAAGCAAAAATACTGAATTTAAACTAAAAACACTTTACTTTTCTTCTCGACTGACATTGCCCACTTGATTCCACCTAGAGCAATGCAAAACAGAAATACACGGCGAACCGCTGCCGCTCATCCATATGTTGTTCAGCTTAGTACTCCTCGAACTTCATTGTTCAAGAATTCTTTCATCTGGAGAACGTCATCTTTGTGGAATGATCTTCCTGAGGTTGTGTTTCCCAATGAATACAATCTTCAACGTTTCAAGACCAACGTTAATCGCTTTTTTCGCACTCGCACCGCTCCCAGAGCGCCTTAAAGGATTTTTCCTACAGTGCAGGTGTTTTATCATAAAAAAAATAAAAAGTAGTGAGTAAACTTCAACTACACCTGTTTTGAGCAGGGCTCATGTGTAATTCATGTAGAAAATTTTGTTATTCTCCGTGGAATACTTTTTAAGCTTTCAAACTAACAGAGAGACCGACAAACCAACAAACCGACAGACAGATCGACGGAAATGAAAAACATTTTGTTTTTGATCTAGAGACCTTCTTTTGATAATATCTAAAATATTTTTTTTTACAGTTACATCTCCCTTTCAAGGAAAGTGAAAATATAAGTTTTCGTGTTTTATTCTGCCCTAAAGGTTTGGTACCCCTATTTAATAATACCCCAATTTTGTCCACACCAGTATGTAGAAAAATAATTATCTTTTCTCCTTTTTGTACTATTTAATTATAAAATATAGGAAACTAAATTTTCAACCAATTTTTTTATTAAAAGATCTCATAATATTTATCATTGTGTGACGTTGACTTCTTTCCGAAGTATATCTAGATGTTCTTTATAAAAGTTATATATTTCCTCTAACAGAAAATGCATGAATATGTCAGTGTGAAGAAAGATTTCCTTTTATCAATTTAAATACATTTTTAAAATGTTGTGTCTGGAATAGCAATGATCATAGCTGTCTCGATTTAGAAGGCGAAGTGAAGTGAGTGGGACAGCATTATTAGCCCTTTCATTTAGGCAGAATAATTAGGGTACGAGGACGTCTTTGAGGAGGCCTAACGGACAGTGGTAACCTCTGTGTCAGCGGCCAGAACTAAATAATTAGAGTTTAGTTTTGTTTGTCAATTCATGACAAAAAAAAGTATTGACATACTAAATATATTTTAAGTTTTGCTTGTCAATCAAGATGTTGACATCGGTTAGTTTGTGTAGTAGCGAGCGGAGATCCACATAGTCTATGTATCAAAAGTCAAATTTTATCTTGTTTTTCATAAACTGGCCTGTATTGCCTCTCACTCTTTCTTTCTAGTTTTTTTTATTGTTTAAAAATGTTGAATGTGAATATCCCGCTCACGCGCTATGTATTGTAGCACCGAAAACTTTAATCTCTTCTATTGAATCCAGAGGATATAAAAAAACATTTCTTTGTAAACTTTGGTTCTTTTGATGATATTAGCTTAAGCTTAAGAGCATTATTTTTAAAATTTAATTTTCATGCAAGTCCCTATTCTTACTTAAATTCTAGATTTCCATATCAGTTCTAAAAGGTCATGGAAGTGATAAACTAAGAAACGACCGATATATTTTAAAGCTAATCTACATAATATCCAAAAATTAGGGCGATTTATTTTTAATTCATTGATTTAAAAAAAATGTTTACAATAAATATTGGTACTTTCAAAGTTGAATAAGATGTGTTATCACTTTTAGGCATGCCCCAACATTTTAAGGATATTTCTGGTATGAAATAAAAATTTAAAAACAAATTAAATTTTTGCGGCTACTATATCACAAAAAATTACTGTTGGGGTCTTATCGCTTTCATATCGAGAGCAGCAGGTTGTACGAAGTCAGAGAAAAAATATTTCATGAAAATGAATATTCTGCTCTATTTGAATCTCAAATATGCACTGGAATTGTTTCTTCCAACTTCGTACAACCCGCTGTATTATATATGAAAGCAATGAATCACTGAGTAGGTATAGGTATAAAAAACTGAATCCAAGTATAAGTTAGGTAGGATCAAGAACTTATGGCTACTTATTTTGTTATCTATATCAGCATTTCCCAAGGGTGAGTCGCAAGCTGGATACAAGCATGTACGTTCCTCTCACGTCCCAAATTATGATAAATAAATATAGAAGTTCGTAAAATATAATTAAGTATAGAAGGAAACTTAGCGGCAAGCGGACAGAGTAGCGTGTCTATCTTTTGCATTCAAGTACGATGGGTGGCCGTTCCGTGCTTGATTTATTTATACTTCACGACTGCTATGTTTTCACGTTAGATGGCTATCTTTTGCATTTAGTTGATTCCAGCAGATGGCGATACTAGGTTTTCATCATATTTTTATTCGTAAAAATAGCTTGAAAACATATTTTCGCTGTAGTGGGAATTGCTTACAGGTTATGGCTTTCTGATAAGTCCCAACTCCCAATCAGGACGAAACATAATGTCATTTTCTACCTGTGCGCCAGGGAACCCATTACCTTTGGCATCCCTGTGTACTTATGTGTAAAAGATAGACTAACTACTCTCTCCGCATGCCGTTAAGTTTCTTTCTATATATTTTAACGAACACTAAATTCCACTATTTTATGTAATTTAGAAAGTAATTCATTAAATAATTAAAGTTTATTGCTAGAGTTCAATTAAAACTTTAAATTTAATATGCCAGTTGCGGTACTATTACAAGGATATTCTTATGAGAACCATATTTTTGTATCATACAATTTTTGATAAATATTTTGACAACGATAAAAACATTTTTAAAAATTGTTTTTTTAAATGAAACCAAAGATAAACCTTCTTCTCTTGTATTTGGCAGTTACTGTTCGAAATATTCTTTATTATATAACACCGTATGGCAAAGATAAAAGAAAACTTTTTCATTATTTCTTTTAAATTTACTCAAACTCCAAACTAACTACAGATCATTTGTTTACAAAAAGAGCGTTGTATTTTGAAAACCTCTTTTGAACTTTGTTTTTTCTTTTACCCTAAACAATCTCCTGAGATGAAGACCATATTGCCAAAAATAATTTCAAATATTCTGCCTTCCTGAAATAATATAATTATATATGAAATAATGATGCGGAAGAAAAGATTTTTCCTGTTCCCAAAATAATTTTCGTTTTAAATGTTTGTTTTAAAAGTAAACGAGAAGCTAAAATAATAAAAACGTTTTTTGAAGTGCAATTAAGAATTAGGGTAAACAAAGCATTTTCTTGGAAATCGTTTGTGTCTGATAAGTGATGACTTACATTTTGCTCCATAGAGTTGGGATATATTTCCAGACGTTTATTTAAAGTTCTTAATATTAAGATTGCGAAATATTTTATTAAATCGTATTTTCATGGAATTAATTAAATTTCATTTTAAGTTATATGGTGTTATTAAGAAGGAAAGGTTTTTATGTTTTTTTTAAAATTATTATTTAACTGAATTTTAAGCTGGAAGATTTTTTTAGAGTATTTTTCATATATTTGTGTTCGTTATTTTGTGTATTATAATTTTTCAAGAAACAATGTGAAATTGTAACATTGCAGTGACATCTTATTTTTTAAAAAGGTACTGGATATATAATACTAATAATAAAAATACTCACAAACGGATGATACATTGAGATTTTGTAAACGGTAAAGATGCAGCCAGCAGCACAATATGAAAACAAGTGGTCGAAAAGATTGAAAAATTTCAAGCACTTCGAAAAAACCAAACTCTTTCTGCCTATCTCGACGTCTTTTTAAATTTTTGCCTCTAAAGGCCTTATCTTTGATGAATAATTTAACTTTATTTTTAAAGTTAACCAACTTCGTATCTCTCACCGTTTTCGAGATCCACTTGTACACATACGAATTTGTAGCACTGTATGACATATCTCAATTTTAAATCGACAGCTTTAATGCTAATTATCGACGATTTTTTTTCAAAATTTTAGAAAAAAACTTTGTCCATAAAAGTTTAATAAGGTTTAGTAAAGTTAAAGTTTAGTAAGGTTTAATAAAGTTTAGTAAAGTTTATTAAATTTTAGTTGGTAAAGTTAAAGTTTAGTGAAGTTTAGTAAAGTTTAATAATCAGCAAAGTTCAATAAAGTGCAAAAATGTGACTGCCTCCCTACTTTGAGTATGAAATGAACCCGAAAAACCTTCATTTTGATGTAACCAGCCGTAAAAAATCAACAAGATATTGTAGCCGGTTCTAGTTTGCGCATAAATATTGCTTATAACATAAATTAAAATTTCAAATCGACAGCTTCAATGCCAATTTTCGACGATTTTTTTCAAAATTTTGGAAAAAATGTATCTAAAAAAGTTTATTAAAGTTAAAGTTTAGTAAAGTTTAATAAAGTGCACAAATGTGGCTGCCTCACTACTTTGAGTATGAAATGAACGGGAAAAACTTCCATTTTGATGTAAGCCTTCGGGAAATATTTTAATGTTGGTCCAAGAAAGTTTAATAAAGTTTAGTAATGTTAAAGCTATTTTAATAGACTTGAAGAAATAGTCCATACTTAAAGTGGAGTGGAAATTCAGAAGGAAAGAAATAAGAACACAAAGTCTTCCTCCACTATTATATTAAATTAAAGAATCTCGTATGTTCAGAGAAACTTTTTATCTCTACATGTTTCGAATGCAGAAGCATTTATCTTTAGGAGAATGAATGAAAAAAGAAGAAACTAATAGATATCACCTTAACGGAGCATCAAAATAGTAAGTTCAGTAAATAGAACTGTGAGAAAACTAATACACACGTGGTATTGTAACAATAAAAATATATGGGATTCAGGCTCATGGCACTGTAAAAGTTTATAATATGCAGAATAGAAAATATAACATTTCTGTCTGAGAAGAATGGTTGGAAAAATGTGGAAAAGAAAAAGTTAATAATTAATCGAGAAATTGAAGGTTGGTGATAACAGAAAACTGAAGTGTGAGGAAGATGAAATTATAAATGATGTTAAAATTTGAGGGTTATTGTTTAAAGTGGCAGTTCTGACAAGGTTCGTCAGATGAATACCACATGTCGATTTATTAGTTAAGAATAAAAAAATTGGAAAAAGTAGATTTTGCTAAGTTTATTTAGCATTTTGTAGAATAAACGAACTTTTTTTCAAAAAATCTTATGGATTAAATAAAATTAGGCGCGATCGCCACCACGTTTCCAAAAAGATGTATTTTAATTTTATTGTATGTATTTTTTATTTTAATAGAGTTTGGTTCTAGTTTGCGCAGAAAGGTTGCTTACATTACAAGTAGTCATAATAGTGTTAAGGCCGTTTATTATTTTATGTCATACCAGTACATTATTGTGTTTTTATACCTTAGATACCATCTACATATTGGACACATTATGGCCCGCGCGGGCATTAAGACGCACAAAACAGTTTTCGATTAACTTATTCTTTATCAACAAAATAACAAAATATAAATTTACATTTATATATTATTTGGTTGTATTTACATAGAACTAATCAAATTAAATTTTAAAAAAATATTTACTATTTAAAACGAACTGGTATGACATAACAGTTTGTATGTACCACGGGTACTAATAGATATATACCCTTGGGCGACTTACGAACCCTCGGACCAGAGGCCCTCGGCTTTGTAACAATGTCACCCTCAGGGCATAATCACCTACTTAGTACCCCTGATACATACCTAAAAAACTATTAATAAAATTTATTAGATTGAGAATAGGTATGCGAATTAGTTCTATTTTTTATTGGAATTTTATTAATTTTATTAAGTCTTTAGACCTAGGGCAAAATATTGTAAAACAGAAAAAAATTAATGCTCCCTAGTAACTAACTAAGAAAAGGTAACTGGAGTGTTAGTATAGTTATGCTACTGTAATGCGCTTATAATTTGTGTGATTTTAACGTATCAAATTATGCAAATTTTTATCTGAGGGGTGGACCTCAGGATAATTATGTCAATGTTTTAATTAATTTCCTAAATATCACAGGCTTAAATCAAAACAATTTCATTCTCAATAATGACGACAGATTGCTTGATCTGGTCATGTTTGGTAGACACTGCGAAGTTAAAAATTCTGAAGTCACTCTTACTAGAATTGATGAACATCATCCAGCGCTATCTATCTCATTTTCGTATAACACTAGCGTTAGTCTAATTAATTGTATTCCTAAGAAGCAAACGGGTCTCTATAATTTCCGAAAGGCGAATTTTCCAGATATGTATAACATATTTCTTAATATTGACTGGACTTTTTTGGAGCGAAAGAACAATCCAGAAGATTGTTGTAAATTATTTTACGATAAGATTTATACTGTTTTTGAAGCATGTGTTCCCCGATTTGGCATGTCAAATCGTCGCAGTTACCCACCATGGTTCACTCCAAATATTAAACGTGATATTCGACTAAAAGCTATCTGTTGGCGTAAATATAAGCGAACTGGTGATCAATTAGACTATGAAATTTTCTCCGAATTAAGACGCCAGATAAAGTCTGACATACATGTTTCATATAGGGAATATATTCAGGGTATCGAAAATAATGTAACTCGTGATCCTAACAAATTTTGGGCTTTTGTTGGTTCCAAAAGGGGTTCGAACTTTATGGCCCGCGGAATGCATTTTGAGGATGCAACGTTTTCCAATTCTGAAGACACAGTCAACGCTTTTGCTGATTTCTTTAACCGTTCATATCTTGCACCCTCTAATTCGAGTACAACCCCGGAACCTCAAATATCGGATTTAGATGTTGATATTGTCAGTTTTGACGAGATTGAGGTTTTCAATGCAATCAGGCGGATCAAACCTAAGTTAACCACCGGGCCTGATAATATTCCTGCGTTTATTGTTAGGGATTGTGCGGGTGTTTTTGCACGTCCTTTGTCTTTAATCTTCAATAAATGTCTCAGTTTCTGTCAAATGCCAAGCATATGGAAATCTTTAAAGGTGTGCCCTGTCTACAAAAAAGGTGATAAATTGGACATCTCAAATTATCGACCTATATCAATTATATCGAATTTTTCTAAAATCTTTGAAGTGTTATTACATAATAATATTTTTTATAAAGTTAAAAACGCTATTGCTCCTGAACAACATGGATTTGTGAAAGGTCGTTCAACAACAACGAATCTAATGTGTATTACTCAATACTTGGCTGAAGGCATTGATCAACGCATGCAGACAGATGTTGTTTATACTGACTTTTCCAAGGCTTTCGATCAGCTAGATCACTCCATATTATTAAGCAAACTACAAACCTTTGGGTTTTCTAATAATTTACTGTCATTTTTCGACTCATATTTAAAAAATAGGAGGCAGTTTGTAGCTTATGGCGGGGCCAAATCTATCGAATATTTCGCAACATCTGGAGTTCCCCAAGGATCCATCCTTGGTCCTCTTCTTTTTACATTATTTATAAACGATATTGTCAATAGCCTTACTATTTGTTGTCTGCTATACGCAGATGATCTAAAAATTTTCTGTTTAATATCAAGTTTAATGGACTGTTTAAAGCTACAGCGTAATCTGGATTTGTTGTATGATTGGTGCACTAAAAACAGATTGAATTTAAATATTGCTAAATGTAATGTTATGACATATACAAACAAAAACACCACTTTTGATTTCAATTATAACATAAATGGTAAGATTCTGGATAGACCTACTGTGTTTAAGGATCTAGGAGTTATTTTCGATAGAGAACTATCCTTTCTTCCTCATATTGATCACGTCGTATCCACCGCCTATAAAATACTTGGTTTCATCCTTAGAACTACTAAAGATTTTAGGTCAGTTGATCCGTTAGTAACTTTGTATCGTTCTCTTGTTGTATCTAAATTGGAATACTCTTCAATCATTTGGTCTCCGTTTTATAAAGTTCACATTGACAATATTGAGAGCGTTCAGAGACGTTTTTTGAAAGCTTTGTGGTATAGATCTGATGGAGTGTATCCCGACAGAGGTTTTCCTCATGACCAGCTGCTGCAAAGATTCTCGTTTGTTAGATTACATGATAGACGCACATGTTCTACGCAGTTATTTTTACATAAACTGCTCAATAACAATATTATTTATGAAGAGCTGCTGCACAAACTGAACTTTAGAATTCCTTCTCTAAATGCCCGTAACTTATATACCTTCTACTTACCACCTTCACGAACCAATGTCTTCAAATATTCTCCCATCAATAGGATGTGTACATGTTACAATGACAATGTCCATGCCTATGATGTCTTTAATTGTAGCTTAAGCGCTGTCAAAAGACATTTTTATCACTAGTACCTATACTACGTATGTAATTAATTACTTTTTTTAAATTATTTCTTGTTGTAGGGTACCTATTATTACTACCGTATTGTTAGTTTCATAAATTTAAATATTGCTAATCTTTATGTTAATTGTTAAATAATTTGTTTTATTTTTACTTAATTAAATTCTGTTTTCTACCTGTTTTGTAACTGGGAAACTGTAAAACAGTGTATGAAATAAATAAATAAATAAATAATTGTTTCAAAAACAATTATTTAAAATTTTTTTTACTGTTTTTACCGTCTGATAATGAAAGTTTCTGGCGAAACATGTCGTAACCAAAATAAACAAACAGAAACATATTTGGGCCGAGACTTTAGGTCTTTTTTCTTATAAAATATCAAGTATCAGGCCCCTTTGAGTAAAAATGGTCGGATTTTTCAAATCAGATTTTTTTTTGTTTGGCTCTAAATGTTCAGGACCGTAATGATATAAAGAAATAACTTGTGTTATTAGATGAGAAAAAGTTAAAATTTCAAAAAACTTTAACACGTTCGCTACCGCCGGCCACTATAGTGGCCATTGGGGTTTCTCGCTGTGGACCGCGGTCACTATCTGTGCAATATAATTTCAGGCGGTTCACGAATAGAGATTTGTATGTTGTTTGCGGTCCATGAGGAACTGAACTGCGTGTGCACGGCCACTTTAGTGGCCTCTGGTTCATTTCATGTAGTAAAAAATTACAATAGTTTAAAAGCTATTTCACTTGGTACACCACAAGCGACCAGCTATAGCACGCCGGTAGTGAACGTGTTAAATTGTATTAAATTTCTAAAGCTTAGAAGTTCCTAAAACTTTATTTAAGATTTCAGGTCCGTATTTAAAAAAATTGACTTGAGGTTGGTATTTAAAGAACGAAATGTCGAACTTGAAAACTAATAATCCCATCTTGTAGAATATAAAAGACGGCTATTTTTTGTTTTTGCCAAGTCAAAAAAAAAGACGCGAAAAATTAAAAACCAAAAATATAAATTTCGTTTTTTTTGAATATCTCCAAAAGCATTCGGAATATTTACAATTTTTTTTACCAAATAATTAAGCCCCAAAATTTGCAAATTTGCCTCAATTTAACCATCTTCGTATCTCTTATCGTTTTCGAGATCCCCTTGTACGCATACGAATTTGTTGCACCCTGTATAGATAATGGAGCGAAGCCGTATCGGCGCGCCAAGTTCGAGCGATCAGAAAAAACTCATTCACAATTTCTAATTATTGATTAAGCCAATGAGTATCGGAGACTGGGCTCTAGAGGCCAATACAATGTTTATAAGAGTGAGTTTTTTTTAGTCCACGTTGATTCTTTAAATTTTTCGTACAGAAAAATCGCTTTCTTTATTATATTTGTTGCTGGTGTTTTTTACAGAAGACGGAAATATAAACAAGAATGCCATAATTGTGAAAATTACTCTACCTTATCAAATAAAACGAAAATATTTTTTGACTTATATGGATACGAAATGTTTTTTTTAAGCACTATGCGTGAATTCTTTGTATAGGCACTAGTGCGGAAAAGTGTTACTTTCCGCACGCTTGACATTTTACGTAACACTATTATCTAGTTATTGCATCATCCTGTATATTTTTAAAATTATGTAATATAATTAAGGCCTTTAGAGCAATAATGGGCTTAGCCACAATATTTCATTTCAGTTGCACTAATAGGACCAAGGCATAAAGTAGATATACAATGTAAAAATGGTCTAAGCCACCTTCAGATTCACTAGATGGCAGCACCTAAATCATTGCGTTTTAAATATATTTAAGAGCAAGAATGGACAAAAGTGGGTAACCTAGTCCTATTTTGCACTTATAAACACATGTCATTGTTTGTTTGTGTTTGCGGCCAAGTCTTCGGTTTTGTAAAAAAATACCTATGTTTTAATATTCCCGCTCACTGGCCGCACGCAGGAAACCCTTTTAAATAATTTGTATGGATAAAACTAGTTCTTTTTGACAAAAAATTAAAACAATATTACAAATAGAAAAACTGATGTCTAAAGTGAAGTGGTTAAAAATTCAGTAGTTCAAATTTTATTCTGAAGTGTCATTTAAAATTTTTTACAAATTAATATTCTAACCATGAAATCACTAAGTTTACTTAACTTATTATAGAAAAACGAGACCACACTAATTAGACATTTTGGACTTACTTTATTTTTTCCGAAGCTTTTATCCGAATTACAATTATTTTATAAATTCTCTCAAAAAAAAAAGATCTGTTAAGTTTACTAGACTATGTGCCACCGATTCACCGATATCATGAATTTAATAATAAGCCGGTTCGGGTTTGCTCGGGTTGGCCCTTTGCGTAGTTGGGTAGGGGTAGTTTAGGTTTATTCGGGTTCGCCCTATGCATAGCTTAGTACTTCTAGAAATCAACCGCAAACGAAAAAGATATTTTTTTATAACAAAAATTAAAAAGCCTATTGTCGAGTTGCGTTGCCTAAAGCTTTTTAACAATAATTAACTAACCAGCAACTTTGACTGTGACATAAATGAGGTTGTCAGAAATTATTTTTTCCTAATCATTACTCACCGATTACCTTAATTTTTAATTTACTAATCAGCAACTTTAATTGTGATACCTGCCATTGTCGTTTATAAAATAGATTTGTAGGGGCTGTATGCACTTTTTTGCATTATGCACTTCAATACAAAAATTTGTTTTCCCTTCCATTGTCATTTATGTCAAGGTCAAAGTTGCTGGTTAGTTAAATAATATTGTTAAAAATATTTTTGCAACTCAACAAAAAACACACAAAACTCATAGGTAATTCGCTATACATTTATTGAAGAAAATAAATTACTTAAAACTTATAATTACAAAATATTGATGAATTATAATTATTAGTCTGGTAACACTACGTTCGTGTCTTTACTTTCACAACAAAGATTACACGGTTTCTCAGTGCTGCTTACAACCGGTAACACTTAAATTACTAAACTATACTGTCCTTTTAATATAATTAATTTTCTCGACGCTTTATTAAGTAATAAAACCTTAATAAAGGTTTTTAAACACTTAAGGGTCTATCATCACTTTTGGGTGTGCATTATCTTTATTCAAAAACGACTTAGACTATCGAATTTATTTAAGGATATGTTTGTTGATTGAGATAAACATACATACATAAGACAGCCTGTAGTAGTGGCCGAAGACACGCAATTAAACGTTTTACTTGCTCTTCAAGAACATTCTATTACTCCAGTTTGGCAACTTACAAGAAAAAATAACATAAGCCATACGTCTGCATTTAAGTTAGTAAAATCATGTCAAATGGGTCCTTATAAAATGTTAATGGTACAAGAGTTACTAAAAGATGATCCGGACCGCCGCGCCGTCTTCAGTTTTGTAAAGTGATGACGAATGTAGTTGATCAGCATTTAGTAGAATTGGACTTAATCCTTTTTACAGATGAGTGTACTTTTTTATTAAATAATAGTAAAGTCAATAAATACAACTGTTGATATTGGACCGCAGAAATTCCTCACTGGATGCAAGAAACACACACTGAACTTGTTACAGCTTTGAATGCTTTATTTCCTTACCATACAGAAGCAGATTGCTTCACCTCATTACGCCATAATTGTTCCACAATATTTAGGTGAAGTTTTTACAGACCGCTGGATATAGAAAGAACGGATATCATTGAATGACCGCGCTAGAATCGCCGTAACTTAATCCTCTAGATTGTTTCCTTTGGGGTCGCCTAACAACCAAATTTTACGGTACAAAACCAGAAAATTTAGAGGAACTTGGGCAACGACTTATACACGAAATTAGCCAACCCAGGATATGGTACATAATGTCAAGAATGAATTTTACTTTAAACTAGGGGTTTGTCAAGAAAAAAATGGGCAACATTTTTTACAATAAAACAAATTTTGTCTACATTACCGAAATGCAAAAGTAAATAGTGGGACGTATCCCCTCAACGAGCTGTCACAATACATACATACCTTTACATTTAAATTTAAAAAAAGTTGGAGGCGGTTTCTACCCCCAAAAGAGAGATAAATTTTATGAAGATGCGAGAAAAGTGTGCCAAATTAAAAATAAACGCATCCGTATAGTTATTTATTATTCTGGAAAATAAGAGGCTTTCTAATACTGAGTATAATATAATATAGTTAATATTCTAGAAAGGTTAAAAATACCTCCCTGTATAAATAGAGCTGTAATTAATATACTTATTTAGTATTTACCTAAATAGGATTTCAAATACTAACCAGTTGAAACCTTGTGAGTTAAAAACAAATAAAGACAATAAGTCCAAAACTCTGTTATCATTCATGTAATATATGTAGTGTTCGAGTACGTTTTCCTTTCTATGTGCTTTCAAATCTTACCATTCATAGGTTTGGTTTTAATTGTGAATTTTAATTAAATTAAAAACAAACTAAAGCTTAAGCAGTCATCTGTTAATAATTTATGACCATCTCCGCGCCCTCCTTCTTGAGACTGTCAGCGGATTAGTGTTTGAAAAAGCGCGTGTATTGAGGTTTATAGCTTTCTTTGCGCGGCGCATGCCGGCCAATAAATTTTCTAAAAAAAGCCCTTTGACAAAACGGGTGCCACGTAGTCTCTTAAATCACAGCTTGAAATAAGACCCTCAACAGGGTTGGAATAGTAATAGTTGCAAGATATACGGGAATCAGGTAAAAGAATAATGATTTTACCTATGAGAGCAGAGAGTAAATTCCTTTAGATGCACTGCTTGTTCGACTTGACTTGAATATTTTTAGATAAAATAGAGAAATAGATATTTATTTTATTTACTATTTACTTACTATATATTGAAAAAACTAATCTATTGGGAAAAGTAGACAGAGTGTTTCGTCTTGAGCCAAGAATGGTTATTCTTGATTCAAAAGAGCTTGTTCTTAACTTAAAATCTATTATCCATTATTTTCCAAATAACTTGCAATCCATTGACAATTTCGCTATTATTAAAGATACAAATTCATTTAAATTAGCGAATCAGGGCAGGGACAGGGAAATCAACAATCAATGATAATTATAAACTACAATTTCACAATAACTTCTGGGTTAATTAAAAACATAATTTTAAAAAAAGTCCCGACCGTAGGACAACAAACTGAAAATTATGTAACCACGACAAAGATTTAATTAAACAAAAATACTTACGACTAACTAAACTAACTAAAATAGGCTGTGTTTAATAGTTTTTGTTTTTTATCTTTAAGATAAAGGGATACAAAAAATCAGTTATTGCATATATTTATTAGTCTGCTAATTCAACTTATTTTTTTCTTAGTATAATAACTTACCATTGGTGAGCACTCTATTTGGATTATCCTGATAATTTACACCTTGGTAACGTGGTCTTACCCGATAAGACCTACGACTAGCTCGGTAAGACCACATTAGCTTTTTGTCAAACAAACAGTAATTTATTTTAAGAAATCAAGTTTAATAAATAAATATTATAACCCCTACAAAATAAAAGTGACACACAACAGTATTTGAGGTGATTTTAGGGCATAAACTTAACTTAATTTTGACATTTTTAAAGAAATATTTTATGACAAAATGTATGTGAGATTAAACCCAGTGTGCTTTGCTTTGACGTGAGCTTAAGAAATCTTGGCGTTTTCATAGCAACCATGATGAAAATAAGCGAATTTGATTTTTGACATTCCACGCGTCTGATTTAGTCTTGGATTTTTAATTAATTGTTGGTTGTGGCGCGTTTATAAACTTAAATCATAATGATGTGTTTGCATATTTTTCTTTATCACAAACGGCTTTTATTTCGGGTTCAGTAA
The DNA here is from genome assembly GCA_935413205.1 of Polydrusus cervinus. Classification (NCBI taxonomy): domain Eukaryota; kingdom Metazoa; phylum Arthropoda; class Insecta; order Coleoptera; family Curculionidae; genus Polydrusus; species Polydrusus cervinus. The sequence continues at coordinate 72,448,225 of OW284513.1, read as the reverse complement.
ATTATCCAATAAAATACACCTCTAGAAGCGGCGTCTTATCTTCATACCGTTGTTTTTCACTCGAAACTAGATTTTCTAAGAAAATTTTCACTCAATATAATTTTTACTTATAATCAAAGATAAGACCCTCGAGCTAAAGCTCTCAGGATCATATCAGATTATAAGTAAATATTACATTTCGTGAAAATTATCAGAAAATCGATTTCTTGTAAAAAACAGCGGTATTACCGATAAGACGCCTCCTCTATCGGTATATTACTGTTAAATAGAAAACTAAAAAACAATAAAAATTTTTGTTGACATCCCAGCTTAATGTCAACCCTAAGTTTCAGTTCTAATTGATAAAAGTACAGATTTTTGTAATTATATCACATTTTTGAATTATAATGACAATTCTAAACTTTTTTCATGCTTAAAATGTTTACCTAATCAAGCCATCTTAGTACCCATACTGCATTTGTAGTACGTCCGCGATTGCGTCGTTAATTGCTTTTGAAGTCCTTCAAATAATGATTTAAAGAGAAATTTCCCTTCTGCGAAGAGGCTTAATTCTAAGGCAGAAGAACTGTTTTCTTTCATTTCGTCAGATCCATCCCTAGACGCGTTTCGCCATATCATGGCTCATCAGTAAAGCTAATAATTCTAAAAGAAATTAAGAAATAAACGTCCAAGAGAAATTTGAAGGTTTTTCAAAAGTTTCGTATTTCGTAAACGAAGAGAATTTCTTTAATACTTACTATTATTATTAGGGGAGAAGAGGGAGACTTGATCCCCAAATTTTGTTTTTTGCTGTAAAGTTTTCTGTGGTTGATTAATAGCAACGTAACAACCCCCCACCTATTTAATAAAAACCTGGGTGCACCACTAACAACAGCTACACAGTATGGTTGAGTAAAAAATATAAAATTTTCTATAATGAAATGACATACCTGGGAAGAGTTGAGAAGTATTTCTTAAAAGAACCATCCACAGAATTTGTTGGTTAGCTCAACGTTTAGACGTACACCAAGATTTTTTGATAATTGAAAATTTCGGACAACATCGATTTTTAGGAACAGAATAAAATATCTGAAAAAAATCCTTGAGTATTTCTCATAGTAACTGGTAAAATACTTTTTGGCTAAATTAACGTTAAGAGGTGCCCTAGATTTTTTTTGAAAATGAAAAGGGTACGGAACATTGTCTTTTGTCATTTTTTCTACCTTAATTTAATTTTCTTATCATTTTGAGTCACTAGATAATCGATCTTCTGCACACTTCTCATTTATTTAGCTGAGCATTTTGTAGCAGTTATACCATTTCGAAAATAAAAGAAAAATATCTCCAGGTGTAACTAAACTTTACTCCATCCTAATCTATCATCTACCTAAACATTTTAAGTTCATTAAAAATACTTCACATGTTGTAACAATCCAGTTAGCTATTTCTAGACACATTTTGTAAATTTCTGATTTAAAAAATTCTTTATATAAATAGTCAAATTCTGCCCTGTATATTTTACTGGCAGGAGAAAAACAACTGTGCTATGCCTGTATTATCTGAATGCATATCACCATGTTAAAAAGAAGGGTGAGGATAAAGATGTAAGTATATAATGTAATAAAAAAAGAAATATTGTTTTAAAAAGGCTGGGCGGATGCAATTTAAAAATTATATATATTTTCTGTCTGCAGTTTTAAGAAAATATTTATGATAATGCTTACATTAATCAATTTCCTTTAGAATACTAACAATACACAGACAGACAAACAGAAACTTTCCATTTTGTAAGGAAAGTAAAAAGGAAAGGATAGAGAGAAGGCTTTTATTAAGCCAGCATCAGGTCAATTCATTTGAGCAGTTATCCCCATCGCTCACTCAAGCGTATTCCGAGCAGTGATTTAAGATATTATGGAACATGACAGTCGTTTTGTCTGAGAGCTTTTAAGGAAGATTTATATGCCTGAGTCGCTTCTTACAAGGTATAGTACAAAACCTCATACACGTGTTCTTTTTAATACTAATTTCTTTCAGAGAGGAAAGGAGAAGTTAGGGTTCCCTTTTTTTGCGAGATAGTATTTTAAAAATTCACACAGAAAAATATAGTATTTAAAACAAAAATACAGTACAAACAAAGAAAGTTGTTTAACACAAGATTAATAAAAGCACATTTTACTTTTGAAAAGTTAATTTTAATAAAAATAAAGTGGTACCGTACTATAATATAAAGTACCCTAGGAGAAGTATAGTTTTTTCGTATAAGGTATAATTTAGAAATATAAATATATTATCTTGTTCACATTAATAGTTAAAAAATTATATACTTCCTGCACTTCCAAACTGTTCGATTCTACGTTAACTCCTTAATCAGAAGAACTGTATCATAAGCAAAACAGATGGTTCTTATATTAGGAATTGCATTCGCTGGACTGTTTATGTATATAGAGAATAGTAGGTATTGGTCCAAATACTGCACTTTGAGGATGACCTCATTGCCAGGTTTGCAAAATGTGCATTCCATATAGAAAGAATTGCACTAACAATCTTCGTTGCTATTTTTGATATTACCGTCATGGACACAAAATGGCAAATGTTATTGTATAAACTCGTGCGCTTTAAAAATAACTAGCGTGACTTGCGAAGCTTAAAGTTACTACCTACATTATTAAACTTGTTTTATAACTGTTTTACTTTAACGACAATAGTGGACAAATTTCCTAAACCACGATAACTTAACAATAATCTACAAAAAGCCGTGGTATAAAATTTACTACAAAACTTTCGGACATTTAAGTTCGAAACTTCAGAACCTTTCTGCTAAAACTTTTACATTTAACTTTAGAGAAACCTCAATAATTTTAGGCACTAAACCAGACTTAAGAGGATTTGAGCCAAGCTTTATATTATTCGGTTTTGTAATAAACCCAATTAAGAGTCTATTCATATTGCTGATGCAGCTTAAGATGCTTAAGCTGTAGAGGTGGGGGGGGGGGGGGGGTTAAAAAAACACGCAAAACCTCTTTTTTAATAAGAAGGCAGGAAGGAAGGTGAAACCAAAATTTAAAAAATTGGGTTAATATTTTATGCAACCAAGAGAGAACGCACATATGGGCAAAACCTTCAGTTAAAAAGAGACACCTAACCACTCTCATACATTTCTGAAAGGGGGGATATGTGTGTGATGTGGCCGAGTCGACTTATCGATCGCTCCCGTGCCTGCTTCGACCGCGTGTTCTAAAGCATGGAAGGTGGGAGGTAGGGGATAGCGTGTTCTCTGTTTAACGTGTTAAACGCTACTAATAATCTCTTTCTGATGCGTTTATATCGGCACCCTAGATTCGAGATTGCCAATACAGTATATTGCGTATGGCTACATACATTATATTAAAATTATATTATTATATTATAAACTTCTACCAAAAAAGTTAAAAATATGTTGCTAAAATGTAAACTATTTAGTTTTCTATCCAGGATTTAAAAAGTCAATCATTTCTAAAGTTCGAAGAGTATTAAGGGTAAAGTAAACTACAGTCTTTATAATTACGGGCTGGCCGCACGTCACAGTTTCTGACATTTTTTGATTCGAGTCAACTTTAATTAAATGGTATATTTTTTAAGTTCTGTCAGTACTGAAATAAGTTTCAAAATGAGCTTTTCTTCTTTTTCTGAATATTGATACATATTTTCAGAATATGTATCAACTAACTATTTTTTGCTTCAAATAACTTTTCACACATGAAAAATGGGTTTCACCTCGCTATCTTCGTTTTTTATTTTCTATCGCAGGCCACCAACTCTCGGTTTAACATGTTAAACCAAAAAAATGGTGTTAGAGTTTTTAACATGATAAACTTAAAGTTGTAACTGTTAGATAGGGAATAAAAAACTAAGACAGGAAGGTAAAATCATCATTTTTCTCTAAGATGCGCCGTTCCAATGCTACACAGCCTGTCAAAGTCTGAAAATGCCATATTTTAAATGTCAATGTCTCAAAAAAAATTAAATTTTGACATATATAGATAGATAAAAATATAGAAACGTCTTTATTTTTAACGCGGCGAAGAGCAGCATTACTGTTTACGTAACCGTGCAATCCGTGAATATACAATACAAAATTATACATTTTATACAAACTATACATAGAATATATGCAGGGTAATTCATTTAAAAAAAGTATATTGAATATGCCCTGACTATTTGAAAAACTCTGTATAATTTAAAATAATTTTAAATTGTAAATCTAATGCCTACTTATAATTCTGTCTAATGCCTGACTTATGACTGTTTCCGAATAATATAAAAAATTTTAGTAGTAGATGCTATGGAATCCGGCGTTGAGAGCGGGCCACCTTGTATACTCTAATATAGCTAAATAATTTTGTATTTGTACAACGCGTAGTCACAACAAAAATGTAATTTCACAATTTAATGGTAAACTTACTAATTATACTGGCCTTTTCACAAAACGCAATGAATTTACTTACGAATTTAACATAAAATCTTACTGTATATTCCTTTGTGAATTCCACACATGAAAACTAGTGTATGACTATGACTTATTTTTCTGGCCCATTATTTGTTATTTAACATAAAATTTTTTCAGTGTAGTTATGGTACGATCAAAAATTAGTTTTCTCTTGATACCTTGATGTTTTTGGAATCACATTAATATTTTTACACGTCATTTATTAAAAGATCGATTTGTTTGCACAACCCTACGGCCTCTGGCTGTTAGTTGTATCCAGAATACGCAAAGACCCACTTCTTTTTATTGTCGGATAACATCGAGATTTTATACGTATCTGCCTAGGACTGGTTTACTGGCCAGAATTATTGGATTTTATATAAAGTTAAGTGAAAAAGTTTTGAGTGAAAATGTTGGAAACTTTCGAAATAAAATATTTCGATACGACATGAAATGTCTCATAAAAAATTCTATAAAAATGATTAGATTAGGAACTCTGATAGATCATAAATATATATAATTACATCAAAAGTTTATTGAAAAAAGTATCAAGTTACTTTTACAATAATTATATCCCTATACAGGGTGGAATTTTTAACTGGAATAAATTCAGTATTAGAAAGCCTCTTTATTTGCGGAGAAAATACAAATACGGGTGCCTTTATTATTAGTTTGGTACACTTTTTTTATGCCGTCATGAAATTTACCCCTCTTTTGGGGGTAGAAACCGCCCCCAACTTTTTTTTCTCAAATATAAAGGTACGTGCGATAGCTCGTTGGAAAGGGCATAAAAAAAGAAATACGACCCACTATTTACTTTTGCATTTTGGTAATGTAGAAAGCCAGAAAAAAATAAAAACTGGCCATTTTAGCAACAATAATTCATAAATATTACAATTTTGGTTTTGGCAGCGCAAGCAAGCTAAAAAAAAAGGCGAATTGAATTGAAAAATGGTAATGTCTAGAATGAATTTTACTTTAGATTAGGGCTTTGTCAATAAAAAAATGGGCAACATTTCTAACAATTTTTACTATAAAAAAAATTTCGTCTAGATTACCGAAATGCAAAAGTAAATAGTTAATCGTATTTCTTTTTTTCTGCCCTTTCCTAAAATTTTTTTTTTTACATTTTTAAATTTTAATATGTTATGACTATTTCTTCTCAGTTTTAAATTCTAGGTCTGATGATGCCCGAAAGGGTGAAACACGTGTAACCATACCGATTATATTTGCTGAGATTGTGACTTTGTTGTCTTTCTTTTCCTTTGAATCCATATCCGGTCTCTTTGAGAATTATGGACGATTTCTTCGATTACCATAATATAAGCTTTGTGAGGGGTCCTTTATAGCACCCTGCGTCCCTGCATAATATAGATTATAACAAAGTTCTATTTTTCACATGATGTTTGTTAGAAATGATATAGCTATTTTTTACTATGTAAAATATAAGGGTTAATATTTTAACTTCAGTATGAAACTAAAATTATTGTAAAGAAGGTAGCAAATTAAACGAAAATGAAAAAAAAAATTGACAAAATATTAATTTTTTAGTAGTTTGTTAAGATAGGTATTACAAAACACCAAAACCGTAAAAAATTCATTAAATTAATAAATTGTCTATTCAATGTTTTTACATAAAATTAAACAACCCACCTGTGTGTATATAAACCAACTGTTTTCCTTAAATTGTTAATTAGGTAAAGTGAATTTAAACGTGTTTTCGAATTACCTTAAAAGCATTCTGTGGTAAAGTTTTATGTAAAAAATAAAAACAAATATCGTGAAACTCAAAGCAGAGCAATGCAAATGGATTTATTGGTTTTTATTTTAAGAAGTAGAATAATATATTAGGGCTTAATGTGAACTTTGGATTAATTTTCTGAACCAGCGCAAACCAAAGAGATTCTAGAAATCATGGCTTTATAGACTAGAGATGTGCATTTTTACATATTTTACAGGAGAATATTGTGAAGTAAAAAAAAAGTTCGACAAATTGTTTTTTTTTCACCTTTATTACGGACTGTAGTTCGGAAACAACATCACGGATTTTAAAACGGTTTGCAAAGTTTACAAGATTATATTTTGTGAATTATGACATAACCAACGCTCTTCAATATTATTTATATAAAGTGAGAGCGAAATTCGTCCAAAAAATTAAAACTTACAAACTTCGGACGGTTGTGGTTTACTGTTCTATCCGTTATTATTGGCATGTCTCATTATAAGAGATATTATTCAGGGGATTCAAGAGATGGCTAGGGTAAGTAATGATAGTATAGTGGGAGGTTTTCATTTAGACCTAGTTTAGGAGCCAGCTCTTTGTGGATGATCATTGTCATCTAATTATGTCTTCCCAGATTGGGTGCCATAGCACCACAACCCGCCGTAATATATTATCCGGGGCAATTGCATTTTCTGCACACATCTTCCACATTTCTTTTCAAGATGACATTTTTTAGTTTCGTGTTCGAATGACACGCTCTTGGATAGAAATTATAAAACCTTTTATCACAGCGTGTAGCTGCCTTTTTGTAACCAATTCAGTAACATTTTTCTATCTATAACTGGATTTTGAAGTGCAGTAGGTAGGGTATTTGCCATGTAGAACTGTCTCTTGCCAAGTTACAACCTCGGTTATTGTTGGGTTATCCATAATCCAAGTTAAGGGCTGTACATCCACCGTGGGCTGCCACCACCTTTTGTAGAATTTTCCCATTCGACTCTTGGAAGTATTTTCTCTAAGAGATATCTTGTGACTTGCACAAAGCACAAGTTATAATATAATAATTATACCTATTCCTTGCACCGTGCGTTTTAGGTAGATTCTTTGAAGTACAGAGCGTGGGTGGTGGAATCTGAAATGTATGTATATCTAGTTCGTACAAATCCGTATCTGAGTAGTAAGGTAAGGGTACTTGGAGAGCTTAAACGACACTATCATAGAAAGCGGATATGCTTCTGGCCTACTTTGGCGGCTTTCATCAATGCTTACCATGCAGCAAAAGAAATAAACTCAGGAACCACCAAGCTTTCGTCTCGATTTCGTAGAAATATTTAGCCGGGTTTTGTTTTTAAGCTAGTGGGTAAAGCCGTAAAAGCGTTTTAAAAAATGTGTTTTGTTTAGAAAGTGTGATGAATACTGTAAACATGGGAACCCTTAGAGTGACCATAGAGATTACGTCAAATAATTTTTCATAAATATCAGGCACGTACAAAAATTCAATTACATTTCATACAGAATTATACAGGCATTATTTACTTTAACCGATGTTGTGATAATACAAGTAAACAATAATGCGGATTTAAGCTGCGACGCCTTGGGTAGAAATTATGTTGCTTCTCTGTACCATATAAGTTCACAAAACTAAATTTCTTTGTTTTACTATAAACCATTTAACTTCACTGCGCAATTTTCTCGCTTTATTAGATATTGTGTAACTAAAACTTGAAAATTACATGGAAGTATTAAAACTTTTTCGCCACGGTCTGAAGAGTTGTTAGTTGTAATCCGCCTGAACTTTTTGAACTATAATTGGTTATTTAAGTGCATAACGCCGCCTGAATGAAATTTAATGTAGTACAAGGACTTTTTTTTCAATGTTGAATTCAAGAAGTCAAAATTAAAGTTAATGGTTCACAAATTTAAGATTTTTTAAAAATGTCAACCCTACACTAAAAAAAAAATTATGATAATACAAAAAAGTTACTACTTTTAGTGCGACCATTAAATTTCTTGTAAAACACAAAAGATTTGTGACCAATAAAAATATATATTTTTTTTTTGTAAAATTACTTTACAAAAGTTTTGTGAAATCGCATAATTAAAGTACATATATCTTGTGTGTTTGATACATAAAGGTACTTCCTACAGTTTTGATACAAATAGCGCACGTCATAACAATTAAGCATCCTGTTTTAATTATTCAAAAACAGACAACACACTCATTGAAACCCTGTTGAATGGTGATAGCGACAATCTATGCTCGCTTCTAGATTAGGCAGATTTGCGTCATGTGGGTTACATCTGGCGTATTATTTGGTAGCGTCTTCGTGAAGTTTGTGAATTTACATCGCCAGAGTAACTATGCATGTAATTTAGTTAACTTATTTTACATTTGTACAGCGCGTATTCACAACGAAAATGTAATTTGACAACTTAATGGTAAATTTACTAATTTAACTAGCGTTTTTACCAAACGCAAAAAATGTAGGGATTTAACATAAAATTAGTGTTTTTACTGGTATAATTCTGTAAATTTCATGAAAATATAAAATATCACAATTTACGTACACTGAAGAAATAGTTTGTGAAATTAAAAGAAATTTTGTGGTCAACACAAAAATATGTGACGAATAGAAATACATATTCACCCTTAAATTTAAAATAAATCGTTCCGAAGATAAAAGGATTATATCGTTCGATTTTGTCATTTACTTGCAATATGGTAGTGGTTATGAATACAGTATCTGGCAGTTTTTAACATCTCACATATTTTAAAATAACACAGCCTAACCATAAAAAATTATGAATTGTAAAAAATATGTGTTTTAAATCTCAAAGATCTATTTTTTAAAGGGGCTTGGATAACAGAAAATAGATATTGATAACTATATTTCTTTTAGTTTCAATAAAAAATCTATTGCAGCGAGCATGTTATAACTTAAGGTTGCAATGGTGTAATTCCAATATTGGTGTCTTATCTATGAAATTTGAGAACTAATATATTATTTTCTACTTCTGTACTAATATATTTATTGACAAAATTTGAGTTATTGAGAAAAGCGATTAGGAATACCTATATAATCACTTTTTCATTGTAGTCTGAACATTATATATTAACTATTATTGTAATTGTCTAGAAATGAGGGGATAACTGAAGATTCTTAAAAAGAGAAAGTGCATTTGTGCACGAATCTTTAGTTTTGTAAGAAAATAATTAATAATAGTTATTTTGCTTTATATCTTCAATTTTCGCACCATTTGCACTCTTTGGGAAACATTGATGTATGTATAGAATTGGTGTCATTTGAATCAAATAAAAATTTGATCTGACAGATGATGATACAGAGATAAAATAAATTATTAACCTCACTGTTATTACGTGTCATAAATCGACGCGAAAAATTTACGTGTAAATTTGGCTTCTTTGTTGATCACTGTGATTGGTCAATTTCATATCGTAACTAGGATGAAGATAAAATTATATCCGTTTAGTTATCCGGAATAGCCCACTTATCCAATCACTTTTGTGGAAAGGAAACAGAAAATGTCCAAGTGGGAGCGGAAATTCGATTATTTCGCACGCAACTATCGTTGACAGGGTTCAGTCAACCAGTTAAATGCGGAAAAAAAGGTTATTCGTAAGTATTAGGAACAACTATTTTTCTACGAGCGACGTTTATATTTTTCGATTAAACCTTTTTCTAGTTTTATTCCATAATGAATATTTTATAAAACGCTATCTTGTATCATAAAATTCGACTTTATAATACTCAGATTTTATTTCCTTTATGTTGGCAACAAATTAATATTATGGTTTTAAGTTTCAAGGCTTACCAGTAAACTCTTATGAATATTTTTCAACGACATTAATATGGCTTTCATGCTTTGAATAAAAAGGATGAAAGGAAATAGTTTAAATACTATTTTCATATTGCTGTGGAACTGACGTCATAGTAGTTGTTTTAAAATACCACTTGCAAGAAAATGAAATTTTTCAAATGTATATTTTAAAGATGAAGAAGCAATTTGATTAAGTTTTAATAAGAATCCAGAAATATGTATTACAACTGTACAAGTTATATTATCAAAATCTTCCAATACTTATCTACTTCTTCTGTCACAATTGTATCAAATTTGTTAACTTTTTAAAGAATTTGTTACGTCCCTAAGCGATCTGTAACTTTTTATGAATCTAAATAATGTTGGGATCATCACCTGAAATTTATGAAATTATTCTGCATGGTTACTTGAAATAATATCTCGGAATCAAACTCGGTCGTCTCATCTGCACAAAGCAGTGACGATTTCTTTAGACATCACTTTTTGAAGCTGTAGGAGATTGCCACAAGGTATACTCTTTAATAAGTTTGTCGCTAAAGCTATTTTTTTCTTGCTAGATAGACTTTAGTATACCTAATACAATAATCTTTAGTTTCCCGAACCAATTTGTGGCTATTACTTGGTTGGTTTAAATAAAATTATTTAGTTCTGGAAACTAAATACTATTTCTAACTGTATTTTCGTATTTGTAACCAAATCGGCATATTGCAACCAACAGATTGGATTACTTAGTTCACACAACTAGTTTAATTATAATTATTTATCGTAACCAAGTACGCACTCCCGATAACATTGCATCGGCCCATCAACCACTTTCCCCTTTGAAGCCGCGATTCCCTGTTGTTTGTATATTTATGCCAGTCTAGTAGTGCATTTGCGTATGATTGCGTTCATGGGCCAGTTCCTTGTGGATGATCTTTGCCACCTGATTATGTCTCCCCAGGTAAGCGTTGGGGGCCATAGCACCACAACCCGCTGTGATATATTTTATCGTTTCTCCGGGGCAATTGCATTTTCTGCACACATCTTCCTCATTTCTCTTCAAGATGACCTTTTTATAGTTTCGAGTTCGAATGACACGGTCTTGGATAGAGATTATAAAACCTTCTGTTTCAGCGTGGAGCTGCCTTTTCTCTAACCAATTCAGTGAAATTTCTTTATCTATGAGTGGATTTTGGAGTGCAGTAGGGTATTTACCGTGTAGAGCTTTCTCTTGCCAAGTTACAAGCTGTTGACTTGGCGGCGCGCGGATGATGTTAGGTAATCCGTTTTGCTTTAAGTTAAGGGCTGTATATCCAGCATCTGCTGCTACCACTTTTTTAAGAATTTCCCCATTCGATTCTTGGAAGTATTTTCTCATAGAGGACTCTTGCGACTTGCACAAATTATATAAACTCATGGACACAATTATCGAATATTTTTAATTTTTTATAATCTCTTTTTGAAAAAATAGACAGTATAATATGCGCCATTAATGTTAATAAAACGTCAAAATATGTTATAACAAGTGAGTAATTAGCCTACTAGATCACTAATATCAGCACATATAAGTTTACGGCGATAATATAAATTTATTTTGAAATAATAATGATTACAAAAAATATTCGATAATTTTGTCCATGAGTTTATATTAATGAGACCTCTTCCTCCCTCCTCTCGTTTAAGGTAGATTCTTTCAAGTAGGGCAGAGCGTGGGTGGTGGAATCTGAATTTTGTTAGCAGCCTGCGCGTAAGCCTATCTAGTTCGTGCATTATTATTATTATTAAATTCGATGTTTTTAAGAATTTGTGAGTAATCGTTATAGATGCATGACGCTAGTAAAAAATACTCAACAGCGATGATGGACCCTTAGAGTTCCAAATGACAATAATTATTATTACGTTATGTTCCTGTAATAACATTGTATTGACTTAAACTAATTAAATACCGCTATCCTCGCCTCGAGGCAATTGTTTAAAATCCAGTAATTGGTAAATAACGGGAAAACAATAACGACCAATTAGGCAGAAAACACCACTGTATTCTGGATGAGGCTGTATTTAATTCTTTTGTACTTTTATGCTTTATACTTTTACCGACTTTTTAAATTCAAGCCTTTCGAGGTAATAACTCTAAACGATTGTTCGTTAAGCTATTAGAATCAGGGGTAGAGCTACACCCCTCCCCCGTCCCTCATACATGCAATAACATAATATCAAATTACATTGCATTGTTGTACATGGTAGCACACAACACTATTCTTAGATTCAAAAAACCCTATTCTTATTATTTAAGAAGCAAGTAAGTAATGTAATGTTTATTTTAGGAAGTAAAAATATTATTTCATAAGAATACTCGCATGAAATATCATTTAGGCAAGGGCCTGTCGACATATTAAGCACCGGTTCCCGCAGATCACCGAAGTCAAGCGGTGTCGAGCGCGGTTAGTACTTGGGCGGGTGACCGCTTGGGAACACGGCGTGCTCTTGCCTCAGGGAAGAGTGTAAAATGAATCGACACCTAGTCATCCTATTCACGCCGGACAGGCCGGATGAGATCGGATATCTCGTAGGATGAAGGTGCCGTTTCACACTCCCCAGTCGGTAGATCACATTTGTGGTCGATGACCGGTTCAAGATAGCCTACGTAGTCGGCGAACCGAAAAAAAAAATATCATTTATTTTTTCACCAAATCTATAAAATATGCAATATATTTTCCAGAGGGTATATTAGATTCATTAGTTCAAGGTTTATCTTTAACATATTTATTATTTTGTATACGACTTGTTAAATATTAATAAATCTTTATAATCGCTGTATAAATTTCCGACCCTTATTCGTTTCCTCCATTACAGCCCACTCTGTTTAAATTTAAAGTTCCTTGAAATGTAAATCTGGAGAGTGACAGACGTAATAAGATGAGTCTGACATTTATGAGTCTATGGATAATAAGGCGCGTTATCATCTCATTTAAATTCACCGTCTTTAAGAAAGTTTGAAGGGAATTTTGATTGCCAGGATCCAGCCCACGGTTGCCACGTCAATTAATTTTTCCTGAAAATATCGTGTAACTTCCATGTTGCTTTTTCATTTTTAACTATAACAGGCTCCTCAAGTACGAGGGGGGGGGGGGGAGGGGGGTTATTAAAAAGCTAAGACAGAGCCATTTACTAATCATTTTCCTATCATTGGATTAGGTAGCCAAAGTTGAAAATCTTATTTGAGTGAACTCAAGTTGTAAAAAAACAGTATTGCATTATTATCTTTCTAAGCTGACTTGGCACATCTATCAGACAGTGACGGTTCGTGAGTTATTCAACGGGGTCGGCTTAATTTTAATCTGACAAACTCGAATATTTACTTTATTTTTACCCGTCAGAAATTTTAATGACATAGTGAGTTTTTAACGTCTAAGTTTTTTTTGAATTTTGTAATTTTTTTTTCGCGCTAACAAACTGCGATAGTGCATGGTTTTTTACGGTGCCCCGTTAAAAATACAATTTAAAGAAAATAAATATTAAATCCACATTACAATAAAACCTTTAACAATATACACTATGTAATTCCAGAAGTACAATTTTTATTACATCAATCGATCATCAATTGAAATCTAAATAAATTATTTCCCATTAATGAAAAATAGGCGAATCGGCAACATGGTGCAAATGCAGATCTCACACCCAGTATTAAATTCTTTCATTACCTATTTTCTGCCGTTGTTTTCCAATATGTGAGAGGACCTGTTATCATTCCTTTTGGTGGTAGTCATTACCTAAAAAAATGTACGCGTGCATTGACGCGCGTTCATCAACATCTGTATGTGGATGTAAATAATGCACGGAGGAGATGACCGACTGATGAAAGAATAAATAAAAAGTTAAAAAAATTTTTTGTAAAGGGTTACGCCAAACGTTATTTGTAATAAACATTTATCGAATTCGAATATCCATCAAGTCACTTCGCTTCTCACTATTTACGGCGCGGTTTTGGAGCGCGCTGAAGCCCCCTTTGGGTTGTATCACAGGTTGTAAGTCTAGCTGTACTTAGTTTATTCTCAGATTCTCCGATGCCAGATAGCCGGGTGGAAGCGAATAATCGGTTCAACAATATTTTTACTGCGACTAGTACAGGAGCAAAACAGTTTTATGTAGTACAAGAGCTAGGTTTTATTTTGGTACCTGTTTGTACCATTAACCTATGCGCGGTGTGTGCTTTGATCTATTACTAATGGCAATGGCCAAATATTTAAAAATACATTTATTTTCTAATATTTTCAATATTCCATTTCTATGGAAATAGTTCATTGATATTTACAAAACTACCCACGACTCGATGCTCGAAAACATTCGGGTTTCTACAAGGTTTAGGTTAGTCGGCGCTAACTTCAATTAAGCTATTATTGATCTGTGGTTTGTGATTAATAAGATGGCATTTAAAGCAGAGTTGAAACGAAGTCTTAATTACTCTCCAGAAGGGACATTGTAAATTAGGGGTTTGGAAAGAAAACTCTTCCTATCTTCCTTCTTAAATGGTGAATTGAATAGATTACTTCATGTTTTTGCATTTCGATCTCTCAGTTTGGCTCTAAGAACCACTGCACTGTGGGACCTGCCGAAAACTTTTATTTATAGTAAAAATAGATAAATGTGTATTTAGGGCAATATTGGCGATTAATACACGAATTATAGAACACTGAAATGTTAGTGTCTACACCAATGCTCGCATTCGATTCCCCAATAATTGTGTGGCCGAGTGGAGTGGCTCCAGTGCGCTTGCTGTGCACACTGCACGTAGACTTAGAACTTGAAATATTCAACATACTCTTATTGTTTTGTTATTCTGCCTGTGTCTTGTATTATTTACAAACTACATAGTTTTAGAAATTTTCAATTTTTAGAAAAATACATTCTTAAATAGTTTAGTAGCTACTTAAATAAAATGTTGTCGAGCATTGAAGTGTTCCATACTGCTTGGGTGACACTAAAACAGTCTGGGAAAGCTCTAAACTGAAAAAAAGGGGTAGCTTATATTATGTGACAAACTTTTTCAATTACAAAAAATTGTTTGCACTCTGCTAAAAATATTTAATTCGCTACATAAAAAAGTAACATGAGCAATTTTACATAGAAAATTATCTACTGTGTACCTATTTAACTTTCGAGATTTAAAATAAATTGCTATACTGTTAGGAAAATGAGTTACACCAGTGTAATAAAAAGCCTTTAAAGCCGTTTAGGAAAAATTATGGGGTAATTTAGAATTGCGATGTGTAATTTATGGCTAGACATTCGTTTGTTCACCGCTTATTATCAGACTACATCTAACATTACAAAAGGGTATAGCTGAATATTTATGGGCTTTAGACTAATTTAAAAAAATTGTCATGTGCTAGTGTGTTTTGGTATTACTCTTTTAAAAATTTATTAACATTAAAGCTTGTTGAAGCATCGCAGCAGGCGGGCAAGGACAAGCAGCATAATTATTTTCTAAAACAACGCAAATTCACATTGAACAGGCAGATATGGTTTTGTTTTATTAAATTGAGATGCAACTTTTTGTTTTGCATTTTGAATCTAAAATTCTTAAAATGAGTACGCCTATGGTTAGGATACCCATTTTTTAGATTTAACTATTATTCTAGAAAATACCAGCTT
The DNA here is from genome assembly GCA_935413205.1 of Polydrusus cervinus. Taxonomy (NCBI): domain Eukaryota; kingdom Metazoa; phylum Arthropoda; class Insecta; order Coleoptera; family Curculionidae; genus Polydrusus; species Polydrusus cervinus. The sequence continues at coordinate 72,432,584 of OW284513.1, read as the reverse complement.
TATTTTACATCTTTATGAATGCTCAGCTAATGTAGACAAACTATATATTTTTGGAATCAGTAATGAGAAACCTTTCATAAAAGGCAAAAATATACAGAGTGTTCCATTGAATCAACAATAACTTTGTTACAGTTCCTATGTGTTAAGCCAAGTCGATTTTTATCACGTTAACGATCATATATTAAGTACCGCATTGGCATTGGTGCGCTCCCTGTATTCTCCACACACCGCGTGGGTACAGTCCATGTTCATGTTTTAAGTCACGTGGGTGTAACAGGGACGAAGCTTCAGTACATTTTATGTGGCGTTTAGTAGGTCTGGTCCCTGGAAAATAAAAAATGACGATTTTTCCTAACAAATTACTTTTGAAAAATAAAATTATTAAACATTTTTAACAAAAAGTAACCTCGTTGAGGAGTAAATTTTTAAAATTTAGCGCTGAACGTTAACGTAATAAATGGCAAATTTAGATTATCCGGTAACCTAAACAATTACAATTACAATTTTTTAATAAAAATACCGGGAAACTCAAAAAATAGGACCTTGGTCATGGTTTATCCTGGTTGGATGACCCTGTACAAACGTTATTTTAATAAAATTGCAGTTTTTTCTTAAAATTCAAATAAGTTTTTAAACTTTTTTGTTATTTTCAACTTTTTAATGAAAGCATAGTAAAAAGAATTATTGTGATCCACATTAAGAGCTAAGCAGTGCTTTTTTTATAGAACCTGCCGCTGCTCTCGTAAAGTATATAGAAGTCTTAGTTTACTACACTGTTAAACGTATATTTCAAAGAAGAAATACGACACACTTAAACACATATAATCCTTCTTTATGACGAGATAATTTAATGTATCCGATATTTCGGACCAATTTTATAGCTCGTTTAGCGAAGCAGTGCTTCTTACGACTACAAATTTAATAAGATTTCGCGAAGTTTCTAGTATAGCACTAAATTTTATTAAATAAGCTTTAATAAGAGACTTATATAGAAAGGCGGGGAAGGGCCATGTAAAAAAATAAAAATAAAATTATGCCTAATGAAACTTTGAGTTCAATCTCAAAATATCGACTTTAAACTCGAAATATCAACTTTAATCTCGATATTTCGACTTAAAACTGGGAATTTGAACTTTAAACGTGAAAGGTAAAATTTAGAGTTTATAAATAGGCCATGTAAAAAAAAATTAAATTAAATTTTGTCTAACGAAACTGCGAGTTTACTCTCGATATTTTCACTTTAAACTCGAAATGTCACCTTTAATCTTCAAATTTCCACTTTAAACTCGAAATTTCAATTTTAAGGTCGGAATTTAGACTTTAAACTCGAACAGCCGTATTCACTAAAGGATTCTAAATTTAAAACCGTCCTGGGATTAAAATGAGTGTCAGAATAAAGCAACTAAGTTTCTTATTGTAAATATTTTTTGGTTTTTTAATCAAATTTATTAATAAAAACGTACTTTAGTACGTACTATGTCCTTTAATAGAACTAAAACTGTATTATCAACAATATCCCGGTCAAATTATTTATGGATGAGACGGTTTAATTACAAAAAAAATTAAATTAACACAAAATCGTCAACTGGGAGACTATAGATCTAAGTATTTCGATGGTATAAATTTTAAACCCATTTAGTGAAACGGGTAGAAATGTTACCTATAATCTCGAAATTTCGATTTTAAAGTTTTGAGTTTTTTGAAACTAGCAACCCTAGAAATATTAAATATTAACTCATTTCAAAGAAAATTCTGTTCGCAAAATTACTAATATTTTTCTTCGGTTTTCTAATTCTTAAATTCCCGACTGACATGTTATTAATGCCACTCCAATAACAATTTATTTTCAAACAAATAACCTCATTTACTTGTCAAACTTACGCCTCTTAAAAAAATTGAGAAAACGCCTTAAGAACAATTTCTTGACAATAAATACCCAACCGCCTACAGGGCAACATATTGGTTCTGCTTTTGACGTAAGAAATGAAAAGCAATCGAGTCTTCTTTTTTAGCGAAAAATAAATTTATAACCTTCACAAAAAAAAATAAAGTAAAAAAGAAATGCCGACAACCCATTTTTTAATGCAGACAATAATGGAGTGCTCAAAGGAAATGAAAACGTTTTCCAATATACTAACTAATGTTTGCCATTTTTCCGGTCAACACTGGGAAAAATAACGCCACCGAAATAAAAAATATAGATAAGTATTTTTTGTGGTTGCAGAGGGATCTTTACAAATCGCCTTCATTTTTATCAATATTAATGTGTGAAAAAATATTTCCAAGTATATTTTATAAAATTTCTAAATTGTTGACTTAAAAAATTTATAATAAAATTTGTTAGACTCATTGGCGTATAGCCTAGGGCCCAATATAAAGTAGCGCACAATCTTGTTTGGCCATATTTATATTTTTTGAGTAAAAATATATTTTTATTCTACCCTTTATAATTGAAATCCTATAAAATTAAAAAATTAAAATTAAAGTATAATTTCTATTTAAAATCAAACATAAATAACAAAGTTTAAGAAAGTTTTATGAAATTTGTACAATTGTCGTCATAATTTTCACCTCAACAAATTAAAACGCGTCAAACAGATACTGACGTAAAAATATCTTAATAATATGTGATTGTTTGTTTTTTACCCTTGAATGTTTTAATTTGCTGTTTGAAAAAGGGATGCTTTCCCCCTGGAGTGCTGCATTGTACTGCCCCCTGACTAAGGAAGCACTGATGATAGCTCAATAAGCCAAAAGCACTTTGCAAATTTTTATAAAAAATGTAATGCACTTGAATATAAAAATTTGTTTTCCCTTCCAGTTATTTTATGAGTATATAGTACTTGCACACAGGAAATTTCTGGTAATTTATTTATTTAGCTCAGTTTCTGCAGAACCTTTCTTTTACGTCCAAAATGCTACCTTCAAGCTAGTCGTGTGCTAACTACAGGTTTTTATGGCAGTTGTAGAAAGAATATATTTTATAACTAGCAAAAAAAAGGTTAATTAACAGTATTTAACAGAATATAGGCTTTTAAATCCATTACGGCCTTTTAGATATTTAAAAAACTATTAATTATAGTTTTTCTCACAACGCATAGAAACCAATTTTTTTTCAATAAATATTGACATATTTTAATTTCTGAAGCTCTGTGTCTAAGTTTAGCCGCGTAAAAAATTTAATAACGCTACTAAAGGCCGGTAATATTACAGTGATTTACGAGGTCCCTGTTTTATTGATAAGCATTTAATAATGTCACTGTGGCGGCCAATTAATCACTTATTTACATGGTAAGGGAGTTAACTTGTGTTTCTGAAATTGGTCTATTAGAAAGCTTTTCATTAGGTAATGTCTATCACTTGCATGCATTTAGTTTTTCCACAATTTATTATGAAGAATAATATTCATGATTAAAAAAGAAAAATTATGGTTGAAAGTTTGAAACAATGATGAGTTTTGGACTTGCGTTGTCTTTATTTAATAAATATATTCATAATAATAAATAAAGACCCTGCAAGTCCAAAACTCTTCTATCATGTATTGTGTGATAGATGTTCAGTTACAAAAAAGTAAGAATTAGAAAACTCCTATCGGTTTTGGGGATATTTCTACTAGTGATTTTTATAACATTTACTGAACACGCAACATAATTTGGTATTCAACCAGTTTGAGAAGAGTTTATGCGTTAGCGGGCCTAATTGCGAAAAAGCGATTCATTTTACTAAAAGTATCCGTAACAGCAAGTATATACCTACATGTCCTTGATTAGTTCTGGCTAGAGGTCCAAATACCTCCATGCTAATAATCTGCCATATTCGCTGGAAGTTTCTGTTCAGGCTTGACGCGTTGACAACTCAAGCACTCCTTTTCATAGCGTGAAACGTCCGCTTTTAGACAAGGCCAATAATAAAGTCTAGCAAGCCTATAATAAGTCTTATGAATACCTAAATGTCCTCCAGTCAAAACATCACGACAAAAGAATAAAGTACTTCTTTACGTTTTTCCTTAGGAATTACCAACTTCCTCTTTTTGTTCTTCCTACTTTTTCTATTTAAATTAGATTGTGGGAGACCATCTCTTTTAAACTTTAGATCTTTAATTACAACAATAACTTTGGCACTTGGCAGACATAGTTGACTTTCAATCAAAATTATCTGGTTAATAAATCAATTAACAAAATTTGATGTCTTCAATTTTTTTTTAAGCCTCAGAACGAAAATTTTCTAATTTGGATACGTTACTGATTGCATGCATTCAAAATTCCTTCTACTCATTTGCAATTTGTTCAAGTTTACCACAAAATAAATTTTAATGCATTTCGGTCCTAATTTTAGTTCCTTGAAGATTTATTACCGTCTGCAAACCCCGCAATTGCAAATTACATGAAATCAGGCAGCGTTAACGGGCACTTGTCTCGATAGGGGCCTTGTTTTAGTTGTCGCCAGTTTCTGCCTTGGCTTTATTTGCAACTCGATGATAAAGTAAGTTTTATATCTGTACATTAATTTACGTCAGTATAAATAAATAATAATTAGTTTTTACCAGCTATCAAAAGCCCGCTAACAGATACATTAAATGAAAGATTCTTCGAAGTTACATAAACAATTGGAAAAATATTTGTTTTATCTTTAACGCCAAATATAATTCTTTCTAATGTACCAAAAATCGTATTTCAGGAGTTAGCAAATACCAAGATATTGGCGCCTGAAAATTTAATTAGCGGGATTTTGTTGGTTGGCAAAAAGTGGCCAATTTCTTTCGTTTTTAAACATCTAGGTATATAATTATTAGAAGTAAGCATTTAACATAGGTATCATGTTATTTTACAGACAGTATCTCTCACCATTCTTATAATCTCTTTGGAAAAAATAATATATTTATCTACGCGCGCCCGATAAAAAAAATTCTTATAGTAACTTCTTATTTAGAGTGAAATAAAGTATTTATCACTGCATTCACTTTGATTACCCGACTCGACTGCTTTTTTTATCATTACTTAAACATTAATAGGTACTCCATTTCTTAAGTTGCGTAGTATAATCACCTATCTTTTTTTTGTAGTTTTGTGGACACAAGTCGGAAATAGCTGATATCTGAAGACAACATTTTTAATTTTGAAGAAGTAGTCCATTCTTAAAGTGGAGTTAATTTATAGAAATAAAATAAAAAACATAAAGTCTTTCTCCACTGGTTTATTAAAAATAAAGTTAGAAGGTGGTAGATATTCTACATGTTTCGGGTGTAGCAACACCCATCATCAGGAACAAAAAAGAGAAAAATTCATAGAAAGGAACAGACGTAAATGGTGAGTGATAATGAACCTCGATGGAGCTCTCATCGAGCCATGGAAGATTAAATGTTGAAAAATGGGATAGTGATTAGAAGAAAATTGACATATTTAAGTCTTAACACTGACCATGGGCAACAGGTAACAGTGGTAAGAAGGGGCCCGTTTGGGCAAAGAGAAAAAAATTAAGAAATGTAAAAAATGGAGACTCACAGGTCAAGAACCCTCATCCCGGGAACCGTGGAGAGAAAGAAAATTAGTTAATTTATTTATATATTATAGCCCTAGGGCTAAATTAACTAATTTTCTTTCTCTCCACGGTTCCCGGGATGAGGGTTCTTGACCTGTGAGTCTCCATTTTTTACATTTCTTAATTTTTTTCTCTTTGCCCAAACGGGCCCCTTCTTACCACTGTTACCTGTTGCCCATGGTCAGTGTTAAGACTTAAATATGTCAATTTTCTTCTAATCACTATCCCATTTTTCAACATTTAATCTTCCATGGCTCGATGAGAGCTCCATCGAGGTTCATTATCACTCACCATTTACGTCTGTTCCTTTCTATGAATTTTTCTCTTTTTTGTTCCTGATGATGGGTGTTGCTACACCCGAAACATGTAGAATATCTACCACCTTCTAACTTTATTTTTAATAAACCAGTGGAGAAAGACTTTATGTTTTTTATTTTATTTCTATTTTTAATTTTGTCTGATTTATCTAGTTTTATGTAGGTACTTATCTTTATTTACCACCATTTAAGAAAATTTACCGGTTATTTTTCTATACTTCTGTAGCGTATAATAGTGGATTCCTATGATGTCCATATCGCACGAGGAAAGTACGACGTCGGCGCCGTAGACCTCGAAAACATACAGACATGGGGATCTAGTTCAGTGGACATGACTGTTTCTTCGTGCGCCTGTGTAATTGTCTTGTCTTGACTAAAAATATGTTTTGCCAATTTTGTAAGCAAATAAATAATTATGCAGTTTAAAGCCGACCCAGTGAAAATATACGTTTGTCCGAGGTCCAGACAAATAAGAAATTAAATAATTAAAGCATTGTCAAAGTTAAAGATTTCATTAGATCCAAATGGTAACCTAATTATTCTTTTCTGTGTGGATATGGCTCAAGTGCAAATTAAAATGTAACTTGACGTAATTCTCATTTTCTTCTCGTTATACTAATTTATTGAAAATTAAAGGAAATCTACCGGAAATAATAAAACGTTCATTTTGCTGCCGGATATGCAATTTAACAAACCTTAATTTTCAGCTTCTTTTTCCGAACCCATTTTGAGTAAAATAAATGAAACAAAGGATAAAGTAAGGAAACAAATGAAGCGGAAAAAGGATGATTGGAACGATAAAATTTAGGGATAGATATTTTAGAAAATATTTTGTTAAGCGATTTTACGGGCAAGGAATAGTTTTATTCTGTTTTTATCGGCTTGGACGATTCTTTTACGACATAAAAATTGAGTTAGTTTTAATTTAATAGGAGGATTTGGCAGTTTCAGTTAAAAGTAAACGAATATTTTCAAATAAAACGATTAAACATTTAAAAATTTACAATGTTTAGTAGGTAGTTTCAACTAAGTATAACCAGTGGTGTAACAATATAGCTACGGGCTTGAGTTAATTTAGACCAGTGTCGCAACTATAGACAGTAGCATTTGGAGGGGCTTAAGCCCTAATCCGTGTAGACATCCTTCACCTCCAGAAGGTAACGTTCATACATGAACTTAGCAAAGCAATACATTGTTTTTTTGCAAATGTTAGTAGCGTAAAATTTGCCTCTTTTTGTTTTGCTAATTAGTTCAGTAAAAATAAACTTTGTCGTTATTATTTTTAAAAAATTATGCGATGTTTTCTTAATTTTATATAAACTTAAAATAATAAAAGAAAAAAAAATGTTTTTTCAAATGTTTGTATCGTAAAATTTGCCTCTTTTTGTCGATAATTACCTACCTAGTTGTATTTTTTTTTTAAATATACGCCATGCTGTTTTGCTAACTTCATACGCACAATAAGAAAAAAGAATTGTATTTTGCAAGAAATACTAATAGCATAACACTTTTTGTCGTTAATTAGTTGTGGTTAATTTTTTCACAATCAATTACCGACAAAAAGAGGCACATTTAACGCTACTAACATTTGCAAAAACTATATTATTTTTTGCTTTGCTAAGGCTATATTATGAAGTTAGCAAAATATTTTCGTAATTTAAAAAAATAAAAATGACAAAACTAATTTTTTCACAACTAATTAACGACAAAAAAAACGACACATTTTCTGATTATAAAAAACTTGATTGACTGAAGTTATTTCGCTGGCTTCATATACATAAGAAATTTCCTTTTCCAAAGTGTTAATTTGTGTTTATTTTTCTATTCGTAGAGAATTTCAAAATACCATTTAGAAAAATTTAAGAAAATTCTAATTCCTAAAATATTTTCCAATATGGCTTTATTTAGCTACGAAGTTTAAAAAAAATCTCCATAGAGTATTTTAGCAGGTCATTAAGAATAATTAATAAACAAGCCGAATTCTGTATAAATATCCCCAATAGAAAATTAAATATTTTAATTGGCTGCGAATATGAAAATAGTGCCAGTGATTAATTGATACCTATTCACGATAATTAAATATAGTTTCACTGTGTATGTACTATACACAAATAACTTGATTTACATTCATAATCTCTGCAAAGCAAATTCTGTTTATAATTTACATTCGACACAAAAAAAGTTAATAGAGGAAAGTCGTATAATATGGGGAGTGTTCCTAATTTGGGGAGTTATATGTATTTCTTTTAACAGAGGTCCCCCCCTCAACAGTTTATCTTGCGAGTTAGAAGGTCTTTAAGCAATGTTATGCTGTATATTCCAAAGAATAAAACGCTTAAGTTTTGATATAACTTTATTTGGCATATTATCGATAAAAATCCTATAATTATTTTGGTAAAATGTTGAACGCCCTCTAGCGGCAAATTTAGGAACTTAAACTTCAGCAATTTCTCTTGATCGATTTTGTTGTTTCAACACGTTGGGAAAAACTGTTCCTGAGATATGACCGGCGTCCATTCATATTTGGCTACCTGATTATGTATCTTCGGCAAGCCATAGAGGTGTGGAGGCTTACTGTGATGTGGTGTCAGGCGTCTTCGTGTCTTTTCTGGTATGTATTGGTCAAATTTCTTGAGTGTTCGGTAGACTCTTCCTTCAATGGTGGAGGTAGGATCCTTGGACATGGGGGTGTAGTTTCCTTTCTGCAGAACTTCTTCGATTTTTTGATCGTAGGTCTGAACATCCATAATGACGGTTGACATAAGACGCCTGACACCACATCACAGTAAGCCTCCACACCTCTATGGCTTGCCGAAGATACATAAACAGAACATGCCTCTCAGACCCATAACGAGCTCTCGAAACTCTCCTACCTACGAACTTGCGAAATTCTTACTACCCCTACTTCAACCACTCCAAGGAAATAGCACATCATTTGTGAAAAATTCTCAACACTTCGTACAACTTATTGGCGGGATGAAAGTACAAAAAGAAGATCAACTTGTCAGTTTTGACGTCGAAAGTCTCTACACTAACGTCCCTGTAAAAGATGCACTAAAGGTTATTAAAAGCAGATTTGAGGAAGACCAGACACTACAAGAAAAAACACTGCTACCTATCAAGGCCATCATGGAACTATTAGAATGTTGCCTGAATAATTCTTACTTTCAGGAAAAAGATAGGTTTTTCAGCCAAGTGGACGGACTACCGATGGGCTCATCTCTCTCACCAATAATCGCCAACATTTACATGGAATGGTTTGAATCCGAAGCAATAAAACAAGCAAAAAAGAAACCAAAAACATGGCTGAGATATGTGGACGACACCTTCATTATTTGGAATGGATACGATGACGAACTCAAGGAATTCCTATACCACATTAACAGCCTGGCGCCGACAATCAAATTTACCATGGAGAGAGAAGAAAACAGTCAATTACCTTTTCTGGATGTAAACGTAAAGAAAAATGGCAACACCATCCATACTTCAGTGTACAGAAAACCCACGCATACAGGTCAATATTTGAATTACACCTCAAATCACTCAAATAGCACAAAACATGGCATAGTAAGAACGCTTGTGGATAGAGCAATTACCATCTGTAATTCAAATGAAGCCCTCAAACAGGAAACTAACTACATCAAGACCGACCTCAACAAAAATGGCTACCCCGGGCATCTAGTTGATAAACTAATGGAAAATCGCAAGAATCGGTCAAATACACAAAAGAAGCCAGTAGAGTCACAATCAACACTCAACATTCCGTATGTCAAAGGAGTATCTGAGAGAATTAGAAGACTAGGACAACGATACAACATTAATACGGTATTCAGCTCAAAAGACACTTTAAGAAGCCACCTGACGAAGACGAAACCAACAAGTCAAAAAGATAGGAAAAACTGTGTCTATCAGATTCCCTGCGAATGTGGCAGATCCTACATTGGTGAGACTCTAAGGCCACTTGAAACTAGGGTCAAGGAACACAGAAACAACACGCTTAAAGGAGAAACCGAAAAATCAGGGGCAGCTGACCATGCCTGGACACACGGTCATCACATTAAATGGACAGAAGCTCGAATCCTGCACAAAGAACCACATCGGAGGAAGAGGACGTTCAAGGAAGCTGCTATCATATACCAGAACCCAGATTGTTTTAGTAAGCCCTCACTAGATATAAGAAATATCTGGAAACCTTTGTTAAGTAGATGTAAACTTAAAATACCGCACAAGAATTAAATGCATGACTGCACCCATCTCAGTCATGCTCCAGTACATCTAGCTAGTATAAATAGAGCTGTAGTTACTTTACTTATTTAGTATTCACCTAAAGACGACTGGAGATACTTACCAGTTATAACGTTGTGATGTAAAACAAATTAAAGACAATGCAAGTCCAAAACTATTCTATCATTTAATTGTTTTGTAATCGAACTAGAATGAAAACTCCAAATCAAAAGAATTAACAAATAAACCAGAGCCTCTTAGCGGGTTTAGCAAAGCTTTGTGCCATTGTCAATTAGAATTTATTTAAGTAAAAGGGGATGATGTTTGGGGAAGCTGTAAAAATAAATGCCTTAAGTGATTGGGATTTTAAAAGTCGATTAACTCATTGGATTTAATTAATTCGAAAGTAATCGTTTTTGTTTCAGTTTACATTTTATTTTTAAATTTTTGTGAGCATTATCGCCTAGTTTAACAAAAAATAGGTCCCTTAGGACCAACAATTAAAAAATATGTGTGTTGTGTACAAATAATAATTGTACTTTATTAAATTTTGAATAATATTCAATTAACAAATGCACCTGATACGTAGTTGGCAGTGGATGGCGGTTCTTTCAGAAGTTTAATCGACCTAAAAATTATCACCTCCATATAATTTTTCTCGGAAGCGGTATTCCCTTCTCCCACGATAGAAAAAATACTTACATGTAATTGAAGCACAGAACAAACATTATATAAAAACCATTCAAGCGTAAACGTACTTACTTTTAACACAAAAAGAAACTTTCACAAATTTAAATTTTATGATTGGTCCCTTGGGGCAATTTATTGGTACAGCCATTAATTACCAGCAATAAACCCCTGATGAACTTCCTAAACACTTCACGTCCCAACATTGCCCCCTTTAAAGCGAAATAATTAATAATTGACAAAGATATTGATGTAAATAACCTGTGCGAACGCAGACGCTCATAAATCTTATTGACAGAGATTCATTTGTTTCCATTTTTAATCCATCGTTTTGATGCTGTCGCGATTAAAAGACAATTTTTCAAAGTTAAAATGCTTTTAACAAATTATTAAAGGGATAGTTACTCACAAAATGTTTTAAATATATTAAATCTCAATATAATCAAAAAAAAAAAGATAAAATAAAAAGATAAGATATAAGGTATAAAATAGGTATTTATGTTAAACAGAATAATTATTACAGAAAAATCTGTAGATTTAAAAATTGAAACAAAATCCACTGGAATTTAATTAGGTACAGAACTCCTCGAATACTCACATATTATGATTATCATCTTCTTTATTTCTTGCATATTGTCTACAATAGGTTCTATGGATTTTTACAAAGTATGGTATAACAAAGATAATCTTAATTTAATTAAGTTAACGCTTAGGCATGGTATCCAGACTAAGCCAGCTGAAATTGGTAAAAAGACATTTTCAGAATATCATGGATATCTATGACTTTTCCAGTGGTAACTTCTCAAGATCGTACAACTATATTATATCTAAAAGTCAGGTATGTTAAGAAGGTAATTTCTTTACGAAATTTTCACGTTTTCATGAATGGAAAAATAAGTCAAAAAACCAGCCTTTAAACTCTCAATCATCAGCTTTAGTCATTATTTATTATAACTTATTTCATTTTTATGATGTACAATAATGTCCTAGTCGCATTGTGAAATCCGTCATTTCATGAAAAGCCTAGGCATTTGATAAAACGCCGGGATAATATAGTGTGGAGAAATATGATTACGCTATTAGCCTCGGCTTTTCGTGAAAAGCCTACTAATTTTAGTCATATAGTCTAATACCTCTCACAATCCGCCATATTTAAAAGTCGGCATTTTGTGAAAAGATGGTTTAATATCAGTCATAATAAGTAGTGCTTAGTAACGGTTTTTTGGTTATTTATATTTATTGTGAATTTTTGAATAAAACAATGGCAGAAAAAATAGAGGAACAACAAACAGAAGCTCGAATCCTGCATAAAGAACCACATTGGAGGAAGAGGAAGTTCAAGGAAGCTGCTATAATATACCAGAACCCAGATTGTTTTAGTAAGCCCTCACTAGATATAAGAAATATCTGGAAACCCTTGTTAAGTAGATGTAAACGTAAAATACCGCATACGAACTGAGCATGACTGCACCCATCTCAGTCATGCTCTAGTGCATCTAGCTAGTATAAATAGAGTTGTAGTTACTTTACTTATTTAGTATTCACCTGAAGACGCCTGGAGATACTTACCAGTTGAAACGTTGTGATGTGAAACAAATAAAGACAATGCCAAGTCCAAAACTCTTCAATCATTCAAGAAACATCATTGTCTCCAACCTTCAAACAGACAGTCATCTATCATTTAGAGTCATTTATCGTGTTCACTCATTTCTTCCTCAAAAAACCGCACTGAACGATACCACAGAAGAAATAAATTCCGAGACCACAATGAGAATTAGAGGGATAACCATAATAATAGTATTTAAAGGGATGATGACTTTGTTTAATATGAAACTAATTTACTTACTTTACTTTTACATTTTATCGTCTTGTATAGAAAATAACTATTTTTTTAGAGCCTATATGTACACTTATTACTGCCAGTAGTGCATTATAATAATGTATCATGATACTTCAGTTTCAATCCAAACAAATGGCCGAACTGATACGCACACTAATGACCGTTGAAATAATATTACGTAATTGGAATTGTGTGTTTTGGATTTTGTAGGCATGTACAAGGGCTAGTTTGGTATGTAAAATAGTCGCCGCGAATGAATATGCAGAACATTATTTATACACTACCCTACCTTGTCGGATCTAAAGAATAACTTCAAAACATATTTTCGAAGGACCTTTTGTTAATCGTTTTTTTTAACAGAGATAGATTTAGAGCTAAGTAGGTACCTATACTACACTATAAAAAATGTGTTGGTTGATTTGGCTGCAAATTTCTTCTTGCTAGATAGACTTTAATAGATATACCTAATAATAATAAAAGTTTCCCAAACGAATTTTAGCTACTACTTGGTTGGTTTAAACAAAATTCTTTAGTTTTGGAAACTAAATGTTATTCTTTACAGTATTATAGTATTGGTAACCAAGTCGGCATGTTGCAACCAACATATTAGTTAACCTAGTTTCCACAACAATTTTAAATATTTGTCTTAACCTAAAGATCATTATCAGGAATACCTACTTGTCCAATCTTCGATAATTTTATTTAACAACGATTGTTTATTTGGAAACATTTGTGTACTAGAACAACAGAAGAGTTTTGAACTTACATTGTCTTAATTTGTTATGAATCACAACGTTTTGACTGGTATCTCCAGTCGTCTTCGGGCAAATACTGAATAAGTATGATAACTACAGCTCTATTTCATTTTAATCAGGTGCAGCTGACCACGTTGGGACGCACGGTCATCATATTATGTGGACAAAAGCCGAAATTCTGCAAAAAGAACTGCACTGTAGAAAGAGGAAACTCTTTTTTCGTTTAAGAAACATCAGTGTCTCCAACCTTCAAACAGACATTTTTGTACTACCTACACATTTAGATTAACGTATAAAGATTGTACCTATCACTGCTAGATCCGAACGCTATTTTCCTGGAACAACTCGTGAAGAATGTTTTGGATCATTATCCTGTTCGAAAATAAAACGCAAAAGCATTTCCCACCACGCATAAGGCAGCACTACATTTTGAATTATATCCCTATAAAGAAATCGATCCATTAATTAAGTTAAAAGGGCATTATCATGTTTAACCTGTGGGTGTGACATATTTTAGGTTAAACCTTATATTTATTTTCCTCCTTACACGTTTCATTCCCTTAAATTTAAAAATCTTATAACAAGTGTCATCGCTAAACAGAACTTTTTTAAACTCGTCTAGGTACTATCCAGTTTAAATGTCTATGTTCAAATTCAAGTATTGCCATTCTATTTCTTGCCGAAATAAGCTGCTTGTTAGCCAGATGTCTACTAAATAACTTTGCGTCAACCAGCCTTCTCTGAACTGTCCGTGAACTAACTATACTTTCTGAAATTTCAGCAATAATAATAATAAGACATCCAATAATCATTTTGAAAAACTCTTTTAAAGCGCCTGTCGGTCCATATTGTTGTTTTTCTCGGTCTTCCCGATTCTGATAAATTCTTTAAATGTCCCCTTGTCTTATAACATGAAATTATTTTACATACTATGCTGTATCTGGGTATAACAAACTGTCTTGAAATTGCGCCTAGTTTTTTACCTTTTAAAAATACATTTACTACTCTCTGCTTTTATTCTTTTGAAATTGAAATACCTTTTGCCATGATTTATCCAGCATAGAAATGTTTATTAAACATAAAATAAACTCCGCAACATTAATGTAGCCTTTATTTTTACTAAAATCTATCGTTACTAGAAAAATATTAAAATATTGCTCTACTTTTGACGGTTCTGTATTTTAAAGTTTATGTCAATATCAGTTCATTTGTTTCGATTGTTGGAAAATGTTGCAGGGGCCGGCACCGATAACAGTAGCCTACCTACTTTGATATTTTAAAATAATGTATTTAAAAATTCGATATAGGTATGCAATGTATGCATTTTGTCTTATTTTTTTTTTTTTTTTTTTTTATGATAAAACACCTGCACTGTAGGAAAAATCCTTTAAGGCGCTCTGGGAGCGGTGCGAGTACGAAAAAAGCGATTAACGTTGGTCTTAAAACGTTGAAGATTGTATTCATTGGGAAACACGACCTCAGGAAGATCATTCCACAAAGATGACGTTCTCCAGATGAAAGAATTCTTGAACAATAAAGTTCGAGGAGTACTAAGCTGAACAACATATGGATGAGCGGCAGTGGTTTGCCGTGTATTTCTGTTTTGAATTGCTCTAGGTGGAATCAAGTGGGCAATGTCAGTCGAACACCTGCCATGGAAATATCTGTAAAATAAAGCCAAATCACCAACCTGTCTTCGATGTTCCAGGCTATCGAGGGTCTTGGTCAGCTCGGGGTCGCCGATCAGACGAATGGCTCTCCTTTGAATGGAATCCAGTAGCCGAAGGGTGTGCTTGGGTGCAGAGCTCCAGACATGAGAGCAATATTCTAATGATGGTCGAATCTGGGCTTTGTAGAGTGTCAAAAGTTGATGAGGTGTGTACAACCTTTTGGTGCGGAAAAGTACACCAAGTTTCTGTGCAACTGCCTTGGCAATTGCGGCAACGTGATCATGCCAAGACATATTACCTCCCAGATTGACCCCCAGCAAATTAATAGACGGTGCCAGGGGAATTGCTTGTCCTGCCATGACTATATCCGGTTCTGCAATGTTAACCTTTTTGGAGAAGACTGCTGCCTGGGTTTTCTTAGCATTAAATTCGACTTGGTTACTGTCACCCCAAGCCAAAATTTCTTCCAGGTCTTTGTTGAGGCGCAATTGAGGGGCAATACTTCATGCTGCCTGCGAAGATGTGCGTCGGCAGCGGATGTTTGGGGAGTCAAGGTAAAAGATGAGACAAGTGTGCTGTCATCAGCAAAGCTATAAATTGGATTTTGGGTTTTCACTAGAAGGTCGTTAATATACAGTAAAAAGAGGGTAGGCGACAATATGGACCCTTGAGGAACACCGGCATTGATGGTGAAGGTGTCTGAGAGAAACCCGTCAATCGCCACTTGCAGAGAACGGTTCTTAAGGAAGCTGGTTAACCATAAACAGAATCCATTAGGCATACCGTAGGATCGCAATTTACTTAGAAGCCCATCGTGCCAAACACGATCAAAAGCCCTAGAGATGTCCAGTGCAACAGCCCGGGATTCTCCATGATGTTCGATGGTGTTGCTCCAAAGATGGGTGACATATGCCAGAAGGTCACCTGTTGATCTGGACTTACAAAAACCGTATTGATGGTCGCTGATAATGTTAAGCCCTTCCAGATACTTTAGGAGTTGTTGGTTAATAGCTTTCTCCATTACTTTTGAAATTACTGAAAGCAATGCGACGGGTCGGTAGTTGCTTGGCAGAGTCTTTTTACCTTTCTTTGGAATGGGCTGGACACGCGCCGACTTCCAGCAGGATGAAAATATTCCTTTTTTGTAGGATAAGTTGAAAAGTCTACAAAATACTGGTGTAAGTTCATCGGCGCATGTCTTAAGAACAATGATAGGAATTTCGTCTGGACCAGAAGCTTTATTGACGTCGAGTCCTTTAAGGATCCGTTTAACAAGACGCTGACGGAACACGATTTCAGACATTTGCGATTGAACTGAGTGTGGTGTTGGGTGGTGGTTTTCCCTGAAAGTCTACAGTGGAATACGAGGAAAACAGTTCAGCAAGTAGGTTTGCTTTATCCCCGGCTGTGGTTGCTATTGTGCCATCGGAACGTGTTAGAGGTGGAATAGTTGACTTTGTAAAGTTTTGGCTGACGGCCTTAGCGACTGACCAAAAGGACCTTGATCCGTTAGGACTGGCAAGAAGTTTGTTTTTGATTCTCTCGTTATGAGCTTCTTTGCTTTGGTCTATCATTTGCTTACATTGATTTATACCAAGATTTTTACATTTTTCAAAAGTGTTGCTCTACCTTTATCCAATACCGCTCTTAACGCATGATTCCATAGCATCTAAACTACTTAATTCTTAAAAATAGAGCTCGTACGATGCATTACATCTACAAATTAAAACATAAAATCGAAAAACACTTTAGCAGGATGACATCGGTGACGAGTAAAACCTAGCTTAGAAAATGGTGTTTATTGTTTTTGGTCATGTCATTTGGTGAATGCACATTTGTTGCTAAAAATTTGGCAATTTTTACCAAGCTTGTCCAATGTTTGAAATAAATCCGAGTGGAAGTCACTGGGGTGGACCAAACTTGACCACACTGGTGATATTCACTTCAGTGATATTTTGGAGGTTTTTTTATTTATTGTTAAAATTTAGTATCAATAAGTGATCCATTCTCTACGTCTAATTATTTATTTTAAGAACAAAATTATTCTTAACCTTTTGGAGATGTTCACACCACTGACTACATCATCTCAACACTAACCTGACGTCTATCTTACATGAAATCTCACAAATATAAATAAAATAAATGACTAAGGGGGTTAAACATATTCTCCTTTTATACTCGAAGTTATGTACTACTTCCCCCTAATCTGTACTTACAAATTTCTAAAAATATATCATTTTACTATTTTTTGTTTAAAAAGCTGAGGTTTGAAGAGTTTACACAAGTGACTAGTGCATTGCTTACAGGGAGAAAAATATTTTTTTGAAATATTGCCAAGTTTTCAAAACAAGGTATTTTTTAGATTTACTTTTCTCACGCACAAAAAAATAGAATAAACGTGTTCATTTATTACTCTTAGGTATGTTTTTAAAATCATACCTCAAATAATTACAGACCACAGCACGTGACGAATCACATAATGTAAACAGAATTTATTTTTAAAAAATAATTAAAATTTAGGTATTTTCAATATCAAAATATATATTGCCTATTTGGTGCTTTAGGCCATATTAACTTTGCACACGGAAATAGGACACATCTTTTTTGATAAATTTTCATTACATCAATTATTACCTTTTCTGAAGATTGACCCTATTATTCAACGCAAGGAGATTATCAACATCATTCTTTTCTTGGTAAATAAAGCCTTTTTTGTTTATGTAGAGGTAGGAATTTGCAAACCCCAGGGAAGATGCTTGACGGGTATTTATAATTAGTGAATATAATTTATTATATACAAGGCACGTTGTTTTCATCAAGAATAAACAAAGCAATGTGATGCCTAATGAACAAAGGTTTACCTGATTCGCGAAATCCTATCCTAAACATATAGCATCCAGCTCTTCTGAAATACAAAATTAGAGTTATATTGTTGATAAAACACCCCAAAAACAGATCCCGTAACGTAAATGGGATTCAATTAAGGCAAAATAAGCATTTCTCTCGCAAGATATGACCTTGATAGCTTATTATTTTTGGATGCAAAACCTTTTTGCTCAAGTGGATCCGACCGCGATAAAATCTGCAATGTGCAAGTGCGGTTTTTCTTGGTCCGAATTAAAAAAAAAAACTAAGTAAATCATTGAGAAGATTTTCATACAGAAAAAAAAATCGAAGAATAAGATAATGTAGAGGCCGACGAAAAAATATCGAAAACTAATTTTATTATAAAAATAACTTTCACTTTTAGACACTCTTCAGTATCTCTATAAGCAGACTCAATACAATATTAGTCGAACTGACAGTCCTGAATAATATCAACCCTTCATCATTATCGTATCAGTGTTTTTTTCTTATGAAGATTTACATCAGTCCGACCATCATTCCTAAATCATACCGACTGATGAGTGTACGATCTGCATTAGAGTCTAAAACAAAAAGTTGTACTCATTTATATTTTATATTGTCCAAAATCCTTGTGAAAATGCGTTATGATATATCTATTATAATCGATTGAAGAAAGATTAAAAACTACCTGACGAAGACGGGTAAAATATTGTATGGTGACTACGCATTAATCTTACTTAAGGTCATCTATAGTTTCGATTTCATATACAGAGTAAATATATTTTTTTTGTATCCATTCATGAAGGATGTCCAAAGAAAAATATCATTAAACGGTTTAATATATTACTATTTTATTAGTTTAATTTTTAACCCTTAAAATGGTGCTTTTAGAAGGCTTTAAACGAAATAAAATTGACCCTCCCTCATCCTAAAACGTATTAAGTAAATGTTAAAATGCAAACCACCCTATAAATCATAAATGCGCTAAAAAAATTAACTAATTTTCTTGCATTATTTATAATAGTAATCTATATAATCAAAAAATGTTGTATAATAAAAAAAAACTAAACTAAGCGCAAAATGCGAAATCAATTTTAAAATAGGGTTGTAGCGGCTGTGTGCACTTTTTCGAAGTGGAAGGGAAAACAAATTGAATACATACATACATAAAAAAAATTATTATTATCTCTTTTATTTACTTCATTTATTTTTGTTCCAAACACTTATTGTAGGCTTTTGATAGCTTTTGCATAACCAATTATTGTATTTTCTCAGTTTGGTATAAATAATATTGGGTATAAGTAACATCTTCTCCTACTTACTCTTGTTTTTTTGTAACTTGCTATTTCTGAGTTGCCTGCTTTTGCCGATGCTGCTGGTTCTTCAATGTTTAAAAGCGTGAATCATTGTTTAATATTTTTCGGAATATAGAATATGTTGTACATAAATTCGTTTGATTTCAAAAAACCATTGTACCTGTATTGGCGAATCAATCGTCGCTACTGGGTCGTATAGTTGCCAGCGACTACCTTTACATTAACATGATGAATATAATAGTTAACAAAAAATAATCCCCTGTTCCGTCCTGGTTTGGTGGGACGGTACAGTAATGTTGATGAACAACCAATAGTACATAGTTTGGATCCTCTTCTTTCACCGCTCTAAACCTCGCCTCATCGCTCTCAAAACTTCTCGCGCGTCGCCTGAGGCTTCACCACGCTTCGTGTACAGGGGGCCAGCGTACATTTAATTGCATAATATAACTTTCTTAAGGCCTTTTTACATTGGGTGCAATTGCAAGAAAAATGGCCTGGAAGCATGCGCTTCGACGACGTTTTAATCAGCTGATGCACGTTTTCCCATTTAAAACCTGCATCAGCTGTTTAAAACATCGACAAAGCGCATGCTTTCAGGCAATTTTTTCTTGCAATTGCACCCAATGTAAAAAGGCCTTTAGGCGTAAAAAATACGCTTCCCGACGCGATGCGCTGCTTCGCTTCAGTGACCAAACATCTTTAACAATCCTTTGTCGATATTTAAACAGACAGGCAGTTCTGATTGCTTGAAAACTACCTCGGCTCCCAGAACAATGTGGGTCCCGGTCTATATGACCGAGATTTATTTGTTGAAACAATTACTTACTCTTATAGACGGAGGTGGCAGTTAGTGTTGTGCTATATAGCTATCATAGTTAGCAAAATTTTAAAAGCCTCTAATAAGGCTAAAAATGAAATACCACCTTTTATTTTTAATGGAAATGTTATTTTACCTTATTTACCCACATATTTAATTTTTACAGGACACAAAATTGGTTTCATTGATATACATTTTCCAGAACTTAATACAACTAACAAAAAGCGCTGTTTGGCTAAAGCACAACACATTGATAATTTTGGTGGGTAGTGTAGATGATTTAATTTTCTACAAACAAATACGGTCGTTTAAATTACCCAATTGGTAAAATAGACTTTATTACGGATTGTTTGTCCACCATATCAGAATCAGTAATCAGATGTCAGATATCGCGTGTTTAGTTAAATTGTTGTTTAATATTTCAATGATTGTTTTCTTGTAAATTGTAATAATAATAATCTAGAGTGTTTGAAAACTTTTCTAGAAACTAATAAAAGACATCGCGAAAGCAGAATATTTGAAAACATACGTACGTCATCCGATTTACCGCAATAATTTTTTTATTTGCCAGTCGAGCGGACGAAAACAATGTTATCTTTAAGTTGAAAAAATAGTCCATGCTTAAGGTAAAGTGGTAATATATTGGTGGAGAAAGACTTGAAGGCCCGATTGTACAATTTACGGCTCAACCTTAGTCAACAGAAATTACTGTTGACGTTGTACAAATGAAGTTTGGTTCAATGCTGAACTAAGCTTAAGGGGTAACTACAAAATTATACGATTCCAACACATTACAAACAAATCAGGAGATGGAAGCGTTTCGGAAAGAACACCATCGATCCGCTGATGTCCACTTCTTGATTGGCTATTACGTTGGCCTTATGTTTTCGCGTATTGTATTATTTTCTCAGGAACAAATTCAATAATAATACTATATATTTTGTAACTTTATCAACCATTCCAAATTGAAGGGCTCACTGAATAAAGGGGGAATGTCAATTTTTATTATTTTTAAGTTTTGATGCCATGGTATACAAATTTTAATGCGATCTTTTTTGCTATCTACGTTTCATTGCAATAATGGTCTAGATTTTATTATGGGGAATGTCACAGCGAAAGAAGGAAAACGTTTCGCGGCCATCGAGCTTACAACCTCAATGTGTTGTCGAATTTGTTAAGAAAATAAAAATAGTTACATAAATAACGGAATAAGGAGGAATGTTAAAAATTAGGTGTGTAACTTTTTAAATTCCCCCTTTTGTGCATAAAATAATTATTAATTCTTAATTATATTTTTAAAAATCTGAAATATAAATACAAACAGTTTACAATATAATAAACAAAAGTAGGTACCATTGCACTGATTAAAACACAAAAAAATATAATTACCATAAGCAAAGTTTTTTTTGGGTAGCATTAGATTAAAACATAAAAATCTATTTTCTCAAAACGTTTTAAATTAACATTTCCCCTTTTTCCCGTAAGCCCTTCAATTTTATTTCTTTATTTTTAACCCCCTGGAAGGCCCTACTACAAATTAAGAGGAAATTAGTGAAATGTTCCACTGACTAGCTCTGTCCCTTTATAGCTCACTTGATTGGATACCACTTTATTTAGTTACCCCCAAAAAACCTTTTCAATTTTTAATCGATCAATAAGTTATAGTATGATTAGTATTGTGATTCCTAAGTTGATACTTCTTTTTCAGCTGTGTATAGAAGGCATTAAAATGAACAATATTTTCAAATACCCTTTTTCAAAAAAAATAAAATACTTACATTTATTTATTACACTACGGATCAAATACAGTCCTGCCTAACTTGCCCGTTGAATAACATTAAGAAAACTTTTGGGTGTAGGATGAACCCACAGGGAAAGCGTTCGGCGTATAATCTCGAAGAAACATCCGCACTTTTACGACACTCACAGTAAATTAGCACTATATCTATTAGTTCATTGTTTTCAAATTTTACCATTTACACGTATCACCAATTTAAAATTAACTTGCTTCAGAAAAACACACTGCAGCGGATTGCTCAACACCACCCGTACATTGAATAACTAGTGAGAGATAAGAAAAACAACAGAAACTATAGCGGGCAATGTTTTGATGCCAGGCCCGCACTTAGATTTTTTACTTCTCTATCTCGACTATTTTTGAGTTTTTTAAAAAAAGGTATATGAAAAAGTTGTTTATTTTAATGCCTTTTATACACAGCTAAAAAAGATGTATCAACTTAGGAATCAACCTTTATAATTCAAAAAAAAATTTCGATTTCATTAAGATGCAAGGTCATTAAGAACGGATTAAAAAATACCTCAAAATGCCTATTTTGGTTTTTTGCTATTAGAAATTTATTTCAACATTTTAAAATATTGTTTAACTAACAATTGCGAATACAAACAAGTGCAAAATAATAGTAATGATCAAAATAGAAATTATCAAACCTACTTATTTAGAGTTTGGCACAAATTCTGAAACCAGCTCTCCAAATAAACTTTATGCGTGGCTCTGCCATTCCCGTATGCTGATAACAGATATAAAATCTCGTTGTGGCTTGTGGCATTGCCTATTTAACCATGTGGCTTATCTGATAACGAACGACCACAGTATATTTATTCGGCCCTATTTCCAGCACATTAAATTAAATATTCCGCATGTCACAGAAATAGCCAGTATTGGATTATGTTATTCGATGGATTCTTTGAATTCTCTATATTTGTAGGAATTAATAAATAAGAAAAAGTATCTTCACTTTATAGAAAATGAGAATAATGTCATATACTTACTAGAGATCAAATTTAACAAGCAGTTTCAAAGAATTAATTGTCTGTTTTTATGCAAAATGTCGAATATAAAGGAGATATAAACCTGATGTCTTCAAAGTAATTTTCTGGGAATATATCAAATGGTCCAAATGGGCAAATATGTTGCAGTGTAATTTGGTCCTTGGATTTTGAAACGAAATAAATTTTTCTTTAGTAGTTTTTTATCATCTTTCTCACTAGTTATAATACGTAATTTAAATTACTTTTTTATTAATATTTTAGTATAAGGTTCGTAACAGTTGGGGCACAGAAAAAAAATATACTGTACAACTGGAATAGATTGTTCAAAAAGCGCTTAGAATTTTTTACTTCCCCGTGCGATATCGACATAATATCCACTCTCGTTGTACAATTTAGTACTATTACCGGAAAATACAAATAAATTTGTTTCTATGAACTAAAACCGGAATCTGTCCATTTGGGGTTTTTGCGCAAAAAAATCGTATAAACTATAAGATAAAAATTTAATAATATTATAAGAGATAAGAAAGAGCCAATTTACCGAGCTTTTAATGTGGGTGGTATATCCCTATAAAGCTTATTTTAGTATGTTCTTTTTTATTTCATTGATCGTAGGATAAATTCTTTGTCGAGAAGCTTAACTTGATAATTTAAAAAAAAAGTAGAGTAGGCGTATAGTTAAAAATCAATCAGGTTTACATTTTTAACCGACCTAAAAAAAGGTTCTTAATGTAATTAAATGTTTCAAGAAAAAAATAATATTCTTGACATTTTTATTTTTTTTTTGTTATACTTACCTATTATATATTTGTATATTACAAATGACAATTCACTGGTTTTTACAGTGACATATAATATACATATTTTGAGCCGCTAAAATAAATAGTTTTCCCAAAGAAGTTTACCTTTTTTCATTATAATGTGGCCCATTGAAAATTTGAGTCAATAAGAGTTCTTTTCTACATTATTAAATTTCAACAAATTCGTGAACAGTCAAATTGAATTAAATTTTAATAAAAGAAGTCGAGGGAGATAATTACAACGCCATTATTTTTTGTCAGTCATCCCCAGCTTATTCTGCCTAAAATAATTTTGATGATTGTGTTAGGAAAAGATAAGGACTAAAAACCTAATTACTTCTGCCAATTAACAACAAAAAAAGAAGCAGACTCTATTAAACTTTAAAAATAAATTATAATACCAATCATCTTTTATATTTCAAAATTAATACTTACATTTTGTAGATCTTGAGAATATCTGCTATAATTTGTTTCAATTTTATCCTTATTTCTGGTATTATTTGTCGTGAAGGTTAATGGTTTGTAATTTTTTTAGACATATTTTTATTATTCATAAAATAATCAGGACGATATTTTCAAAATATACATACTACATAATAGAAGAAGAAAACAAGACTTTATTTGGGACTACAAGGAAGCAACAAACAATGAGTTTTGGTTGCTTGAAAGCAGAATCGAAATCCTAATACTAACTGTGGTGGGCATTAATCCTGCTCAGAAATACTCTGATCTGTAGTTAGTGTGTGTTAGGGGTTCAATCGCTAATAAATTCATTACTGAACAAAGTCTCGCCTTAAAATATAAATGTTTGGAAACCTTCTGAAAGTAACAAAAACTTACAGATACAACTTTTAAAAATCTCAGAAGTCAAAAGTCGTTTTTAGGGGACGTAATGTTATCGACACGAGATTATCTTTCTCGTTAGAAGAGGGTAAACTCGAAACTTTGAACATTTAGTTCTGATAACCATAAATCTTAGTCAAGTGAACTATTTAGCTTTATTTTTAACCTTATTTTTTTATTACGTTATTGCTGTATTCAACTTTTAGGTTTCTAACCATCAATCACTTTGTGAGATCTTGCAATGCCTATGTACCATATTATAATTTATGTTCTACAACGTTGTAATGACATTATTTATAAATGTGTTTGACGCCCATTATTTACTAATTACTGGACTAAGGATTAACATTTTATTTTTGTTTACACGATCAATTTTAATGCGTTTTGGAAAGAGATCATAGGAATATGATAATAGCACACTAAGGAATTTTAAAAAAAATCATAAATTTATGCTTGGTATTTTAGTAAAGAACAAGCAATAGAACATAAAATTATGTATTGTACTCAAGCATATTCTAGTCTATTGGGCTCGCCTCCTTTGCGAGAGTAACCGTGGTGAAAATATCACTTAGAAAGTCGAAAAAGTTAACAAATCCTGGAATAGAAAAAAAGGTTGAAGAATTCCATGCCGAGCGTGGCATACTGCCAATGAAGTAGTTGTTTTACGTTTTTGTAAAACTGCATTGATTAACAAGATGTGCTCATAACTTATTGTTTTGATGAAATTACATTTAAAAAGTTATCCATAAAAAAATCCTTTACCGAAAATTTACCGCCCTCTTGTAACATTTATTTACGGATTCAGACAAAAGAGCGACAACTTAAAATTGATATAAAATAAAACTAAATTGTCTTGGCATTTAAACCTATAAATAAAAAAATTGTTAAGACCCAACTTAGTTCAGACCAATATTGCAACACTGTATCAATATAAAAAAAGTGTTAAACTCCCTGAACATTCATAGGATACTTTCAACAAATGGTTGCCTTAATAATTATAGGTAAGCGATTTCCATTACACTGCAAAAAAATCTTCAGGGCGAGAATGCGTGCACATGTACAAAAACTGTGCTTAAATACTCATGAACACCTACCAAATAATTATAATTATAAAAAACGTACCTATACAGGTTTTAAACCCAAATTTACGAATTAAAGCATTGCACAATGCGCATGCTCGGAGTAAACTCTAAAAATTATTAAAATGCTCATACGCCTAATACGTGACCAAAACTGCAATTAAATAATGATGGTTTAAACGGTTTTATATCAGTCAAACATTTTTGATATACGATAACTAATAAATGAAATCAAAAAATTGTTTTTGGATTAAGTTCCTTTCTTAGATTTAATCAAATAATTTTCGAATTGCTCTTATTAAAAATAAAAACTTCAAGATTTTTGTCCTAAATTTTAGAAATATTTTTAAGACCATAGCAAATTTTGAACTGATTTTTTCTGTGTATTAAAACATAAACTCGAACATACCATTTCATAACAAGAAACTTGTTGCTGTATTTGCTTTTTACTATTAAGGGTGGAATTCCGGTAATGCTCACATAATTACTAAATCGATATTTATGTGGGACTAGAAAGTTTTGGATTCATCCCTCCCGTGCAAATAAACGATTAATCGACGAAGACAGGGATCGGATTGAACGTTTGTCAGCGAAGCGGTGTCTCGTAAATCTTTATTAACAGCGGTTCACTTGCCTACTTTTTTCCTTGTTTCGCTGCCAAATGTGATTAAAACTGCCTAATAATTTTTTAAAGCTAAAAATCCACTCAATATTTATTGGGTAGCATTAAGGGAGAGCTGCGTAAAATCGGTATTAAAATAGATCCGAAAAATAACACGTAGAATGATCTATATTGCAACAATAAAATTAAAAGATGGTTGTTAACAGGTAAAAAAGAGACACAGAAACATTAGCTGAAATTAAGTATTTTATTTTAATTCGGTTTGCAAGTGTAACGAGGTGTGGTTTTAATTAGTTTATACTTTCCTCCAAAGAAGGAGAGTAATCGCAAAACCATTATTTTTAATAAAGAAAAGAAGCTTAACGGCAAGCGGACAGAGTAGTGCGTCTATCTTTTGCATTAAAGTACACAGGGACGCCAAAGGTAATGGGTTCCCTGGGGCACAGGTAGACAATAAAAGGCTGTTTCGTTCTTGTTAGAACTCATCAGAAAGTCATAACCTGTGAGCAACTCCCAATACAGCGAGACTGTTCTTTTCAAGGCATTGTTAAGAAATAAAAACACGATGAAAACCCAGTAACGCCATCAGTAGGAATCAACTCAATGCAAAAGATAGCCATCTAACGTGAAAACGTATAAATAAATAAATCTAAATCAATCAAGCACGGAACGGCCACTTCACCAGTATAGGAAACATTTCTCGCTTCTCTAATACCATCTCCACGGTTTAGTGGATTCAGATCCAGATCGCGCTGCAGTCGCCCACCGGTTTGCAGCACTATTCCGTGATGCCGTGTGTAAGTTAAATAAAATAATGGAATTTAGTGCCTGTTACAATATATAAAGAAAAGAAGCTTAGCGGCAAGCGGACAGAGTGGGAGCAAACCGGTGGGCGACTGCAGCGCGATCTAGATCTCAATCCACAAAACCGTGGAGATGGTATTAGAGAAGCGAGAAATGTTTCCTATACTGGTGAAGTGGCCGTTCCGTGCTTGATTGATTTAGATTTATATATTTCTACGTTTTTACGTTAGATGGCTATCTTTTGCATTGAGTTGATTCCTACTGATGGCGTTACTGGGTTTTCATCGTGTTTTTATTTCTTTACAACGCCTTGAAAAGAACAGTCTCGCTGTATTGGGAGTTGCTTACAGGTTATGACTTTCTGATGAGTTCTAACAAGAACGAAACAGCCTGTCATTGTCTACCTGTGCCCCAGGGATTCCATTACCTTTGGCGTCCCTGTGTACTTTAATGCAAAAGATAGACGCACTAACACTAAATTCCACTATTTTATTATTTTTAAGTTTTGACATTTTAGGGTCTCTGGCTGGATCAAGAAAAAGCATGTTTTTCATTTTCATTGGTCTATCTTCATGTATATATAAATCAATTTATATGTACAATTTTTGGGGAAAGTATCACAATATAGCTCAACCCTATTTAACACTTATTCTAATATACAGGATAACTAAGAAAATTGTTGAAATATACTCTGTAATATCATATCGTATCTAACATTTTTCGATTTCTCAAAAATATATAACTTTTAACATTTTTGGTTAATTATTTTTATGGTTTATAGATAATATGTATAATTTAGTGCTTCTGATGGAGAACATTACGCACGTTCGAAACCGGTTATTATAAAATACATTTTGTAAAAAGTATTTTTATTTCAAATTATAGAATTCATAAAATTTTATTAAAAAATCTAAAAAAAAAACTAAGTGCAAATAAGAATAGCACCGGAGGCGACCATTTAAATTTAATGAAGGCGAAAAATATCTAAATTTTCTTTGAAATGATCTTGTTTCCGTACTTACCACTTTATTTTCAAATGATAATGATTCTAATTCATTTAGCTTAACCTTATGGTTTCAACATGATGATCCCCCGTATTATGCTGCTGATATAAGAGAGATAAAATATAATTTTCCGGGGTTAATAGAGTGACCATCCAGGTCGCCCAGTCTTAACCCACTGAAATTTTTTTTTGGGGGCTACGTAAAAAATGTAGTTTATAAATCTAAACCCAACACGATAGAAACGCTTAAGGAGCAGATGGACAATAATTATAAACACTCGTGCATTTTGGCGTGCCCCAGCCGACCGTGTCCGTTACCTCAATGCAAGTGAAGACCCAATGCCCAATATGGCTTTGATATTCACCGTTGCTATGGTTACGTAACGTCAGTCACGCAAACAGCATGTAACAATTTGCATTATGATGAAGAGCAATTTAAAAATAGACCAGCCGTATGCACCATTGTCTTAGCATTGGTTCACCTAACCTTAAGGTATTTATTTTGAGGTTTCGCGATACTTACGTTTATAGATATTGTTTTTACGGGATTTACTGTGTAATTAAAAAGTTTTGTTTTTATTTTCAGTTAATTCAGTAGTGTACGTACTTACTTAGTTGTATGTTTTAAAAATGAACCCAATTAATGACAGTTTGTAATTTGTTGGAAACTCTATTCAGTCGTTGGACAGATAAGGATACGAGAGACATTTTGTTACACGGCTTTTTAGTCAATGTTTGTTTAAGTACCCGCGCTAGACTTAGCTCTTTACCATTTTTTAAGACCGCGAGCCGCCACTGTTAAGGAGCCCATTCGACGAGTAATTCAAAAAATGTCCACAAGTAGTACCACTGCAGAGGACATTTTCAACATCTAAAAAAATTTTTTTTTTTCATACTTTGTCGTACGTCTATTTTGTTTTAAAAGTTAATATTTTGTCAACGGTTGAAGATAGGTATAGGACATGATTTATGAAAAATGTTTAGAATTGATTGTATTATGTAAAGATATATAATATATTTCATTAAAAAAATTATCTTTTTCTAAAAAAAAGTAATTAAAAAAAAATTATCTGACGGGTCCGATCCGTCTAGATTAAGTGGGCAGTATCCTTTATACAAGGCTGGTCCGTTTCTTTATCACAACCTTGTATTAACCTTATCTTCAAAAAATAACCTAAGAAATCACATCTTGAAATATTAACACTTCATTAAGGAACACTCTGTATACTTATTTTTGTATATTATTCGGGGGTCCCTATCGTTATTTTCTACTATTACTGATACCCTCTGTAGTTATGGCATAGGCGGTCTCTCCACAATGTAAATAAATAATAATTAAGCTGTGAACGCATCGCACTAAATCAACGTTGGTTGATGTAACGAAGAGCCGTAAATCTCTGTAAACAGTGGTTTATTTGTTTACATGTAATCAGTGTCGACTGCTTTCAAAACAGTTTTATTAATTTTCCAAAGATTCGGATGCTTCCATTTAGTTATGCTTTATCTCATTAAAGTTCAACATTAATTTTATAAGTTAATGTGATGTGCAAGTCTTTAATCAATCATCGTAAAAATTAGCCATTTCAGGGTGAAAAAACTTTAAAATAACATGAGGGGTAAATAAAATGGGCTAATCTCTGGGATATAAGAGGTTTCGTAATTCTGAACCAGTGATTAGTTTAAATATAGTAATTGATGGTGTTTTTTTTTAAAATTTGCTTTAAAAAACGTAACATATCAATGGGTATAATTACTATTAATAATAATAATAATAATAATAATGATGTCTTTATTTCTGTATTAAGTAATAGTATTACAATTATATCAAAATAAGAGTTACAGCAACAGAAAAGGCGAAGTCCAGATGTGGATAACACTTACAGATATTATCCACCCTGATCGACTTAACCTTAGAATCAACAATATAATAACAATGAAAATAAAACGTCCAAGAGTAGTACGCTTGTATTTCAAAAATAAAAAAGATAAAAACATTAAAATAAAAAGAAACATATCATATTTTTTCCTATCCTATAGCTTGCTTAGCAAAGAGGTATTTAAAGATATTTTTTCTAAATTTTTCTGGAGTAAGAGTTTTAAAGTAGTCGGGCAGCGAGTTATATAACTTTGCAATATTAAAAGTAAAGGATCGTTCAAACATAGTATATTTATGCAGGGGTGGGGTTATCATACCCCGAGCTCGAATATTTATGTCATGTATATGAGATCTAAAAACCACTTTGGCATATAAATATGGGGGACTCTGATTGGATAAAATTTTATGATAAAAACAGGCCTCGTGTAACTTTCTCCTTCCCTCCATATTCAGCCACTTTGCATCAATTAGCTTATGGGATATTCTATCTCGTCGCCGGATTCCATAGATAAGACGTAAACAAGAGTTTTGAACCTTTTGGATTCTTTGTTTTTGATTGGATGTTAAACAGTTTCCGTAAACTACATCTCCATGGTTAAATATGGAGAGTACAAGTGAGTCACAAAGTAAAATTTTGAGTTTTGCTGATAGTTCATGGCGATTACTATAGAGAAGTTTTAATCTAACATAGGCCCTCTGGACACACTGCGTAATGTGCTGTTCAAAACGCAAGGCACCATCAAAAACCACTCCCAAATTTCTTACATTGTCTCTAAGAGGTAATACCGAGTCGCCTATCCTTATATCAAGTGAGTCTTTTACATTATCGACGTCATTTTTCTTACCGAAGATCATTACACAGCATTTTTTTGGGTTAAGGTGTAAGGAGTGTTCTAAGGAAACTTTTTGGATATTTTCAAGATCCTGACAAATAGCTTGACAACCTCCAACAGCGTCCTCCTTTCTAAAGGATAAATATAACTGTGTATCGTCTGCATAGAAATGTTTTTTACATTTTTTAATAGCCTCTGGCAGGCACGAGGTATATATGGCATACAATAGGGGGCTAATAATAGATCCCTGGGGGACACCAGTAGTTCTAGCTAGTTCGCTGGAAATCTCAGCACCGAGCTTAACACATTGTCTTCGACCCTCAAAAAAACTCTTAAAAAATTCAACAGCATGATCACTGAGACCGATATAATGAAGAATCCCTAGTAATAGTCGGTGGTCAAGAGTATCGAACGCTTTTGAAAAGTCCAGAAGTGTTAAAACAGTTACTTCTCCCAAGTCGGCAGCCCGAAATATATCGTCGGTTACGCTTGTTAATGCAGTGGAACAGCCGTGATTTTTTCTAAAACCGGATTGAGTTGCAGGCAGGATGCTGTTTATTTCCACGTATTCTGTAAGCTGTTCGGTCATTATTTTTTCAAGAATTTTTGATATACATGGCAATATACTAATCGGGCGAAGATCCTTCAGTTCACGTGGATCATTATTTTTTGGCAATGGCACCACTAGCGCCTTTTTCCAGCTATCTGGATAAATTGAGTTTTTTATACAATTATTTATTACGTGTGTCAGAAAAGGCACGATAAATGGGCAACAAAGTTCTATTATATCAATGTTTAAACCCTCATGCCCCTTAGCTTTTGATTTTATTTTAGAAATTATCTTTAACACGTCTATATCTGTCACCAATTTAAATTTAAAAGATTGCATAATATTAACTTTAACATTGTTTTTATAAAAATTATAGAGATCGTTGTTGCTCACGTTAGGCACAGGTATGGAGGACCTAAAAAAATTATTTACCAGATTAGCATCTCTCAGATGCTCGGGAATATCTACTTTACTGCCTCCAGTACCTACGCTGTATTTTTTCAGGTCCTTCCATATATTTTGGGATAGCCGAATTTTCTCTTCAAGAAATGCTTTTTTTTCGTTGCGTATAGTGAGTGTTGTCAAGTTACGAATAGATTTATAATATTCCCAGTGCATTAGGTTTTTGGTTTTCTTAAATTTAGTCAAAGCTTGGTTTCTAAGCTTGATTAGGTTTTTAACATTTTCAGTTATCCATGGGTAATTATTTCTTGTAAATCTAGCTCGTCTTATAGGGGCATGAAGATCTAATAAGGTTGTAATGGTATTATTAATAAATTCTACTTTATCGTTAATGTTTTCAAGATCGTATATATTTCTCCACGGGATTGATTGCAGATCTGCCAGAAATTGGGGAATATTAATTTTGTTTATATCTCTATATTCTTTAAAGGTTATTTCTTTTGTCTTATTAAGCAAAGTGAGTTCGCAGCCAATAAACTCATGATCTGACATTGGCGGGGCGGGCAAAGTGTCACACTGTTTTACTAGATCAGGATTGGAGATTATGAAAAGATCAATAAGTGTGGTAGAAATAGAAGAGACTCTAGTGGGATTATTAATTAATTGAGTGAGCCCTACAGACTCTAACAAGGAACTAAATTGAGTGACATCATATGAAAATATATTCAAGAAATCCACATTAAAATCTCCGGTACATAACATTTCATTACCTAACGGCACCAATGTGGTTATTACATTTTCGAAATTAATTAAAAAATCTGAAACTGAATAAGAAGGTGGTCTGTAAACACAGCCAAAAATCAAAGCAATATTACCAACAGGGATTCTAATCCATACCTGTTCAAAATGTTCATTTTTTGTAAAGTCGTTGTTTATTAGAGAAAATTTATGATCAGTTTTAATATAAATTCCGACACCACCATCCCTACTCACCCTATCCTGTCTGACAAATCTGTATCCCTGTATATCAATATCCTTGGATCTAATCTTTTTTGTAAGCCATGTTTCACTTACACCGACTACGTCAAAACTATTCTACAAGAAAAGTAATTTTTTATATTTTTATTCTATAGAATCACCACAATGGTCAGACTTTTCTGTACAATACAAAAATTGAATAGTTGAGGAAATTTCGACTCGCATTATCTTTATTTATTTTTAACCCTAGATTGTCAACGTTGAAAATATATACGTCGATGCCAACAATACGTAAATTTTACTTACTTAAATTACAAATATGTGCAAAAATTGTCTCAAACCTTTTAATTTTTTAGGGAAAAGTAATTACTTATTTTTATTCAAAAATAACAAACATTTCCTGAATCTAAAACAAACGAAATAACCAAAAAATACACATAAAAAGATTAGTTGAACTTAGCGCATTCATAACACATCTATACGTAAAATTTACGGGCCAACAATCACTCTTTATTCGGTCACATACAACCCACAACTGCCACATCAGAAACACGTCGGCAGCCGAATGTTGTGGTGATGGTAGATGCACTGCCTGAGCGGCAGAACGAGGATACCAACAGTAGGCCATTTAATTAAGATTTTAAAAGCACTGTACGTAAATTTTACGTAGGTTGGCAATCTAAGGTTAAATCACAACATTTCAACTGCACACAACAAATATTGACTTAATAAGATAAGATAAGAACGTAATAGAACTTCAAATTTTGTTAATTAAAACTGGGTGTTTAGGGTAGAAAGTTATATTTGCATGTTAAACTATTAAAGTAGTAATCTGAGCGCATTTACCCGAGCTCAAATTAGTGTTTAAAAATGTATTTAAATTTGCAGATCTACGTATTTGCAGGATAAGTAAAAAAACGTGAAAAAACGCTCATTAGTTTATTTTAAAAGTTTTTCATCTTTGTTAGATTTTTAAATGTGTTTTATTATACAAAGACTGCCTTATGCATGTGTTTTTTTTTATTATGCTATGGTATGGCATTAAAGTATCTAAATACTTAAACATATATATTTTTTTTTGTTTCAAAAATTTTGTTTTGCATACAGTGTACTCAATAGTGGCGGCTAGTGTATATGCAGGACTGCAGCAGCTGTTCTGATAATATGAAAATATATAAATATATAGACAGGGTGATTCCTAAGTTGATACTTCTTTTTTAGCTGTGTATAGAAGGCATTAAAATAAACAACTTTTTCAAATACCTTCTTTCAAAAAACCTAAAAATAGCCGAGTTACAGAAGTAAAAAATCTAAGAGCGGGCCTGATAATTAAAACGTAGCCCTTTACTTTATATTGTTTTTGTCTGTTTTTTGTATGTGAGTCATGCATTTTACGGATCGGTCGTTAGTTATTTATTTTGGCAATTCGCGGTGCGGTGTGGTTTTCTTTTAATAAATTGGTGAAAACAATGAAGTAATTATGGTGCTAATTTATTGTAAGTGTCGTAAAAGTGAGGATGTTTTTTCTCTACACCCAGAGGTTTTTCTAATGTTATTCAACGGGCAAGTTGGGCAGAACCATATTTGATTTGTAGTGTAATAAATGAATATAAGTACTTGATTTTTGTGTTTTTTGAAAAAAGGTATTTGAAAATGTTGTTTATTTTAATGCCTTCTATACTCAGCTAAAAAAGAAGTATCAACTTGGGAATCACCCTGTATATATATTTCTATTTTTTGTGTCTTAATAATTATCCCATATTTGCAAAACTAAAATTTTTAATTTTTTTCCATTATTTAAGTATAATTTGTATCTATGTGGTTTGTCTTGTCCGCACTCAGTCGCGGGCGACCATCCAACGAATTCGAGTACGTATTTTGTTCGTTGCAGAACTGACAGATCCATCATAAAACAAGTGTTCGACCTTGAGCCAATCAATGGCAAATGAGAATTGTTTCTAGGCCGGGATATCTTGTATAGTTTTAAGAGCATGTTTATGCATACATGAAGAGCTGTAAAATTTTTTGTCTAGCCACAGTGGCGTGGTATTACACAGCGTTGGCCGGCTTTTATGTTTTTACGTTAACGGTTTTGTTTTGATTTTACTTTTGAAAATTGATTTAATTTTGAAATATAAGGACTTTTCAAGATTAAACATTGACGAAAAACTTGAAATGAAACCAAACGGACGTCCTATATCTAAGTTAAATATTAAAGTGTCTTTTATAAGCAGGGGAAAAAGTTATACCAAAAAATTGAATAAAAATATAAATGAAAAATATAAGTGAATCTGTGGCTGTGAGATAATAAATAGTCTATTTTGTTTTGTGTGTGTACTTTTAAGTGGTGTTGATTATTTAATAATTTAGTCTTTTACTGAAAAGGCCAAGCTGCCTGGGTTAGTACATTTTAAATTTATTTTAATGGGTAGAAGATAACACGAAGCACAGTTTTTACATTTTTATTGTTGAGACCTACGCTCTGCAGCACTATCTCTTTAACAGGTCACGAACCACCCCTGGTACTCAACTAATGAGGAGTTTAAGAAAGAAATTATCTTTGTTTTGAAGAAAAATTACAAATATCACATGATAAAAAATGTAAAAAAGAAAACTGGACCTATTTTTACTCTTTAGGTTCCAAAGGTTTTTGCTAAATTATTCATTTGCCAAAGTAGAACTAATTCTCAGACAATTATATTGGAGGGGGGGGGCTAAGCTCCGTGTGGAATTCCTACACCTCCTGGAGATGTCTTCTAAAAAAAAGGTCGACCGCGTAATAACCCAGCACATTCAGTAGTTGAGTTCTTAAAAAAAGGTGTGCTATATCTACGGATAGAATATGATGTAAAAATACCAATTGGTCTAGGGGGGCTAATCTCAATTCAGGGTGAGCTAAGTCCCCTCTTAGTTGTGCCTATGCTGCTGTGGTACTCCAAACACATTTTTTCCGTCAGTTACCTTTTAATAGTTTTTAATTTTGGATTATTTATAGCCTTTATGACATTGGTTACAATGACAATTTTAGTTACAAAATATGACCGATCGTTTTAGAGTTATCAGCAAAAATATATCAAAATATGTCAAAGTAACTCCGTTTTACGGTAATCGAACAACTTAAATCATACTACAACATTATAATACAAATATTAATATGGTATTTCGGTAAAATATTTAAAGATTTATGAAATACAGATAATTTTTACCACGTTTTTGGCTCTAGTCCAGAAAAACATGTCGTGAAGTCCATAAATAACCTAGATATCAACTATTTCCAAACATGCTTCTGATTTTAAATCTGATTTTAAAAAATCCAGTAAGCAGAATTAAGGTTATAAATACGATGCAATGTTTTATACTTAAAATCAGCATGCATTTGCACCAGAACATTTTTTATTAATGATGTCGACAACTATTTTATTAGAAAATATTTTCGAATAAAACTTAGTAAAGTATAAAAGTTAATTTACCAACAAAGTACAAAGGGACTTTTCTTTTATTATATACATGGTAGCCCACTCTCAACCCAGGATTTTATAACATCTAAACTATTAATAATATGGAATAAATTATATTATTTTCTAATTCCCTACATAATTCTACGCTTATTTTGTATTAAATATCATATATCTAACTTCAACTATTTTTAAGATATTGACGTTTCCAATATGGCATATTCAGACTTTGACAGGCTGTAATATTGGAACGGTTCATCTTAGAGAAAAATGACTTTCGCGCCCTACTTTGGTTTTTTATTCTCTAACCAAAACTTACAACTTCTGATTTAACATGTTAAAGAGTAAAACAGTTTTTTTGCTTAACATGTTAAACATTCTTCTCTCTTCTGCGCATGAGCCGGCAGTACGTAGGCGTGTGTCATCTATCAACACTCATTTGTCGCATGTCCTAAATCATACGTCATATTATGTCAAAAGTTACGTTATTGAGAATTATGTGCATAATTTATGGTCGTTCCATGATAAACGCTTTGAGACTCTTTTACCAAAGGAAAATCTCAATTGTTCCTCAACTTGTGTTTTACAATTGATTTTTGGCATTTTCTTACATAAGGTACCACTATTTGTGTCAATATTGTAACATTGTAGTAACATTGTAACAAGTAGAGAGGGCATATTAACCTTACATTGTTACTATTGTCATTATTATTTTTAATCAGTCACAATGTTAAAAGATTTTTTCTACTAGCGTGCGGAAAAACGCATTTTCCGCACATATTTTAGTGCGGAAAATCCACTTTTCCGCACCGTGCGGCAAAGATTTTTTAATAAAAAACTAATAGCAAGTAAAATATTGAAATCAACCCCAGCCAGTGCTTCCACCAGCAGCTGTGTAGCCCTTTCTTACTCCCATCCAGCAACAAGTACACAACATGAACAAACTGATGGGCTTCAGGACTCAGAAAACGAGCTGCAACCTACTGAAATATCAATTATTCCTGCACCCCAATCTTTACTGGAGAACCGCAACCAACTGGCTTCTGCTATTAATTTAAGTAGTGCTAGTAATTGTACGTTTACAATTAATTAAAATATAAATAAGTAAATTAATATTGTAAAATTTTGTTCATTGAAATAAAAATTTAAAAAAAAACTCCGTTTTTAAAATTATTTTCAATTTGTTTCCTCACGCTAGTAGAAAAACTATTGTTCCTAACACGTGCAGAAACCTATTTTTCCGCACTTAAATGCGGCATTTGCGTGCGGAAAAATCGATTTTCTGCACTTGTTAGGAAAATAGCTATTATAGAACAGTTTCGTATTTGAACTGTATATTTATATTTGAATCATCTGGATATTATGGGTAAAGGTTAATTTAAATTTAATTTTGAAAAAAAATTAATATTTTTCAGTTGAATTGTAGGTGACAGTGAGTACAGTAACTGGACCGATTGTTTTTTTATCCAGCGAAAAACGGGACCAATGGCTCTTTATAATAATCTAGTATCATATGGAGTTCCAGTTATCAACGTCATATAAAAAGAATCGAACGTGTTCAGAATAAATTTACAAAGTATCTTTTGTCGAAAATAGGATTTTTAAATATATTTTTTTATCGATAAGATGGTTATATAGATTTTAAATAAAAAATTAAACATTTAAAAAAAATTGTAATTTTGTCGAGAAATTTATATTTAAATAACGCTTTTTAGCACTTTAATGTTGCATGTAAACCCTCTGATCCGTACGAAAAGGGACGTACTATATTATAGTGATCTAGAAGGACGAGGCTCAAATTATAAATATAATATTATTATACTGTTTATGTTATTATTATAGTCGTACACCCCGCATGCATGGACATCGTACCTCTGACTCTCTCCTGTATTTTGGTTCATATTAACTTTCACAGAGAATTATTGCCAGACACCTATAATACATGCTCTTATTTTTTTTTGCAGGTAAACCTAATTTTAGTTAAACGAAGACCCTCTATATTACATCTAAAAATAGTTGTGTTCAAAGAGCCGCTGACGGCAGAATGAGACGAAGTACTTACATTTATCACCAGGGATTAGGTAACGTGAAATTAAGGTAAGAATTCCATTTAAATTTCAACCATTTTAATGGTAAATAAATATTTATATACAGGTATACCTACCTAATGTAACTTACATTATTATAATTTTTATAACACAAAACAGAATATGAATTAAAACAAATGAAACAATTGTCTCTTTGAGTAAAAATGGACGAATTCTTCGATTTTACCTACTTTCGTCGATCGGTCATTCTATTTATTGGTGACAAAACTTAAAAAAATACTACGCAATAATTATTTTGTAGGTTTGATTTTAAAATTATTCTTACCTGTAGTATAAATAATTTATTTGTTTATTTTAAAATTTTTGTATGGGATTCGACATAAAAGCAAAAATAAGTTTCTTAAAAAAGTCTTCCTTTTCTTTACCACAGAGTGAGTCTTTTAAACGTAGAGAGTTTTTTTAGCTTTTCGTTTTTTTGCGTCATTACACAAACTTAAAGGAATCCCGTTCCTTTTAATAAAATACCCTCAAAGAAAATTTAAAACCTAAAATCTCCAACTTTTCGAAAGCCTGACTCTGTTAAAACTTCTTCATCAAATAAATGCTAAAGTTTTGATTTTGTTAGGGGTTTTTGTAGTTTATTATTAGCACCCCATATTATAATTTATTTTATGCTTTTAAAGTCATCTAAATACTAAAATTTATAATTAATTAAAATATTAATATTGTCGTATCACGTCTCACGTCATGCCCTCAAAATATAAACATAAATTCAGTTTTTTTCAGAATATTGTCGCGTACTTTTTAGGGGTTTAGGTTTATATAGAAAATAGGCTATTCTTACAGTAAAAAAATAATATTAAAGTAAAAATAAAAGTATGTCTGTAACATTCTTTAATGATGAGAAATTAGTAACTTGACCAGATAAAGCTCTACATGGCAAATACTGCACTTCAAAATCCACTCATAGATAGAAAAATGTCACTGAATTGGTTAGAAAAAAGGCAGCTTCATGCTGAAACACAAGGTTTTATAATCCAAGACCGTGTCATTCGAACTCGAAAATATGAAATGGTCATCTTGAAAAGATGTGTGCAGAAAATGCAATTGCCTCGGAGAAACGATAGAACATATTACGGTGGGTTGTGGTGCTATGGCACCCAACGCTTACCTGGGAAGACATACTCAGGTGGCAAAGATCTTCCACAAGGAATTGGCACTCCCACCTCCTACCAATACTCACCCGAACCAGTTCTTGAATCCCCTAAATATCTCTTATACTGGGACAGGCCAATAACAACGAATAGAACAGTAAACCACAACCGTTCTAATATTCTTTTTATCGAAAAGACGACCAAGAAAGCTTTAATAATAGATATAGGTTGCTCACTAACACACAACCTCTCTAAAACCGAATCGGAGAAGTAGACCAAGTACTCGAATTTGGCGATAGAGATAAAAATATATCAAAGCTAGAAAAAATTGGCACCATTCCGATCATAATATCGGTGGATGGAGCTATAATGAAAAATTTCAAGCCCAACTTGGAAAAACTTGGTCTTTCAGGTTGTTTATACCAACTAATTCAGAAAAGTGTCATTATGTGAACGTGCCATATAGTACGGAAGTTTCTAAAGAGTACCTACAGGTTAGGATGAATTTCTTGTCTTTACTGTAAATTATACCAGCAATATCAACAAAATGCCGTGAAACATAACATTGAAAACATAATAATTTTTAAATTTTGTGTTTAGTCTTTATTGTAGATTATAAATTTTTCTTTCTAAATTTGCATTCAGGCATAAAATAATAGATTATAATATACAACTTGCTTTAATAAAAATTTTGTTAAAAATAATAAAAGTTGTCTCTGTAGCATTTTCATGTTTTTCTAATGTATTAACATCCTGTATAACTAGATTAATATTTGATCGAAGGGAAGGCTTAATCAGCCTTAACTAGAACTCAGGAGCAGCAAAGCTGCCTACCTCTCATATGTCGAATAAATCACCGACAACAATGAGCTAAGGGGTCTAGAGGATCACTATGATAACTGGACATCGAACGTGTCACATTGCCAGGCCAGATCACTGACGAGCACCCAGAATCAGAAACAAGGATGACCTCACAATTCATTTTAAGTGAGGCAAGGAATGTTAACATCAAACACATGGACAATCCAGCTTAATAGTCAACAGGATGAGGGATCCCAACCAACCAAGATTGGGACCGAAACCATAGGGCACACCTTATAAGTGGCACATTGAAGCTTTGGCGGTTTTTCGCTATTCAGCTTTCTATGGTCAATCGGCTTTGAATACCGATGTCTATCATGGTTGAATATCTCACCTTCCCGAACACACAAAGGCTTTATGACTTTATTGTTCACCCTATGTCACCCGCCTTGTGCGACCGACAGCGCCCATTCAAGGGTATTTCATTCGCATACGAGGGTATCAGCGGGGGGGAGGAGGATCCATAGTCTAACCATTAACATCTCAATCCTTCGTTGTTTCGTCCTACTGGGACTCATCAGAGACGCGCGACCTTCCTGAGGCCGCGGCCCGCAAAGGGTCTGCGCCTATAGATGGTCAATCGTCTGACAACTGGCGTTATTCATCATCGTCATGAAAGGTAACAGTCTCCACACTCACGGACCTCCCTTCAAGGATCCGGACTGGGTCGGCTTTTGGCGAGCTTAGTTAAAGCCAATAGTTGTCTCGAAAGAGAACTCAGTTTGTTCGTTCAGCGGCAGCCTAGCTCGACTGTCGCAAGGACAGAAAACGGTGAGCCAGGTAAAGGACCTGTGGAACTCTGGACAGGGATTACAAAGATTGTAGTGTTGCACGATCGAGAGTGCAGGGGTGATTCCCCTCTCGGCACCAGACAACCGCCGGTTGCTCCTTGGCAACAGACGACTATGTGACATGAGCTCCACATGTTCGGATGTTCGTTTATGGCTGGGGGTGTGGAGCTCATGTCACATAGTCGTCTGTTGCCAAGGAGCAACCGGCGTTTGTCTGGTGCCGAGAGGGGAATCACCCCTGCACTCTCGATCGTGCAACACTACAATCTTTGTAGTCCCTGTCCAGAGTTCCACAGGTCCTTTACCTGGCTCACCGTTTTCTGTCCTTGCGACAGTCGAGCTAGGCTGCCGCTGAACGAACAAACTGAGTTCTTGTAACGATTTTATTTTCTAGCCCTAAATTATAATCTAATAATTATTAAATATTATACACTTACCCAGTCCTTCACAATTTAGTTGCTAAAATAAAACAATTCGTCCCTACTATAATACTTCAATATATTTTGACTATCTTGTAAGCTTACAGTTAGTGGTTAATGACTAGCACTGCCTTCTGACTGTCCCAGCTTCTTGGCTCCCTTGTGTACCTAAAAATAATTGGTTCATTGAATAAAGTAATACTAGTACAGGTCGATTATACAATTGAG
This sequence comes from Polydrusus cervinus, assembly GCA_935413205.1. Taxonomy (NCBI): domain Eukaryota; kingdom Metazoa; phylum Arthropoda; class Insecta; order Coleoptera; family Curculionidae; genus Polydrusus; species Polydrusus cervinus. The sequence continues at coordinate 72,391,037 of OW284513.1, read as the reverse complement.
AGTTTAGAGATACGGTTATAGTAAATGTGTTAATGATTAAGCCTAATCTACCTGATGTGTAGTAGTACGGAACACTATCCTAAGTTCAGTGTTCATCACTAGTCCAAGGAAAGCCTTAGTGTTCTTATGATTCCTTAGAAGCTTCTTAAGCCCTTGTCTTAGTTAATGCAATAGTAGTATCGGCCACTAAAATCATGATACAGTACATCAGCAAAACAATAATGGACACTTTGTGGTGAAAAGTAAGAGGTCATTAATCTAGTAAAATACCTTACTGTTTTCTTAAGTAAAGACACTATGTAGTCTAAGTTGAACATTAATTAGCGAGTAAAGTAAAAATAAAATGTAATGTTATTGTTTTGGGAAAAATTACTAAAATGTCAAAACCTAGTGTCAAAGTTTGTTGGTTAGTCAGCCAAAAATCCCTAGAAATACCGACGCCGAATTTGCCGCCTTTTTCGAGACAGAAAAACTACAGTGGGGATATAGCTTTTATGCAGTGTGCATCTAAAGGTCCCAGTTGTGCAATTTTTGCAGATTTTTATAAGGAAGTACTGAGTCCGTGTTGGTAGATGGGTAGCAAATTGCTTTTTGTACCCACATAGTCGAATGTCACAATTTTCCTACCAACGAAATGGTATAAGCTTGGCTTCCTGATTTTCTAGTCGAACAAAAGGCCACACAAGATCTCCGGTAAGTCCCTTCTTTATATTTTATTTCCAAACAAGACAAGTATCAGTAAGTGTATCTTTAAAATAATATTCAAATGCTTACCTTTTATAATCTGATGGTTTCTAACATACAGTTTTGTCGTAGGCCTTCTTTCTTTCTTTCTTTCTTCCCTTTTTGGTTTCTATTTCTTCTATCTTCTATTGTCTACTCCAATTTACGTTCTACACTGGTGCTCCATGAAGTTCCATACTTTATCGTCTGCTATGAGCCCTCAAACAGTCACAGAATTCCACACCTGACTGTTATGTGTCCGGCTTATTAGAGAAGCAGCTACCTGTGACCAGCCCTTGCAGTGTTCGGTATCCTGCCATACCTGGGGTATTTTCGATGAACCTGGTCCACTTCTCAAGCCTCCAGCTAACAGGTTTTATGTGTTTGTGATGTCCTAATTTTTATATATCTTCACAATGTCACGCTAAGGCCTCGGCCAATTATTTAAAGTTACTGTTTCACTATATTAATCATTATTACGCACTAACCCACTTTGTAGGATATATATATCCACTCACAATAATGTGTAATTACGTCTAGAGTATATCACTAATAGTGTTATACCTACAAGGTATTCAGTCCATGTAAGGCACAACACGTGTAAATCGGAGTGAAATAGGCCTATTTGAACCGAGTCAGTTGTATTTGGTTATCATACCGTTTTAATAATGTATTAAGCACACAATTAATTGAATCTATCCTAATAACTTTAGCATTTATGATTTAGGCCACACTTTAACTTAAACTACCTAACCTATATTTCTCTGGATCTCAATGATTTCATTTCTTCTTTCTGTTTTCGAAACCGGTATCTGACACGGCCGTCAACTTTTAAAAGGTCGTTGGAGTCAGATCGCACAGAGAAAGGTTAGATAGTTTCGGGTGCTTCCACTCTGGGGCCCCAATGAATAGCTTTCTTAAACTAAGGATAATTTACTGATATTAATATGCCTTTTTAGGTACCTGTAACAACAGGTATAACAACTGTTATATTTTTGGGTATTTGGTGTGGCGATTAAAACGAATTGTTTTGAATTTGTGTTTTCCTTGAAATATTTTCCTGTTTTCGCTATACAACCAATCACTGCCTTGACCATAAGGGCCACAAAGCAGGTGGCGCTTTTAATTTGTTGTTTAGGTAATTTAACCCACACCACTCTCCGCTGAGGAGCTAGTCGGCGCCCTAAAAGGCAGTGATTGTTTATAAGGTAACCTAGTTCAGAATTAAATTGCAGAGATATCGGCCGTCTTCTTAATAAAAATAAACCCAACTAAAACATCTCATTTTATCTTACAAAAGAAAAAATATTACATTCTCTTTCGAGACAACAATTGGCTTTAACTAAGCTCGCCAAAAGCCGACCCAGTCCGGATCCTTGAAGGGAGGTCCGTGAGTGTGGAGACTGTTACCTTTCATGACGATGATGAATAACGCCAGTTGTCAGACGATTGACCATCTATAGGCGCAGACCCTTTGCGGGCCGCGGCCTCAGGAAGGTCGCGCGTCTCTGATGAGTCCCAGTAGGACGAAACAACGAAGGATTGAGATGTTAATGGTTAGACTATGGATCCTCCTCCCCCCCGCTGATACCCTCGTATGCGAATGAAATACCCTTGAATGGGCGCTGTCGGTCGCACAAGGCGGGTGACATAGGGTGAACAATAAAGACATAAAGCCTTTGTGTGTTCGGGAAGGTGAGATATTCAACCATGATAGACATCGGTATTCAAAGCCGATTGACCATAGAAAGCTGAATAGCGAAAAACCGCCAAAACTTCAATGTGCCACTTATAAGGTGTGCCCTATGGTTTCGGTCCCAATCTTGGTTGGTTGGGATCCCTCATCCTGTTGACTATTAAGCTGGATTGTCCATGTGTTTGATGTTAACATTCCTTGCCTCACTTAAAATGAATTGTGAGGTCATCCTTGTTTCTGATTCTGGGTGCTCGTCAGTGATCTGGCCTGGCAATGTGACACGTTCGATGTCCAGTTATCATAGATTAATATTGTAATATAAAGTTATTTTTCGACAATCGAATGATTTTTCATCATAAAATCGATAACAAAGTTTTTTCCTCCTGTTAATTCCGTCCATGGACATTGGACACGCTGCATGTTTTAACTTTTTTTTAACCAACTTACAGGTATGAAATGATTTCATCGTAATTTATGGTTTTAAATTATTACAACCATAAATAATAAACCTAAACTATAAAAAGTTTTCATGAATGTTTCATTTTCAAATTTGCTTAAAATAACGACGGCATCTTTCCGCATAAGGCGCACAATTTATTGTTTTCTTCAACAATTTGCTTCGGCACTCTAAAGCATAAATAATAACAAAATTTCATTTTAATAAAGTCATTCCAAAAACAATTCGAATAATTACCCATCCGGAAAGAAATATGGCTTCCCAGGAAATTGTTAGTGCCTCTAGTCGAATGAAATATTAGATTTGCTTAAAGCTTATTTAGAACACTAAATAATATTATTTTAATTAAATGAAATATTGTTGGTGTTTACAGCTATATGGTTTATAACGAAAATCTCTAGATAAGATATTTTATTTAACAGGGAAGAAGCTCGGAGGTGAGGCCTCTGGCATTTGACCGTGGTGCCCGGGTTCGATCCTCGGAGTGGGCATACGTATAATAAAAAAAGTATATCTGAAAATTAGTAGTGATTCCTAATAAAGGAACCGAGAAGGACGTCATGGGATTAGGGGGGGGTAAAAAGGATAACTAGTGTATACACGTGGTTCGAATTCCACGGTAAGCTGTAGGTCCCGTCTGGCTGACATTACCCAGACGATAGGGGCTACAATGGGTCTTATAGGCCTAAGTATACTGGCTCTTTCGCCTACCCCAGCAAAATGGGGAAGCGATGAGAAAAACTGATGTTGAGTTTGTGATATTCATTTCTAACTGATTAAGCCTCTGAAGAGCGAAAAATGGACTTTAGACCAACAATAAAATATTTCTTTTTTTTAGATCGGGTTTTCTGGTAGTTCACATCCCCCCCGACACACAAAGCTACTGTACTTTAGTTAATCGAATATATTCTCAGCACCTGAAACCACTAGGTGGAATACAACAGCAGCCGAGCCTCTCTTCCGTGGCGATATTTTTGTCAATATTACCACATCCTGTAGCATCGCTGATGGTAATGCCATTATAAATAATACATTCTTCGTCTATTTTTTTTAGTAATAAAAGCATTTGAATGAGAAAATCTAAAACTTTTCCATTTCATTTTAATCAAAATAGCGAACAAAAAGGATAATCGTTTAGGAATGTTATTGACAGGCCTGTATTTAATAAAACGTATGTAGAACAATGGGAAAACAGGTTTCTAATATCGATTGATTAAGAGGACGCCAAAATATCAATTTATTGCCTACTATAAAAAGTGTTTTCTTTACAAATATTTTTCTTAAATACTGCTGATAATAATTATTATATTACAGGATATGATGAGCATCTTATAAAGAATATTGCCCACTTCATCAATAAAAGTCGCTCTTACCTGTCAAATTAATTTGTTTTAAATGCATTTTTTTATAAAAAAAAGTATGGTAAAATTTCATAATATTTACTGCATTTTTTACGCTATATAATCAGGAATTATTATTTTTTACTATATATAAACTATTTATCTTAGTTAAGTAATTTTTCTTTACGAATAGTGAAAATTTAAAACTTTTATAAAAATTTACTATCCAAAAATATTGCAGCTATTTGTTATGCAAAATCACAAGTATTTATTTTTTACAGTATTTATAAGAACCATATTTTTTGAATTAATAATTTTTTGAGCTTTTGGTATGATGGGACTACCAGGAGATGCCGCTAAGGCCTATATATTGATACCATAATAGGCTTTAGTATAAAATCTTTCGTTTGATAAGGTATGAACACCTACCCTGTAATGACGAAAACAACAGAGTTCGAAACCGGTCTGCCGGTAGTGACATGCTATTAAATAGTAAAGTTTTCACTTCTTGGTAGTATAATGCAATCTGATTTGTATTTTAATATCTAACAGTGTAAGAGGACATACAACCTTACTGGTATAAGGATAAGGCATTTTCAGGTGGATTGAAATTAATTTTTTTTACATTTATTTAATTAAATTTATATGAAAAAAAGACGTTCCGCAACTAATTATATTTATTTAGAAAGGGCTAAATATAGCAAAGTTCATCTCTTGTAACCAAAATGTTAACAGCAACGCCAGAAATGTTCGACGGATATTTCAAATAAAATTGAAATCCTCGACCTCCAAATACTCGTGGTCACATGGGACACGCTGATGGCTGTGTTGTCAACGTAGCGGTTTTCCCACTAGATATTTTTTTTAAATCTAGCTGGTAAGAACATTAAAAACCGCACAGCGGTTTTTTTATTTGTAACTTTTGATCAGAGTGAAGCTTTGGTGGCGCAGGAGGGGGACCGGTTTTTTAGACAAATTTTCTATGTAGTCAATTTAACTTTTGGCGGATTCTCGCTGTTTTAAAATTACTACAATACAGCCGAAATGCGACGTGGAGTATTTGCAATAATGCACGCTGGCGCCGATCGAGTTCCTTTTACTAGTTTTTCATTCTTAAACTTACTCTCTACGTTAAATTTACATGTTGAAACACATTTTTGTTGTATTTAAATATTTTAATATGCATTTGTTTTGGAAATTAGAAAAGAGTTATTTAAAAATTTTCACTACCGACATTCCGTTTAAAAATTATTGCTTTATATGTTCCAAAATGACTAAATACCGTTCAGCTAGCTACTTTTAAATTTCACGAGCTTTTATCCATCGCCTAATTAAATCATTTATAGAGTGAACATACTGGTTACTAAACTATTAATTAATTAGGACGACAAGTTAATTAAATTCATGTAAGCATAGTATAGCAAAAGTCGTATTAAATAATTTAAAAACAGGATGTCCCAATAATAAGATAAAATAAAATGACGCCTTTGCAACCAAAGTTCAAAAAAACTTATAAAATATATATTAAACAGTGCTAACACATCCCTTAAATTATATAGTAGAAATATAAAATATACATCCTTAAAATACAAACTTTTTAAAGTTTATTATGTATGATTACTATTGTTATTATGTTCTCAATGTTAGTTTTCACAGCTTTTTGTTGGTATTGCTGGTATTATTTACAGTACAGACAAGAAATTCATCTTAACCTGTACTGTTTAGTAACTTCCGTACTATATGGCATGTTTGGAGGATGACGCTTTTCTGAATTAGTTGGTATAAATAACCTGATAGGCCCAGTTTTTCCAAGTTGGGCTTGAAATTTTTCGTCATAGCTCCCTCCACCGATATTATGATCGGAATTATGTCTATTTTATCTAGCTTTCATATATTTTTTATCTCTATTGCCAAATTCGAGTACTTGGTCTTCTTCTCCGATTCGGTTTTAGAAAGGTTGTGTGTTAGTGGGCAACCTATATCGATTATGAAAGCTTTCTTGGTGGTTTTTTCGATGAGAAGAATATCCGAACGGTTGTGGTCTACTGTTCTATCCATTATTATTGGCCTGTCCCAGTATAAGAGATATTCAGGGGATTCAAGGACTGGCTCGGGTGAGTACTGGTAGTATGGTGGGAGGTTTTCCCTTAAATAGGTGGATTCGTTTTCGAGAAAATTAGAAAAATCTTTATTTATCTTAATTTGTTCAGATAGAAAAAAAACACACGAAAATATCACTTTTTATTTCAATAAGTGTTCAAAAACCAACATAAATAGCAATTCGGAAGATTATACTTGGCAGCCACCAAATAACAACCAGAATTTTTTTCCGCCTTCTTTTTATCAACACAGATAACATGGGCGAACTGTATTTATTCTTATACCTGTTTAGTTTTTTATAGTTGCTAAGGAAAAGAAAGAATTTAATTTGCTGTCAGTTACCTTTGTGACAATCTCGGGATAGTGAAAATTAATTTATTGATTCACATTTTACTTCCAAAATGGTTTACACCCTTACTAGCCGAAAGAGTGGAAATGATTCTAATTTAAGGTGCCCAGATTCAATGTGCTCGGCAAACTGCCGTCACATTTAACGCCAGACATCCGGAACTTCGCATAGGTATGTTTTGCACATTGTTACTAAATTTTCTTAAACTGGATCTGTTGTAAATAAAAAACGTAATCATCGTAAAGTTTTGGATGAAACCGCTCAAGTTGAAGTTTTGGGTCATTTTGGCATAAATCCTAATACTTCATAACGCAAAATTGTTGATGCGACTGGCATTTCAATAGGCTCTGTACACACAGTTACTAAATTACATAAATTTTATCCATTCAAAATGAAAATATTGCAAGAGTTAACCGAAGATGATTTCGATAGGCGAGTTGAGTTTTGTGAACAAATGACTGCAGCGATTAATGATAATACCATTCATATAAAGAATATCTACTTCAGTGATGAATGCACATTTTTTCTAAATGGATTTGTTAATAAGCATAACTGCAGGTATTGGAGCAATGAAAATCCTCATGCTTTTGTAGAAGGGCATACTCAGTACCCCCAAAAACTTAATGTATGGGCAGGCATTTTAGGAAACAAAGTGATTGGGCCATTGTTTAATAATGGGAATTTAAATGGAGGCATTTATTTAGATATTTTGGAAAATACCATCAATCCGCTTATCACTGAAACCATTGAAAACCCAATCGAAGACGATGGAAACCCTATACTTGATGATTCTGAAATATATTTCCAGCAAGACGGCGCTTCTCCTCACTATGTTCTTCCGGTTCGGCAATGGCTAGACGACGAGTTTCCAGATAAATGGATAGGGCGAATTGGGCCTATAGAACGGCCTGCTAGATCTCCTGACTTGACGCCATTAGACTTTTTTCTATGGGGCCATTTGAAATCTATTGTGTTCACTCCCCAACCTGAAACTTTAGATGAACTTCCTCACGAAAGCTGCCATGATCTCCCACAACATGTTTTTGAAAATGTCCGTCAGGAATTTGAACATCACCTATATCATTGTTTGGCCAATAACGGGCAACATTTTGAACACTTATTGAAATAAAAAGTGATATTTTCGTGTTTTTTTTTCTATCTGTACAAATTAAGATATACTAAGATTTTTCTCGAAAACGAATCGACCGATTTAAAAAAAATCAAACATAAAAATAAAGCACTTTGAAATACCTTTCAAACAAGCTATTACTTGATACCCCTTGTCATTTAAATTTTTTTAAGGGGATGACCCCGGGGGGCAGAGGGTAAAAGGGGGTGAAGTAGTTTTTGGTTAAAAAGTTGTCCCCTTTGGCACATCTTTTGACGTGTCTCGGCGTTTTTTCTTGTAATCAGTGGTTTTCGATAAATCCGTAGTGGGAAGTTTTCAAATGAACGCCCTGTATATGAACTATGATGTTCGAAGACATCTTAGGATATGATTCCCTGAAGTGACATGGGTAGTTTTCAAAGGGTACACATAAAATGTGGAAACTATCGTTGAAAAATTAAGAAATCATATTTTGAAAAATGTGAAGGTTCTATAGTGATATTTTCATTGTAAAATGGTAAAATATAGTTTTATGAAATGTAGTGGGATATAGGTAGTTTGAAGTATCAGGTTAATATTCAATTACGAATAACTGAAGGCATAGTTCATAATTGTGTTTTTTTTAGTATTCCTGTGAAAAATTGTTCACTTAGTGAGATTTTTGCTTTTTCAAAAATTTTTTAAAGTTATTTATAGTTTTATTGGAAATATATTTTGTGTAAAAATAAGTACCATATCACAATTGATTGATGAAAATATTTAAAATAAGAGCCCCACACGCATACATTTGATATATCTAAAAACGTTCCCTTAATTAGTCCTTTGATATAACCCGATAAAAACTTATTTTTCCAACTGTTATGGAATAATTAATCAAACTGAAAGGACTTTATATAGGCGGGATCTGTATATCAAACGCAGAAATATAATCTAAAATATAAACGTCTTTATAATGGAAGTGTACTTTTTCAAAAGAAAAAGTGCTTTCTTTATTATTCTTTGAAAATTATCTTTTTAATGTTTTCCCTTTTGCATTCATTTTATACGCGCATTATTTAAATAAGGTGGTGCGGATGTTTTATCACTACCTCGAAATGTAAAGAATGGGTTTTTATTGTGGTTTACGTGGAATCAAAATAAATGAAAGGTAAAAGAAACGAAACATCAAAGTAATTTGGAATTTTTAAAACACATATTTTTTCCTTTATATAATTCGTCAATAGGAGGGAAGGAGGCAAAGTGAAATGAAATTTGATTTTTTACCATTATAAGCAAATTCATTTCAACAAAAAAAATATTTATGTTAATTGAAGTTTGTATTGTTACAAAAAAATGATGTTGCCTAATAATGTCGACATTTGATGGATGTTTGTAATTATATCGGTTTTTTTTACTTTACCCCATTTATGAGAAAAATTGAACGGCCAGTGAGGCAAAATGGCAAATACATTATTTTTTATTATAAAATTAGTAAAATATTTATTGACATAAATCACAGTTTTTAAAAGAAAATAAAATATAACTTTTTTTTATTAACTCGCCATGATGGCGTAACGTTGTGTTAATTTTTATTTAGTTTAAATTCCTCGTGAATTTGCCTTTTGCATTGAGTTGATTTCTACTAGGTGGCGATGCCGCGTATTTACCACGTACTTGTTTATTCTTAAATAAATAATGAAAACTCAATTTTACAAACGATAGCAAGATAGCTAATTTAAGTACGAAGTTAATAGAAAATTAAATCTCTTTTTTATGCTTTTAAGGCATTCATTTAAAAATATTAAAAACTACCTACTTTGGTGCTTCAATATTAACTTTTAAAACAATAGTCACCTTCTATAATTCACATATTAGCATCACAGCAACGCTGCAAACGAGATAAATGAAGTAAAAAGACAACACAACGACATAAATGTCTGCTTTATATACTTATCTTCATATTTTACTTTTACTAGTAATTTTTTTTTACTTCTGTTGAGTTTAATAAAACTAAAAAAAATAAAAGGGTTGATTGAGGTTGAGGCCCCATGGACAAAAATCAGAAAATAGTAAAACAAAACTTTATTTTTTTTAGCATATAAATTGTTTAAAAATTGGTGCATAACTAGGATCTGGCATAAATGTTTCGATTCAAATAATGCCGTTCTGCCCTTCTTTCGAATTAGGCTTTTTTCCTTTTCGTTCGCTGCCAGGGCCATTTCTGAGGGGACCTACAGTTTAACGTGGGTTCCGAACCACAATCCTCATTCATGCGACACCCCTTAAGGGCTATCAACCCTTGGTTTATTGCCATTGCATGACCTACCGATTGGGGAGTGTGTACCTTCTTCCGCGCCCCATGAGATGTCCGATCTCATCCGACCTGTTTACCGGCGTGAATGGGGTGGGTTGGGAGATGATACCTTTTACACTCTTCCCTGCATTCTTAAATCCACTAAATTTCGGACATACTTTTTTTATTGTACGTATGCCCACTCCGGGAATCGAACCCGGGTCGTCGCGGTCGAGTGCCAGTAGCTCTACCTCTGAGTCACAGCCGCGGTGTGATTCAAATAATAAATCTTTAAACATTTTTTTAACTCCACTTTTGCTTAAGTGTTATAAAACGACGCGTAAATTAGGTTTCTTGGTCATCTTAGTGATAATGACCTGATCACTGTAATATCCTAACAAGGATGGATATGAAATTATATCTGTTCAGTTAATTAGTATAGCCCATTCATCCAGTCATTTGGTAATAAAAGAAACTGATAATGTCAATGTAGGAGTAGAAACTAGTAGTTTGTACAAGAGTGGATGGATATGACGTCAATATTTCACCAGGAAGTAAATTCTTAAAAACTTCCGACTGCGATATGGACAATCCACTCGAGTTGAACAGTATATTTTTTCTACGATTAAACTTACGAACCTTATAATAAAATTATTTTTAAAAGTTTGCAGGTTGGCGGACTTGAACTCATGACCATTGCATCCAAAGTTCGCCGTTTTGCCGTTTCAGCCATATGATCATGTTAGAAATTATGAAAAATCAACGCAATAATAATGCTACATAAAATTAATTTTCTACATTGTACATTCAGCAGGTTGCATTATTGCGTATATATTTTGTTATATTAAACAAATTAATAACATGTATCATTTACATATAAATTATATAATTTAGTGTCTTGAAAAAAAAAGGCGTACCCGCGGTAAATACAATATGCTGTAATTGGTCAGTACTTTATAAGGACGCCATAGAGGAAACTAATTTTTGTTGTCAATCAATGTTGTTAACTTATGGGAAATTTCCTGATTCGTGAGATCTAAAGCACAGAGGAATGATAGGTCGGCGCTGTCTCCAAAGGGAAAAGGGTAATTTTTACGCACAGTGTTATAGTCATAGGATATTCTCTAGGATCACTAAAGATTGTGATTTGTTAAAAAAAACTTTTTCAAGATTGTGTGCATTCATAGAATTTTTCTTTAAAAATGAGAAATTTTATTTTTAAACACACCACTGTGCAGCAGTGAAATAGAATACTTTACACGCCATTTAAAAGTAAAGGAAACAGCAAATATCTGTTTATAATGTTTCCGAAAAATGTATTGGACTTTTTAATGAGCAGTTTAGAGGTCTCACGTATATAAAGCAGTATTTCTGGCCGGGTCTAAGAAATTTCGTCGCAACAACCGGTGTGTTTTTATATCAGATATTTTTATAAACGATACTTTATAACATTGTTTAATCATAATGTTAAAGTAAAATTGGTATATAGACCCCATTTTTACAGCTTAAGGCCTTGCTATTTTTAAATTTACCGAAAGTTATTTTAGGATTTATCAGCTAAGTAAAAATAAATCAACCACGCTGAAAGGTAAAAATTCTTAAACTTTTCAACTTTATGAACATTCGTGGGCTTTTATTAATTCTGGCACGATTTTTCCATTTTATTTGAATAATGAGCCCATTTGCACCACGAAAACTTAACCTTGGCGTAGCAAAGATAGAAATATTTTCTTAATAGTTTAAAAAAATAAAAATAAAACTAAATTGCACTAAAACTGCCCTAAAAGGCAAGAAATAATAATTTAATTGTCTGCGACTACTAAGAAAATTGAATATTGTATGCATGCAATTGATAAAGAACACCAATAATTTCTTACTGAATACAATGTTGCAGATAAAGCTGGTTGCATAACTTTACATTACAATATTAAAAAATCATTTAAAATTTTTAGAACCATTAATAAATATGAAATGTGTTAAGCAGAATATTCAGGATCCAGGCAAAACACACTATGCATCAACACAATAATTAATAGAAAGAAAAGTTACGTCAGGAGGACAAAATGATGAATCTGTCTTGTGCAGAGGTAAACAATGACAGCTGTTTCATCCTTATTAGGACCCATCAGAAAGCCAGAACCTATAAACAACTCCAAAAACAGAGAAAAAGCGTTTTCCAGGCCTACTTAAGAAATAAATAAGTGGTGAAAATACTGTATCGTAATCTGTAGATAAAGCCAGCGGACGTAGCTTCTGCATTGTAGTTGATTTCTACTGATGGCGATACTGTATTTTCATAACTTATTTAAGAGTGAAGTCTAGTAATGCATTTGGCATTTCAGTTTTTGATCAATATTTCTTATCCTTTTCGCTTTATTTAAAAAAGGGTCAAATAACCGTCCCTGAGTAGCAATAACCTACTATTTTCAAGTAAAGAAATTTTGATTAATGAATTAATGGAAGCAAAAAACGAAAATTTGTGAAATTTCTTCATATTTCTTTTTTTATGACTTCATTTTTTTAAACTTGTTTTACTTTAGTTTGTAGGTAATTATGCTTCAAATGTCGGTGTTTGGTCGATTTTTGGATAAAAGGAAAAATTAACGAAATATTAATCAAAAAACGAAATGGCGAATGCGTAACTAGACCTCACTCTTAAGTAAATCTCGAAAACTTATTTTCGCTGTTTCTTGAGTTGTTTACGGGTTTTGGCCTGAAAAGGACAAAACAGCTGTCATTGTCTACTTCTGCACCAGAGAACACATTATTTTGGCGTCCCTGTGTAACTTTCATGCAAAAGACAGATACACCACATTGGCCGCTTGCCGCTAACTTTTTCTTTTATTTTATTATTACGAACACTAAATTCTACTACAATAATTGAACTACAGAGTTAGCGTCGTTCGTTAATAATAATAAATCCGGGTGCCACCCAACATTTTTGTGTAGTTTTACTTATAAAAATGCTTGTAAAAATGGTATAAAGCAAAGGCAAATTTTTATTTATATTTTTGCACAGCTAGAAAACGGCATATGCGATAACTCTTTAATATCTAGGTTTACAAGTGGCAATAAAATATTCGCTGCACGCTATTTAAACAAGGTTCGTAAAATAGCTGCAAAAGAGAAAATTTTTAAAACGCTATTTGTCGGGCAAACTTGGCAAGTCTATAAAATCTAGTTAAAACTAGGCTAGTTTTTAGTTATAATTAATTATAAGATACAGTAGTTAATATTCAGAAAATATATACAGGGTGGGGATTTTAACTGGAATAAATTCGATATTATTAAAACTGCTGAAGTTGCGTCTAGAAAATTTGGAATGTGGGGGTTTTGGAGTATGCGGAATTAGATTATGATGTCGGCGCAGGTGCGAGATTTCTCAAATTTGCGCTACACGTAGTAATTTTGTTATTTTAAATGGAATGCCCGATTTATTTTTATTGCATTGAATTGGGCGTGTAAAATTTAGTAAGAGCCCGGCAGCCCTGCCCCCCTAACCCCTAAAGAACGCCACTGACTTGTAGTTTAAACTGAACCTATACAAGTGACCCTAACTTTATTACTTACTGATTATCGTACCACGTAAAATAACCAATACTATAATATCAGCGATCGTTCGAGTTTTTGTATGTCTCTTTACCGAAGCGCACAATCCTCTTTTTGTGGTTGGAAGCTGAATGACTCTTCTTTCACGTGGACATTCGAAACAACGGCGATGTTGCTAATTTTACCACAGTTATAATTGTATAACTATGCATATCATTAACTTAATTAAATGAAGTATCGTTTTGCTTCCTTAGCGATATCCCTTATTGTAAAAAGTGTAACAAAATAATATTGTTATAGGAACAAAAATAATTTAACACAAGCTATGTAATTCTGATAACAATAATGTATGACTGTGTCTTTACTAATCAGGCGGTATTGTTAACATATTATATTATTTTCGGTAAATTAGGCAATAGGCAAGTAGTAATAATTTAACGATGAATTGTCGGAATACTCCGTATAAATTGAAACCACCATCTATTGCCACTTTTTGTTAAATCTACTAAATGTTTTAAAGTACCACTAAAATATTCGAAGCACGTTACTTAAACAAGACGGCTGAAATTGCTGCAAAGGAGAAAATTTTTTAAAACTGCTCAACTAGAAAACTGAGAAAGTCCATTAGAAATGCCGAGATTGCTTAAAAGCCTTTTAAGGTTAATATTTGTTTTTCGTTTTATGGTTAGATAAATACCCATATTTAAAAGTTAACAATACCATCAGTTTACTCGGGTTGAGTAATAAAATAAGGATTTATAGGCAGCATTCGGATTATTGCAATACATTATAAAGTTTGACATTACCACAGCCAAAACTTAATAGAGAGTTTAGTTTATTATATATTATAAGTAATTTTTACTGATAATATACATATACAGTGTGTCTACTAAGTTGGCAGCATTTGGAAAACTAGTTCTTAATTAACTTTACTCCTAACGAAAAGTTCTACTTCCTGAGAAATTGTGTTAAAACATTCGATTTTGAGGTAGCTTATTTATAGGAGTCAAAAAGTAAAAATATAAAGATTAACCATTGTCGATTTGATCATAAAGTGGTAATTAGATTAAAATATGTACTCTTAAAAATAACAGGGTATGAATTACTACGACTTCTGCCCTGAATGTTGTCACCGTCAACAGTTTTTGTTCGGATATAGTAAAGTGGCTAAAACAGCGATTACGTTAGTTATACATAATAAGAAGAATAATATCACTTAAAAAGAAAAGCTAGTTCTCCTAGTTCTTCTTAATTCTCTTAATCAAAATTAACAAAATGGTAGGGACTATAAATTCATACTGTGTTATTACAACAAGCTTGATTGATAAATGGACACGTTTGTAGGAATCTTAATGTAACATTTAAATAGGATATACAAATATACAGAGTAAAATTCAGAGAAACATAATATTTTATTTCTGCCAATTAATATGTAATCAAGATATTTTCTGTGTTCTAATGGCATTATTTTTTGATAGTAAACATAACCAAAAATTTTTTTTAATTTTCCTAACCAGAAATGGTTATTTTTGGTAACGGAAACCAGAGAACAAATAAAAATTGGTACAAATTATTACCAAGTCATTTTGAAGATTGATTGATTGATTTAAGAATGTCTTTATTCATTTGATAGGTAATTTACATGTCAGATCCTATGCTAATAATAATATAATACGAATGATACTTTTATCATAGATAATAATAACATTGCATTTCGTTTCTGTATGTCATCATTTTGAAGAGTGTGATGTTGGATTTTCGGTTCTAAATGGTGAAATTTTGGCAAAATGTTTTTGACTTTTGTTTTGGGGGAACAGAATACTTCAAAAAATTATACTTACATTTCGGGACTCTATTTAAAAAAGTGGAAATGACCTGTAGAAAGTCCTGTTCATTATTCCATATGTTTATAAGTAACATCCCAAAAAGACAAAAAACAGAAACAGAAAATTACATTTTCGGGTTTTTTCAGATATCTTCGGAAGAAGTCGGAATTTTTTTAATTTCTCGTCGCCTTTAACCGAAGCCCCAAATTTTGGAACTTTGCCCCAATTCAACCTGTGTCGTATCTTTTATAATTTTCAAGAGCCCAATGGTGAACTTCAAATTTAGGACACCCTGTACAATTTAGCAAAATCTCTTTTTAATATAAAGCTTGCTGTCTATCGACTTTTTCGACGCGGCTACGTTAAGCACGTATTATTGTGTTCTATTTATCATTTCTTTCGGTTAAGTAAGTTCTGAAAGCCGAATTTGTGATAAGAACATAATAGGCAACTCTTCCTTTAGTGAAGTATAAAAGAATATTCTGTATTTTATTAATGGATAAGATGAGGGAAATAGTTTTTTTATCATTCGGTTTACTGAATGATGAAAGAGTTTTTGAATTGTATTGTCTTTATCTGTTGTTAGGCCACAACGTTTCAACTGGTAAGCGTCCCCAGTCGCCTTCAGTTGAATACTGAGTTCCTTATACGTAATTTAAATTCTTCCATTCAACCCAACGTGTACATAGTCACAAGCTAACTTTCTTAAATAAAAAAATTGAAGAAATTAAAAATAAGCATTATTAGTATTCGTATATTTTTATATGCACATTGATTTATATTTAAAACATTATTTTTATTGTTTTTAACAACTTTTCCTATATTTAAGCAAAGAAATAAGTTGAAACTTCGAAGGAAATTCATAATCATCTCCCGTATGAATCAGCAAAAACAACATCATTATATCTTTTCAACTACAAATTTCTCCTTTTTATCTTATCATTATAAATTATTATCTTGACTGTATGTTGTTATGACAAATATAAATTTAACTAAAAATAAAACATATATTTTCCCGGTAGGGTAAAGTTATCAAACCATTTTCCAAGTTGTAACATAATATTATTGTAATTTAATATTTGAAATTATTCAAAACAATAACAGCCCTGAACCGCTTGGAAATTTAATTTACACTAGCGGCCCTGAACCGCCAGTAAAAATACCTAACATTTTTATTTATAAGTAAACGTATTTATATATTATGTATGTTTGATATACACGCAAGGTTACTAACAGTTCAACGAAACTCCATGTTTTATTAGGGAATCCAAACCACGTGATTCAGTATGGCGGTTGGATGGCAAAATGCATTGAGTCACCCGTTAAATACCACCAGCAACATTATTTTTATGGTCACGTGCACCAATTACAAAGCAGTATTTGCCAGCCAGCCGCCATTCTGACACATCGTTGGATTGCCTAATAGACTTGCATATTTTTGAAGTATATTCCTAACCTTAATTCTGTCAAGTGTCAGAAAACGACTCGTAAAATTTACAACGTGTAAGTTTGGTTTCTTTGTAATTGACCACTGTGATTGGTCAGTTTCATATCGTAACTAGGATGGATATGAAATCATATCCGTTGAGTTAACCGGAATAGCCCTATTTTCAAATCACTTTAGTGTAACGAAAACAGCAAGTTTCCCTGTGGGAGTAGAAAAAATATTTTACTAACCACCTGAAACAATTTTCTCTCGATGAATCCTGGCTTTTATGGTTTGAAGCCCTACAAGCCGGTAACTTAACTGTGCATGTTAAATGCTAGCATTTACTAATTATAACGCTGTGCGCGTTTCCTCCGGTTTCAAATGGATAATTACTCTTGGAAATTTACCTGTCAACAAATTTAGGACCGCTCAGTGTACAATGTAATTTACGTATATATTATATTATGTACATACATTCGCTTAGGTATATTTATGGATTGTGACTTCTATAACACAACTGCGGCTACGAGACGTGTTTTGCATATGTTTACTTTGTTGAAATTATAACAGACCCTATTTAGGTAAGTTTTTGGAAGTTACATTATTAGATATAACTAAGCAGACGTAGCTTGTCCAAAAGGTCACTTGGACAATGACCAACCTATTAATTTCACCCACCTAATTAATTAATTTTTCAAAAAATGCAGATATTCCAAAGTGTGTCATGCAAAAACTCTCCAGTACAGATCGAAGCACTCCGCTCGACCCTATTTTAGTTTATCTCACGGTTGACCTTATGGGCTTATATTAAATTAAAATTCTACATAAATGAATTAGAACCTAATAGCGTTTTGGCGTTTAATTGACTAGGAGTTCAATTACTTTCAATAGGCATTTATGGAAATACAGTCAAACAGCTCTGTGAATTATGCATGCTATTGCAATCAAAACTTTGCGTTAGACAAAGCAAAACCTATTACAAAATATGCGGATTGTATTTGCAACATTTGCATAAACCTTTTGCTTCATTTGGAATGCCGAATCGTCCGTAGTATGCCCTTAACCCTTATTTATTTCATTTATGTGTGTTTTTGACGTGTAATTATGTGGTTTGTGACTTGTATAAAGAACAATGACTTTAACAGTTCAAGAAATATTACAGTTGTTACAAGTTACAAGAGGTGCGTTACCATTTGAAAAACATTTTATTAAGAATATTTATAATTTTAATGACTTATTGATAAAACATTTTTTCAAACAAAATAATAAAAGGATCGATTTAATATCAAAGTTTGCCCCACCTGTAAAAAAACTTATGAGCCGCGAAGGTATTCTTTATATAAAAATTTCGTATGAAATTGGGAAGTTCTAATTTTTTTCCATGTTTATGTAACACATAATACCAAATACTCTAAAAACAAAAACATTTTTTTTTAAATTACCATCATAAATAAGAAAGTTCATAAAGTTTAAGAATCCTGATCGCACAGCAAATATCACTGTAACATCACGCGATACCAAAGCAAGCTAGGTTGCTATCGACACCGTGCGTGACCGCGTGCATGCCATCATATACCTACAGTGTGGTCGATTAAATGTGGAATAAATGGAATTTTTTTTAGTTGCACAACTAAAATTTAAATACCACCAAAAGTTGCATGTCCGATAATCATAATGGTGCACTAAAATTTACTTTAAGTCAAACAACATACTAGGTAGGTTAAATATTATTAATATCGTTTAAAAATAAATGTGTTGTCAAAAATTGGAGATAGCGATTATGTTAAAAAAAACTTTCTTTTTGGTATTCATCTGAAGACGTTGTAATTCCAAATAAATATAAAGAGACTGCAAGTCCAAAACTCTACTTCCGTTTAAGAAACGTCATTGTCTCTTCAAATTTATTGTTATGTTAAAGTGAATAGCATAATAGGTATAACTTTACTAAACACTATACATAATCCTAATATCATACTACGCCGCACAGAACTACGGGTTTTTTCACGTTATAGAGAAAATGTAAAAAGGCGGAGAGATTTCAGCACGACAAAGACTTTTTTTAGAAGTCCCTGTAGACTCCCCCCTTCCCCCAGCTGGATAAGATTCCGTATAAGCCCTTGTATAATTAAAGTCATTTGAAAAAGCAAAAGTTAGTTAAAATAATATGGGTATTAAGGAATTGCTTAATAAAAATATAAAATTGAAAAAGTGATGATAGATAAATATGAAATTTGAAAAATTTCCATGATAATTAATGTTTTTAAAACTTGCGAAATTAGATTTCATTTAAATTAATTTTTTTTTCTTAATGCTTCCAAATAAATATAAATTATTATTTTTGTCAATAAATCAAACAAGTGCGGTGTTCAGAGCGATTTACTGTCGCTGCCAGAGTAGAGCAGGTCAAAGGCGTTATGGGGTGCAACTATGGTTATCTTCCAAAGCGATTCCTATCGACAACACCCAAGGTGTCGATTTCAAGTCGCTTATGTAAGTGCGATAAAGATAGATATAATTTGAATCTATCACTCACTTGTTTAATATCTAACCCAACTTTTTAAAACGTCTTTACAACAAATAAAGTTAGTTTATGAATCGTAAACTTTTTCTGTAAAAGTTTAAGAACAAGAATAATGTTTAGAAGGAAAGAAATAAGAATACAAAGTCTTCCTCCACTATTATATTAAATTAAAGAATCTCGTATGTTCAGAGAAACTTTTTATCTCTACATGTTTCGAATGCAGAAGCATTCATCTTCAGGAGAATGAATGAAAAAAGAAGAAACTAATAGATATCACCTTAACGGAGCATCAAAATTTGAGTTCAGTAAATAGAACTGTGAGAAAACTAATACACACGTGGTATTGTAACAATAAAAATATATGGGATTCAGGCTCATGGCACTGTAATTTTTATTTTTATTGTTACAATACCACGTGTGTATTAGTTTTCTCACAGTTCTATTTACTGAACTTACAATTTTGATGCTCCGTTAAGGTGATATCTATTAGTTTCTTCTTTTTTCATTCATTCTCCTGAAGATGAATGCTTCTGCATTCGAAACATGTAGAGATAAAAAGTTTCTCTGAACATACGAGATTCTTTAATTTAATATAATAGTGGAGGAAGACTTTGTGTTCTTATTTCTTTCCTTCTGAATTTCCACTCCACTTTAAGTATGGACTATTTCTTCAAGAATAATGTTGTCCATTAATATTTTTAATCAAATATTATTGAGGAAGGAAGAGAGAACCTAAATTATAAAGCCATAAACCAAGAAAGGAGAAAAGCGAATGATGCGAACTAGGTGTTTTTCTACCATCCCCAATATCATGTCGTGATATACAGGTACACAGCAATATACAAAAAATGTTAAAAATTAGCTCAAAATAAAAAAATTTTAATAATACATATTATATTTGAGGTTATAACAAAAAAAAATGTAGTACCACCACTATACACAAGTATAAAATCGCTACCGATTTTTGACAAAAAGTCGATTCTACCGTTGACACCCGAGTTTTTTATCGACACTTGAACATGGTATGAATATTCATATATATCGATAGCTTTTTTTTTTTAAAAAAAATAGTTATACACCTGCTTCGTTGCCATAGGTTTCTAATTATATTTTTTAATATTTGTTTACTATTTGCATTCATTATAGCATTAAAGGAAGCATTAAAGGACATAAAAACATTTAAAATGTTAGGTGTTAATTTGTATATGTATCATTATATGTATATAGATTTTGTAGTGACGTGTGTAATTGCATGAACGACCTTCTCTCTGGGCCGTGGGTATGGGCGTTCGAAGAAAGTTTTTCAAGTGACTTCCAAACAAAAATGGCCATCGCTGCTGTGTCGAGATCGTGAGTGAAAAAAAATACAATAATCGAAAAAGTTCCTTAAAAAATCGGAATTATACATATTGAACTTGTAGAAAATGTCGACATTGCAAAAGAAATGATAATTTAGAATACCCAGAGGGCACAAGTACCAGCCCAGGCCGTGGGCCTCCCTTTTTTTATACTCTTGTTTTATAGTGGTTCCGCGCCTAGCACGAGCAGCCACTGTTAGTTTGCACCAATTATCCCAAAAATATAAAAGAGCAAAATACTTCATCGAAAGAATTTTTTTAAATTCATGTGAAACCTAACAAATATTTATAATTTGACGAATTTTCATCACAGAACCTTTAAAATGTAATCCTATTCGTATGCAAAAATTATGTAAATACCATTGGCCTTTCAAGAAGTTCTTTGCATATTCTATTTACTATCACCTCATTAACTGGTTATGTGTGATGCAAATACCCGTAAGGACATGCACTTTGCCTTCAATGTAATGGAGAATTAAACTTGCAAATAGAACGTGTCGGCAAATTTGCTGTGCTTCTGTTGCTGGAAAACTATATGAAATATTTATTAACCAATTCGCCAAACTGGATTAAAATTGAGACCAGCTTAAGATACTTCAATATTACATCTTTTAGTTCAGCCACTGTGTTAGTAAATGTTTGCCATTCTTGAAAGAACAAGTATTAATTGAAAAATATTTACTGTTTCGATTATTTTTTGTAGAGTTTAAGAAAAGAATAACAAATTGGGCATGTTCGGGTTTATTTGGGTGGCCTCTGATTACTAACAATAAACGTCATAATCCTGAACAAAATTTTTATAACTAATAACTGTAATGGTTTAAATCATGTTGATGTTAATAAACAGAAGCCACTACTGACTTTTTAGTACGTTGCCACGGTTATATTTTATCTTATGGATATTTTAGAAAACTGATGGCTATAGAATATTTAGATATTTGTAAACAAAAAATAATCCAACATATTTGACTTGTACTTTCCTCGATAACAATTATTCTTTAGGTATATTAAGTATAGGAAAGCAACTGCCATTATTTGCTAAGTGGTTCGTGATCATGTGACCTGGATAATTGGGAATATAGTAATTGTATATCCACTTGAGACGACGCAACAATTTACTCCACTTATTATTCTCTATTCCAACTTTTCACGAAATGATTAATTTGCTTATCTTAATGCTCTCGTTTCGTATAATTTTATTATTTGAAAGAGGATGAGTATTTTAAATGGATGACATTTTTTGTAAATAGTTACGCATAAAAATATTCTGTACAGGTACAACTCGAGTGGATTATCTATAATGCGCTCGGAAATATGAGTAGTTCGCCATAATACCACTTTTATTGTAGTATTTAGGTCAAAAATTTAAAAAAAAAATAGAATATTTTTATTCTGTAAGAGGCACAAACCAAACGAACAGACTATAAATTTACTGAAACACGTCCAGTGAAATTTTTAGAGAAAAATAAATTATACATTTTAATGCAATTAAATTAAGCATTATTCGTTATATTTGCATAGCTAAATCGTAATTCGCTGTCAAAATAAATATGGAATTTTAATTTATTGTTTAAAATTCGGAATATAAATATTTAAATTATTGCATTTAACTTACAAATAAGATTAAAACTATGTTTTGTTAATATTTATTTTATATGTTTAAATACAAAATTGCCCGAAGCGTCAAACAACTCTTCGTCCTTGAACATTGACATAAAATAGAAAGAAAAGGTAACGACAAGCTGATAAAGTGTCTTTTGCATTAAAGTACACAAGTACGCCAAAACGATGGATTCCTTGGATTACAAGTAGACAATGACGGCCGTTTCGTACTCATTAGGACTCTACGGAAAACCGAACCCGCAAGCACCTTCGGAAATAGTAAATACGCGCTTTCAAGAATTGGCTAAAAATAAATTAAATAGTGAAAATGCGGCATTATCATCTGTAGGAAAACTCCAAAGAAGAGCCTTCATTGGAGTTAATTTCTACAGATAGCGATGCCGCGTTTTTACTACTTATTTTATCCTTAAGTAAGTCTTTAAAGTGCGTTTCTATTGTCTCTGAAGTTGCTACGGACTTTGACTGTGTTTCTAAATCTCCAAGATGAAGATTTCTCACCAAACTATTTTAGATTTAAAAAAATAGAGGTTACGTTTTAAAATTTGTACTCTTAGTAAGATTTACCAAATAGGTATAAAATTTGTTTAACGATACTTTCCAACTGACTATTCCATTATTGTCCTCTATTATCCAGCGATATAGACTAGTACACACCGGTAATATACACACTTAACTTTTTGGTAGACCACTCTGAGTTTGAATTTAAAAGTTGAACGAAAATCAAAATATATTTTTACGTTTTTTGTTAATTTCGTAAAGCCATTTTAGCTTCAGCAATTTATAGTCATAGTCATACCTTAAAAGAAGGGAATAACAAATATTTAATAAATAACATTTATTTATAATGTATGTTTTATCTGATAATAAAATACCTATTATGGATCCCACTACGTGCATAGACTCCCTTTATACTGTGTTATTTGCTATCATGTTAATTTATAATTGTGTTAAGGGACTATAAAGGAATTATTATCATAATTATATTATCTTAGGTAACAGGATTGTTTTAGAGCCTAAAACTTGGCTTACTAGGCTTTCCAATTTACCTCGCTTGAAATTAAATTATCTCACAATAATGTCCAAATATTTTATTAGGTTGAATAGATTGATTATAGTAGCAAGGAATGAGTGAAATCGTTAAGCTAGAAAACAAGAATGAAAATAAAAACATAAAAATTTTATTTTGCAACACAACATATTTTACTATGAACGGCAGTAGAGTTTTGGACTTGCATTGTCTTTATTTGTTTAGAATCACTACGTTTCAACTGGTAAGTATCTCCAGTCGTCTTCAGGTGAATACTGAATAAGTACGGTAACTACAGCTCTATTTATACTAGGCAGGTGCTGTGACGCATGACTAGTGGGCGGAGTCATGCGTGTTGCTAGGTGATGACGCATAACTGGATGAGTCATGCTTGATGAGTCATGCTCGATGACGTCATGCTCGGTGAATCATGCGTTTAACTCTTGGGTGGTCTTATTCTAAGATTACATTTACTTAACAAGGGTTTCCAGACGTTTCTCATGTCTAATGAAGGCTTACTAAAGCAACCTGGATTTTGGTGTATGGTAGCAGCTTCCTTAAACTTCCTCTTCCTCCAGTGCGGTTCTTTTTGCAGGATTTCCGCTTTTGTCCACATGATATGATGGCCGTGCGTCCAGGCGTGGTCAGCTGCACCTGATTTTTCGGTCTCTCCTTTTCGGGTATTGGACGCACGGCCATCATATCATGTGGACAAAAGCGGAAATCCTGCAAAAAGAACCGCACTGGAGGAAGAGGAAGTTTAAGGAAGCTGCTACCATACACCAAAATCCAGGTTGCTTTAGTAAGCCTTCATTAGACATGAGAAACGTCTGGAAACCCTTGTTAAGTAAATGTAATCTTAGAATAAGACCACCCAAGAGTTAAACGCATGATTCACCGAGCATGACGTCATCGAGCATGACTCATCAAGCATGACTCATCCAGTTATGCGTCATCACCTAGCAACACGCATGACTCCGCCCACTAGTCATGCGTCACAGCACCTGCCTAGTATAAATAGAGCTGTAGTTACCGTACTTATTCAGTATTCACCTGAAGACGACTGGAGATACTTACCAGTTGAAACGTAGTGATTCTAAACAAATAAAGACAATGCAAGTCCAAAACTCTACTGCCGTTCAAGAAACGTCATTGTCTCCAACCTTTAAACAGACAATATTTTACTATGATTCACAATTTACCCTTAAGTGAGACAGACCAATATTATGCCAGTCCACTTGAAGCAAGAACTTGTTCTTCAATTATGAAACTTTTGTTCAATTTTTAAGTATTTCCTATTTATATTGCGATTTTGTTAATTTATTTAAAATTTGTTTTTCTATATCGTTTTGACGGATAAATCGGTCAAATCCTCTAATATTGAGTTTATTCACCCTTTATTTTTATAAAAATAAACAATTAAATATTACTACTATCCCAAATATTTTTTGATTTAACACTTTATGAAGCGAAATAAAAACAATAATTAAATAAGATGTTTTCTTTACATCTATTCTATATGATATAATACTTGGTATGTTAACCAATTACGTTCACAGGCTCCCCGTAAACTGTAGTGTTATAACACTATGTTATGGGAATATGAAAAAGGTGTTAATATCATAAATCATAAATATTTCAAACACTGAAACTGGACTTACTGGACTTTCCAATTCACATTTCATAAAATTAAATTATTCCACATTAATGCCCCAAAATTTTTTGATTGGTATGGATAGACACAACACGGTTCAATCATTAAGTTAAAAATTAACCGTTTACAAAATAATAAATTACCGGTATTTCTCATTCAACACAACATGTTTTGTTATGATTCACAAATCACCTTTAAGTGATTTCAATATCCATGTTTACGACAAGCAAGGTATAATTTTATAAATAAATAATATTGATAGTTATTAATAAATAATAATACAGTATTGTAAAATTTTAGTAAATTAATATGATAATTTTTCCATTTCTCCGAAAGTGCCATTAATTAAGTCAAAAATATCTGTTATGTTTTGTAGGTATGGTAGGTCAGGCTCTCTCTATATTGTATATATATCTTTTATCTAATTAACTTATTCGTTTAAAATAATTCTATAACAAGAAAATTGTCATTATAATTATTTTATCCTAGGTAACGACTAGTTAAAAAGTTCTTGTGATTTAAAAATAAATAGATAGATAGATGCAAGTTTAAAACTTTTCAATGATATTGATGTATGTTATACAAATTACTGTAAAACTATCCAATAATCAAATTATTTTTTATATTAAACAATAATCATAATTAAAGAAGATTGTTGATGAATTTTGTTCCATAACTGAAATATGGACATTTTTGCGCTTTTAGTACGAAGAACAATTTAGAAATTATATGAGGTGATTTTATATTTGGGCAAACTTTTTCTTTAGTAGGCATCGGTTTCAATGGATTTTGATTATTAAAGTCATCCCTCTAAATTGTACTTGTATTGTCAACATTTGTTTCTTCTGTGGTGTTGCTCAGTAGGGTTTTTTGAAGGAGAAATGAGAGTGAAAACGATTAATTTAATGAATTAATGAAATTACCACCCGATATAATGAGCTGAGGCGACAGAGGCTGTTTCAAAACTTTTCCATCAAAATCTTGTTCAAATTATAAAGCAGTTAATGCTATCAGCCGCCATTTTTAACACATCGCTGGGTTGCCTAACACCTTTTTTAATAATTTTTTGTTATTATAACACCGTGAGCAGAGACTGATGGTAATATTTTAAATTTAAATTTTGGAACATTATAAAAAACTAAATTTTTATGTCATTAGTGTATGTGGGTGATGGAGCACCCTTAAACCCTGAACTGAACGCCATTTTTATTTTCATATTTTAAACAGATTATTAATTAAAATTAGGTCGGTCTAATCTTGAGCTAAAATAGAATAAAGTTTTGCCTAAAAATATTATAAAGGATTTGCATATTTTTATCAGGTTCATTTTAAATTTTTATCGGTGTTAACCTACAGTCTACGCTTTTTTGTTGATATTGCAAATCAAACTAAAACGAAAGTAATTTTAATTAAAAAACTTAATAGCTCTTTCATAAATATTTATATAAGCACGATGAAACGTAAATATAATTAATAATATTGCGTTGTGCCCTGAATTTTGTATTATTTTGTTTTTATTCACATTGGTTTGTTCCATTTTTTTTCTTAAAATCGTTTTTTAAAACATATTTTACATTCTAAGTATATATAGAAACTTAAAACTTAATTAAATATTTCTATGTGGCTTACACAGTTTTAAGTGATTTGTCTAGTCACACCGAGGAAGATCTACATTTCGAAGTATTTGTCTTTTCCCAGAGACGATAGCCTTTATTTTATTAAAATGAAAAAATGTTCCTTTAAAAGTTCCTAATATTGTCGATTCTAATTATTTTATACCTTCTACTTCTTAAAATACATTTAAAGTCCTCTAGGTTATCTTCTTTACTTCACTATTATAGTATTTTAACTGAAGTAAAATAGCCACAAATTTTTATATCGAATATCTTGAAAAATCTACCTCCTATAAACATATACAATTTCCAAAATTATCAATAGTCACAATTTCGAGCTCTTTCATTTGAGCCCTTTAAAGGGCCAGAGTGCGGGGTCGTCTTTAAGTGGACTTTATGAACAGTGATGACGTCCATGTTAGCTACCAGAACTAAATTATTTGATGTTAGTTTCGTTAAATGTAAAGATGTTGATATTAAACATATTTTGATGTTAGTTTTGCTTGTCGATTCATCAGACGTAGACATCAGGTGCAGTAGCAGGCGCAAGCGGTGACCTACAAGATGAGGATTGAAGTGGGGGGGAGCCTGATGTCTTTAAAATCCAAAAATACGTCCTCAAAGATTTTTTATTGGCCGCGCTTTTGTCATGTTAAAAAAATTGGGACCCCAATCAACTTTTTTTTTCGAATTAGACGATACCACTTGTGGCACCTTTTTGAAAAGCTTATTTAAAAAGGACATTGTCCACATTTTTTATTTACTTTTGTCGAACCATGCGTCAGGAATTTAATAAAAACTAATTTTTATGGGATAATTACATTAAAACTGCAATGCCTTTTTTAGCGTAACAAATGTTGAAAATGTGCCCCATTTGGCACTAAAATTCCTTTGTTTCCTTGTTAATATAGCCAGTTTTGTTACATTGAAGTTGTTTAAACTTTTTAACGATTTGATTTAATAATTTTAAACATGTATTTAATGGAAACGCTAAAAATTGAAATATTGATGGGACTTGAAGAAAAAAAAACGAAGTCAAGAGAAAGTTGCTGCGGTTATTTCAAGTAATCCCGATTTGCTACCACTGTCGCGCAGCGGCGGCGTCATGATTTTTGGGATGGGAGGGCACAAATGGGCCCGATGATTTTTGAGCACTACCCAAATCAAAAGTGACTTCTAAAAAAAAAGGTCGACGGCCTCCCGCCGCTCTAGAACGCGATAAACAGCGATAGACAAGACTTCCCTCTTGTTCTAAATGACGTCTAAAAAAAAAGGTCATCGTTTTCTTGAAAATACCATACAACCACTTATCAAAACTTTCATAGCCAAGTCCCTCTTCCCACGAGAAAATTCCATTACAAAACCAACCCATCAATTTTGGGGGGGCACCAGGGTGAGCACTCATGTTTCTAGGGTGGGCCAGTGCCTCCCCCCCTGGCGCCACCGCTGCTGTCGCGAGGTATAGTCAGTAAAATTGAAAAGCAATTTCGGGATTTGGGTCGTGCAAGACGTGTTCTTAAAGAAGATTTCATGGCTAGACATAACAATTAAAAGCAATAAATATATCAAGAGTGTAAAGGTGAAAGGTCGTAAGCGCAAAAAAAAAATATTAATAATAAAGTAAACTTAACCTTTTGATGTTCCGAGACCTTTTCCGTGGTCCGATGACTGGAAACCCGAACAAGTAGCCACAGAGATTAGAGTTGGTATTTTTTAATAGAAAAACCGTCAAAGAAGTTTTTATAGTCCGAAAACATGTGGGTGATAAAACACCTTTTAAAAAATATCAGGTGAATACAAGGTACAAAATATTTAGTATGTGAGTTTTACTCCCACTTATCCCGAAAAGTTACAATCAAATAAGACAAAAATACTATGTTAGAGATAGACCATTTAAACACGTTATTACAAAACAAAAATAAACCCGTCCGCTTTACTCATACAAAGCAAATTATTTACCAGAAAAATTATTTCGCTACATCCCTAATGAAATATATGAACACGAACTTTTTCTCGTGTTATAAAAATATTTTCCTCCGTCTCTAATATTCAAATAAACGAAAACGTGAATACTTTATCTATTCCGCTTTGAAACCTGTTTTGTCTTTTTATATTTTTACTTTTTTCAAAAGATAATAGAAAGAAGAAATTTCGTTTATGCCACGCTCGGCGGAATGAGGATTTCTCTTTAAAATATTTATATTAGACGGCATGTTTTATATAAATTCTTTTTATTGTGCCGAACCGTTTAAAAATTGTTTGATAATTTTCAAAATTCGGTTTTATGGATCGTATATTTCAGTTATACAATTTACTCAAACCCTATAAAGCAGTGGCGGCGCCAGGATTTTTGGGATGGGTGGGCACAAGCGGGCCCGATGATTTGAAGGTGGGCACTACCTAAATCAAAAATGACTTCTAAAAAAAAGATCGCCGCCTCCCCCTCGCGCGCAGCTTCGTTTTCGTTATTTCTTATTACATCCTCTATTTCCTAATTTTGGGTGGCACTAGGGTGGGAACCCGTGTTTGTAGGGTGGGCCAGTGTCCACCCTGCCCCCCTGGCGAAGTTATAAGTATAATTGGAAAAACTCCTGTGATCATCCATAAACTTACATCTTTTTTGGCGTGTTGTGGCGCCAAAAAAATATTGTTGCCAGTATTGTTAACCTTTGCTAACCAACAAGACATATTATAGAAGTACTAGGATAATAATATATTCCCGTATAGTTATATATTACTTTAATTCGCCACATGAATCTATACAATCTTTCAAACATCACATCAATTATTAGAATTCCTTATGGTTGTTTATATATTTATTACTTATTTTTTTTCCAAGATCTTGACTACATAATGGGATTTACCCTTTGGTTTTATTGTAGTCATTAAATCAGAACAAATTTTCGTGAGAACTTTACAAATCATTACTATAGTAACTATAGTAATGATTTGTAAAGAAGAACTGTTCTTCTTAGTAATTATAGTAATGATTTGTAAAGAATAACTGTTCTTCTAATTACTGGCTATACAGGGTGATTCCTAAGTTGATACTTCTTTTTTAGCTGCGTATAGAAGACATTAAAATAAACAACATTTTCAAATACCTTTTTTCAAAAAACCCAAAAATAAAGTACTTACATTTATTTATTACACTACAAATCAAATACGGTTCTGCCTAACTTGCCCGTTGAATAACATTAGAAAAACTTGGGTGTAGAGAAGAAACATCCGCACTTTTACGACACTACATGACTTGGATTTTTCCTAGCTTTGTATTTAAGAGATGGGCAAAAATTAATGTTACATTTTCATTGTCACTTTTATTTTCTATCACTTCATCACATTATTATCAGAAATTGATTGTGTCGTTTTGTCTTCCGAGTACCATCACCAGGTACATTTTTTTTTATTAAGAATCTGTATTTTTCAATTCTTAGAACACGTATCTAATAAAATAATAATGGAATACTACTTTATTTAAATCGCAACGTTTCGACTTCAATAATAACTATTTTAATATTTATCTTCGTAAATGGTAAAAGATACGTCAAAGATTAAATAGCGGCAAAGTTGCACAATTTGGAGGCGACTTATATTCATCAAAAAAAATTTAAAAAAAATTCTCAGTACTTTGTCGTTATAAACCCAAAAATTATCATATTTGTGCTCCTTTTTATAGCGTTATTTACAAAGGTGACACAAAATAAGTTCTACATTGTTGTTGTCTCTTTTTATTTCCTATTAAGTTGGTGTAACGGGATCTTGAGTCTGACGTTTCGCCTTCAGGTTTGTTGTAGAAGTTTTTTTAATAGTTCGAACAGTAACTAATAAATAAAAATTAATATCGCCAACAAACTAACTAAACAAACCTGCGGATGGGAAAATTGCAATCGGTTTTTACCGAATATCTTCGGAAAAAATTGATATTTTCCAAATTTTTTGACGGCTTATTAGTTGTCTACAAGTTACGCAACTTTGCCCCCAGTCAATTTTGTATCCTTCACTGTATCTCTCGACGTTTACAAGATCCCACCACAATGATGAGCATCATATTTGTAACACCATGTACACCATAGCATGATCCAAAGTAAAATAAAAAATAACAATTATGGTTGTACCAACTTCTAATTATACGTAAAAAGCGTTACATTGAGAGAATCTTGCTGGATATAAGTTAAGTTTTACCAACACATATTTGGCGCTATTTAAATAGGGAAAACCCAACAAGTATAATTATTTTTCCTAAACCCAAAAGGACGCGAATTTGGCGTATCCTCAAAATGGCTTTAACTTGTACGACAGCAGCAATTTCCATAATTGGAGGACATTTTGTAAGTTGTGTTTAAGGAATGCTCGAATGAACATTTTTAAAGAGGGTTAGTTATCTTGACAATTTTAAATCGTCCGTCTCTTTTTGTATTAAGTTTTTTTTTCTGCGCTCGGGTCTACAAAAAAGCTCATTACTTTTCTTTAAAGAAACGGGGAAAAAGTAAAATATGCTATGTGAAAATTGTGTTAAACATTTTCGGTAAACTATGTATTATTTTTTTTTTTTTTTTATGACACCTGCACTGTAGGAAAAATCCTTTAAGGCGCTCTGGGAGCGGTGCGAGTGCGAAAAAAGCGATTAACGTTGGTCTTGAAACGTTGAAGATTGTATTCATTGGGAAACACGACCTCAGGAAGTTCATTCCACAATGATGACGTTCTCCAGATAAAAGAGTTCTTGAACAATGAAGTTCGAGGAGTACTAAGCTGAACAACATATGGATGAGCGGCAGCGGTTCGCCGTGTATTTCTGTTTTGCATTGCTCTAGGTGGAATCAAGTCGGCAATGTCAGTCGAACACCTGCCATGGAAATATCTGTAAAAGAGAGCCAAATCACCAACCTGTCTTCGATGCTCCAGGCTATCGAGGGTCTTGGTAAGCTCGGGGTCGCCGATCAGACGAACGGCTCTCCTTTGAATGGAATCCAGTAGCCGAAGGGTGTGCTTGGGTGCAGAGCTCCAGACATGAGAGCAATATTCTAATGATGGTCGAATCTGGGCTTTGTAGAGTGTCAAAAGTTGATGAGGTGTGTACAACCTTTTGGTGCGGAAAAGTACACCAAGTTTCTGTGCAGCTGTTTTGGCAATTGCGGCAACGTGATCATGCCAAGACATATTACCTCCCAGATTGACCCCCAGCAAATTAATAGACGGTGCCAGAGGAATTGCGTGTCCTGCCATGACTATATCCGGTTCTGCAATGTTAACCTTTTTGGAGAAGACTGCTGCCTGGGTTTTCTTAGCATTAAATTCGACTTGGTTACTGTCACCCCAAGCCAAAATTTCTTCCAGGTCCTTGTTGAGGCGCAATACTTCATGCTGCCTGCGAAGATGTGCGTCGGCAGCGGATGTTTGGGGAGTCAAGGTAAAAGATGAGACAAGTGTGCTGTCATCAGCAAAGCTATAAATTGGATTTTGGGTTTTCACTAAAAGGTCGTTAATATACAGTAAAAAGAGGGTAGGCGACAATATGGACCCTTGAGGAACACCGGCATTGATGGTGAAGGTGTCTGAGAGAAACCCGTCAATCCCCACTTGCAGAGAACGGTTCTTAAGGAAGCTGGTTAACCATAAACAAAATCCATTAGGCATACCGTAGGATCGCAGTTTACTTAAAAGCCCATCGTGCCAAACACGATCAAAAGACCTAGAGATGTCCAGTGCAACAGCCCGGGATTCTCCATGATGTTCGATGGTGTTGCTCCAAAGATGGGTGACATATGCCAGAAGGTCACCTGTTGATCTGGACTTACGAAAACCGTATTGATGGTCGCTGATAATGTTAAGCCCTTCCAGATACTTTAGTAGTTGTTGGTTAATAGCTTTCTCCATTACTTTGGAAATTACTGAAAGCAATGCGACGGGTCGGTAGTTGCTTGGCAGGATCTTTTTACCTTTCTTTGGAATGGGCTGGACACGGGCCGACTTCCAGCAGGATGGAAATATTCCTTTTTTGTAGGATAAGTTGAAAAGTCTACGTATATGTATTATTTCTAGTACTAACTTCAAATATGTTCGCATTTTTTTCCATCTCGCAAGGTTTGTTCACAATAAGGTAAAATAGGTTAAACAGGATAATTTTTCAACAATAATTCATATCTATGGCATAATCAGTAATGTTTTATATACAAATGTACTTGCTTGCTTGCTTTTTCGGCTTTTTTCCTCTTCGTTCGCTGCCAGGGCCATTCCCGAGGGGACCTACAGCTTAACGTGGGTTTCGAACCACGATCCTCGGTCATGCGACACCCCCCAAGGGCTATCAACCCTTGGTTTATTGCCATTACATGACCTACCGATTGGGGAGTGTGTATCTTCTTCCGTGCCCCAACAAATTTACTTATATATCCAAAGTACGAGTGTCACTTAATTTGCATGTAAGTAAATTGAAATTAGAACCACTTGAAATTAGAACCACCATTTTAATTTATTTTTATAAAAAATGCACTTTCTAATAAAATATAAAACATAATCTATATATCAATGACGCACCATATATTTCTAAGACTAAAATAAGTGGCAGGTTTTTTTAAAGGTCGTTTACAATCACCTTGTATATTAGCATGAACTGGGGGGATAAAGTTATTTGCCTATTTTTGGGATTGAATTTTACGGTTTGCTTTTAAAAAAGTTTTAGTTTAAGTTTTTTGTAATATGCCCAAAATAAGTTTTTTTTATTTGAGCTTTGTACTTTTTTAAAACCTTATATTTTTTTTTCTGAACTAACTATTTTTTGCTTTCAAATCACTTTTAACCCGAGTTATATGGTTAAAGCACAGAAGTCCTTTTTTAAAAACAACTTTTATTGATTAAAATACATTGAACGTTTTGTTACTTCACAGTGCGTAGCTGTTATTCTTAGCAACTATGACTCTAAACTAAACTTTGAAATTACATTGCAAAGAATAAAAGTTAAAATGATGCTTAGCTAGCATTGAGATATTATTATATTAAATCCGGCATATTCCTTGATTAGGGTGTGATATAACTCACAAAAATTAAAATTCTTCGAAATGACTAACGTTGTCAAAACGAATTTTATATCAATATGACAGGACTCTTTTTTGTTTCTGTCATGATTATGTATTTGCGAGCTGTGACGTGCATCCAGCCGGACTATATCAATTTTGTGTACAAAAACTATCCTATATACAATTTTAGAAAATATTTATAATATTTGATAAAGTAATAGGAATATGTCTGAAATATGTAATAACATAGCCGATCACTTTAGCGATGTTATATGAGATCATATTATGTGAAAAATTAAATTTTTTTTTTCTGTCATCGTTCTCAATCAAAAATAAGAGGAATATAATAATAATTATAACTAACCTACTTACCTTCAGTCGCTCGGCCGGTATTTGCTAGAGAGAATACTCTGCCGGCCGGTTCCGCTACACACGGTTAAATGACGGGCTAGAGGCCAGAGCGGCTGTCGGTTGGTAAAACTCAACGTGTGTAGTCGCTTGCGGGCTGACATTGAACTGCAGGCCTACTTTTACTTCAGACAAAAATTTTGTAAAGGAAAATGGCTAAAAGAACTTAAAAAGGTTAAAATATCAAAGATTTTATGATTTCTACCGCAGAAGACTTTTGCTTTTGCGAATGAAGGATTATGACGAATTACTTTTACTGTATAAAACAATAGCTACAGTAGTAAACAGAAGCTACTGTCTGTGGAACATAAGATACATAATATGAGAAGTGGAGAGTGGTGAAGAAAGGAAAAAGTTAAAATATCAAAAAGAAGCAGAATTTAATCAATGCTCGAAAAAATAATTATTATCGTTCAGTCTAAGAAATTTAAAATTACTTGCACTCAATTGTCTAAGTTCTCCTATAAGCTCCATGTAATAGAAAGAGCAACGCCTGTTTAACCATTCCTTCATCCAAATTGTTTTTTCTTTGCTCGTGTACTATAATAACAAATGCTGTTGCGCACACTCTTCTTGTGACATATTTGAACTGAGAATAAAAAACTGTGCATCTATAGTGAAATGGAGGCCGCAATCGAAACCAGCCGAGAACTGCCGGCCCTTATGTATGTATAAAACTGAAGGTGTGGTGTGACATTAAAGTGGCCAAATTGAAAGAATAAAATAAATTATCGCGTAATCAAATTCAATTATAGTATTTGTAATGAAGAAATACAAAGGAAAGAAAACGAAACGACTGGAGTGGTCCAGACTTACCCAAACTGGTTGTGGCGTCGTGGAAAATCACTTCTGGTTTCTAGGAAAACTCGGAAAATCGTGCACGAACGTGGTACTTAAAATTGACGACTTCGCCGTGACGGAAGCTAATGGACTGTGTCCATCGCGCGCACTTGACCACCTAACACCGGCAATTCCAGACCTACTACCGGTATAAAACGGCCGAAATAACCGCGACACAATATCCTGATGCGGATTGAAATTTAAACTTAAATTATTTTAATGAAGTAAAAAACAAAAATAAATACATAAATAAAATTGAAATGCGTGTACGGAACATTATTTTATGTTCTTAAAATTAACTTATCAAATACTACGCTTTTTTTCCTCTTTGCTTTTTCTTTTCGTTAACTAAAGTAAAATATTGATTTTATTCAAAGAAGGCTTTTTGAAAGACTAATCAGCTTTCAGAGAAACGTCACCTTATTTTCTTTTTTGATAGAATAAAAAAAGCGGCGTTTTTGTAAGGCTTTTGTAGCACTTAAAAGATAATATCGCTGTCGTTTTCTTTTTCTCTCTCTAAGCTTTAAAACTAGTTACCTACTACCTTAAAAATAACATGATATGAGTTACTAAAATTTGATAATAACAATAATTTAATTTCATGAAACCGGACTCAATTTTTTGGCCAATCTTGACATTTTCATAGCGTAACAATCACGTATGTAGTCACAACATTATGTTTATTATTTTTTTTTGTACATTTCAATTTTAAGAAATGAATTGAATCATAAATAATAAGTAAACATTTCATTTTTTTATAATTGAAGTTGCAAATTAAGTAACACATTATAAAGCAATTCAAAATTTACAAGTTCGATTAATAGAAATAACTTAAAAACATTGTATGTTTAATTATTTCTAAAAAAAAATGTCATATGGACTAATCCTTAATTTGATCAAATACAAAAAATTTGATATCGGTATTATATTTTAAAAAGAAAGTTTACGGGATATTTTGAAACCTCAAATAAATAAAATCATTCAGGGATAATTTGGTTACACAATATACCTTATACTTGTGCTATCAGTACCGTATCAGTAGTATTTCCGAAGCTACAAAATAATGATAATTTTATTGTAATTTATACTTAGTAACGAACGATATTACTTTAGTCACTTTAAGATAGACATTTCAGTATGGTCGTGTATTTATAGTCCCCATATAAATAAAAAAAAGTCTTTGATTTGAATTGTCTATTATTATCTTCTATTAGGTATGCCTTGCCATGTTTTGTTCAACCTTTATAATGTGCAACTGCAATGATAAAAAAATTAAATTTTAACATACTTATTATTTAACTTCCTATGCTGATCAATAAATTTAAATATGAAAGCATTAAAAAAAGGGATAAAAAAATTCAAAATCTCTTTCCCAAACAGAATAGAGTCGCATAATTCATGCCTTGCGTTATAAAAAGACCGTTTTGTCAAATAAACTTTCATTTAGGCCTTAAGCCCAAGGCAGTACCAATAACCATACATATTTTTTGCGGCTTAGAACCCGTATTTATATTGATAAAAAACTACGAGGGTTGGAAAGTATAATAAAAATAAACGTTTATTACGAAATAAAAGTAGGTTTCGTAAATCTTTCTTTACAAATGCTGAGTTAACTGCCAGTGCAAGAATATGTAAAGTTAAAGCACTAAAAGAAATCGTTTACAGAAAATGTACTTTCATTTATTATTTAAAGGGATAGAATACAAAAAATAAATAAAAAATGTAGGTACTTAATTTTATAAAACAGCACTCTGATTTACAACCAATTTCACAGGGCACCCTTAGTACAATTAAATAATGTTATGGTAAAATTCGAGGGATGCATCAATACAACGACAACCTTAAGTAATGGAAGAAAACACAAAATTAAAACATTTTGCCCAAACTTAGTAGGTAATAATAGTAAGGGTAAGGACGGTAAGGTAATAGGCAAGAAATAACTTAATAATAATTATTTGGTTATCAAGTATTAGTTCTTCTTCTTTTTTGCAAGCACTTGCATTAAAAAAAGATGCATTAGTTTCCATCCTTGGGTGAAGAGTAAAAGTAAAATAATGCTAAAAACTGTTCAACATAAAAAAGGTATATTTTGAAAATATCGGGACAAGACACACAGTCCCGAACTTAAAAACTTTAATATAAAGTAACACCAACAATTACGCGTGTTTTACCCTTGTGAGCATGTAGTGGGTGCACAGTTAAAAATGTCGATGGTGTTAGTTAGCTACCCTAAGCGGTGTTTACAAGTTACACCAAATGGTGTTAATATCAACACCATAATATGTTGTGGTTAGTAGATTTACCCCACAGCAGTGTGAACACCATGCCCTTTACTCAGACAGCAGAGTGATTTTACAGTTATGAGGAAGTGAAATAAACATAACACTAAGGAAATTGCTATATTTGCTTCCTTTACGTAGGTTTGTGTTAAGAAGTAACATTATTATGTAAAATAATATTTTTCATGTATCTGTAAAATATTAGAGAAAAATCAATTTCAAATGTGCGTTGTTTAAAAGTATCAAAGTATTTTAAAAAAATGATTATCGTCAGGGATTTTTTATTTACAGCTAAAACCAATTAGAATTCAAGGTGTCATATATATACCAGTTAAGTTAGAAACAAAATAATGCGGATTGGTTATTGCGGCAATTAAAAATTGAGCGCTATTAGAAATCTCTAACAAAATTATTCCTTAAAAAATATATATATGCCAACCGGCATTAGGACGCTGAGATTCTTCATTGTCGGGGTCGTTTGACTTTGGCTTCGATTCATTATTTTTTTTTACCAGGGAGCGGTGTTAATGTTACTATATCTTAAAGTATAAGTAACCCCTCTTAATGAGTGATATTTTACCACCAATTTGGTTTGTATCGAAATAGACAACGTCTGGTGTTTGTTTGGTGGTAAAAAAGATCACGAATTTGGAAACAATGAGTATTTTATTTTAAATTCTAGAACTCAAGGTCTAATTATAGAACCTCAAGGTCTGATGATGACTTGAAAGGACGAAATAATATTACTTTTTATTACTATTTTTTGAAACCAATATCCACTTTTATGAAATTCACTTCTCTTTGAGAAACTTGATTTCTTTAATATGTTTTTCATAAAAAAATAAATACTTAAAGGGGCCCTTTAAAATTTAATATGATTTTAGTGATACTTTGTTAAAACTAAAAAAATAATAAAAATATTATTGTAATGTTTTTTTTTTTTTTTATGATAAAACACCTGCACTGTAGGAAAAATCCTTTAAGGCGCTCTGGGAGCGGTGCGAGTGCGAAAAAAGCGATTAACGTTGGTCTTGAAACGTTGAAGATTGTATTCATTGGGAAACACGACCTTAGGAAGATCATTCCACAAAGATGACGTTCTCCAGATGAAAGAATTCTTGAACAATGAAGTTCGAGGAGTACTAAGCTGAACAACATATGGATGAGCGGCAGTGGTTTGCCGTGTATTTCTGTTTTGAATTGCTCTAGGCGGAATCAAGTGGGCAATGTCAGTCGAACACCTGCCATGGAAATATCTGTAAAAGAGAGCCAAATCACCAACCTGTCTTCGGCGCTCCAGGCTATCGAGGGTCTTGGTCAGCTCGGGGTCGCCGATCAGACGAATGGCTCTCCTTTGAATGGAATCCAGTAGCCGAAGGGTGTGCTTGGGTGCAGAGCTCCAGACAT
The DNA here is from genome assembly GCA_935413205.1 of Polydrusus cervinus. Lineage (NCBI taxonomy): Eukaryota > Metazoa > Arthropoda > Insecta > Coleoptera > Curculionidae > Polydrusus > Polydrusus cervinus. The sequence continues at coordinate 72,352,439 of OW284513.1, read as the reverse complement.
GAGAGCAATATTCTAATGATGGTCGAATCTGGGCTTTGTAGAGTGTCAAAAGTTGATGAGGTGTGTACAACCTTTTGGTGCGAAAAAGTACACTAAGTTTCTGTGCAGCTGCCTTGGCAATTGCGGCAACGTGATCATGCCAAGACATATTACCTCCCAGATTCACCCCCAGCAAATTAATAGACGGTGCCAGGGGAATTGCGTGTCCTGCCATGACTATATCCGGTTCTGCAATGTTAACCTTTTTGGAGAAGACTGCTGCCTGGGTTTTCTTAGCATTAAATTCGACTTGGTTACTGTCACCCCAAGCCAAAATTTCTTCCAGGTCTTTGTTGAGGCGCAATACTTCATGCTGCCTGCGAAGATGTGCGTCGGCAGCGGATGTTTGGGGAGTCAAGGTAAACGATGAGACAAGTGTGCTGTCATCAGCAAAGCTATAAATTGGATTTTGGGTTTTTACTAGTAGGTCGTTAATATACAGTAAAAAGAGGGTAGGCGACAATATGGACCCTTGAGGAACACCGGCATTGATGGTGAAGGTGTCTGAGAGAAACCCGTCAATCGCCACTTGCAGAGAACGGTTCTTAAGGAAGCTGGTTAACCATAAACAGAATCCATTAGGCATACCGTAGGATCGCAATTTACTTAGAAGCCCATCGTGCCAAACACGATCAAAAGCCCTAGAGATGTCCAGTGCAACAGCCCGGGATTCTCCATGATGTTCGATGGTGTTGCTCCAAAGATGGGTGACATATGCCAGAAGGTCACCTGTTGATCTGGACTTACGAAAACCGTATTGATGGTCGCTGATAATGTTAAGCCCTTCCAGATACTTTAGGAGTTGTTGGTTAATAGCTTTCTCCATTACTTTGGAAATTACTGAAAGCAATGCGACGGGTCGGTAGTTGCTTGGCAGGGTCTTTTTACCTTTCTTTGGAATGGGCTGGACACGCGCCGACTTCCAGCAGGATGGAAATATTCCTTTTTTGTAGGATAAGTTGAAAAGTCTACAGAATACTGGTGTAAGTTCATCGGCGCATGTCTTGAGAACAATGATAGGAATTTCGTCTGGACCAGAAGCTTTATTGACGTCGAGTCCTTTAAGGATCCGTTTAACAAGACGCTGACGGAACACGATTTCAGACATTTGCGATTGAACTGAGGGAATGTTGGGTGGTGGTTTTCCCTGAAAGTCTACAGTGGAATGCAAGGAAAACAGTTCAGCAAGTAGGTTTGCTTTATCCCCGGCTGTGGTTGCTATTGTGCCGTCGGAACGTGTTAGAGGTGGAATAGTTGACTTTGTAAAGTTTTGGCTGACGGCCTTAGCGACTGACCAAAAGGACCTTGATCCGTTAGGACTGGCAAGAAGTTTGTTTTTGATTCTCTCGTTATGAGCTTCTTTGCTTTGGTCTATCATTTGCTTACATTGGTTTCGGGTGGTAACAAAGATAGCGCGATTTTCAGGAGTAGGGTTTTTACGCCACTGTCGGTAATCCAGGTTTTTAGATCTGACAGCACGCTCGCAATTCTTGCTAAACCAGGGCTTGCCGTTGGAAGGGCGCTTTTTGGAGAAAGGAATAAAGGCCTCCATGCTAGTTAGAATGACGTCGGAGACCTCCTTTGCACAGACAGATGGATCATCCGAAGAAAAGCATACGCTTAGCCAGGGAAAGTTGCGGAAATGGTCCTTTAGGTCTTCCCACTTAGCTGATGTAAGTAGTAACGAATGGTATTTCTTGAATAATTTTATTATAGGCATCACTAATAATAATCATGTAAGGTTCCCAATACAAATGTTTTCTCAATTTTTTGCTATTTTCAAAAAATGTTGACTTTGTTCTAAATAGAATGGTAAAAATATTTTAAAAAACATTTCTTTTAAGCCGTAAATAATATTTACAATATCAAGGACTGTCATTTTTTATAAAGAAAAATATCTCCTTAATATTCAAGATTTACGTTTCAACTTTTTTTAAACCTCGATCCTTAAAAGTTCTAAAAAATATATATTATTTGTGGTCGGGTTTCCGTACTTTTATTGACAAAAAACTACGAGGGTTGAATAGCATAATAAAATTCGTTTATTACAAAATAAAGCAAAAGAGTTTTTACCCACAAAGAGCGTTTGTCAGCAAAGTTTTTTTAAGGGGGAAATAATGGATATAAAAAAAAGTTGATGGATTTTTGGATTGTGTTGTGGGATGCTTCAAATTCACAGGAGTATTATACATTATTTAAATGTTATATGAAATTTGCAACTATTTTTAATTTCTTTTTTAGTCAATCATAACTTGTTTATTTAAATAATGGACAAATTCATAACTCAATTTTAAGACTTTCTTGATAATTTAGACCTCTCCTTAATGTTTAAAACGTCAAAATTGTACAGGTGCCAGATATTAAAAATATTTAAAAAAAAAAACGTCCAGGGTAAAAACAGTTTTTTTATTTTTCGCTCAGTTCACATAATTTAAGGACACGGCCGGCGTTACGCTTTGTAAAAATATTACTTATGGTCATATTATTATTGCAGCATATAAGAAGGCGGGAGGCAGATCCAGGATACAAGAGATTTGAGCAAATTCCTTAATTTTTGGGTCTTGCTCTTCTTCTTTTTCATTGTAGCAGGGGTTAAGGGAAGCACCAGTCTATTTAGTCCAGTGGCGGATTTAGAGGGGGGCGCGGGAGGCGCGCGCCCTTCCTAGGGAAGATTGATTATAGTATCTAAATATTCTAAATGATGTCTGTTATTTTTTGTCCACTCTTAATAGAGCCTTGTTTTGCTTATTTCCGTATTTTATTTTTTTAATTATGTCTTTATATTTACCTTTTTTTCGACACAAAAGAGTTCTTTGTACTAAATAAATAATACCGAAAAAACCTACCTCTCGTTTTTTTATTCCACATTAAAGTTCCGTAAATAATAGGAATGTGAAGGTTGTGTCTACAAATACTGAAATTGCGGTTATAAAATAAAAAAGTTTTGTTTTTCTTGTTACTACTATATTTGGTTAATTTTTGGCAAATTAGGGCGTGGCACCTAAAAATTTTTCGTCTGCGGCGCATCGCTTGCGGCGCTTTTACTTTCTTCTTACACTTTCTTTTTGCGCCCCCCCCCTAGACCAGATCCCTAAATCCGCCACTGATTTAGTCCTTAGAGGCCCATTGTATTGCCTATTGTCTGGGTAATGTCAGCTAAGCGTGGGATACCGTCCTCGTGTATGCACTTTTTTTAGAACATTCATTATTATTCTGACAACAACTTGACATCACTCCAACTGGTACCTTTTTTGTTATTAACAGACACGGCAGGTACCAGCAAAATAAATATAAGGATAAGGTACAAACAGCACTAGTTTATCCTTTTTACTTCCCCAATGGTCCATGACCTTGCCCTTCTCGGTTTAAATATTAGGAATAACTAGTAGCATACTGCGTTTTATCCACTTCAGTTCTGAGCATATTTTTTTTTATTAAGCGTATGGCCCTCTCCGAGGTTCGAACTCGGGTCGCTACGGTCGAACGCCAGTAACTTAACAGAGCTACCAACCGTTAGTTATCTTTCATTCGCTTTTATCGCGTCGCTGCACGACGCGTAAGCGATGCGGTGCAAGCGGCAAAAGCGATTAAAGAATCTTTTGGAAAAAAGAAATGTGGCGTCTTTATCACGCTGTTAACATAGCGTAAGGATAGAGTTTATCATTTAAAAGTACCCAATAGTATGTCAATAACCCTCCCTCGTACTTAACCTACTGTTTAACCTCGCTGGCAAAAGGGGAAAGAAAGGGCAAAAGTAAAAAATCCAACGTTTATTACTAAATAAAAGTAGGCGGCGTAAAAGTTTTTCCACAAAGAACTATTTTATTAACAAAGTTGAGGGAGGAAACAAAGCATTTGCTGGGTCATTAATTTAAATATAAAGAATTGAGCGGAAAAAGTCTAAAGTTAAAAGCTATATGTTTTTTTATATTATATTATAATTTGATTTAGAAAAAAATAGTAGAGGCCACGAAAAAAATATTAAGTACGAATTTTTTTAGAAATCACTGAAAAGCGATGATCTTATTATATGACCATGATGTTCTTTCTACTAGATTTATACAGGATTTGCAGTGGCGCTGCCACCTGCCAGAAAAACTGTAATGGTTAGGCACAAGCGGGTCCGATAATTTTGGGATGGGCACAGGATCAAAAAAAGTGACTTCAATAAAAAAACTTATCTCCTTCCCCAAAAACGTATCCCCAATCAAGAGTTTTTATAGAAAAGGTACTAGGTTAATGTATCCCCTATAGGGTTGCCACCTTTTTATTGTTGTTGACCTAGACTAGAGTCTATGATGTGGCTTTTATACTTCTCCAATCAAAAGTGATTTCTAAAAAAAAAAGTCGCCCCTCGTTGATCTGAAGTCTATGCTGTGGCTTTTACGGTCGTCTACACCGTATAACTCTTCTCCCCGGTACCCGTAACCTGGAGTGAAAGGGTTTCAACCTGGAGTCTTCGTGGAGACTCCAGGTCAGACCTGGAAAGGTGTCAAACCTAATCCCCCTAACCACAATTGGGTGGGCACATAGGTAAGCACCCTTAGTTTAGGGTAGTTCAGTGCTTATTGTGGTGCCTCCTCCTAAAATATCTCATAATGACGTCCATGTACCCTCCCACTCCTCAGGAAGAAAGACTTGTGTCATTTTCCGGTTTTACTTTCTTGCGATGAAAATAATAACGTAAGGGAATACGACTCGGAATAACATATTCATTCTTCTTTGATTAATTCCTTATAATATTATTTAATCCAACCCTCCTATGTTCTAAACTTTAACCTTCGTCAAACTTATTAAAACAGTTACAAGGTCCTCATTAATATGGAAATTAAACCTTCCAATTCGTTATCCTTATGATATTGCCATTATTTTTATTGCGCCACTTTAAAGCTTTAATTGTCTGCTCGTCTCTCCATATACATATATTTCCATATGCTCTAGCGGAGAGTGTGTGTTCTCTAGAGTCAAAAACAATCATTTAAAAAATATTTTTATACAATGGAAGCACTGAGCCACGTTCGGATTATAAAAAAAACATTTTATGGTAGTTCAATCAAAAAAATTCTTTATCTTGAACTTGAAGTCTAAACTTTAACTAGATTGGAAAAAGTAATGAGAAAGATATGCGACACTTGCATTGCTTTCTTCACTGATATATTTAAAAATTGTAAATTAAGGGAGGTTCTTAATATGTTTTGAATGTATTACCATCAATGTTAATAAAATTAGTTGTTTCTATTGTAATGTGAAAAGTTTAAGATATTTAGGACAAAAAAAAATTGCAATATATTTCATTCACTTCAATTAACATGTTTTTTTTTTATATAATGTAAGTTGATCGTATTGACATTGAACTATTCGTTGATAACGTTGGTAACTGGAGATACTAGACATCAAACTAACCCGATTATGTCATATAAGTTTTTTCGGATTGTCACTTTACTTACTTTACTATGTTTTTTATGCTTTGGGATGTTTAAAGGGAAATATCTTGAAACCCGTTAAAGATATTAAGATCAATCAAGTAAACATTTTTGACTCAGAAAATGCCCTTTTTAAGAAACTATAATTGAAAAGCACCTAATATCACAGGTAAGAAAAAAAATCATAGATATTTGAAGCCCTGTGTATACAACTAGCGCCCTCTAGTTTGAAACTTAAAAATTTCTACAAATTCTTATTTCTTGCTCATAAAAACATAATATTGGCAACTTTCAATTCGATTCATTAAACCGTTTTAAAATGATGGCTTATTTTTGAGAATAAACTTTTACTTTCAACAACCTGTATCTAGGGTTGCCACCTTCCTTACCAACGATTCCGGGAGTCTAATAACCAAAAAAAAAGTAGAAGGTAAATACGTTTATTTACATACGAAATAAACAAAAACCTCACCAGTGACGACGTCTTAAAAAAAAGGTCGCCGCCTCCCCCACGCTCTATAGCGCAATAATCTGAGAAGACAATAAACTAATACAATACTGCCCTTTTGTCCAAATAACCTCTAAAAAAAAAAGGTCGCCGCCTCCTCCGCGCTCCTGCAGCGTGTTGTAAACTGGATTCCGGGAGAAATTATATAAAGCCCGGGAGACACGCTTTTTTAGGCCCAATTCCGGGAGACTCCCGGAATACCGGGAGAGGTGGCAACCCTACCTGTATCTCTAGAATCTAGAACGAATAACAATCCGAAAAAACTTACATATATGACATAATCGGCTTAGTTTGATGTCTAGTATCTCCAGTTACTCTACGGCCCATAAGTTATGGGACACCCTGTATTTGATATTTTATTTTAGTTTCATGTCACTTTTTCTCTTTCAGAAATAAGAAATCAGAGACAAGAAGTGACACTGGTGGTGCAAAATTATTATAATTTAACAATATTTCAAATGACAAAAACATCTGAAAAGTTGAAAAAACTTTTATTTTATACTAATGATAAGTGAATATAACTAACGTTATTATGCAAAGGAATTGCAAATAATAGTTTTAAATAGGTAACATATACATTTCATATTTGAGTGTGACGTACTTCTCTCAACGTCTTCTACAAACACCTTCGACAGCATTTTAAAACAAACTTTATTTTATATGGACACAACACTGCCTAATTGTGTATTCTATGTTGGATATTTCTAAATGATCTATTCTTATAAACGTCTGTTTGAGATAACCATAAGAAACAATCTAGTGATGTTATATCAGGCGATCTGGTTGATCAGTAACATTCCCTATCGCCTCCTGTAACCCTGTTTTGAAACAATTGATTTGTACGTTTTTTCACTGCTTATGTTTGATGTACCTACATAATAATATATCAATACTTCGGCAATTTTATTATTTAGGAAAGCCAGGTACCTTTAAATGTTTTATATATGTTTGGGAATGTATAAATGTTAAATTAAAAGTGTTAAGGATTAGGTATTTTTCCATGTAATAGGAGAACAAACATAAATCTGATTCATATAAAAATATAACCCTTAATTGTATTTCTTTATACAATATGTATGCAAAACAGTAAAATGCGCTTTGATTGCAGAACGGTAACAATGGATAAAATAGTGTTTTCTATTTACATGCACATTTGTTACAGGAAATTTGCCATTCCAAAGCGAATTATCCACATTACGTCATTTTTGTTTATTCCTAGTTTTATATATTCGTGTTCATGTCTGTAACATACATTATAGGAATACTAAACATGAAAAGCGCTATCTACTCTACAATTGCGTCATGTCACACAATGCGGGAATTTTAATGGCTCTAGTTGAATATATTAACAGAACGAAATACATAAACATTTTTTTTCTATGACTGCTTAATAATATAATTATAAATATGCCATTTTTGAGATAAAAAATAATTAATATTTACGGTAAGTGAATATTTCATTTTTTGTCAACAATAACGAAACAGAATTTTCAGTAGGTCTGCACGGATAAAAAATTACTCACAAAATTATTGCGTGACCACAATTCTTGTATAAAAAATTTAAAAATAGACCTTTTAAAATCCAAATAATCGTAAATTATTCTTACTTTTAAAAATTGGTGAAAAATTAGAGGATTTTTAAAAGGGAATTGTAACTACAGTAGCGGCTCGTGAGGTTTCCATATACAATAATCGATTTAGAAAAAAAAGCATTAAAAAACAACCAACCCGCCACAACCAAAAAGTTTTATCGAATTTTTTTTTACGGGATAGTGTTTGGCTACTTTTACACTCTTTTTGCATCTGAACTATAGTTAACAATGGCGTTGAACGTCCATACTAAGACCTCTTTTATTCCTTATGGTGGAATTTTTAACTGGAATAAATTCAGTATTAGAAAGTCTCTTGATTTGCGAAGAAAAAACGGAAATACGGGTAACTTTATTTTTAGTTTGGTTCCCTTTTTTCGTCCCGTCATGAAATTTACCCCTCTTTTGGGGGTAGAAACCGCCCCAAACTTTTTTCTCAAATATAAAGGTATGTATTGCGACAGCTCGTTGGAAAGGGCATAAAAAAAGAAATACGACCCACTATTTACTTTTGCATTTCGATAATCTAGAAAGCCCAAAAAAGTGGCCATATTAGCAACAATTATTATTAATACTACCCTTTTTAGAAGAACTTATACACGAAATTCATCAAATAATCCCGGAAGTGGGACATAATGTCAAGAATAAATTTTTGAATTACTTCAGATTAGGATTTTGTCAAGAAAAAAATGGGCAAAATATCAAACAATTTTTATAATAAAACAAATTGCGTCTAGATTATCGAAATTCAAAAGTAAATAGTGGGCCGTATTCCCTTTTTTATGTCCTTTTCAACGAGCTATCGCAATACCTTTACATTTGAGAAAAAAAAGTTGAGGGCTGGTCTGTGGCTATTTACCGAAGACACTACAGCTGGTATTATAGCTAGACGAAACTTGTAGGAGGTACGTGAATTGGTTCAAGAGAATCTTAAGAGTTTGAGTGAATGGTTGAGTGCAAATTGATTATGTTTAAGTGGCAATAAAACAGTTAGTATGGTCTTCGGCATGCGGGTGATTCGGGAGGAGAACCCTGAAGATACTAAGTTTCTGGGCATACATCTAGACCATGTCTTGAGGTTTCATATTTTGTCAGGCTATATTTACCTGCTTAGGAGCCTGGTTAAGGTTTTTTCTTTTACAGCACTTCTTCAGGCTTTTCACTCTATCTTTTAGCCGACAGCCACCCATGCGATACTAACTTGGGGACACACATATGGAGCGTATATTTAAATTGGAGCGGAGGGCTGTTCGGATATAAAGGTACTTACAGTACCATCTAGGTATATATCTATATATAAAGCTCGAACTCTCTCATTAGTAATTTAAGTTTGTTCATTTGTTGATTTTTAAGCCCATCGCTTTAAAATTAAGAATCTCAAACTACATACTTCCTGTATGTAATAAATTCTTTGTTAAAAGAAGTCAACAAAATCTCTGTCCCATGGCCAGAACTTGTAAACTGTATGGATAGAAAATTGAATATGTCACTTGCACCGGGTCGTTCTTTTGTCTAGAGTACAGTTCATCATATACTATGTCAAAATATATTCATATATTTACATTTACCAGACGCGCCAAGTTCATGGGGGTGGCGGGACACGTGCCTCCATGGGAATTTCTTAAATATATACTCTCCTCCATTAAAAAATCCGAAACAAACTTAATTACAATCCATTCTTTACAATTTTATTATATAACCATAATTAATTTATACTTTTAACTAAGTAATTCGTATTCCACTATTCCAAATTATTTATTAATAAAAATTTATATGTTTTATGTTTGTAGGTAAAGTTATTTTTTATTTTTGTTTGATCAAATATTAATATCCCTTTAAAATATGTTTTTTTTCTCTAAAATGTCATAAATGATTTTATGACCAATGGCGGTGGCGGAATTAAGGGGGGGGGGGGGGGGGGCTTGAGAGTACTTCGAACGAAACGCTTAGACATTAATTGTATTTCATATGGTAAAGTTGTTCCTATCTTTAAAAAGGGCGACCCTTAATTAATCAAGAAATATAGGCCAATGTGTCCTCCTCATTTTCAAAGATTTTTGAGTACACTTTTTGGAAAGCTTTTTACCATTTTTGGCAAGCAATAAAATTATTACGGATAAGCAACGTGGGTTGTCTACTAATTCTGCACTACACTCTTTTTATCAAAAGGTATTGGATAAGATTGACGTGGAAAAGTGTCTTCTGGATATCTTTCTTGATCTAAGCAGGGCGCTTGACTGCGTCAATCATATGAAACTCTTTATATACGGCATCAGAGGCACCACCTTGAGCTGGATCGAGACATTTTTAAGAACAGTCGTCTGTTAGTATTGAGCGTATTATCAATAGTTAAAGTTGTAAATTTGAGTCAGATACATGTAATGTGAAAACTGGCATACCGCAGAGTTCCATATGGGGTCCAATACTTTTTATATTGTACGTATATGGCTTAGTCACAGTTGGTCCAAACATTGATTTCATCATATACGCGGACGATACTACCATGGTTGCATTTAACAAATCCTTGGATGTTTTGCAGGAAGAGTGTGATTGTGATGGAGGCTTTGCATAAATGGTTCAGTAGTATGACCTTTACCTAAATGCCAATAAAACTCAGGCACTCCTTTTTCAGTCAGCGTCAAAGACCTATGCAAATACCTCCAATTCTAAATATCAACGGCAGTTCCATCTCATTTACCGAAAATGCCAATTTCGGTTGGTGAGAGAATTTCAGGTCCCCCGTAGCGCAATTGGCAGCGCGCTTGACATGTTATCGAGAGGTTCTGGGTTCGATTCCCAGCGGAGGCATAAAACTTTTTCAATTTTAATCGAGCCTGTACGCCGGCAAAAACATTTTTTAATTTAAAAATTATTTACAAACGCTAACATAACTACTTTAGAAAATTTTAAGAATTATTAATAATGAACCTTTTACATATTCCTGTAGAAACCTTTTTAAGGCATACAATATCTTGACGTCATATCTGTGTTCATCTTTGAAATGTGTGTTTATGTGTTTACAAACAAACCAATGTTTATGAAACATTTTATGATTCATATTTTTGATACCAGACATAAATTGAACTTTTGTGTTTCGCAATGTTATCTTAGCATTACCAGGGACTCGACAAATATTTTGGGACCTAAATTATTTAACACTCTTTCATTGGATTTAAAAAAGGCTAATGTAGTTTTAAAAAAGGTCTAAGAACATTTTTTAGTCAGTAAGACTATTTATAGTTCTAATGAATTCTATTTACAACATACCTGAGTTTGTTTTGGTGTTCATTTTTAATTTATATTTTTTTTTGCTTTTGTACCTGACGAAATCTATACATTACAATGTCTTTTTGATTTATTTATATATTAAAAAATGGACAAAATTGCTTTCTTATTCAGTTACAAAGAATAGCTACACAACAATTATAACTTAGTAGTAGGAGATGAGTATGTTTGAAGGTTGGAGACAATGATGTTTCTTGAATGATAGAAGAGTTTTGGACTTATTATTTTTATTTACACAACGCCCTTGTTACAATTTTGTATTTAACTGGAATAATAATGTATAATAAATGTTCAAAATTGCTTAAGCAAAGTTTAAAAAACTCTTTTGAAATTCTACTATCAATTATTGGCATATCGTTTCAAATAGCCAACGATGTCTAAAATCTGGGCGTGACAATATCAAGAGAGACAAATGTAGAATAAGAAAACTACTTAAAGTTTTATAGGTTTATTGATAATTAATTAAGAGAGTTAATTCTAGCTCTATTGCAAAGAGCAAAATATTGCATTCAATGTATTTTACACATGAATAGCTTAACTTTAATTTATACAACATGTATTTAGCTTGAGGAGCTTTCAAACGTCCAACCCAGTGTATTTTGTTTGTAAACTTTTACCTACTCCTATAATACTCTGCAATATTAGTAAACTTGTAGTGAATAATATTTCCTAATAATTACTTTACCAAATTTTGAACATAATGTCGGGCTGCTCAAAGATTTAATTAGTAATTATCTATACAGACTATTTTGCCTTCGAATAAATAGTTTATACCATTGGTGTCACAATCAAAGTTGTATAGGTTAGTAAAATATTTCTATCTGTAGAAATTGTAATTTTTTCTTAAATTTTAAGACAAAAAAACAAGGAAAACTCTCACAAAAATAGCGTAAATGGCCCAATTATTCAACAAAATTAGTAAAAACTGCAAATACTAGATATAAAATTGAAAGGTAAGTGAGTAAATCTATTTACAAAATAAAAAATGTATAACAGGTAAAAATTGTATTGAAAATAGTGAAAACTTTTATGTTTCAACGTTTTACTTTTAAAATAACCTTTATTTGGGATCTAGAAAAAAAGCGCCAAAGGCGAACATATTGAAATTTTTTTATTAAAATAAAGTGAAAAGGGAATTATCTCAAAGTTATTGTAGGGTAAGAGATGATAATTTTTTGGCAAGCCGGAGAGGGTGTGGGGGGGGGGGGCACCAATTTTCGAACGCTCATAGTTGTTTGGAGCTACAAGTTAATAGTAACCGTAATGCAAAATCGCTTAAAACTTTGGGGACTTGAAATGTGACAAGTAAAAGAATGTAATACTGCTGAATGATAGAAGAAGGGGTTTGGACTTGCATTGTTTTTATTTATTTTAAATTACTACGTTTCAACTGGTAAGTATCTCCAAGCTATGACGACAGATATATTTTATCATAAACCCTCTTAACACCTCCCCCCTCATTTTATTCCCGTTTGGTACGATAATACCGTATATTCAGCTACTACGAAATAAGCCTTAATTTTTTTTATTTAAAAAGTGTGTCAATGAAAATAAATGATATTCAAGGCAAATTCATTAAAGCCGATTTTAGGAAATTCTAATTTGTGTTATTTCAATATTTAACTTGAATATTAAATTACCGAATGTCAAGTCTCCCCTACTTCCTGCGCTAACATTACTGAAAACATATTTTATTAAGAGGGTGCGAGATAATCAGATTGACAGTGTTAAAAATGTTGATTTAAATATAGATTAGAAAGAAAAAGAGTGTTTTTACGGATTTACTGTTTTAGTAAAGATTTTTACAATACAGGGTGGGTTTAATTGGCCACTAATAATGTAATTTCTATGAAGTTGTATGAATTAACGACAATGTGCCATTTTTAAAGCTTTTTGAAGATCCAATAATTGTGTTGCCAAATTGTTTATCATTCATAACATACATTGTAGTTTGTTACAAAAATCATAAAGTTAATTTCTGTAATAAGTTGAGAGGTTTTGAATTTTAGAAAAACGCTATTTTCGTCATAACTACATATTTTTTTCTTTTTTACAAAGAGCCTTAAGCAGTTTTTTTTTTTAATTAGGAATTTTTTTAATTTTATTTTTAACCGAAGAATAATGACATTATCAGAAAACTTAAGTATAAAAAAATTATAAATTTTATTGTGAATAAAAAACTGAATATTTTGCTTAGTAATATAATTCCGTTAAATGATCGAAATGGCCTCTTTGTTTTTTAATACTAATTTGCCCATATAAGGAAATTATAAACGTAAGTAAATAGAGTTAAATTCGTTTTGAGGTGTGTATTTAAAAAAAAAAGTTGACAGTAATATATCAGTTATAACAAATTACACAAAAAATTATAACGTCATTTTGCACACAAGAAAAATACAAAGTGTTTATTTAACCCGTAAGGACTACTAGCCAATTTTTGTTCCATAATTGCTACTATCCGGTCCCACGGACCCGTTTTAATTTTTTCATAAAAATTTCCACTAATTGAAAATAAACATTTTATTTCTAAAAACAAGTTGGAATAAACATATATTATTTATAAAAAGTAAAAAAACAAATTAAATACAGTTTTTACATATTACACTGGAACACTGAGTGGAGACAAACAGGTATTTTACATGTTGAACATCGATTACTAGTTTTCCGATCCTTGTTTGGGGGACATATGCCACATCTTAGTCTTTTTGATCTCTGAAGTGTTTGAGCAGGTATAGAAGGTTCTTGAAATGTCGGATTTAAAATATTAGCAGCATTCAATTAATAATATATATATACAGGGTGTGTCAGTAAGGTGTCTGTCTTAGATAGTACCTAAACTATCAAATATAGGGAAAAAAGTGTAATACAAGAGTTAAATGGTTTTTTAGGATACATAATATAAAAATATTTTCTAATCTACAGGGTGGTCCTAAAAAGTGGTACTGAATAATAAAAAAGAAAATTAAATGGGACACCCAGTATAATTTTCTAGAATATGATTCAATGGAATAAGGACTTTGCAACCCTATTAAAATTTTTGAAGTGAAATGCAACGTTGCCAAGTAATTAATTTTTTTCCGAAATTTTAGTAATTTTAAGGGTATCGTTAAAAAATCATAGCAACCTGTGGATTAACCCTAGGCAAATATAATTTACGTCGTAAGTACTTTAAGGTTCGATATATTGATTTATAATAATGTTTTTTAAATCTCTTATACAGAGCGTTCAATACAAGTTGGACAACTCGATAGTTTTAAAAATGCTTTATTTCAATTTCTTTAAATGGGACCCCCCTAATTTTTTTAGGCAAAAAAATTTATCTTTCGAAAACCTTACTTTTTTGTTAAACATGTCATATATCTAAATATCATAGTTTTTGAAATATTTTATGATTTGTCTTAAATCAGGGTAAAAAAGGAAAGTTCTAATTAAACAATCTAGTCAAGATTGCTTTGGAACAAAAAATAAATAATTTTCTTTGTCACAGCTGTCATTGCAAAATTATTTCGTTAACATTTTGTGCTTTATTACTGTTTAAATTTTAGTTTCCTAAACTAACTTTATCATAACTCATATTTTTCTATTTCGATAAAGTTAGCTCAGGAAACTAAAATTTAAACAGTATTAAAGCACAAAATGTTAGCGACATAATTTTGCAATGACAGCTGTGATAAAGAAAATTATTTATTTTTTGTTCCAAAGCAATCTTGACTAAATTGTTTAATTAGAACTTTCCTTTTTTACCCTGATTTAAGACAAATCATAAAATATTTCAAAAACTATGATATTTAGATATATGACATGCTTAACAAAAAAGTAAGGTTTTCGAAAGATACATTCTTTTGCCTAAAAAAATTAGGGGAGTCCCATTTAAAAAAATTGAAATAAAGCATTTTTAAAACTATCGAGTTGTCCAACTTATAATGAACGCTCTGTATAAGAGATTTAAAAAACATTATTATAAATCAATATAACGTACCTTAAAGTACCTACAACGTAAATTATATTTGCCTAGGGTTAATCCACAGGTTGCTATGATTTTTTAACAATACCCTTAAAATTACTAAAATTTCGGAAAAAAATTAATTATTTGGCAACGTTGCATTTCACTTCAAAAATTTTAATAGGGTTGCAAAGTCCTTATTCCATTGAATCATATTCTATAAAATTATACTGGGTGTCCTATTTAATTTTCTTATTTATTATTCAGTACCACTTTTTGGGACCACCCTGTAGATTAGAAAATATTTTTAGATTATGTATCCTAAAAACCCCTTTAACTTTTGTATTACACTTTTTTCCCTATCTTTGATAGTTTAGGTGCTATCTAAGACAGACACCTTACTGACACACCCTGTATATATAATTCATTAATGAAAAGGGTTACACTCCTACTACTATTGGGTCCGCCGGACCCAACGTCACTGTAAAGAACGACTGGCTAAATCGGACACACATACACACTACTGCGCCTAGCAAGGCACTGGCAGAAGAAAACATAGCTAGACGGCCGCAACCCCCATTCATTTATTTCTACCGAATTTAGATGAATCTAATACCTCATGGGTCCCACGGACCCGATAGTAGTACTTACGGGTTAAATAATTTTTTTCTGAAATTAAATTCTCTTAATTATTAAACATAATTTTAGCAAATCACTAGTAGTGAATCTCATAAATCGAAGAAAATTTGGCAACACAGTTTCTGGATCTTTAAGAAGTTTCAAAATTTTAAGTTAATGTTAACATTGTGAGATAGCTGGGGATAGGGAGTAACAGCATCTATGGAACTATGGCTCGTTATTTTGATGACTTCCTGGAGATTGGCTGAATTTTGAAACTTCGTGCAAGGCAAAACTCAGTAAACTGCTTCCATACATACTTGTCTGAACGCTCGGTATGTTTTGGCTTCACATTTTTAATAGCATCGTCGACTTGAGGCAACAAAATTTTACCAAATCTTTCTTCTGCCATTTTGTAACAAGAACTGATAGAAATGGCTTTTGAAATAATTTATCAAAAAATGACAATTACAATATGGCCACCAAGCCATAATCACTTATTAATCACATCCTTCTATATAGGAAAAATATACATGGAATTGTATAATCTGTAGTAATATATTAAGGGATGGGGAAATTATCGAAAATGATTCCGAAGTTTTTTTGCCGTGGAAATCGCTCGAGGGCTTGCCCGAGAGCGATTTCCTAATGGCAAAAAATCTGAGAATGATTTTCTAATTATTTCCCAATCTCGAAATGTATTTTGAAGATTATTTACCAAATAAAAAACTAATGATTTATGTTGCACAATTTAATGTATTGCAATTAAACACACAATTAGTATACTCAACAGAATGCTGAGGGGTGGAGTTTGAAGAAACAGAGCCAATTTTCACTGCTGTAGTCTCTTCACAAATATCCATTCTGGGAATAGGTTGAGTACTGATTTGTGCAGCAGGGACCATGTTCTTGTCGTCGTTTCCTCTCATCTTATAAATGATATTCTCACGGTGCTCTTGATCGATTCGCAAGTACGGCCTGATTGATGCAGTAGATGAATGGCCTGTGATTTTTATCAGCTGCTCTTCCTGGATGCCGCTTTTCGCAAGAGCAGACACAGCAAAAGCTCGCAGCGAATGGTTTGTAACTTTTTTCCCTGTAAGTAGGCCAGCTTCCTGTGCGCAAGTTTGTGTCCATTTTGACAGCACGACAATAAAAAACCTGTTGTTACAGATGTGTGATTTTAACTGTTGACAAGTGCGATTTTCAGTTTTGACGGGTGAGATTTTCACTTTTGACAAGGGTGATTTGTACCGGAGAGCGGGAGATTATCGCTGAATAATCAGGTGAAAATCAACCCGCTTTTATAATGGATGAGGTAAATAATCATGAATATTTCACTCATGTATAAATTTTCCCATAAGAAACGTTAAAAATAAAAAAATATCAGCGTTCGTTCTTCGAACTCGTGGAATTATAAATAACAAGCTTTCATGAAAATTATCGGTAATTTTTAAGCACTCGTGGTATTACCCCCGATAATATTTGCGAATGGTTAAAATTTATCGATTATTTTAAACACTCCTAAAGTATCTGGAAGGGCTTAACATTATCAGCGACCATCAATACGGTTTTCGTAAGTCCAGATCAACAGGTGACCTTCTGGCATATATGTCACCCATCTTTGGAGCAACACCATCGAACATCATGGAGAATCCCGGGCTGTTGCACTGGACATCTCTAGGGCTTTTGATCGTGTTTGGCACGATGGGCTTCTAAGTAAATTGCGATCCTACGGTATGCCTAATGGATTTTGTTTATGGTTAACCAGCTTCCTTAAGAACCGTTCTCTGCAAGTAGCGATTGACGGGTTTCTCTCAGACACCTTCACCATCAATGCCGGTGTTCCTCAAGGGTCCATATTGTCTCCTACCCTCTTTTTACTGTATATTAACGACCTTCTAGTGAAAACCGAAAATCCAATTTATAGCTTTGCTGATGACAGCACACTTGTCTCATCTTTTACCTTGACTCCCCAAACATCCGCTGCCGACGCACATCTTCGCAGGCAGCATGAAGTATTGCGCCTCAACAATGACCTGGAAGAAATTTTGGCTTGGGGTGACAGTAACCAAGTCGAATTTAATGCTAAGAAAACACAGGCAGCAGTCTTCTCCAAAAAGGTTAACATTGCAGAACCGGATATAGTCATGGCAGGACACGCAGTTCCCCTGGCACCGTCTATTAATTTGCTGGGGGTCAATCTGGGAGGTAATATGTCTTGGCATGATCACGTTGCCGCAATTGCCAGGGCAGCTGCACAGAAACTTGGTGTACTTTTCCGCACCAAAAGGTTGTACACACCTCATCAACTTTTGACACTTTACAAAGCCCAGATTCGACCATCATTAGAATATTGCTCTCATGTCTGGAGCTCTGCACCCAAGCACACCCTTCGGCTGCTGGATTCCATTCAAAGGAGAGCCGTTCGTCTGATCGGCGACCCCGAGCTGACCAGGACTCTCGATAGCCTGGAGTATCGAAGACAGGTTGGTGATTTGGCTCTCTTTTACAGATATTTCCATGGCAGGTGTTCGACTGACATTGCCCACTTGATTCCACCTAGAGCAATGCAAAACAGGAATACACGGCGAACCGCTGCCGCTCATCCATATGTTGTTCAGCTTAGTACTCCTCGAACTTCATTGTTCAAGAATTCTTTCATCTGGAGAACGTCATCATTGTGGAATGATCTTCCTGAGGTCGTGTTTCCCAATGAATACAATCTTCAACGTTTCAAGACCAACGTTAATCGCTTTTTTCGCACTCGCACCGCTCCCAGAGCGCCTTAAAGGATTTTTCCTACAGTGCAGGTGTTTTATCATAAAAAAAAAAAAAAAAAAAACTATAAACTAAAGAATACACACAAATCGCTACCGCGATAACTTTTACAGAGTTCGAGCCCAAAAAGTTGCTCGAGTTTACAGCATTTCGATCCCGTCTGCCGCGCCTCCAGTCGCCTAATTTGCAAAAATGCCAGCCTATAAACCCTGAAATATGACCGTTTTCCTGGATTCGATGAACCATAACGTTTTCTAATTTACGGCTCGAGAACCTTTTAGTCATGGGTCAAATTAATTGAAATTAATGGGTTGATTACTGGTTCACCAACGATACAACGACGCTTATCAATTCTGATAATGGTTATGTTTATGAGCAGCTGGAAAGGAAAAATAATTGATGGTTTTTTCTTTCCCTTTTGATTATTTATTCATATTTTAGAAATTTTTAATTTTGTGAAGTGTGGATAGAAAAAAAATTAGCAACTGTTTCAGAATATGATTATTACTGCGAGGAGGGATGGGCGGTGGATTAAATGTTTTTTGTTAATAATAAATAATGAAACAATCGATTGTTTACATACAGTGGCATAATTCTCGCTTCATATGGGAAACTTATTTATTATTGATTTCACAGAAATTTTTAAAACTTAGTGCATAAGAGGGAGATTCGATTTTTTAAATGTTGCTCAAAAATAAAATACTGTTATATTTTGTTTTAGATACAATTTTCATATGTAAAAAATGTTTATAATTAAAGTTATGTCAGAACGCAAAGTCACGGCCTTCTTTTTACAAAACGAATAAAATACTTTTTTTTTTGTCTTACCCTGTGTAGAGGCTCGATTTTTTCCTTCAATTATTTTTTATAATTGGGGAAAACAAGACATCTTTAAAGTTATTTTATAATATCCTAAACACATTGTCTCAAATTAATTTTGGTTTCTCATTTTTTTCTTAAATCGTTTAAAAAAGTTGTGCAAATTGCAAATTACGTTTAAAATTGCTCCAAAACTAAACGAATGTTTGCATAATTTTTTTGAACGATTTAAGAAAAATTAGAAATAAAGTTTCAAATATAAACATTAAAAATAAGTTTTACAAATAATTGAATCTCTTCACTCTATATAAAGTAACACAAAAATAAGTACTTTTTTGTTTTTTGAATAGAAGACCTGGTATTCGAACGTAACTTTTAATTCTAAACAACTTTTACTAGTTAAAACGATTACTATATACTATCTAAAAGGAAGTACTTTAATCTTGAGCAACTTTAAAAAATTGAATTTTCCTCAGTTCGTTTCAATTTTAATGAGCACTTTTTAAGCTTAAAGAGACTCAGAAACTTTTATCGAGAATAAAGTTTTCTGTGTGAAATCAATAATAAACAAATTTTCCATATGAAGCGAGAATTCTTCCGGTCGCTGTATAAACTCCCTTAAGCCGGAGATCTGAAATTATGAAATATAGCCGTATATATATCCAAATATTGTGACCATAAAATGTCTGTGTAATTCTAGCCAGTTTAATTTGTATAGGTTGGTATGCAAAAGTAAAATGACGGTTTTACTTCCGTCGCGCTTTGAAATTATTTTAGTTTTGGTAAAAAGAATAACCTGAAACGACAATGGTATCATGACTTCGCATAATCGGGTAATTTTTGTTGTGTATTAAATTTTAGAAGGTTGTTTAAAATTTCAATCATTGATTATCTTCTTTTATTTATTATTGTTTTAAATTTTAAGGTTGTACATTTTGTACAAGTCTTGAATTTTTCAGGTAGGATTACATTGTATTTACCATTACATAACCAATATAACCATTCGTTTATTTATTATTTCATCCTATGCATGTATGTTTATAAATCTATCAATCTCGCGCGTGGTATAAATTTCAAAAGACATCTTTTGAATTTTTGTCGCTTTTTAGTTACATTATAAACAAAGAAAAATTACCAAATGTGTCTTTTACATTTAAGTTCAAAGGGACGCCAAAACAATGGGTTTCTTAGGGCATAAGTAGACAATGACGGCCGTTTTGTTCTTATGCGGACTTTACGGAAAGCCATAACCTGAAAGCAACTCCAGAAACTGCGAAATTGCGCTGTTAAGATACACTTTAGAATAAATAGGTACTGGAAACGCGGTATCGCTATATAGTAAGAATCAACTCAAGAATATTTTTCTGCAATTTATTTTTATATCTAGATTTGAGTCATTTTCATAATACTCTGTATCATTTTTTGAACAATTATGTTCCTTCGTTAAATGTTTCATTATATTGCTTTCTTCCTTTGAATAAAAATTTTAATTTTTTTATGACAAAAATACCCTATGAAAAAATGTGATGTGTATGAGATATTTAATTCTTATAATGTTTCTCA
Organism: Polydrusus cervinus; assembly: GCA_935413205.1. Lineage (NCBI taxonomy): Eukaryota > Metazoa > Arthropoda > Insecta > Coleoptera > Curculionidae > Polydrusus > Polydrusus cervinus. The sequence continues at coordinate 72,331,871 of OW284513.1, read as the reverse complement.
GCCATTATTTTTTTATTCATTTCAATTTCTGTATTCTTAAAGAAAAACGTATTTTTAAAGAAAACTTCAATTAATAAACATAAACAATTTAATTTTAAAAAATACAGTAAAGAATTGGTTATTTAAAATTGGTATTAAAATCGAGTATCTCCTCTCCAGGCTTAAATAACATCTACTTTCTGCTATAGACTGAATCAAATCAGTACTGCCTGGTGAGGCATTTGCTACTACTTATTTACCAGCACCTGTTCCAACACAATAACAGTTTGAAATTCCCGATAGTTTTTCCTTCGCCTTTTTAATTTGTCTCACATAAATTTTATGGGGTTGACATCTTAACCCCATTTGACGGTATTTAGTTTAGGTCCGCTAGAGCAATCTCCTAGTAACTTTACCAGCCAGATAATTTCTATGGAAACAATTAGCTTAACATTTGTTGCCATGGTTGTTAACAGAATTTCTATAGAAATTATCTGGCTGGTAAAGTTACTAGAAGATTGTTCTAGCGGACCTTGGAAATATTATCATATTTAAAATATGAAAGTTGGCAGCTACTTCCGGCTTAACCAGAAGTGATCGCCAATATTTTAGGCTAAGAGGGCACTTCAAAAAATAAGTTTACAAAATCGCTTTCCTAAGAATTCTAACGAAAACGGGTCACAAATCACCCTGTATAGATGGATTGATGAATAATCTAGTATATTAAATAATTTGGCGGTATAAAAACCTAATTTTTTAGATTTAAGTAAAAGAAAAATTCGTGTGATTACAATAAACCAATGTGTTTGTAAAAATAATCATTTTAGATGAAAAACTTTCCGGAAGAAAATTATTTAAGAATTATGTCTCTTCGTATCGGCCAAGCCGCTTCCACTGGTATATTTAACGGCACTCGAAATGCTATATTTACCAAAATAACGATTCAAATACTGAAATACGGACGTTTTACTGATATCGATGAACTGTATCTCTTTCTAATTTACTACTGGAGAAAATGGATTCCTTTAGCTTCGAGTTCACAGAGATAATTGAAATTAATGAAGACGTTATTGAAACTGGGTGTCACAGATTCGTGTTTTAAACAGTTATTTCTAGAAACAGTTTAAATCTTATTCGAGACTCGTGTACTTTTGCTTAGTAATTATATTGAGTACTTCACTTTAAGACGCACAGTAGGTTATAGGCGAAAAGGAATATATTTTTCGTATAATGTAGGTAATGCAATTTATTTTAACCATTATTACAAAATTTACTTTCAGCAGAGGTAGCAATATTTGTTTAAAATTAACTAAAAATAGTATAGTTAACAGGTTAAACTTCACAGGTTTTTGAGTGAAACGTCTTCTGTGTCCACGATACTTTTTTATCAAATTCTGAAACTTTGAGGTATCTGATACTCCCTGAATATTGGTATTATGCATGGGCGCCGGAGGGGGGGGGGGGGGGGGGGGCAAAGCAGGGCACTTGCCCCCCTCTAGAAAATTAAATATCCGATTTTGATTTATCAAAGCAAAATACTCAGTACCCTTCGTCGGCGTCGTGTAAAAACCTGGTTGAGATCAACCATGTCTGAGTAAAGACTTTTCATCGAGAATTTGTGAATAAAAATAAAAACATTATTATTGAAAAAGCAATAAATCGATATGCGCAAAAGAGGAGAAATCTCCTATTACTTTTCTCCCATTAGAAAAGTATACATAAAAAAGTGTTAATTATGATAGGGTATATATTTTCAATGTTACTTTAGAGTTAAGTTAATGTTAAAGTCCGTATAGATGTATTTTTGACAATAAAAATATAAAAGTTTCAATTTATCTTTACTTGCCCCCAGTGGCGTAGCCAGGGGGGTCCCCCCCCCGAAAAATATAATTGGGCAACATAAATAATCTTTGACGGTAACACTATCAATAACGCGCCAAATAAAATAACAAATCATCCTCCCAGTAACTACAGCTTCAGCAGAAAGAAGTTTTTTCCACTTTAAAAAGATTAAAAACATATCTGAGAAACCATTCAGGCGAAGAGCGTACAAGTTTAGCTTTAATAGGTATTCATCAAAAAATCCACATGGATTTATGAAATAATCAATATATTTTGTCAAAAAAGGGGACGAATTACGGTTTAGTTTTAGTCAAAAAAATATGTTGTGCTTTCAGTTTATGGTTAATTTTTGTTTTTTCAATAAATAAAAAATATACTTTATTTTTAATATTTTTTTGCTCAATTAAGCTTATTTCATGAAGAAGTTTAATATCTGTTTTATATTACCTATATTAGTGTATTTGTATAACTCACTACAAGTTTCTTTAAATATTCATGGCATTCATTTTTTTATTTTGAAATTTTTTTTGATTGTCCAAAAAAAGGTTTTTGGGCGTGCGGCGCTGCTCCCCCCCCCAACTAAAATTCTGGCTACGCCACTGATTCCCCCCCCCCCCATATTAGACCCTTCCGGCGCCCATGGTATTATGTGAAGAATTTTGAGTATGCATTGTCTTTATTTATTTTTTAAATAGCAACGTTTCAACTGATAAATATGCGTTTAATTTACGGTTACAGTTATTTAACATAGGTTCCTGGATATTTTTTGTATCCAATGAGGATTTATTAAAAAAACCTGCGTTCTGAAGTACAGCTTCCTTTTCCTTGTGGTGGTGTGGTGTGTGGTTCTTTAGAGAGGCTTTCGGCTTCTGTTCACACGATATGATGACTATGCGTCCAGGCATATTCCGCTGCACCTGATTTTTCGGTCTCACCGCTTAATGAATTGTTTTCTGGGTATATTTAATGCTTATTTCGAATGGTCTTTAAATCCCACCAATATAGGATTGGTTACATTCGCAGGGATCTGGTAGATTTCTACGTTTGACCGATTCTTAAGAGTTTCCAATATTTCGTCAACTATTCTTATGGACTAGCCATTTTTCTTGAGCTCGGCCTTTATGTGATTAGAAAATTATCGAGTCGCCATAATAGTATTAAATTAATTATAAATACCATGAGCGCCGAATTTTAGCTTTTAGCGAGTTTTTATAGACTTATTGAACAAATCCCTTATTCAATTTATTATCGAAATATTTATTTCAGGGTTTCCACTTACAATAATGTTCTGATTACTTTTACTTTCAAAAAATAACACACCTTCGCTGTAAAGCTCCGCTACAGGAAATTATTTTTAAATTACAGCTTTTCACGTCGACGGCCGCGCCTCCCGGTCGCTTATTAACGTCAGTAAAACACCCTCTTCAGAAAAGTGATGACTTCATCGAAAAAAATACGGCTTATTGATTCCCTGAAACATTTCAAATAAATCTACTTTAATATCTTTAGATAAAAGGGAAATATCTGTATTTGAAGTATTGATAAGGAGATCGATATAAAAATATAAATATCAGATTTATACCTGTGGTGATGTTATTATGAGAATGTCATTCACCTGTCAACATTAACATGTTTACAATAATTACACTCTAAAAAGTGTAATACCAATAAAATCGGGTGAACTAAAATACCATACACTGTAAAAAATTATTGATGTATTTTTTACACTATGCATTCTGAAATTATTTTTGTTTACTTTATACAGGGTGATTCATTAAGGTCGACGAGCGGCCATATTTCGGAAACTACTGGGCATAGAAATTCAAGAAAAAAAATATAACTGAAGTGGCCATGAGAAAATCCTGAAAATAATTTTTAAGTTCCGCATTTTGCCGAAAGAGGGCGTAATTGAAAAGTAATATTTAAAATTTTACATATCTCCGAAAATTCCACATTAAGGTATATCTTTGATAACACCATTAAAAAGCTTGGACAATTATGCATTAATTTGGTCATTGACGTACCGACTTTAATAATAGGGGGAGAAGCTGTTGAAAGTGTTGTCATTTAAATCGCTGTAACTTATAAACGACTTATCCGATTTTAGCACACTTAAGCTTGTTTGGAAGATAAATGTAGGCACTTTCACCAATCGTATTTAGTTGTCCATAATAGTTTTAAAAAAATGCTAAAGGGCGCAATTTGTAATAACACATTTTTTATTTTACTCCAAAAAATAAATCATACGATATAATTATGATACCATAATCAAAAAGTAGATTAAATTTGTTAGAAAAAATATTAAAACCGCAGCTCGATATCTCCATTCGTCTCAGCGTTATCGCCAATAGAATAATTTTTTAAAACTTTAAATGAAGAAGCGATTATATATTTTTTAGAAAAAAAGTGGGACGCCACCTTTAATTTTCCATGCGGATATTATTTCGAATTAGCCTGGTCAATGCTGCATAAAAATAGTCTCTTGCGTTTTTTCTAACCCTAAAACTGTATTTAAAATTCCAGGTCTGTATTTAAAAAAATTGACTTGAGGTTGGTAACTAAAGAACGAAACTTTGATTTTAAAAACTAATAACATTATCTTGTAGAACATAAAATCAGCTATAACAAAGTGTTTTTTTTATTTTTTGTCCCAAGTCAAAAATGAAAACGTAAAAAATTAATAACCAAAAATGGAAATTTCGGTTTTTTCTAAATGGTTTCGAAAGCATTCGGAATAATTAGAATTTGTTTTCACCAACTTATTAGGCCTAAAATACGCAACTTTGCCTCAATTTAACCATCTTCGTATCTCTTACCGTTGTCGAGATCCTCTTGTGCGCACACGAATTTGTAGCACCCTGTATGAATTATTGTACTTTTACAAGGAACTTGTGTACTATTACCGTATAAATACTCTACAAAGTTACATGAAATATACAGACTTTTTTTACAACTAATAGTGTAGTATTTTTACATTATATTATATTGTGGTAATAAATTTCCTGCCATAAATAGTGTAATTATTTTTAACAGTGTAGTTATATCCATCAAATTTCAAAAAATAAAATTTTAATCGTTATCGTCAAATACATATTCTCATAATATTATAATTATATGATGGCACATTATAACAATTGTTTATGGCAATATCATGGAAGTAACTATGATTTAAATTTACTTTAACAAACGTTGGGGTAAACGGTTCCTGGGATATGCCGGCGTCCATCATTCCTATTTGTTTGCATTATTGCACATTGCATTCCTTTTGTTTAAAACCCATACTCGTAAATACTCTTAAATTGATTATACAAAGCCTTGTGCTTACAAAATTTGGTTTATTCCACAGTGATTTGCGAGGTTACACACTATACGATTTTCCGTTGTTACGTCCATTGTTTTCAATACTTTGATGTCCCTTAAAACAACATGACAAATAAACCCGCTTTGTTAACTGTACTGCAATTGTGGAGTTAAAATTTATTTGTGGTTTTAACCGTATAGGAAGGGTCGTATATTTAGTCGCTTACAGGCAAAAAGAGACAAACTGTGACAGCGTGGATAAATAAAGCGTAGGATTGAAAAAACAGCCTTTTCTCATTGCTTGTTTAAACATGAAATACCGTTCAGGTGCAACGTGGAAAAAAAAACTTAATTGCACAAATACAAGTGCAAGTGCATAAGAGTTTAAATTTTGGCTATCAATCTCTGCGGTGTACGCCACACTAACATCAGGGATCTGATGAAGGTGGGCTACGAAACACGTGTGTTATCACAACGGACCTGATAGGACCACGTGAGACTGTTTGGTCAGAGCCAAATTTCTGCCACTCTAACCTAACCTATTACATATTAATCTTTGCGACTACTAGTCTTTGGAGACAGAAAAAAATTAACTCGCTTTTTACGAAACGTTAATTGCCTTTACAAATAACGTTAATTGACTTTACAAATTCCCATAATTAAGGCAGGAGCTTTAAAAAAATTTCTTATCTTCAAAGAATATAGCTGTCCTGGATTAATAGAGGAGGGGGAAGGGGATAAATCCCCTGGCCTCACAATATAAGAATATAAGGATTTGTACTATAAATATTGTATTGTTATCGATTTACAATAAAATATTGTAAAGCAAAATATAGTTTTATTTACAATTTTTATTTATAACAAATTTCAGAAAATTAAATTATTATCGTAGTCAAATACATATCGTCATATTATAAGAACATAATTCAAATAGTACACTATAACAACAGGGTAGAATTAACTATATTTTAAATTTACTTTAACACATCAAGTTAGTGTGGTATAGTATCCAATAAAGGGTTATTAGCAGCACAATACAGTAACTTTATTAATTACTCGTTATCGTACCGCATAAAACAACTACAGCACTGTTAAATTAGTATTTTTTTGATGATGTGTTTTTACCGAAGCGAACAACTCTCTTATTGTGAACGATAGTAGAATGGGTCAGCTTTGACGAAGTCTTTATACCAACGCCCTGTAAAAGTCGCAACTATAAGGTTATCAGGAGCAGACTTGATGAAGACTAGATTCTACAAGAAAGAACACCGACACCCATGATACAATCTTGTAGTTGTATCATGACCGTTACCTACAAATGCCATCATGTAACTAATGGAATGCTGCCTGAAAAATTCTTATTACCAAGAAAAAAAAAGATTCTTTAGCCAAGTGGAGGGACTACCTACCAATGGGATTATCTCTCTCGCCCATAATCGCCAACATTTCCATGGAATTTTTTTTTTTTTTTATGATAAAACACCTGCACTGTAGGAAAAATCCTTTAAGGCGCTCTGGGAGCGGTGCGAGTGCGAAAAAAGCGATTAACGTTGGTCTTGAAACGTTGAAGATTGTATTTATTGGGAAACACGACCTCAGGAAGATCATTCCACAAAGATGACGTTCTCCAGATGAAAGAATTCTTGAACAATGAAGTTCGAGGAGTACTAAGCTGAACAACATATGGATGAGCGGCAGTGGTTTGCCGTGTATTTCTGTTTTGAATTGCTCTAGGTGGAATCAAGTGGGCAATGTCAGTCGAACACCTGTCATGGAAATATCTGTAAAAGAGAGCCAAATCACCAACCCGTCTTCGATGCTCCAGGCTATCGAGGGTCTTGGTCAGCTCGGGGTCGCCGATCAGACGAATGGCTCTCCTTTGAATGGAATCCAGTAGCCGAAGGGTGTGCTTGGGTGCAGAGCTCCAGACATGAGAGCAATATTCTAATGATGGTCGAATCTGGGCTTTGTAGAGTGTCAAAAGTTGATGAGGTGTGTACAACCTTTTGGTGCGGAAAAGTACACCAAGTTTCTGTGCAGCTGCCTTGGCAATTGCGGCAACGTGATCATGCCAAGACATATTATCTCCCAGATTGACCCCCAGCAAATTAATAGACGATGCCAGGGGAATTGCTTGTCCTGCCATGACTATATCCGGTTCTGCAATGTTAACCTTTTTGGAGAAGACTGCTGCCTGGGTTTTCTTAGCATTAAATTCGACTTGGTTACTGTCACCCCAAGCCAAAATTTCTTCCAGGTCTTTGTTGAGGCGCAATACTTCATGCTGCCTGCGAAGATGTGCGTCGGCAGCGGATGTTTGGGGAGTCAAGGTAAAAGATGAGACAAGTGTGCTGTCATCAGCAAAGCTATAAATTGGATTTTGGGTTTTCACTAGAAGGTCGTTAATATACAGTAAAAAGAGGGTAGGCGACAATATGGACCCTTGAGGAACACCGGCATTGATGGTGAAGCTGTCTGAGAGAAATCCGTCAATCGCCACTTGCAGAGAACGGTTCTTAAGGAAGCTGGTTAACCATAAACAGAATCCATTAGGCATACGGTAGGATCGCAATTTACTTAGAAGCCCATCGTGCCAAACACGATCAAAAGCCCTAGAGATGTCCAGTGCAACAGCCCGGGATTCTCCATGATGTTCGATGGTGTTGCTCCAAAGATGGGTGACATATGCCAGAAGGTCACCTGTTGATCTGGACTTACGAAAACCGTATTGATGGTCGCTGATAATGTTGGAATAGTTTGAAACCAAAGTAATAGAACATAAAACCAAAAATATGGTTGAGGTATGTGAATGACACCTTCATATTTTGGAATAGAAGCGATGACGAACGAGAAGGCCTACATCACATCAATAACTTTGCATCGACAATTGAATTTACTATGGAGAAAGAAGAAAATAACCAATTTCCTGTCCTAAATCCCAACGTAGAGAAAAATAACAACACTTTCTTAACTTCAGTGTACAGAAAAGCATACAGGTCAATATTTCAATTATTATACATCAAATTACTCAAACAACACATAACATGGCATAGTAAGAACCTTTGCGGATAGAGCAATTACCCTCGGTAACTTAAGCGAAGCTCTCAAAAGAGAAAATAACCACATTAAGACCGACCTCAACAAAAATCGCTACCCCACAAGATTGGTTGACACAATATTGGAAAATCGCAAAAATCGACCAAACACACATAAAGCAGGTGAATACTGTATTCACCTGAAGACGACTATAGATGCTTGCCAGTTGAAACGTAGTGATTCAAAATAAATAAAGACAATACAAGTCCAAAACTCTACTGCCGTTCAATAATTATTGTGATATATCATAATATGACGCTTTTGTGTTTGTTTGATCTGGCGATTTGTGTTCTCTTCCAAATCAAGTTGGGGGCGAGTACTTATTTTGATACTCGGCGCTGGTTCTTAAATAAAACATTATTTTGTTGTTAGCTACTAAGTGTGTTTATTTTTTAGCCCAAGAATTTTACACTGCACAGGTTATCCTAATTACTTTTGTGCACAGCACTTAACGAGCCGAGAACTGCTTAGGTTATAATTAAAACGGGAAAAAACTTAACGTGACATATCGAGAGGGTGTGAATGCCGAGCGCGAACCTTCACCCTTGAGTCGTATCGTAAGACTGCCTCCTCGAGAGGTCTTCCGCGGTGACATTAAAGTGGTGGAGTTTGGAAGGGGTAGGTGGGAGACCAATCAACCACAGCGGTTTATCGGCCATGCTTGGCTTGGGAGTTGGGCACCACCGGGGGTGGGCTTTAGCGGGAAGGAGCGCATGCATTGTGGGGGGATTTGGTTCCTTGTAACTCCAGTGGTAAAAGACTCTAAAAATAACTGGGCAAGATAGAGTTTCAACAGTGTTAATATGATTTTTTTGTTAATTAAATCATCTTACCGATACATAGTTTTACCGAAATGTTGTTGCAAATACAGTTTTAGTTCTATTAAAGAACACATCACGTACTAAAATACTTTGTTCTTTTCACAAATTAAAAATATATACGTATATATATATATATATATATATATATATATATATATATATTTACAAAGCAAAACTTAGTTAACGTGAATAATAGAAGCGTTTTGGACTTACGTTGTCTTTATTTACTGTAAATCACAACGAGGTACCAATTGAAACGTGGTGATTTAAAGCAAGTTAAGACAAATACAAATCTCTTCTATCATTCAAGAAACAACGTTTTCTGCAACCTTCAAACATACATTAGTTACCTTATTCTGACACTTTTAAACAAAATTTAGGACTGTTTTAATTTTAAAATCCTGTAAATACGCCTGTAGTTGTTTAATTTTACGTATTTAAATATTGTACTAAGCGTTTTATGTGCATTTATTTTTAATTAATTTAAAAAAATAACAAATTTATACATTTATGCTGATTAAGGGGGATTTCTACTGTAATGGTCCTATTTTCTTCTTTCTTTGCGATTTTTTTCTGGGGATAATAAGACAAAACAAGTTTTCAATTCTTTTTATTAAATATAAGATGTACCAAAAAAAATTTTTTAACTCCAAAAAATTAAAAACTTGAGGGTGCTACAGGGTGCTGAGGTTACCCCCTCAAAAAAAGCGTAACTTGCTGGCGGAATTCAAATAAATTTTTCTATTCATGACAAAAATAAAATATACCCAGATTCTTCAATTGTAAGCATGTAGTTATAGCCCCCACTAGAATCAAGTCAAAACTCGAGTAACTGTTAAAATGGCGCGAGATTGAAATTTTTTTTTGAAAATTTACAATTTTTTTTGTATTTTAAGGGCCGTAACATTTTCTGTAATATCGCAAAATACTTGTATTCTGAGCATTTTAAGATCAAAATCATTAAATTCTGATAATTTGAACATACCGAAGTACTCTCCGCCAGCGTGAAAAACAGGGTTTCGAGAAAAACAACTTTAAAGTTTCAACGGTGGCTCACAACAAAATAGTCTCACTGTCACTTAGTCTGTGACAGATACCCTACTCTTCCTCGAAAAACGATAAACGAGCTGATTCTTCCTGCCTCTTTGCGAGCCTGGCCTGACGATCCTGATTGGTCGAGATGATGTCGCTGGCGACAGAACGCGGCTTAACTCAAGAGCGGCTAGTGGTGAGAACTGACCGGCAATCATAAAATTGGATGTAACTTTTTTTTGGAGTGGATTTGGTAAAAACGCTTACACACGGTTATTCTCGAGGCTATAGACAGTCGAAAAACGTCGGAAAAAAATTTCGATTTTTTGAAAACCATCACAGTAGAAATCCCCCTTAGATTTACATTAATTCTTAACATGTTATGAAATTAGCGTCCTATTTCTAAATCCAGGTAGGTAGGTGTTTGTGGGTTTAGGACAATAAAACAATTCCTCTAAATTAAAAAATTGCCGACGTTTCGACCTTTATTAGGTCTTTCTCAAGGCTATTTTACAAAGTCGAGGAACATAAGTCGAAAACAATTGTTAAAATCATCTCCAGACGGGAACACACATTACAAACTGACATGGAACAAATATTGTGTAAAAATAACGAACCACACCACAACGAGTACTGTTAATATCTAATTAATTCTTAACGCGGTTTTTCCGAAATAAAATTTTTTATTAACCACTACAATTTTTTGAAATAATGTTTAAATGCATTATACTAACAAAAAAGTATTTAAAAATATGCAATTACACCAATGCAATAGACAAGTGCACTTTTTGGAGAGTTTTTAAAAGCAATAAATATATTTGTTGCATGGACATTTATCATAGATTTTTTTACTTTTTAATGAAATGTATGCGGTGCAATGTAATTCATTTAAGACGTAGTCTAATTTTTAAAAACGTTTTGAAAACAAACATTAATTTAACACCAGGAAACACAATGACAATAATCTAATAGCCAAAGTTTTTAATTTATTATTTGGAAATAATGGCCATACAATTGTCCGTTTTGTTAGCTAAAAACGTCACACTATACCACTAATGGATTAATTTTTAACAATGCGATTCGAGTTAGTTTTTACCAAACCATTTTATTTGTTATAAAATACTTTGAACAATAAAAAGTCACATTGTGTCATTGCGTGTTCGAATTATGTAAATTATTTTCGAATAATTTTCTTTGAAGGTGAAACGAGTAAACACGCCGCATTTGCTTTTTCAGTAAACTATTTTAGTATTCTATTTTGACCAATATATTACAAAAAAGCTTATTCAAACGATTTGTCTAAATGATTAGGTAAAATGTGTATTTTTGTGTCATTTACAACATTAACGAAATCACTGAACTAAAATATCTACAGAGGCACCAGAGTCAGATAAAATAAAGGAACAGAAGTTCGACGAAAGCAATGTCTAGTATATAATGATGAATTGGATAGATTTAGGAAGGCTGCTACTTTTTGGGGTAGTTTTCTAAATATATTTTACCGACTGAGTGCTTAGTACATTGATTGTTTTGATAACGAACGAAAAATCTCGAATGAGGGTTTTTTTTTATATTTTTGTCTCCAAGATGAAGTGTTTGGTACATTTTAAATAATACAAAGAGGTAATGCGATTTCACTTCATATATTGAATAATTTTCAAAAATCTCAACGCGTTTTGACCTCAATGATCATCATCAGAAGAGGATCTGTAAAGAAGTAATCAAAGCTTTGGAAAAAATACATAATAATAATCAGAAGGTAAAAAGTATGTTGTTTTAAACAGGTCGAATTATGCAATAAAAAAAATTTAATTAAAATAAAAGAATATACTTACATAAAATATACTTTTGTAAACACAGTAATTTAATATATAAAGTGGAAACGGATTACCTTTTTGTATTAATTTAAAAAATGAGATCTTAGTAAATTTGACAGTATTTTTAACTGAATCTTTAACAACAAGATTCCTAACAATCTCGTTTTTGGTATTTTTAATATTAATCAAAACTGAGGAACCGAAGTTACTTCGTCCACCGTCGACTCTACTCTCTCTTCTCTTCTACAGGCTACTGTGACACCAAAAATTAGGGCTAATTAAAAATAATAATAATATTTATGAAAACTAATTGAAATACTTATCAAATGTTAAATAAAATCAGTAACTTTTATCATTAAAAACTGCTTGTCTGGAGCATGCATTAAAAACCTGTTAGTATCTTGGCTCTTTCTGGCTTGAAAGTATCCTTCGTTTTTCTTTTCAGTCAGGTCAATTAACTTGTGAAATTTGCTGATATCGATATTATTTTTAATGTATATTATGATCTACAATACTGAATAATGTGCCCAAAGGGTTAAAGGAAAGAAAGTCCTGGATTTCTCTGTAAAAATACGAGTAGGATATCTTCGATGGAATTTTTCACTTTTCTATCATCTTGCAAATGCCTCATATTGCGCTTCATATATTGTCCTTGAATTGTGTACCTTCTACTACCTTTTTAGGTGCTTTTTTTAAATTAAAAGACACTGACAACTCGTATCTCTACTATAACCACGATACACTAACACCGGTGTTCTGTCCTCGTTTGCTGCTTATATATATACACACAGTGATAGATATTGTAAATCATTTTTACCCTTTTTAAACAACAACATTACCGTTTCGGCAACCAGATGTATGCAAGGTTTATAATTAATATTATTTGTAAGTTTAAAGTACAATTCTTATAAATATTTTTCCTCTTTTATGGGTGTCTACTTGCATTCAAAATTACGCGTTTTGTTTTATTTATTGCAATTTAATTAGTTAATTTACATTTAAAATTACATATTCTCGACTTTCCAGTTCCTACCTTTTTACCGTCCCTCGTACCTACCCACCGTACTCGTGTATGATGCGATGCGCGATTTGGAGAGGAGAGAGAACCAGATACCCAAAACCCATCAACCGTACCGCGCCGTTTTTGGTAGGTGTCCATTTTTCCCAGCAAGAACTCCTAAAATCTGCATGGTAAGTCGAAGTATTCCATTTCATAATTACATTAATACTGATTATTATACCGATATTAAAGGTTGCTAAACCTTGGGGTGGTTCCGGACCGGGAAGATCTGGGCGAGGATTAACAAAGCCAGCGCAACCTATGTTTTCACAGTCTTTTTTTTCTTTTGAGTGGCTAATAACGCCACAACCGGTATGATAATTTTTAAGTTTTAACTTCAGTGACTTGATAAGAGAGAAAGTAAATATTTTATTTAATTTAAAATACTGTTCTGTAAGTATGGGTGGTTAATATTACGTTAGTTTTGATCTATAGGGATTATTTTGAAACGTTGCAATTCTAATAATTTCTGGTCAAATGAGATCTGATTTATGAGAGCGATGCTCATTGTTCCGATAACTTTGATGTACTCAATACAATTGTACGCCAAATAAACTCTCTTTGTTATATCAGATTAATCGGTCAATCAAAATCGATTTACTGAAAATGATGAAGTTGGCAATAGTAATAGGTATGTATATCTAGTGGGCGTTTTAAAATTTGAATTTTTGCTGGTTGATAAAAACTAGCTAGTGTGGTGATGCCATGGCCTCTGATATGATTACATTTTTCTTTGTTCAAATATCCAAAAAGAAATATATAATTTTCATTATTCGTTATTTCTAAATTTGGAACTGAATACCAGAACCTAAAACGGGCGAAAAGGCTTGTTTTTACGACATTATTATTCTGAATTATCAACAAATCATGTAATTAGGAAGCTTTTCCGGCCAGCGAAAAAATGAAAGTTCTGACCCCCGAATTTATGAAAAGGCGATTTAAGGTCATTAAGGTTAAAAGAATTTATTAAAAAGACTAATGTCCTGACACGGCAAAGGGTCTAAAAACATTATGCCGCTATTATGTTGTTTTTATGAAAAGCATATAAAAATGTAGATGAAATTAGCGGCTCGAATAATTACACTTTTTTTTTTAAATTTGTCATATTTTTTTAGTGCTAAGTCATTGCGATTTTATTCATTTTGGGTAATCGTTCTCTGTTTTTATGTTTTAAAAAATTGCGATGACGGGGCTATAAAAGGGGTATTAATATTTTATATTTAAAGTTTTATTATTATAGCTTGTATATGGCAGACCGTAATTATTTTATATATATATATTTTAATCTTCTCCCCCGTATTTACTGGAGGGGGTTTTAACTTCGTATGGTTCCAAACACAATGGAAATAAATACGGTTGTTGACATGCGATGTGTTTTTTTATGTTATTAATCTTTTTAGTTATATGAAACTTTAGAGAAATGAACCTATAGAATTAACAATAAACAAGTTTGTGATTGTGTATGATATTTTTCTATATCTTCTAAAAACCGTACTAAATAAATGTAGGTAATATTGGTAATGTTTCGGTATAAAACTAATTTTTAATATTTATTTTCACTATAAACATTATTGTTCTCTAAACCCTAACTTGAACATATTTACGTACCTTTTTGTCGCCTAAAAGACTAATGTTGAGTTTCATAAAATTTTTAACCATAATTAACTAACCAGTAAGTTTACTGTGAGATAAATGCCATGTAAGTCACCGTCAAAGTTGCTGGTAAGTTATGTATTGTTAAAAATATTTATATAACCCGTCCTTACACTTGAAATTTTAAATCACTAACCTGTATCACTTACCTGTATTAAATTAAAAATTAAAATTTAGAACTTGGTAGTAAATACGTCTGTCAATTTTTATATTTATTAAGAGCTCATTACGTCATACAGTGCCGCTGCAAGCTGGTGTAGACTGAAGATACTAGAGGAGACGGTAGCCAGGGGCAGCAAATGCCGATGAAGCCCTATTGATTGTTTAAAAAACAATTTTAACTAATTTTATTGCAAAGGCTGGGATCTGCGCAAGCCCCGTAGTAAACGTCAAATTTCTACTTATCTAAACTAAAGATTTTATACTAAAATAAACAATACAAAGAACACTTACACATTGGCTGGAAAATACTTTTATTCTGAGATTGGGTTTAACATCATTTAGAGAGACTAAGACTTGAGTTACGAAACGGGCCGAGGTTACCCTTGCACTTGACTACTTTAACAACTCCATTAAGTAAGTATCCCTTTGAGTTTTTATTGTAACCCCTGCTACAACATCTCCTGATGTATCAGGAATTATTAGCAATAAGAGAAAAGCTTCTTAAATGTACTATTCAAAACATAACCCTTTCTTCAACCCTAACTGCAGATTATTCGGACAACGTCATAAAAACTGTACAGCACATAGTTTGCCATGGCGAGTCACTATAAGAAGGAAAATGCAACAAATACTCGGGCAACCAAAACTGGAACCAGAGAATATCCTTACCATCTCCCCAGTTGACCTACACAAACTAGTGCAAGCAACTGGGATTACTGAGTGGGTATAACAACAAAACATGGTAAGCACAATGGGCCAAACCTGGCCTAAGTGCATCCGACGCACAAACGGGCCTTCGAAAAAAAACATTTATAGTCTTTATACTCATGCTACCAAATATAAGCGAGATCATTAGTTTTAAAGTTAGACTACCCAGTTAAAAATCTCACTCTAATTAGCTCAGTTTGTAAACAAATGGTGTTAATTATACTTACACTAGCTTGTATAATCGCAAGCAAATTTTTATTTAACTGCTGTTCAAATTAACAACGGTACAAACGGCAGTTAATTCAGGAATAAAACTGGTAATTAGTAAGTCCTTCTACCAGCGAGAATGGGAATAACTCTGATTGAAATAAAGTCATAAAAGAGATATTCGGAAAACTTAGGATATAAAAGAAAAAGAATTCGTAATGGAAGGTGTAAATGCGTTTAAAAACTGCTTTGTGATATTTTCAGTGAAATTAAAAATTCATTTTTGTAAATTAATGTAAAAATCAGGTGGCCTAATTCAGTAACGATAGACTAGAATATAACGTTGCTGTTTTCATTTCTGTCCTCTCTATAAAAAAAGTCAGTCAAAAATGCCGCCTCTTTGTGAACAAGAAGCGTATGTACCGGGTGTTCGCCTAAGGTCGGCCAGCGGCTGTATCTCGAAAAGCATTAATGATACATTTTCGGGAAACATTTATAATAGGTATACCAGTAAAAAGAAAATAGTGGAAATTCTTTTTAAATTTGTACGATTGCCGCTAAATTGCGTAAAAATAGCCACATTATGATACTATTTTGATATTGTTAACCCAGATATGCCTAACGTACTATTTAAAGTACACCCAAAACAAGTCAAAACTTGCAAAAACCGATCATGTTATTCTGCCGTATAGATTACAGGAGCTTCAGTATGTTTGTGTTAGTCGTCTAGAGTGGATACGTTGTGTTTTTAGTAATAAATATTAGTGTAGCAATATTCATAAACGGATACATTTCTTAGAATGGCGGAATATGGAATTCAATTTGCTAAGTAAGTATAATTTTTTTTGTTTTAACAATGTAATAAAAAAAATATGGCTGGTTTTGGTCAAAGTAATAATGATTAGTTTCAATGCATTTTCATGATATGGATAATTTTTTGTTATAAAACTTCTAAGATCGATTTTCTTTTAGTGTACTATATATAGTACGCCAGGCAAATAACCTACTATTTTTTTAGAAATTTTTCCCTCGAACAAGCAATGGCCATGCTGGAAGATGACGAGGATTTAGTGGCAAACGTTGATAGTGTTACCCTAATGCCCCCAATCAATGCCTGCGGTTCTATAACCGATAATGATTCTGGTGAAGAGGACCATGTTTCGGTCAACAATTTACCGGGATCACAGTTGCAAGCATCTGCAGAAATAAATTTTACAGACAGGAGCACTTTTTCCTCTTCGGACTCCGAAGATAATATTTCTTTGGCAGAATTAGCTAAAAAATATAAACGTAAAATACGACCTACCAAAAAGGAAAAAACCTACCAATGGGTAAAGGAGGATCTTACACCAAATACTCCTGAAATATTTGATAATGATGTCGCCGATGAAATAAAACCTCCACTTGAATGGTTTTCAGATTTTTTTGATGATGAACATTTTACACTTCTTACAGTCGAAACCAACCGTTACGCTTCACAAAAGAATAACCATCTAGAAGTAGTAGAACGAGAAGTTAGAGCATTTGTTGGGATACTTCTACTAAGTGGTTATGTGCCAGTTCCCCGTCGTAGAATGTTCTGGGAACGTGAAAGAGATGCTAATAACGTACTAGTAACCGAAGCTCTTTCTAGAGATAAATTTGAGTACATCATGTCAAATTTTCATCTTGCAGATAATTTAAATTTGGATCACGAAGATAAGTTTGCAAAAGTAAGACCACTATTCAAGTATCTCAACAAAAAGTTTTTGGAAAAAGGTATTCTTACTCCGATGCACTCTGTAGATGAGGCAATGGTTCCATATTTTGGTCGCCATTCCTGCAAACAGTTTATTCACGGTAAACCCATAAGGTATGGCTACAAATTATGGGTAGGTACTTCCAATAATGGATACATTTATTGGTTTGAACCTTATCAAGGGGCATCGACCAATATAAGCAAAACATATTGTGATCTGGGTGTAGGGGCCAGTGTGGTACTCGAGTATGCCGATGCTTTGAGAAGTAGGTGGACCAACGAAAAATTTCATTTATTTTTTGACAATTTTTTTACTTCAATTCCGCTTATTGAAAAGCTTTCCGAGAAAGGATTTCTTGCAACTGGGACAGCTAGGGAAAATAGGATACAAGGAGTTGATTTACAAGATTCAAAAGTTATGAAACGAGAAAAAAGAGGAACTTATGATTACAGAAAAATATCTGATCAAGACATTATTACTATCAAATGGCACGACAACAATTTAGTAACACTTTGCTCCAACTCTGTGGGCGTGGAACCAATCCAATCAGTAACACGATATTCTCAAAAGGAAAAAAAAATTATTCAGGTTGGTTTACAAAAAATTCTAAACAATACAAACTACAAAATATAGGTACCTGCTTATAAATACGTTTTTACTATTTTAGATACAACAACCACAAATTGTAAAGTTGTACAATGCCAACATGGGTGGCGTGGACCGATCTGATCAAAATATTAGCCTATATCGAGTCGCACTCCGAGGAAAAAAATGGTACTTTTCATTGATATCCCACTGCATCGACATGGCCGTCCACAACGCTTGGCAGCTATATAGAATACATGGTGGAGATTTGGATCAGTTGAAGTTTAGAAGACGTATTGCAACAGCATTACTTAGTCAAAATAAAAAACCTTCTACTTATTCCCGTGGACGTCCCTCGAGATCGATATTCGATATGATCGTTTAGATCACCTTGTTGTACCTCAAGACCGTCAAACTCGTTGCGGCTTCTGCCATGAGAGTCAAAAGACCAGATGCTCAAAATGTAATGTAGGACTGCATGTTAAATGTTTTTTTGATTATCACACCCGGCCCTAAAAATATTACCTATATATGCCTAGCGTACTATATATAGTACGGTGTTTTTTTTTAGTTTTTTGTAAAAATAAATGCATGAGTCAATAATATACTGTATTTTTATTAAAATTTTTAAAGCAATTTCAGTAAAAAAACAGCAAGTTTTCTACTGTGCTACTTTTAGGCATATCTGGGTTAATGAAAAGCCTATCCATTCTTGCGGCAGTTTGATCCTAAGGAATTTTTAGTATCTCCCATAATAAGGGTGTGGGAAGCTGGTAAATAAGTTATTACTTACACATCTTTTATGCAATTTTAATAAATTTGGCCTTATTTGAAAATTAGAAAGTAATATGATTGATGGTCGCTAATTTGTATTTTGTTTTACAGATGAGGCTATGGATAAAAGTTTCAGTTTTTCCTTATTTTTTTTTTAATAAATAGAACGGTATACTTTTTGTATGATATATTCAAAAATCATAAAAATACCTACATTTTGGCGGAAACTGTGTTTTGATATCTTTTCGTTTACGAGTTATTTCCAAATAACCTTATTTTTCACCAAGAAATTGATGTCATTTCAGCCATTTGAAATAATTTTTATGCCTGGGTATTTTAATTAAGCAGTCCTTGGAATTGACTTAACCAAGATACTAGTAGGCGGTAAAACTTCATAAAAAGAACATTTTAAATTATTAATAGCGTTGCCATAAAAAGGTACCTAGTAAGTATTTTATATAATTTTAATGATGACTGTGTCTTATTTAAGCAAACGCTATTATTCTAAAATTTTCTTTATAGGACCGCCTACTATTATCTTAGTTAAGTCAATTCCAAGGCCTCCTTAATCAAGATATCTAGGCATAGAAATCATTTGAAATAGCTAACAATAATTTCTTTGAAGGTTGGAGAAAATGATGTTTATTGAATGATAGAAGAAGTTTGGATTTGCATTATCTTTATTTGTTTTGAATCAGAACGTTTCAAGTGGTAAGTATTTCCGGTCGTCTTCAGGTGAATACTAAATAAGTATGGTGACTACTTACAGCTCATTTATACTAGGTAGGTGCAGTGACGCATAGCTAAGTGAGCGGGGTCATGCATATAACTTTTTCATGTTGAGCTGAGAGACAAGCTCTAACGACTATATCATTTAATGATAAAGGGATCAATAAATACTTCTTTCATTGATATCAATTTTCCTTCGCTGCAACCATTTTTAAACAAAAATATTCTTTGTTTCTTAAACACAATAAACAAATTTATAAATACACCACAAAAAAAATTTAGCATTTGTATTTTTCTGTTTTAGGTCAGGTTAATTCCATTAAAGCTTATTCACGCACTTTTTTAATCTAGAATCGTAAAAAAAAATTATAATTCCTGGTCTAATCTACCTTCAACTAAAAATCACCAAATTTTAAATAGAAATAAACATTGTGCGCGTGTTTACCAATATGATTTTACAATAATTATTTTTTCAACTGCACCGTATATGTATGGTTTTGTTTATTTGCAGATTAAATGATCGTGGTTTAGTTCTTATGCTGAACACAACCCACTTATTACATAGTCATTTTAGGGTTTTAAACTGATAATTAACGTAGTATAATAGCAAAAACCCAGGAAAACTTACGAAACTAAGGAAAACGATAAAAATGATGGGCAGTATTACAGTTAATCCGAATAACATCGTGCTGATCCCTTATTCCCAACCAAATCAGTCATACGAACCAATGGCATCAAACCACGCTCTCTGAAATCTTAAGGCCATTATGCAACTAGTGCCTATAATAGTATTTCTTTAAGCATTAGGATTTAAAAAATATGTCAGAGCATTGTTGTGAAATTTTTTGAATTTTTGTAAGGTTTTATATTTTTGTTTGTATAATTAAAACCTGTAATTCCCAACCAATAAAACAACGTGGATGCTTTATTGGACTTTAGTGTCTGTTGTGTCCCTACTTGTAAATAAATAATGCGATTTGAATAATTTTTTTATATTGTCCGTTGGTCCCATGACAATGTCATAGTTTTCCGGTTTTTTCTATTTGTGTTAAAAAATGATTTGCGTTTTATACCAGGTGTAATAAAGATGTTGTGTTTTTTTTTTCGAAAATGCTTATCACACTGAGGAATATACTAGTAACCGTAACATATAGCAGTTAAAACTACACTGTAGCTTTATCTTTCCTTGACATTCTTATTTTTGATTCACTTCGTTAACTCTATTATTAGTGTAGATAAACTGTTTTATAGCTAAGCATGTTTCTATAAGCTTTATTATCGCATACGATGATCATTAAATGTTTTGCAAGTAGTCTGTAAACCTCCTGTAACATTTCAAGCAATATGTCAACAAAAAAATGTTAATCAAAATTAACCAACCTAATTTTGTTTTGTCATATGTGTGAATAATTAACTCATATATTATGTAGTTTTATTTTAATATTGTTATGAGGCCAGCCTAATTTAATAAAACAACTGATTATAATAGTATTTTGTACAACTAGAGTGGATATGATGTCCATATGGCACGAGGAAGTAAATTGAGCACGACGCGGAAGGCCATGTGGCCAGTTTTGCATATTTATAAAATAATTAAGTATCTATATGTCATTGTATACTATAATTTATCATTTTTTTTCAGGTAATTTTCTTCAAAGTAATGGACGAAAAGCATCTGAAATTAACATCAATAGTTTCGCATTTGTTGCTTGTTACGTTATATTTAGCGACTTATGGTAAGTTTTTGTAATAATAAAATATACATTTCTCATTAAATTTTATTATTTATAATAATTTATACTTTCCTTGGGTTTCGGTCAAAAATTATTGCCAAATTTTACTTCATTTAACCATTAAGTTTATTATTCCAATATAATTAAAGTATTGAACAATAACAACAAAAGCAACAAGTAAAAATACAAAAATTAGAAAAAATTATAAAAATAACAATAAAGGTAACAAGTAGAAATACAAAATTAAAAAAATTGTAAAACAGTAAAAGTGATAAGAAAATTTTTTAAAAAAAATATGAAAATTAAAAACCTTTAGGATTTAGATGTACTAAACAAGGAGTCCTGACAAATACAAATAAGGACAGCCAGGTGTAATGTCAAAGTCGCTACCGGATATTTTATTAAATCATTTTCCGCATACTTAATTTCCTTTTCGTTTTAATTAGAAATATATACTTAAATAAATTCGAACAGACCCAAACACGAACATTGGACGACAGTACCTAAGGCGCTGGCGCCATAGTTACAAAGTGTCTAAACCAGACCACAAAATGTAAATGTAGGAACTTTAATAGAAAATTTATAATGGAAATATGTATATATAAAAAAATTTATTTATTAATTTAATATCAAGAAAGAAGTCAAAAAAAAATATTCAAAGAACCAATTTTATTATAAGTTAATTTAAGAAATTGTATAGTAGTTGGGTAAAATTTTAACGAAATATGGGTGTGGTTCTGAAAATTTTTTACCTACGGCGCATCTTTACTACCCTTTAACATTTCTTTATGGATCAGCCCCTGCTAACCCCCACCCCCTTACTAGGTTTGTTAAAGTAAATTTAAAATATAGATACTTCCATGCTGTTGCCATTAAATATTGTTATAATATGACGATATGTATTTGATTACGATAACAATTGTACTTTTTGAAATTTGATAGATTTAACACTAAAAAATGTAGAAGTAACTATATTTTGCTTTACAATATTTTTTGTTAAGGGTTAACGATACATTTTTTAGACTTGAACTAATAAATTATCATATTCATTTTCTAATAATAACTACTTACTATACAACGGTACTTTTTCTGTCCTTATGAGATTTTCTTCAAACTCCCCATTATACAGGGTGATTCCTAAGTTGATACTTCTTTTTTAGCGGGACTCCTGTAATTGTGACGAATGTCTTTACAGGAGATTTCCTCTTAACATTTTTACTTATTTCTATAAGTTTGTTAGAGGTGCTGGTATGCTGAAGAGTGTCTAATAACGATACAGATGGCGCTCCGTGCCACATCTTACTGGTGTGTCCCACCACTGTGCTGCCATAAGCAGCTTTGAGTTCTCTTTGTTTTGTCGGAGCCTAGCTCTACTGATGAGTCATGATATGACGAAACGCGTCTAGGGATGGATCTGACAAAATAAAGAGAAATGCTTCTTCTGACTTCTTTTTTAGCTGCGTATAAAAGGCATTATAGAAAACAATACTTTCAAATACCTTTTTTCAAAAAACCCATAAATAAAGTACTTACATTCTTTTATTACACTACGAATCAAATACGGTTCTGCCTAACTTGCCCGTTGAATAACATTAAGAAAACTTCTGGATGAGCCCGGGAAAGCGTTTTGCGTATAATCTCGAAGAAACATCCGCACTTTTACGACACCATATCTATTAGTTCATTGTTTTTAAATTTTACCATTTTCATGTATCTATCACCAATTTAAAACACACTGCAGCGGTTTGCTTAACACTAGCCATATGACTAATACTAATAAGAGATAAGAAAAACAACAGAAACTATTGCGGGATATGTTTTTATGACCAGGCCCGCACTTACATTTTTTACTTCTCTATCTCGCCTATTTCTAAGTTTTTTGAAAAAAGTTGTTTATTTTAATGCCTTCTATACACAGCTAAAAAAGAAGTATCAACTTAGGAATCACCATGTATTTACCACATTTCCCAGCTACCTCTGCATCAAAAAGCATAAGATATCCCGTAATTCTAGATAGAGCTTTCAAAAGCCTCTACCTAAACTGAGTTTAGCTTAGAGAGCAGGACTATTTCGAAATGGCCATTGGGCGGAACGTTATTTTGCGTTAATCCATTACTGTTCTCCGAATGCGCCGCTATTTTCTAAATAATTCATTACTGAAAGGGACTAGTGCAGCGTTAGGAGCCCGCTGAGAATTTTCAATGTAACTGCATGGCTGACCCTTGTTAAAGTTTCAACTTGTATGTATGTGCACGTTCACTGAGAGTAGAACAAAATTAAGATTTTTTACTAAAAATCATATAAAAAGAAAAAATCGATAAAATACTTTTGCCGCTACTTTCCTTTGTAATATCGGCTTCACCCTGTACTGTAGAATGGACTTAGAATGTTCAAATTTATAGAAGTAATGCACTATAAGGGCATTTCGTAAATAGTATATTAAAGTACAAGTTTTATAAAGCATTATTCTAACTCTAGAACAATATTTATAATTAAACAATCTTTTTTATACATAATATTGAAATACGGACGAAATTCTGGTATGAATTGGCAAAAAAATATTTAAAAAACTAAAACTATTTTTATAAATATATTTCTAAATTTTGTAAGAATTTCTTATTTACACAGTGACCCACAGTATATTGTCCATTTTAATTGACAGTATACTGTCAGATGAGAGTATAATGACAGACTGAGAAATTAAAACGATTTTTTTTGGGTTTCACTCTTATTTTTAAAATATTATACATGTAAAAAAAACATTTTAACAGAAAACAGAATAAAATAAACTTATACACTAATGGGTTAAAAACATTCTTAGACAATCTTGAACCGCAGTAGAGTTTTGGACTTGCAGTCTTTATTTGTTTATAATCACTACGTTTCAACTGGTAAGCATCTCCAGTCCTCTTCAGGTGAATACTGCAGTAATTTGTTTAGTGTTCGATGAGGTTAGCCTCATTTGCCTCATGATGCTCATCGCCACTGGATAACAATATATTTTTTCGATGTGTTTAATTTATTTTGAGTGGGACTCAGCCCTCCTACCTCCTTAGGAGCGCCACTGAACGATGTCTATGGAAAAGGCACAATATTAACGATGAACGAATGACATACATTTCCACTTTTGTACAACGTGCGACTACGAAAATTTCAAGTCTCAACATACAAAAATTAGATCAGATTATATTTTTTTTTGCCTCTATTCCCTGTTATTTTATACTTTTTTTAAGATAAAAATCCAACGCAGACTTTATTATAATTTACAATATTTTAGCCTAGAAAAGCTTTAATATTTATTAATTACCATCATGATCCAATTAAATTTTATAATGAAGTGAAGTGAAATACGGGGTTATATTTGCTTATTGTTAATTTATGCTCATATAAATTTATGTAAGTTCTATGTGTAATAAAAGTATTAGCATCAGCGCTGATTTAAATGCTGCATTGCATATTTTATTTGCAAACGCTTTTAAGCATAAATTCTAGAGAAATAGAAAATAAGTTTTATAAAAGTTTAAGCTCAATGCAAAATAATGAGCTATAGAGCTGATCAATATTTCGTTTCTTTTTATTTTTATTTAAATGACAGCAAACTACCCGTCATTGTGATAACTATAATACCAACGGTCATAAGATAACAAAAATTTGATAAATAATCATCATTCTATTAAATAAGATGTTTATTTCTTATTATGGACATTTTAAAATATTCCATTCTAAAAGAAAATTTTAAAAACAGTAATAAAATACAAACCCATTTATTTTTAACATGTATTAAAATAATTTTAATCTATTATTATTGCTAAATAATATTATATTAAGGTTTTTGACAAAGTTAATTATTTTGGGGAAGATTTGTGTGTTATTTGCTGGTTAAGAAAAAAACAGCTGGTAACTGGTACTTACTCTTTTATTAAATTGCCAGTTTTGATTACATAAATATAAATTTAGGTATTGTAACACGGAGGTTTTCTCGTGTTAAGAAATACGATCAATACGGTGGTTGCCAAAGCTTTTTATTTTTACTGTTTATACAAAATATATACAATTCTTAATTAGGTAAAACGTCGCGTAGATGTTAGCGTCAAGTGTCCCTCGTTGGAAGCACTCAGTACTACTGGCTCTCTTGGCTTTTCTCGTCTATATTAGATAGTCCCCGTAGGAAGCAGTCTAGGCAGAGCAAGAAGAGCGGTTGAGAGTCGGCGGCGAACTCTGCCGACTCTAGGGCTAAGCGTGGTTTTTATCTGGTCCGGGAGGGCTGCTGGCGCGTCAGTCGGAAGGGCCAGTGGTGGTGGTATGCGGAGAAAGTACCGGTGGCGCTGGGAGAGCGTATTAGCGGCGCGGCTGGGAACTATACTTGAGTACGGTCCGTTGGTCGGGAGTTAGGATGCTACAGTATTACATTATAGACAAACTTTATCAAGGCTTTTAACAAAAATGAATAGTATGTTGTTTATTACTTTTATTTAGCTAAAAAGTGAACTAGTTAAAAATATTTTTTTGCTCACTAACACAGCTGATTTTGATGTTAACGTTTATAAAAATAATATGTTTATGTTTTATTAACTAAATACACCTGATTTTAATGGTTTGTTATTTGCAAACGTTGCATGTGCATCTCTCTCACTCGACATGTATATACTTCCTTTTCCCCTGTATCTCCCATTCTTTTTGTTACGTTGAAAAGTTTATGGTTTTCCCCATGAGCGTCCGGCAAATTGGGTTTGATCTTAAGGGTCCTCAAATACACAACTTTTTTTAAGGTCGATTAAAGAAAAAAAAAAGTATGGAGTGTTTTTCTAAGCTGCCCTCATTTAAATTTAAATATAATGCATTGATTCCATAAAACCCTCTCTATAGATTTTACAAAACGGGGATTCTGGAGAACACTTAAAATGTCAGTTAATGTTAAGAAATTTTGAACAAAATCAAAATACTATTGCCGATACTTTAAAAGAAAACGCTAGACTTCAACCAAAAAATCGACCTGATTTACAAAAACTAGCTACGTAAGTACGTAATTAAAATATAAATTAATCAATGTGTGTTCAAGTACCCCCACTATACCTAGCTCTTCACCATTTTTTAAGATCGCGTGCCGCCACTGAATTATAGTTCTGTTAATTTTATCTTTTCCATCTTGAATATCGATATAAGACATTATTTTTCATATTTGTTAAATATATCATGTACTAAAACGGAATACGAAATTCAAAGATATTAATTTGTCGGATTGGCAAACAAACTTAAGTTTGTTAAACCCGGATTTATATTAATGTCATCCTTGTTAATCTGATTTAGTTTACGATTAGAATAACAGAATTTATATCAGATTATCACTGTCAAACATTTATTTTACTAGGGACAAATATAATACAAATAACATGTATTTTCCCCATTAATCAGACTCTTGAACTTTTGCTGTAATTTTATTGTTAAAAATGGATAACTATTTCTAATGTTGAAGAAGTAGTCCATTCTTAAAGTGGAGTTATTTTCTAGGAATAAATAAAAGCATGAAGTCTTTCTCCACTCCACGGGCCCCCTCTTACCACTGTTACCTATTGCCCATGGTCAGTGTTAAGACTTAAGCATACCAATCTTTAATCATTAACCCATTTCTCAATATTTTATCTTTCATGGCTCGATGAGAGCTCCATCGATGTTCACTACTATTTACCATTTAACTTTGTTCCTCTCACTTATAACTATTTTTCTCTTTGTATTTTATTCCTGATGATGGATGTTACTACACCCGAAACATGTAGAATATCTACCACATATCACTTTAATAAACCAGTGGAAAAAGACTTCATGCTTTTATTTATTCCTATTTCTAATGTGTTAGTTTCACGATGCGTATTAAAAATATTAGTGATATTATGTCTATTTCAATGGCCCGCACGCTCTCTCGACCTAACACTCCTTAATTATTTCCTTTGGATTACTGTTAGAAATCAAGTCTATGCTGATCCAGTCATTATAAAAGTAGACATGCAGAAATGCGGAAAGCAATCGTAGCTGCATCTGGAAGAGAAGTCATTCAAAGTATTTTAACACGATTAACAAATGTAATGTAAAATGTAAGTAACCCCCCCCCCCTCCATATCTCCATATCCTCCTGGTGCCACCACTGACTATGGCTTGTTAAGATTGGCAAATTTATGTAATGGCCTTGCCAGCTTTATTTCGAAATAATAAATATTTCATCTTTATTTGAATTAAATATTTATATGCTTCCCCAATATTTTTTATTATCCGGTATTTGGACCCCCTTTTAAAAATGACACCTGAAGTATCCATTGTTTATTTTTTTTACAATTTTCTGTAAATTATTAACGGTGAGTAATCTTCGATTTTAAAAACGTTCGAAGAACTTCTCCTCCACCGCTCATTGACAAAAAAAAAACAAGTCGACCTGCGATCATTTACCAGTTTTACAGATCAAAACAAGATAATATCCTATAACTGTATACTTTTAGAAGGGTTCATAGACATAGCATATGATCTATAATCAATGAGTTGTCGACTCTGCGAAAATAATAAATGACTTGGTCTACTTAGTTAATCGTCGTTGTTTTAATATTTCAGTAGCATCAGTTAAATCTAGTAAGTAGCGCATGAATATAATTTTAAATCAATATTAATACCAATGTTAAATATAGGATTAAACAAGAATAATAAAAGTTTATAAGTATACATTTCACCTTAAAGCATTTAAATCAACAGCAGACAGAACCTTTTATAATACAAATATACTAATCCAATCATTCGGAACCCAATGGGATCTACAATGTTTTTTACTGATCCTTAGAATTTGAACATGACAAAAGTAAATAGTTAATTTCAGGGGCGGATGGGTAAAGTTAAACCAACCCAGCCCGTTTTTAAAAATAATGTAGTTTTATAAAATATTTGGCATTCGGGTTAAACAAATAAAAGTGCCAAAATTGATGATTATTTCAGGAATGATGAAGTTTGTAGAGTTCCCCAAATTACGAATCTATCGGAAATTGTTTCTCTTAAACTTACTTGAAATAGCGTCGTATGTGAGTTTAAAGGAATGAAATCTTCTTTAGAGAGAACTTCCTAACTTAATTTTTATTTCTTAAGACTTGTATGTTATTTCTCATAATGTAATCGTCATTTGCTTTGCTTTGCTTCGTTTTAATAAAAATCTTTGGTGTTTCAATAAATAAATAGCGCACAAATTAAAACGTAGCATAAATTAAAACGTAGTTTCAAGCTATCTAAGCTACACGTTCCAGTCACTTACCATTTAGTTACGCGACACACTGTCTAATTGACTGATGACAAAGCTGCAAAAAGTTAGCAAAAACAGTAAAAACATTTTGTGTCTCTCTGTTTGGGGAAGATCATGACCCCCCCCCCCTGGATCCGCGCTTGCTGCCTATCCACTCTTGGTAAAATTACGTTGGTATTTTTATTATCATTTGTAGATTGACAATTGGTAACAATGAGGCTAGTCCTATTTATATAATTTTATATTAGTTTAATATAAACATACGTTTTAAGACGAACACATGTTTCAGGAATGTGGCTTTCATTACACGTCAGCCAGAATTTAGGGTAACCACGTTAATTAACATTCTTATCCTAAATCTTATGTAATCCTTTTTCTAGTACAACCTGGTTTCTAGTAAATTGCCTTAACAGCTTTATTATATGTTCAGTGTGGCATCCAGAACTAAGAAATTTTCCATGAGAACAACGTGTAATGAAAATGTTGTACAAACTAATCTAAATAAAGCATTTTGTTTGCAGAGCAAAACAAGTTAACGCCGGTAAAACTGGAATTAATATTAAATTATCCCGAGTAATCTGCTCGAGTGGCCGCTCGGAATGGATATGTTTACCGGATTAGCACAGTTGGCTGGCTTATGAATTTAACGTTTTTATTTTGTAATTTGATGGGTAATGTTTTGTTTGTTTGGGTCTATATATTTCGAGGAAAATAAAATCTTCTTTACCAATTATTCAGAAATTTATTTAAGTATTGAACATGCTTTTAGGCGCGCGTATATTGAGTCTTAATACCATTGTCGAAATCGCGCATGATTGTCTCATGGCCGAGAACGCGCAGTGGTCCGCAACTCACGACTTCTTTAGCTAGATGTGTTTAGATTAAAATAAGGAAGTGGTGTTGAATTACGGGCACATATCTTGTGTGCATGCTTAATTATTTGCTGTTCTAATAAATGAGTCTTATCCTACATGGAGCTAGATGCTTTAAAGATACGTTAGCGTCTCGACAATCCGAATGACGAATAATATAATAATAATATTCTCGATTTGCTTAAATAAATGTATTCTGACATGTTTCTTCATGAAAACCTTTTTTAGAGTTGTTTGCCAGGAAGGTATAGCTGTACCATTAGTAGATTTTTTGAATTATTTAACATTCGCTCGTGAGGTGTACAATTAGTAGTTGTACACAAAAGCGATTTGATTGAATGTAGGGCATCTTCTATCACTTTTTCCAATCTGGATTTTTTTAAATTTTCTGTTCGCAAAGCTAGAGGAACAGTTTTCCAAATAAACTCGTTGAATCGTTCAGTTTGCCCATTACCGTGTAGATTATAAGGGGTGGATCTGTTGGTAGCTATTTCTCTTGACTGGTGATATAAGAAATTTGAGTTATGTATCTTAATGTTTAGTTTTTTTCGTTAAACCGCGATTTTTCCCTAACCGGTACGCCTGTGATCGATTGTTTGTTTACGCAATTTTAACATATTTATCAAATAACTTAACCACGGGATTATAATAAATATGTATATTAAGTAGTTGCAAACCTTGTAAAACTTTTCAATAATACAAATTGAGTTAGATATTAGCGTGTTACATACATATTTAAACACATTTTACCCAACTTATTATGTTGTAATAAAAATTAGGGTAAAAACTAACTCTAACCATGCTGCGGGAAATAATTAATACTTTTATTTGTCATTTTCACCCAGTACGCTCAAGTCCAAAAACCTGCTTTAAAATATACATATAAAATAGGTCGTTTGCTTTTTCAAATTTCATATTTTTTTTAAAGATTTTAATTTTCAACAATATTTCCATATAAAATATTGCTGTATTTTTCATAAACAAGATACTGTACTTTTAAGGCAATTTCAAAAAAAATGAATTTGCTACCTTACCACTAGCCGCAGGTGATATTTGAAATATGCGTTTATAGTTTTAAAGCATGCACCAACTTTTATCGAGAATAACATTTCCTTTATGTTGCATACTTTTTTGGATACACTGTATATATTTTTTTAAATTTTTTCATTAGGCACAAATAATTATAAAAAATACTAAATCACCTTCGCATTTAATACGATATCATTTCAAGAGTTCTCATCTTAATATTATTGGGATCATCGATTTTTAGATCAAGTTCAAAAGAGCCAAAGTCGCTCGTGATTTATGGTCTCTACAAGCAAACAAAAAGTATTAAATCTTTTCCAGCCAGAGTGTTAGCGCTTTACTAACGTGTATGCATTTTACTCTAAAATATATAGGGTATATCGTAGAGTTCAGCTTTGGTTTTAAAATTAGCATCCTTAACTTGAAAACGATCTAAAACTTTATTTTAAACTTTCAGAATATTTTATAAAGGGCCGAACAAACTCTGTTCTGCTGAAAATTAATTATAGCTAAAGTACGAGGTAAAGAGGGAAATATCACCGTGTGTGTGGCCAAATAAAGTTAAAAATTAAATTTTGACTTATTATACGTGGTTAAGCTAATCGTGAACATATTTCTTTATTTATTATGCAACCCGCTGTAAACAAAATCGAACGATTGCAGTAGAGAAATTTTAAACTTTTAAAATATCCACACATCTAAAGATTCTTAGAAAAAAATATTTATTTGTTTTAAAATCGGTTTATTCAAATACAAAATTTTGAAATGTCGTTGATTCAAAATAAGTATCTTAAATAAACTATCACAAAAAAAACTTAAAAATAATTACAATAACTTCAAAAAAAATTTCCAAATTAATTTTAAATATTTTTTCATTTTTAAGCAAAAAGTTGGGTTCAAAGTTCAAACCCATCATCTAAAATGTTTAAAACAAATACAACGTAAATAATAAAATGCAATTAAACACTACAAGGCAATTGGAAAATTATAGCATTATTTGACTCACCATTGGCTTTTGATTTCGGAATGATCGCTTTACTTTTCGGACTATATGCTGCTTGAGTCGATTTTATCTTGTCTATGCTTACTGTTATTTGTGCAGTAAGCTTTTTGATTCAAGCATGGGCCTTTTAGTTCATATTAGATAATATAGATTCGAAATAAGACAAATCTAAGTCACTGTCGACGTTTTGTAGCATGTCGTCTCCGGAACTGAAAAGTTTTAGGCTAGGCGCGATAAGTAATTTATTACAATTTAACCTTCTGCTTACCCAACTACTAAATATAAAAAAAATACAAATATATTTTCTACTACCTTACCAAAAAAAATTTTCAACCGCGAAATAAGGGAGGAAAATGGAAATTTTTTTTCCTCCCTCTAAGTTTCTCTAAGACTTCTAATAAGCAAGAGTTTTTCTTATAAGTGTACATGTATTATATTTTTTAGCGCAAAATTAAAAAAATAATATACAGCGTGTCTTACCTCGATGGATCAATATCGATTTATGAAGAATACACGGGAATCATGATTCCTAAGTTGATACTTCTTTTTTAGCTGTGTTTTCAAAAACTTAAAATTAGGTATTTTGTATAAAAATTTTCTGAAAACTTGGTGGATACTAACTTTATTTACTTTAAATGGAACTACCTGTATAATATATTTACATATTTAAATTTTCCGAGAAATTCTAATACTTTTTCGTATAGAGCAGCATATGACTAAATTGAATCGTTTTTGATATATTGAAAATTGGCTTTTTTATTTTTGACGCACTGTAAAATCGAGACGGTTAAACTAGTAGCAGAAAAAACTACATACATACCTCAAGAGGAAAATGTATTTCCTCCCTTGGATAATTATGCTAATATAATTATAATCAAACTATCCACGGAAGAAAAAATAAAATCATCCTCCCTTGTTAATGTCTAAAAAAATTAAACGTTCGCCAGTTTAAAATATTTAAAGGACTTTAGACAAGTGTAATCCACGTCACAAGTGTCAAATATTAAGCTTATTTTTTGTTATGTGTCATGCTGGACCTAATGCCGAAAACAGATTTTCAAAAAACCATTTGTACGAACTTTTTCTCGGAAAATGTAAAGTATTGCTTTTTTAATATTGAAAAGGTAAATTTAAGCCCCACCGCTTTAAACCGGCTGATAACGCAACTGGATAGACATCCTCATTAAAAAAAATACTAGCAATTTACGGTATGGACACTGTACGCAATATCTCTCTATGAACATTAACCCCCACAAGTCGGCGTATTCTCTAACTGACGTTTTATGCATATTTTGCTCATTTATAAAACGTCTTACAGATTATTTCTTTGAAAAATGCGAAAAGGCTCTTATTTATTTTAGGAGCTCTTTTTCCGAGCAATGATTCCGGAATATCTCCATTTCACTCCAGAGATATGCTTTTGCAGGGTTTTCAGTCGGAAATCGTCATTTTTCATGCCGAAATATGCTCCGCAATTGCACGGAATCGAGAAATTTTTATCGAGGGAATATTTAATGACCGAAATATATTTTAAAAATTGGATTCGTATTTGACAAGTCGATTGCATCATTTCCAGGAAAGACGATAAACACTTTTATGATCACTTGGTAACAAATTGCGGTTGATCAATTAAAGACTTATAAAGAAATTAAAGGTATTTTTTTGTATTAAGCGTAATTTATTTTCTATTGCCTAGCGCTTTCGGCCTACTGGAAGGCCATCTTCAGGGCAGTCCAAAACTCTTCTATCGTTCAAGAACATCATTGTCTCCAACCTTATATTTTTCTACTGCGATGCCCGGGCCATTACCTTTTTTGTATAACCGTTATTACGCAGTGGCGGCTCATCAAAAAAATAAAATAAAACCAGGAGGAACGTTTTTCGACAATTTAATATTAATGTACCAATACAGCTACCATTTTAGCCCTTAAAAAAATTATGTTCGAATTAATAATATTAATTTAATCCGAATGTAGCTATGCATAATAGGGCCACGGTTAACTCCGATGGACAATAATTATTATAAACACTCGTGCATTTTGACGCGCCCCAGTCGACCACGTCCGTTAGCTTAAAGCAAGTGAAGATCCAACGCTCAACATAGGGAGGATAAGAGAGACATTTTGTTACACAGGTTTTTAGTCAATGTTTGTTTAAGTAGTACCCGCACTATCCCTAGCTCTTCACCATTTTTGTCGATCGCGAGCCGACCCTGTTATTATGTCCCTGGTTTGAATAGTGATTCAGGTCACAACATTTTTGTCTATACAGAGAAACGGGTAATGGCAAAGAGAAAAGAACCCTGTTAATATAAATATACAAATTGAACTAAAAAAACTTCAAAAGCTTAGCAATATAGCAATTAACTGCTTTCTCCAATTTGCTTTTTTCTTTAATGAAATTAAAGGCTTCTTCATACTGGCAATTTTTTAACAAAGAAGTTTAAAAAATGTTGGCATTATTCTTTGTATACCGTTTGCTTCCTGATTATTCACTAATTAATAAAGTTTATTAAAATTGACCTTTCAGATACACGGAAACACTGTTCAGTACAAATTTTCGTGATTTGAAAACATATTACAGAAAAATATTTTTGTCAGTGTCCTATAATAAGCAAGAAAATTTACCGTGTGTCTTTTCTTTTGTTTCATATCTGAATTTTTAAAATAATCATTGATAAGACGTTTGGGACCTTTGAAGTAGCCAAAAAGATCACCGGATCTCAAACCATTGGATCTTTACTTTTGGATCACGATCAAGGAAAAAATTAATAAATTACCAGTAATTCAAAAAAAAAAGGTGCTATATACTTCACGTAACTAAAGGCATTTAAAGATTCAAACGAAATTAGATCTTTCACCAGGAATGCAGTGAACATCCACATGTAAAGGTGCTTGGAGGTTAATTTCGTATATAAATAAAGTAAACGGCCAGCGTTTTAAACATGTGTTAAAATAGTCAGTTATTAATTTTTTTTTTATTTGAGTATGGTTATTCATCTTAAACACAATTAATCCTAAGTTCGTGCGGCGGTAGATATTGGTAGGCATTTTATTAAACTAAATACTTCAGGATTATGTGGAAAATAAAACAGTAGTTACTTGTTATATTTCACAGTTTAATTCAGTTTCCTATCACGTGTTACGATCTTTGTCAGATCATTCTGAAAGGTAATGAACAAAAAATGACTAAATTCTAAGCGTTGTTGTTATGGTATTATCTCTTAAATATGTAGGTCCAACTAAAACAAGTTATATACTTCAGGATTACCGAATATTACTTTTATTTGAATTCTACAAAAGGATCAGAAGTAAAATGAGCTCTGTGGCATTAAAGCTTTGTTCCTACAGCAATCATGAACCAGTCAATGTGCTTTCGATTGGCGTAAGATAATTTGCAAACTGTTTCCAACTTAGGTATCTGATTGACGCTAAGAAATCTGTAATTTTTTGTGGGAACAGAACTTAGGTTCATAGGAAATGAATAAAATAATCAACTGCCAGAATAAAAATACCCCTAAAGGACTTCAGCTATAGTTTCACCATATCTGCGCAGTTGAATTAGTTTAAAGAGGTGATACTGATGCGTAAAGTATAATTTACTTTCACATTTTTATAATCTATTTTACCTACTTGCAAATACTCGCAAACAAAATTGCCCGAAATAGAAGTTGCTTTGTGATTCATCAGCTTGCCTCTTATTGGTTTCAATATCACCCCGAGGTACCAGCGCGCCACGGTGTTAGATTCACAAACACAAACTAAACAGCAAAAAAACTAAGGAAGAGACCTACGAGTTAAAGTAACTTGAAAATATAGTTAGTAGGTACCATGCTATTGCTATAAATTATTGTTACAGTGTACCATATTATATTGTTATATTATGACGATATGTATTTAACTACAATAAAAACTTTAGTTTTTGAAATTTGATAGATATAACAACAATAATTGTAGATACAACTATATTTTTCTTCAGAATATTTTATTTATAATACAATTTTTAGGGTGTCGAAATTTAATTAATGAGCGTACAAAGTCTTCTGCTGAAGCAATAAGTTTGGATAAAAAGAAGACAAAAATTACCAACCACTCGCATGGATCTATTGTAATTAGTGTTGGTTAAAAGAGTATGTTATCTACTTCTAGTTTTAATTTTTCCAATTGTTTTTACAATAATTGTATTTTTACCAAATTATTTTACACAACATTTTATTAAAAATTTCAAAAAATGTTCTCGCTGAATATCCCGAATATAACTCAAAATTGTATTACAACTTTCTCAAGCACGTTGGGTAATAATTGGTTAATAAAATATCAAAATTATATTAAGAGTGATATGATTTTTATGTCAAATAATAGTTTGTCATGGCATCCTCAATAAAGTATCATCCGCCAAACTAGAAGTTTTTATGAATCTTTAGTAAAATTTCTGTATTAAATTCCTAATTAGACAAGTCAGGAAACAATGCCGCGTGGAAAGCTCTTCAAAGCTTCATGTTGCAAAAACAACCATATTTTCAAATCCACCTTGTATATTATAACTAAGATTTGAACATAAGCCTAAAATCCCCCTGGCATTTAATTATTCATCAAATTTTAGGGTCTAATATTTTTGAGTTCAAAAATGTATTAAGTAATAATGTCTGCCGCCAAAAAAATGGAAATTAATTATTATTTTAGAGATGGTAACAGATAATTGAACAATGTTAAAAAAAAGTTGTTAAGGGTCTATTATCTCTTTTGGGTGTACATCACCTTTATTGTGTTTACTCTAAAACGACTGAGACTAACGAATTTATTTCAAGATATGTTTGTTTATTGAGAGATATTAAAGGAGTTCTTGTATCTTTGGAGTTTGTGCCCATAATGAACACCGAGATAAACATTTCAAAATTAGTTGCAGATTTTCGACTGTCATCAAGTATCACCTCTAATATTTGAGTAAACAAGATTGGTATCAATAAATAGCTAAAGGTTTAAACGTTGTTTGTCTTGTAAAAGGTTTTTAATTCAGGGCTTTCTTTGGGAGAAAATAATTCTTAAAATTGATACAATTATACTAAGAGAAATTATGATATATTTTGGAAAAGAAAGGTATGTTTAAAAATTAGCTTTAGTACATGAGAAATAGACATAGTATAAGCCTTTAATATATTTAAATTAAAGCAAATCGTGTGTCTAGTTTCGGAGAAATTCCCTGATAGCGGACTGCAAAAAGTGGCTTTATTTTACGGGCGGTAATGAACTCTTAAAAAGTGAATAGAAGTTTTCAAAAATAATCGGCGTTGTGATCTAGTAATCTAGTGGTCAGTGCAGCGGCCTCACAGATCGAAGGTCCCGGGTACGATCCAAAGGGCCGGCAACGTCGATGTTAAATTTGGAATTTGGTTTAAGAGGTGCACTGTCTTTCGGAAGAGACGGTGGGTCCCGTGTCATGGATGTTGGCACGTTAAAGAACCCTACCCTCGACAAAAAGGGATTCGGCAAAATTACCAGATAATGTGTGACAAATTCCCTGGCGTCGGTGATTGGCCTCGCTGCGGAAATAGGCCAACGTAAAATTAAAAAAAAAAGTTTTGAAAATAAAATAATATATAGCGGTGATCAATTTTAAATGTTAAAGTTTCTACTACTTTTTAGTAGAAGCGGCAACACTGCATCATCCAATAAAAAGTAGACAATTGGAGAATATTTATTTATGTAAGCTTGTAAATTTTTAAAAAGGTAAACGATACTTCTAACAGTTAATCACCCTGTACAGATCAAAATTCAACCACAGGCAACTGAGTTCGTGTAAGTAAAAATTGGCTAAGGGAATGAAAAGATGCTCTCAGCACTTGTTTAGGGCAGTTAATCTATGAATTATTAATAATTAAACATAATATGCGAAACGTACTCAAAAATTTATTGAACGCCTGAAGCAACAATATAATACAAAATTAAACCATGAAAAAAACAGATATTTTAAAATTGTTTAAACAATGTTGTAATGTATTTAAAATTCTATTTACAGAGAAAAACTGAAACAAATATAAATTTTTTGTTTTTCCCTATACCTACCCATATTTCCATAATTGTATGAGAAATGAAACGCAATTATTATTATTTAAAAATACCTTTATCAAAATTAATGTAAACTGAAATTAAAATTTAACTGTTTTGTGTATTTGTCCTGTTTTAATTTAAAACTTTATTTGTTTTAAAAACGCTGTTTGGCTTCGTAAAAGTGGTTTTTCCTCAACATTTGCTGTTTGATATCCCTTTTGTGATAAAAAATGTTTTATATTTATTGGCGTGCCAGGTGAGGACAAAGAAGCATTTGTGCCACATAAACCAGACCGTATGGGTAACGTGGTGACAATGTCATCCTGTCACCTAGGAAGTCGAAGCTGCTCGCAAAACAACATTAAGAGGGAGTTATAATGTAAGTAAATGCCAGGCATGGAATACTACCAGGAAAGTAGATATTTTTGATTTTCATGCGTTTTGACTTACCAAAAGGTTTTGCTTCACACATTGCCATTGATACGACTGTTTAGAAAAGTATTGAATATAGTGTACAGCATTTTAGAAGAACTTTGCACACCTAAAAGAAACCAGATGAGGTAAACGAACCACTATTGACTGCGTAGCAAGTATTATTTGTACTCTTGTTCTACAAAAAAAATTCAAACTTTTGTTTTAACGTCACTTATTGCTGTTTAAAACAATAGAATACGAATAATTTATTTCAAGGTATGTGTTGTATATTGGGAGATACTGAAGTAATTTTTGTGTCTTTGACGCGTGGGCCATTAACCAGAGGTTCGGCTGTCACCAAATATCACTCTAATATTTGATTTAACAAGTGCAAGATTGGTATCAATATTGGATAGCCAAAGGTTTAAACATTGTTTCTCTTGTAATCGATTTGAAATTAAAGGCTTTCTGTCGTAGAAAATAGTTTTTAAATTTGTTCTAACACAAATTATGTTATATTTTTATAATATTGAGTTATACTCTATTGTTCTGCGAGCTATTACAGTACATTTGCATTCAAAAAAAAGTTTGTCTAGTTTCCAGTCACTCGTATTAGCTTGGGCTATTCCTTTTATAAAAATAATTACTTTCAGTAATATAATACGTTATTTCAAACGAATGAACCTATGCAGGCATTTTTATTGTAGACCCCTAATGTACATTCATTTCTGTTTTTCACACAAGAACTACTATTCCGCCTCTAGACGAAGTTGTTTAACGTCCGTGTTTTTTTAGTAATTTATGGGAATTTTATTCACTGCTTTGCACCGCAATAATGGCTGTATAAGTGTTATTTTACTACGCCGTTGAACCTATAATGATATAAATGGTAGAATTCCCGAACACGTTAAAAAAACTTTGATATGCATGGACTGTAAGTACATTGTGATCTCGGAATCTATAAAAGATACGAGCAAGTTTTTTAATAGTGGACATTAATTTGCATTAAATGAATTCCGTCCAAAACTTTTCTGTCATTCAAGACACATCATTTTCTTTTTTCTTCAAATAATTGTAGTGTTTTTCAAATAGTGTATTATATTGAAATATAGAAAGGCGCCATATAACGGGGAGACATTTGCACACTTAATTGGCCTTTTGAAAATCACAGCTAATTTTTATGATTAAAACAAAAAAAAAACTTATTGTCATAGTTTTTTGGTCTTAGAATAAATGACATGCAACAAAAAAATAACCTCCATGGTTAATAATGAAAACAATCTTTTTGAAAGCAGGTAACTTGACCTTATAAACTAGATTCTTAGAGATGCTCGATGCTGTAAAGTTTTGATACTCTAAATTAAAATATAGGTTTTCGGAAAAATAATGTGCCGCATTCATTAGAAAAAGTAGTAGTAGTACTCGGGTCGTAATAAAACTTAAAATTAGTAATGTCACAATACATTAATTATTAGAAACGGACTTTGTCACTTCAATAATAATAATTTTAAAAAAAATATCGACAGTTTGATATTTTGATAAATAACCCAACAATTGCAACTTAATCTCATCGCAATTTGACAATTAGGCAATCCAACGATGTGTCCAAATGGCGGCTGTCTGGCAATACTGCGTTGTAATTGGTGCACGTGACTATATAAATAATATTGCTGGTGACATTTAACGGGTGGCTCAATGCTTTTTACCAGCCAACCGCCATATTGAATCACGTGGTTTGGATTCCCTAATTAGGCAATCCAACGATGTGTCCAAATGGCGGCTGGCTGGCAAATACTGCGTTGTAATTGGTGCACGTGACTATATAAATAATATTGCTGATGGCATTCAACGGGTGACTCAATGCTTTTTACCAGCCAACCGCCATATTAAATCACGTGGTTTGGATTCCCTAATAACAAAGCCACCTGACAATGTAAAAACAAGTTATCTGGCCAATTCCAAGGCACAGGTAACTTGATTGAAATAAATTACAGACGCAATATTTACCTGTTTTTTTTTTATAATTGTAAATACTGCAAAAATAAGTATCTTGTAAGTTTGTTAGTAGTGCAAAAAAAAAATATTAACCATATACCTACCTTGGTTAATAATATACTATTAAACGTTTCCCGGCATATTTTATCTCATAAATAATAATAATATTCATTGTACTGCTTGCAAAACCTGTATTATTCTTAATTATTCGAAGTAACACTTAAAACTAAGGGCGTTTCTGCTGAGTAGAGCTATTTAATTATTTTCGTGTTCTACTTGCTTTGGTTAAAATTTAATTAAATAGTACAAAATGCCTCTCTTGTTCACACTTCCGGTGCTTTTGATGTGGCGTCTTGTTAGGTAGATAAATAATTCTAAAATTTATTTTAGGTAAAATATTGTATCATTTTATAACGAAATTGAGAGAGTAAATACACATTTACAGTATAATCATATTACATATTACCACAGCAGAGATATATTTTAATAAAACTTTATTGTCGTATATCTGACAGGTCTATCTAAAATTTTAACAACGTCAGCTTTTTAGCAATACTTTGCACAGACATCCTGTCCCTTTTATTAAAAAAGGTAGGTCCACACTGTATCAGATAAGTTTATGGCGTTTGCCATTATTATTCAGGTCAAACACTACAGACGGTGCAAATGGAATATAATAAACATATTTTAATCAGTCCTCTAAGAAATAATGTTTTTCCACTACACTTATGAATTTATAACGAAGTCGTATCTACTCTCCAGAAGGAACATGATAAAGTGGGGTTAGGAACAAAAAGCCCTTACTTCCTTCTTACAAAAGTAAAAGTAAGAAGGAAGATAGGGCTTTTTGTTCCTAACCCCACTTTTTTTTTATGAATTTAAATTAATTGGTGCGAAATAAATAGTGATGGCAGCGTCAAAATTCTCAAATTATTAAAATGTGGCCTGCAGTGGTCCAGCACACCAACACCCGCAATAACTCTAACAGATTTTTTCTGTAATCTAAAAATACGTAAGCAATTGGATGAGTTTCCCCACAAAATGACTCCATAAGAAAGGTGGCAGTGAAAAAGTGAATACTAAATATTTATCACTGACTGGTGATATAGAAGTGCCCTTAATTTTCTTATTACAAAAATTGATGACAATTTGCTCCGCAGATACTCGATATGAGGAATCCAACTAAGAGTGTCGTCGACTATTAAAATCAGCACCCTCACACTCTGCCCCTCCACAAACGTCACGGCTTGTTGAAACTATCATTTCTTGGGTTTGTTCAGGTCTGTTTTTTTATTGTTTGTCTTATATCATATTAGAAGGGAAAACAAATGCATTTAATGCACTTGGATACAAGAGTTTGTTTTCCCTTCCACTTCAAAAAGTGCACACAGCCGCTACAAACCTATTTTATATATCATATTAGTCATATACGAGATTTCTCATGAAATATGAATGTGGTTTAAGAGTAAAGTTCCTCTATTTTTGACAATATCGAAAATTGTTATAAAAAAAAAGTTCATCAACTACATTCAAATTAGAACCAACTACGATGAAATTATATATTGTAGCAATCATTTTCGAAAAAATAACCAAACCTGGTTTTTCATGAAGATGAATGTAATTGCGTAATTAAATGTACCTAGTTTTTTATTTTAACAACTTTTTTATAACAATTTTCGATTTTATTAAAAAAGATAATTTATTCTTGACCAAAATCATATTTTTTGACAAACCTCGTATAGGTACTACAGCAGAAAATTAAGGTCAGCTTATTTGATTTTAAGTTTTAGATAATGAGAACGTTTTATGAAGAATAACTCTTTTTCTTAAAATTAATAATAGAAAAGTTTTCCATATGACTATAACTTACAGTCCCTTGCCATATTATTAGACTCATGCTTAAAAATGAAGTTTTTCTGGCTTATAACACGTCAGTAGACATTAACAACGCTATTTCATGATGAAACGTCAAAATTTATTATAAATACAATAAATGTCACATAGAAAATTAGAAATTTACATCGAAATGAAATCTTTTTAGATGAAAATACATTTTTTTGCAAAAATCAGTATTTTGTATGACCACCTTTCGCAGCCAACACAGCTTCAACGCGACGTGGCATACTGCTTATACAGCTTTGAATTTTTATTTTGATCTCTGGGTTATGTTTCCAAGTGTCATTAAGTATATTGATCAACTCTTGCTTGGTTGTAGGGGCTTTCATCCTAACCTCAGATTTCAAAAACTCCCAGACGTTCTCGATGGGGTTCATGTCAGGCGAATTTCCTGGCCAGTCGAGAATATCTACTTTTTTTTCAGCTAAAAATTTTCTAATTTTGTGTGCACGATGGCAAGGCGCACCATCATGCATAAAAATTGGCTTTTCTTGTTTCTTGAACCATTTTTCACTTGAGGAAGCAGCTGAGTTTCCAAAACTTTCTGGTATTTTTCGGCATTCATTGTACCTTCGACAACGTATAAGGCCCCTGGTCCCTTATAACTGATAACTGACCATACCATTACCGACGGAGGATGTTTAATGGTCGGCACAATGCAGTCTGGCTTATATTTCTCATTTGACCTTCGCCGTACAAACTGCGATTTGTCGACCAATACTTGGAAAATCGACTCGTCCGAAAAACATACCTGAAAAATGTCATAGAATTTAGATTTAACAATATCTACAGTACAAGAACAACTTGAATATAGTTATATAGCATTTATTTACCTTCCTCCAGTCATCAGTCGTGAAATCCTTGTATTTTCGTGCCCATTGGTATCGCTTTGATATCATAGCAGGTGTAAGTCTTGGTTTGCGTGCTGGTCTACGTCCAATAAGACCCTCTTCTGCTAACCTCCGCTGCACTGTTCTTTGCGAAACTTCAATGCCGGCTTCAAGAATTTTTTTTGCAAGAATTTTTATCGGCAGTTTTCGATTTTCAACACAAATATTGCGAATTTTTCGGTCACTTCTCACTGTCGTGATTCTCCGACGACCGCACGCACCTTTACGTTTGGCTCTCAGATCTTCACCGAGGTCTATTTTTTGTTTTATTCGTTTGACAGAACTTTGAGAAACTCCAACAATTCGCGCTATTTGGTATTGCGACATGTTTCGTGCTTCCAGCATGCCGGAAATTCGACCAACTTTTATTGGCGACAAATCAGACACTTTTCCCATTCTGAAATTGTTTTTTTATCATAATATGGCCTCAAAACGTGTAAATATATACTTTGACATGTTGTTTTGTCAACAATAAACTCACCTTATGAAATGGAAAAGAGTTTTACAAGAGAAAACGCTATTGAAACACGTTAAATTCTTGAATTGCACTATCAAACTGAAACTCTGTTTTTTAGGTTATGTACATGTCATTTTCGCGATAATCGATGTGAGTCATCGATTACCAACATGATCAGTGTTGCCAAAACGATAAAAGTGCCCGCGATATTCAAAAACCCAAGTTCTACCAACATATCTACAAAAAGTTCATATTAACAACAAGAAATATCAAGTAAAAGTGTAGATTTGCAGCATGAGTCTAATAATATGGCAAGGGACTGATAACTTAAGTAGACATACTGTAATATTATTATTAACAAAAGTTCGTTAGGTTTTAATACGGTTTTTTAAAATGTTAAAATATACAGGTTATTCTATTGGAAATACCAAAGTTGTTCATACCATCTGGTATAACCGGAAGTGGTGCAAACGTTAAAATATAATGTTTCAAAAGTTCAAAGTCAATTATCCCTACTACCAAATTTTTAACTTTACTCGTTTCCAAGCTCCTCTAATAGGCCACTCTGTATATTTTAAGGCTGGAAATATTTTTTTAAAAATCAGTCATTGGTTTATACTTGTAAGATACCTGTTAGCCTCGTAGTAAATAATACATTTGACCTATAAATTTACATTGTGATTATTGATGTTAAAAGGAAAGACGATATACTGTACTTGATAGGGGAATAAGAAATGTTGCTTTCGTATAAAATATGGGTATTTATTTACGTAATAAATCATTATCAATTTTCCCAGTTCCAAAATAGTTGCGGTTGTTGGTTTCGCTCCTGTGATTCAAAACGTCCCTCTGTCACATTTGTTACTGTGAAATGGCCAAAATATGTTAAGGCCCATTATTAACAAAATACCGCAAGAACAGTTCTAAGAAAGGTCGACCGAGGGACCTTAATTTTCCTACTAAAGATTTTCGTTCATTACAAAACAAGTCGTTACGTATAATCTAAATCTCGTTTATGGGTGTTTCGAGATCCAAGGAATAACTTGCTGTGATTGGTTACACAGGAATTCTAGATAATTTAATTTTAACTTAAATCATATTGAATATTTAACAAAAATTTATATAAAAAAAAAATTGCATAAGATTTTTCAAAAAATTATTTATTTACAAGTTATTTAAAAACCGCGGCGGTGGCTCAGAGGTAAGTTACTGGCATTCGACAGTGGCGACTCGGATTCGATTCCCGGAGTGGGCATACGTACAATAAAGAAGCATGTCCGAAATTTAGTGGATTTAAGAATGCAGGGAAGAGTGTAAAAGGTATCATCTTCCAACCCACCCCATCCCGCCGG
Organism: Polydrusus cervinus; assembly: GCA_935413205.1. Taxonomy (NCBI): domain Eukaryota; kingdom Metazoa; phylum Arthropoda; class Insecta; order Coleoptera; family Curculionidae; genus Polydrusus; species Polydrusus cervinus. The sequence goes on along the minus strand of OW284513.1, from coordinate 72,287,412 downwards.
TGACCAGGCCGGATGAGATCGGACATGTCGTGGGGTGGGGAACTACCCTAATCTAAAAGCCTACTATTTATATATACTTTATTGCTGAGTTAATATTTTCAATCTGGGTTGCCAATCGATATTTTGCTGATGTTGACGGTACAACTGCTTATTGTTGTAGATTCACTAAACCGTAATTATCTGAGCATCACTCAGTCTCTCCGTTTATCTTCTAAAATATGATGATGTACGCTACAGTGAGATGAGATGAGATCTGTGACTCTAATATTATTATCTATATCTGGTTTTTGTATATTTTGAGTTGTATTATGTCGGGTTTTACAAAGAATTTTAATAATAATTATTTGACTGTGACAGTCGTAACATTGACAGAAATAATTTTCTCACAATCATACTGGCCCGGTTACCTTAATTTTTAATTTACTAATCACGCACCTTTGAATGTGAGTATATAATACCTTTCAAAGCCATTTATGTCTTGTCGGTTAAATAATTATAATTAAAATTCTTTGTGAAACCCGATATTAGCCTTGTAAATTTTAATTTTTGTTGGGGTTTGTTGAAGAAATAAATAATAATTACCAAATTTATTTTATTATTTATTTAAACAATTCAGAAAATATTTTCACCTGGACTAAAAACGCGATATCTTGGACAAATGGAATATCCAAGAAAAATAAAAAAATAAAACAGTTTCTAGACGAATTTGAATTATCGTTTGTAAACGGCCTGTTGGCCAATATTTACTTAAGCCTTTTACTATATCGAAAACACTTAAGTATAATAAATATCGGTATGAGATTAAATTTTTTTCACTGCCACCTTAGACATAAGGCGAAGTGAATAAAAAAATGCTCCTAGTAGTTTAGTTTTACTTTTAAAAGCTTTTTACGATTCACACCGGAACTATTATAAGATCTATAAAAGAAACTATGATAAATGCCAGCTCCCTTAATAATTTGCGGGACTTTATGCACCTTCACCGCATATTGTCGCATTGGAGGTTATTTTCAACGACGCGACGCCCAACTGATATTAAGGTGGTAATAAAATAAAATATAAAATGTCACGTATTAATTCTACAGAGTCGTTCATTGGTGCATATTGTACCTATTTACATACTATACAGGGTATTACAAAATCTTGCGAAATCCCTTGATGCGGGTGAACAAACTGACGTCATTTACACTGATTGCTCCAGAGCATTTGATCGGCACGATCATGATATTCTTCTCGATAAATTGGCTACGTTTGGTCTATCACAAAGATTACACAGCGTATAATATGTGTCAAAATTCCAGAAAGTTGGTGGTCACCTCAGTTGCCCCCAGGGGTCACATTTGGGACCCCTACTTTTCATTATATTTCTTAAGGATCTTGTTTTTATCTTAGATGTCGATAATTTAATTTATGCCGACGATGTCAAGTTATATCTTAGAATTAGAGATGAGCGGGACTACAAGAAATTACGAAATATTTTTGAGAAAATGAATAGGTGATATAAAAAAAATAAATTACTATTAAATGTGTCCAGTATTGTTACGTAAGTATAGTATAAATGTGGAAATGTCAAAACGGTGCGAGTCTGTGTGTGATCTTGGTGTTTTGCTGGACTCAAAGCTCTCTTTCCGTGATTATTATTCTAAAATTGTTGAAGAAAGTTTAAAATTGTTGGGCTTTATTATCAGAAATGCTGGATATTCTACGAGACGGGACACACTAAGAATATTATAATAGCTTTGTTAGGTCACACCTTAAGTAGTCCTCGATGACTTTGTGTCCTTTCTATCGAACACACATTAGTAATCTTGAATAAATTCAAACACGCTTTTTAAAGTACACCAGTTTTAAGCTGGATGGAATCTACCTCGAAATAGGGTTCCCACACGATCGTTTCTTAGTAATATGTTCAATGAAAAGCCTTGAAACACAGCGAAAATTACAGTATTCACCTGAAGACGACTGGAGATGCTTACCAGTTGAAACGTAGAGATTCAAAACAAATACAGGCAATGCAAGTCCAAAACTCTACTGCCGATTACAGCAAACAAAATCTTATATTATCTTTCTACATAACATACTTTTCGGGAAAATTGCTGGGGATATTTTGCAGTCTCTGCACTTTCAGGTGGTAATTACCTGTCCTTTGCTCTACCAACTGCAAGGACAAATAAATATACTTAAGTTTTCTCCATTACATGAAATAATATGTGAAATGACAATATTAACATATTGTTATTGACATATTAATAACATTGGACAAAATAGGTTTTTAATAAAATTCCCGGAGATTTTTGAAAACTAAAAATATTTAAGATTCTATTTAAGCAGGGCTAAAACCCAGAATATGAAATATCAAGTCTTTTCTACCTATTCATCCGTCGATCCACTATTTATTCACAAACTATTATAAACTAATTTATTCACCCAGAAATTATATGGGCACATTCTTCTTCCACTACTAATGTATGCGTATTTAAATTCAGAGCCAAAGAAACCTCGAATCTCGTATAATTTGCCTTTGAACAGCTTCTCCCCAGTTATCTTTACAATAACCACACACAGTCGACTTTAATATGCTGCACCTACGTAATAATAATAATAATATTCCCTCTTACTTCAGGAATAATAGAAAGTTCATTAAAGTCCTAACAAAATTAGGGCATAGCTGCAGGAAAGCCTTTAATTACTGCTATGCTCAAAATAACTTTCTTATCTTTACACTCTGGTCTGGTGAGACAATGCAAGCTTCCATAAAGTAAAATCGCTTTGAGTGAAAAGAGAAAAGCAGCTTTTGGTTTTAACGAGGTGTCTTGAATAGTGTATCCAACCTATTTTAAATAATGATAGCATTTATTTTTTGGGAAAACTACCTAAATTAAATAGTATTTAAAAAGGTGGCAACTATTTTTAAATTTTATATGGTTTGCCATTTTTGCAGTAAATATAGTTTATTTAAATAATGACACTTTCCGATTTCATCACCCTCTATCTGTCTCGCGATTATTGTTATTGCAAGGTGATGAAATACGAAAATGTTATTTTCAATTAAACTCTATTTACAGTAAAACTACGACGTTTATTCAAAAACCCCGAGCGATTTTTTTAAATTCATCCAGTGATTCTTGTAAACTTCAAAAAAAGTGATTTTCAGGCAATGAGGTGTTGTGAGTTGGAATCCGATGCCGAGGATATGTGGATCTTTTGGAATAATAGTAATGGTCGAAAAATTTATATTTTCTGCGTGTATATTCCACCGGGAGACAGTAACGCTTTCGCGGCATTTATAAATATATTATACGCGCTCGAACACATTTTTTCGGAGAGGGCAGTGACCATTGTGTGGGACTTTAATTTGTCAAACATAAAGTGGATTTCTATAGATAATGAACATTTTTTGCAGCCTACACAGATTGACGAAAGGTTCTCTTCTCTGGTCGATGCTTTTTCTTATTTCAAATAAATGCAATTCAACAATACTCTAAATAATAATAATAAAATACTAGACTTAGTCCTATGCAATAAAAGTCTCATATCTGACATTGCTCGTTCGAATACTTGCCTGGTTAATGAGGACCCGCATCATCCATCTATGGAATTTATAATTAAAACCTCAAAATTAGGCCCCTCATTTGCCAGAGCTGTAAAATTCTGAATTTTAGGAGAGCCATTTATGACTCTATAAACAATTGCTTAGCCGCCGTCGGGTGGGATCATTTGCTTCTTTACAAGTGCCGTAGATTTGTTTTATACTCAAATAAATAAAATTATTGAGGCCCATGTACCCTCATTTAGAATTAAGGATAACTACCCAATTTACTTCAAGGCTGAAACTATTAAAACAATTATAGAAAAAAATAAATACCACAAAAAATATTAAAAATACGGTGATCAGGTATCTCATCAAATGTTTTCCCACGCGGAGATCCAAACAGTTAATAAGAACTGATTTTTATTCGTATATCAATAGTGTCGAATCGGAAATTTGTAATAATAGTAAAAAGTTTTGGAACTATGTAACGAATAAAAATAACAAATGTCGCAATCCCAAGCACTCTTCATTTTGAGGATTCAAATGCAACGAACGGAAGAGATGTTAGTAACACGCTCGCAAATTTTTTTATGGGTGTATTTGTACCAAATACGGGTCAGGTTGCGCCCAGTCAGAATGCTGTCGGGGCTACCACTAATGTCGGTATTTCTATTCCTGAAAACAAGGTCATTGACCTGATTAATAGTTTGGACTGCAAAAAAAGCGCTAGTCCTGATGGAATACCACCTTTCTTCATACAACAGTGTATAAATAGTCTAGCAAAACCACTCCATATTATATACAATTTGAATGAATGAAAAAGAATGGAAAAACCACATATTACGTCAATATTTAAGAACGGAGATGGAAGTCATGTTGCTAATTAATGACCAATTAGTAAAATTATTATTTTTGCAAAAATACTTGAAAAAATAGTTTACGAAAATATGTATGCCATAATAAAAAACATAATTTCCTAACAGCTACATGGTTTCTTTCCTGGAAGATTTTTGAAGACAAATTTTTTGGGCTGTTTCCAAAATATTTGTTCGGCCAAGGACAGTCAGAAACAAGTCGATGCCGTCTACACCGACTTCAGCAAGGCCTTTGACAAAATTATTACAATTATACACATAAAGGTTACTTTTTTTGATTATTCTTTTCAACCGAAACAAACGAATTGTTCTGATGCATGAAATACTTACCACACAACTTTTCACTTACGATCTGACCGATTTATGGTCCTGTAAAGTTACTGCTGGTAAGGACCGAGTACTGCTACAAAGCTTCACAGCCCCAGCTGGTTCAGTTTTGCGGCCTTCCCTAGGTGGTAGTTCATCTGTAGACTATCCATTCCTTAAGTAGGTAGAGTTAAATTCAAGCATGCAAGATACAGAAGCGCCAGCAGAACTGACAAAGTCCGCATCTATTATCTTCTCGCTCAGTGCCCACCCATTTTTATAAACCTAAAGGAATTTTTACATTAGAGTCTCAGACAGCGTATATCGTTGTTGCTAACCTTGCTATTTTTATGTTTATCCTAGAATCTAAAAATATATATATTTCAATTTTTGTAATCTTATTGAATCGGTCGATTCTGATATAATATAATAATATAAAATTTAAAATTGTAAATTAATTTTGTATTTGGTATGATTATGCTTAATGTAAAATTTACATTTAAATAAGTTTAATTAACTTGTTTAGAATTCTGGACTTTTTGTTATGCAATAATTATTATTTAGGTATTACAAAATTTGTGGGTTTTCTTCAGCTGGTGATTAAAACATATTTATTAAATAAGGGTGAATTGTGAAGGTTTAATAAGTATTGTTCATTTAGTAGATTCGTGAAAGGTTTAAATTAATTAAGTATCCCTAAAGATTCAAGCAGATTTAATTGTAAATCTATTTTCTAGGTAAACGTGACTTATTATTAGCATTATTTCTATCGAGTTTTCCTTTAACAACATACTTGGATGCGGTAGTGTCTTTACTGAGTTCAGTTTCTCTGTGTGTCATTATGTCATAGGTTATTGTGTATTTACAGTATTAGTGTATTTAAGAATAATTGTTGGCATGATTTTTTGCAATATCTCCAAAAAAAGTTGGAAAGAGAGGTGTTATTATATACTTATTAACCCTAGATTGCCAACGGTGAAAATTATACGTCGATGCCAACAATACGTAAATTTTACGTATATTACAAATATGTGCAAAAATTGTCTCAAACCTTTTAATTTTTTAGGGAAAAGGGAATTACTTATTTTTATTCAAAACTAACAAACATTTCCTGAATTTAAAACAAACGAAATAACCAAAAAGGTTAGTTGAACTTCATAACACATCTATACGTAAAATTTACGCGCAAACAATCAGTCAGAAACGCGTCGGCAGCAGAATGTTATGGTGGTGGTTGATGCACTGCTTAAGTGACAGAACAAGGATACCAATAATAGGCCAATTATTTCAGATTTAAAAAAAAATTTACGTAAATTTTACGTAGGTTGGCAATCTAGGGTTAAAAAAATATGGGGCTCAGTAAAGAATTGGGTAGTATCTCGCAACATCACATTTAAATTGGCTGATACGGAGGCTCGGACTAAACAACAGTTTCAAGAGGTATTTGAACTAGAGTATTACAATATATACCAACCAGTACGAGAATATGAAGAAAAGCTCATACAAAAAGAGCACATCCTTGACGATATTCTCGATCATTTAAGATTTACAGTGAATACGGGTTCATCAGAAGACAGCGAGAGTGATAATACTGCATCAGATGATGATAACCTGGGAAGTTCGTGTTCTAATTCTGAGAACGACTAACTATTTTTTTTTGTTTAAACAATACTCTTTGTTTAATCTTTGTAATTACCGTAAAGTCAATAATATACAGTAAATGTGGCAATTGTGCCTCTAGTTTGGGGTAAGGCTGCCGTGCTAGGTGGTAAAAAAGTTAGTTTTTTTAATAAAGGACTATTTTTCAAGAATTTACCTATAGTTTTATTGTGGTGTAGTAACCAACAATTAAATAAAATCATGTACCCGAATCTACAAATACGTTACTTTTGTTTACAAACGTTGTATGTCATTTAAAAAGAAATAATTGTTTACTTTCCACCAAGCTTTCCACAGATCTATTAACCTAATGTAATATAATTTTACTTTATTCCACTAATATAATGTGGTAAATAATAAAACCATGCAATCTATTAAATCATTTTTACTTTCATCTATTTCCAAATAAATTAATTATTTATAGTTATATTGTTTTTCAATGAACGACGCCTTATGCCACTGGCGCGTCAATATCGGCAGGCAATCTTGAAGTGAGGATTCTTTTGGTAACATAATTGAATAAATAACAAAGAAAAAACGTGGACTTTTGTGGAATGTTGATGTATCTTCTTGGGGTGATGATGACGATAATGATGATTACCTTTTATGAATTTCATTTACATATTTACCGTTAGACAGTAGGTATTGCTCCATATATAAGCAATATGAACCAACAAATAATATACATTCAACGAATGCAAAACAAATGTTTATAAAGTGTGAGAGTATAGTTTTACAAATAAAGTATTGAAAAAGTCGCATTATTTATTTTTAAAATAGTGAAATGTTGACAAGATGATCATTGTATTTTAAATTTAATTTTTTTACAGGAAAGTAAAATTCATAGTCTTATCCACATAATTTATATAATGGTGGAAAAGACTGAGAGTTTTACTTTCCTGTATCTCACTAGCTCCACTTTGAGAAAATAGGCTACTTCCATAAGAATACCTATATTTTTTTGTTTTTTCAAGTTTATTTTCGATTCAAAATATTTACAATAAACAAAAGTTTGACTTTATTATTTCTGAATAACCTAAAACAATAAAGGAAAAAAATCTTTTGTAACAGGGCATTATTATAGCGTAAAAATGTGTATTTTATTCAGGAAATTGTAAGAAACCTAGTAGAAGTTTAAATTTAAGATGTTGTCGGATCGTTTTCTGTCTTCCGTGGTTCTTATTGGAATAAATTCCTGAACAAAATTAACGCAACATCATAAGTTTGACCCATAATGGCCATAATTGAAGCTTCATGTTTTCTAAACACGCTAATCTTTGAAAATGTCCAAAACGACTCTTATTCTCTACTACATCGACAAAGGGTTGGTTTGACCTTTTTTGACCCTAAAATAAAAAACACATTAAAAAGAGTATATAAATCATTTAAATACTACTGTTTTTACTATAGCTATAATATTCACTGATAATTTCTACCTTAGACCTGTGTGTGCTTTCCAGAATTTCATCACTGCATTCCGTAATTATTTAGGTTTGTGCATTATTAAATTTCTGAACACAATCCAATTACATTAGTCGCCTTTTCTTTCCTTTCTTGAAGTTATTCTCCTAAAGATGAATGTTTATACATTCCAAGCATGTAGAGATTCTCATTTCTCATCAACATATTTTTTCTAAATATATCAGTCGAGGAAGACTAAAGTTTCTTATTTCTTTTCCATAAAATTAAATTAAAATCAAAATTATTTGTGAGTTTATGAAACACAGACTATTTTTTGGAAACGAGTAAAAAAAAATCAGTATTTAGGATTTTGTTTGACGTTTGTAACGTGTAAAGTTCCCCACAAATGGTTATGTTAGGAAGCGATGAAGCTACAGTCTAATTTTAACTGATATAATAATATGTTAGAGTTGCAAATACACTCCACGAAGAAAAATATAGCAGTGGGGATAGAAGAGGGGTTCTACGCCATTTTCCTCACACCATTCTGCGCATGTGCCGGCAGTAGCTGAAACAGCTTCAACAGAGCGATGTAAGCTGTTCTAAACAAAGTATAAAACAGCTTAAACTGCTCTCTTTGGAGCAGCTAAAACACAAAACTCTGTTTTAGCTGTCTTAGCTCTGTCAAAGCTTTTAGCTACTGCCAATGCATGCGCAGAAGGGTGTGTGGAAATTGGCGTAGAACCCATCTTCTATCCTTACTCATAGCATTATTGTTACATCCGGTATAAACCGAAAATTAACTTTTTATCACAAATAGCGAGAACTATGGCATTATCAATGAACCAACCGACAATTTGAAAAAATAATTTAAGTAAACATAAAGTGTCAAATATGTATCAAAATTATGATGTTGTGGTAATTTTGTATAGCAGTTTATTTCCGCACGTCTCCATTATTTATAGTTTATAGATAACGGTCTCCAACGGTTCGTTATTATCAAAGCACAAAAAAGTCTTTATTAAAGAAAACGTTTTCGAAACCACATTATCTTTGCAACTCTAGAACTAAATTTTATAGTAGTTGGAATTTTACAAGACAAGACATCAATATTTATTAAAACAAAAAAAAACTGATGTTGAATATTTTGACGACGAAATAAGTAATAATATTTCCATTATTTCGTTTTTTATTCTGTTATTTTCTGTTTATAGAAAATGTATTTAATCAAGCGAAAAAAAGAACGCTTTTTCCTTTTTTACAGTAAACTTTTAGAGTAATATTTTAGGAACGTTTGGTTAATATAAATTTTTCATAAAGCGTTTACGTCTAAAGTGAAAACATTCCGATTTTAATATTAGAAAACTTTGTTTAATATCCTGGAAATAAAGGTATTTTAATGAAAGTTTAGGTTAAATCTAAGGAATATTTCTTAAAAACAATTAAGAAAATTGCTTATTTTCTGGTTTGTTTAAGACGGACGACATTGGCGGAACCAGGGGAGTCGCCTTCTTCCAGCTTGTCTTTTTCTCCCTTCTAGCCTCCATCTTGTCGAGTGGTAGTGGTAAAGGGTGCTATGCGGATTTTTATTAAATTTGAATCGTAGATTAGATAATATAACAAAATCGTATGTATCGTAAATAAAGAAGGTGAACCACAAAAGGTTATATATTTTGTGCCAGTCTTGGATTTTTGTGAAGCCTTTTACACTTTTTTCTATTAACTGATGTGAAACATGAGCGTAAAATAGAGATGGTAAATATTCTTGTTTATTATAATAGCAAAGTGACATTTAACAGTAGTATGTACTACAGAAGTGGATATGATGTATTTATCGCATGAGGAAGTAAATTAAGTATGACACCGCATGCGGAGTGTTCAAACTTCCGAGCGCAATATGGACAATCCACTCGAATTGTATATATTGTTGTACGACCTAACTTGACAAATTATGATAAAACCAATTGAGGAAAAATTCAATTTGTTGAAAAAGCCATGGAGCAAATTACGCTACAACGTATTTGTCGATTAAGGTAATTTCTTATAGAGACTTTCTTTTTATATATTTTAACGGACACTAAATTCCACTATTGTAATTTCTTATATTTACACAAAATCACTTTGAATATGGTCCCGACTGTCTCCAGAATAAAATGTCCTACTTACGCCCACTGAGCCCCCCCCCCCCCCCCCCGAGCATATATTCTGGCTACGCCACTGCCAATACTGTAAACATGGAAAGAGAAGTGGCAATATTACAGTGATACCGGCAACAAAATTGATAAAACAAAATGAAATAACATATCTTTAAAAATTGGAATTAATTTTTTTCTAAAATCCATATAATTACGTTTGTTTTATCTGGTTCTATGTACTTATCTTCATTTTCCACAATTTATGGAAGAAGTCATTTTTTTTCTATATCCACTAGGATTAACAGAAAGTAGCAGAAAAAACATGGAAGAAAACTATTTGCAACGCAAAAAAAATGACAAAGGCAAGTACAAACGTTTATTTTGTAAATAAATTATATGTTATAAATCTTACACAAAAGTCTATAAATTAATGGAAAACTGGAGATTTTTTGAATAAGACAGTGAATATTTTGTATACTTTTATTTTTATTTATTTATATAATATTTTTGCAATTGTACTTTGAGGTGAATGATCTCATCTAAACAAAATCAAGTATATTTTAAATTAAGGTTTCTTCACTGAAGCCCTTAAATTAAATGTTTGTTTTCTTTGTAGATGAGCGTTTCCACATTATTAAGACTAAACTTTTCCAAAATAACTCTTACATTAAATATTTTAAATTATAAATGTACAACTTTGATTTCATGTTAATTTAATTTTTGATATTATGGCCACTCATTTAATTTAAGCAGAGCTTTGCAATTGGCCAATGCAAGGGACGTTTGTTTTGAGAAAATTTATTAGGCTTTAGGGCTCCAAAAGGTTACTAAATCATTTTAAATGCTTCAATAAAGACTCTTGATTGTTTTTTAAGATGTAACCTAATTTTTATTAGAACACAAGTTGAGAAAAATGAGTTTAAATATGCGTGTAACACGCTAAACCAACTCGTATCATTAAAAATGTTTAAAAGTTTTGGAACTACCTACTACATTTTTATTATAAATCCATGGTTAGGTTTATAAATATGTTAAAATTGCATAAACAAAAAATCGACCAGAGGCGTACCGTTTAGGGGAAAAAAGCTTAAAGAAAAATATTTAAAATTGCGATGCATAACTTAAATTTTGTATTTGAATTACATTTTTAATTTATGACAATGCTTCCTTATAAAATTTTGCTGTTTTTTTCATAATTAGGGTACTTCACTCTTAAGGTAAAAATGGATTTGCTCTCTTAGTATTAGTCGCAGGTAAAATCTATATAGTATGCGTTTATAGTTTTAAAGCATGCACAAACTTTTATCAAAAATAAAATTTTCTGAGAAATTGATAATAAAAATAAATTATCATATTATGTTGCATACTTCTTTGGACAAACTGTATGTGTTTACGATGGGTATAATATTTTTTTCTGTATTTAAGAGATTTGAATAAACAAGGCTTTTATGAGTGTGAAGCTCACGAAATATTCCAATCGACTTATTTTTGCATTTTTCACAAATATTGTTTCTAGTGTCATTTGTTCCACTTAAGCTCCCCACCCTAAAACAATAAAAATAAATTAAAATAAAAAACAATAGCACTTTTAATTGTCCCTTTAAAAGAATTTTCCCATAAAGGTATCACGAGTGATATCTTCCCATTTAATAAAATTAGACCTTAACAGTTTTTTATGACCCACCAAACTTATTTTAACATTTTTCATAAATATTTTTTTCCGAACCTTCTAACGAATTTTTTCCAGTTTAAGTCCCCACCCTGTATATCGTAGCTGTGGTACATTAGTTACGTTAGATTTATGTTTAAATTTAACTATTCCTATAAAGTATTACATTGTCAACATGGGAAATTTTAAATTGGTAAATAAATAAATGAAAAAGTTTATAGGGCATTAATTTTTATACAATTTTAATTATATTTTCGTATTTCGCTTAATACTTTACCGAATCCTTTTGCTACGATGCGACGTGACAGCATCAGTTTTATTTAATTTATGCAGACCCTTCTAAAACAGTAAATAATTAAATGGGGGTTGTTTTTGTTCGGTGAATATTTAAAATTTATTAGGTTTAACTTTCGAAAAATGATAAAATCATTTTAAAGGTTTTATTGAATAATAAATTTTTATGACAAAGTAAAATTTATAGGCCATTGGGTGGTAAAAGGCAATATTAAAAGAGCAGAGGTTATTAAAGGGCGGCGCCTTATAAAAAGTTTAGCCAATTTAACCCGTTTTGTGCGTTTGCAGGTAAAGGAATAAGTTTTAATATAGACTTAATTAAAGTACCTATTAATTGCTATAAAGCTAAAAACTTTTAGCAAAGGAGCATGAAGCTCTTGGTGGTTTTTCAAAATAATCAATATTTTGTCATAAAGAAAATAAAAACAAAAATTAATTTTATAGTATATAACCATCTTATATACCTACTTTTTTTTATTTTTGTAAAGTATATAAGCTCAGAAATAAAAGTAAAAGCTTGTCCGTTTAGGGCCACATGCATCGTTGTTATTCAACAATAGAATTACTGACAAAGGAAAAATCGAACAAAAACGTTTGGCTTTTAAGGGCTTTTGTTCACGTAGTATGGAAGATTTAAGTGTTAACCTTTTGATAGGATAATAAATATCTACTGAAAATAAGGTCGGCCAAGTACAAGTCCGGCAACCCTGTGACCAAGGATCTCATTATTATAATGTAAAGTTTAAACCCCCTAAATCACGGTATGGTACCACATTACGAGTTGGCGGACTAAGTTTTTAACCGCACCAATACCTAAAATAAATTCAAAAACTTTGGTCATACTCTTGAAACTTCAACGTCTCATCATAATCATATCCAAAATCTAAACAAAAACTTTTTTTTCGAATTAAAAAGTTTTATTAAAAAATAAAGTAACATTAAACTTTGACTAAATTAATTTGAATAAAATAACCAGGAGCCTGTATTAAAGAGTTTTCTTTTGTTTCTTTTAAATCATATATCCAATAATTTTTGGATAGGTAAAACTCATACCTGTGCTATTACTTACTTATTTTAATATTATCTTCTAGTACCTGCTAGAGATTGTAAATAAGAGTCTGAAGGATTTCGTTTTTCTGGGACTTTAGAGAAAGTTGGAAAATGTTTAATAAATTATTCAGCAAATTTAATAGAACTCGTTGTTATTATTTTATTTTTGTCATAATAGGAGCTCTCGCCATTTTTGGGCCCGCAGGCTATAGCCCACTCAACCTAAAGGATTATCTAGCACTGAAATATCACTAAAAAAAATTTATTCAAAGATAAATTGAGAAAAGTAAATGGTCATTTATAGGTAAAGATTATTTAAAAAAAAAACAGCAATATAACTATAGTATATTTATTTCCAACTGGCAGGGAATAATACAAATACACGTGCACACTGGACCTGAATAGGGTCGTATTTAGAAAATGTTTGTCTTATTGTGTCTTGTTTAAAATCGTACAGCCATTAAGTATTATAAACTTCTAATTACGACCCTGTTCAGGTCGAGTGTCCATGTGTATTAATTTCCTGCCAGTTGGAAATAAATAGACTATAGATCATGGTGAATTGGTTGGTTGGTTGGTTGGTTTAAGGCGGGGGTTGGGCGTTCGGCCCAAGCTTCTTGCACTGCAGCCTAGTGGCTTATTGTGCTCCCCTATCTTGCTAGAAAAGATTTGTTCCTTTTATAAGGTCCAGCAAATTCCTACCAAGTTTGTCATGTGGGAGGTTATCCCCACATTGAATGTCTCCGAAGATTCTGAGTCTTCCCCGGGTCAGTGCTTCGCAGTTATATATGATATGTGAGGCGGTTTCGTCCTCATCGCCGCAAAGCCTGCATTCAATGGGACCATTGTAAATTCCTACTCGGTGTAGGTGTTTTCTTAAGCAGTGGCCTGTTAGTAGGCCGACCACTTGTTTTAGCTGGGTGCGCGTTAAAGGCATCATTCCAGTCGATAACTTTTTGGAGGGTTTTCCAAGTGTGGCCCTCGCTTGGGTATGACCAGGTATCCTGTTCCATCGGGACAGGTGTTGTTGTTGTGCCCACCTGTCTGATGCTGTTCTGGTTGCCTGTTTTGATATGCCAAGGGCGGGTTCAGGGCCCCTGAGTTTTTGAGATGATCCGGCTCTTGCCAGTTCATCGGCCTTTTCGTTGCCTGCTATCCCTGAGTGGCCAGGAACCCATAGGAGTTCTACCTTGTTGTTCCTTGCGGCCAGGTTTTTCAGGTCGTTTAGGCACTCCAGTGTGATCCTCGATTTGAGTCGACTGGAGTTCAGGGCCTTGAGGGCAGCTTGGCTGTCGGACAGAATGTATATCTCTTGGTCGTAGTAGCCCTTTTCGATATTTTTCTGTACACATGCTTGTATAGCACGTATTTCTGCTTGGTATACTGTGGCGTAGTTTCCCAGGGGAATGCTGATTTCCATTCTGGGTCTTTCCCCAAATATACCTGCGCCTACTCCGTCGGCCGTTTTTGATCCATCAGTATACCAAACCAGGCCCCTATCTAATGACGGTGGTGTCCCTTTTGACCACATGTCAGAGTCGCACCGGATGTTAAAGGGTCTGGTGAAGTTGTAGACCTCTTTCATGTGATCTGTTTGCATCTCCAAGAGCTCGTCGTTGATTAGATCCGCGGCTCTTGTGTGCCCTATTCTTATGGGTTGTTGTTTCCATTCCCCATTTATTTTCATCCTGGAGGCGCTACAGCTGGCCTCCTTTCTGATGTGAATGTCTAGGGGTAGCAGTCCTAGTATTACTTCCATCGCTGCGGTGGGGGTGCTTTTCATTGCACCACTGATGCACAGGCAAGCCAGTCTCTGCAGGCTGTTTAGCTTGGTGACTGTCGTAGTTTGCTGTGTTTTCGTCCACCATATTACAGATCCATATGTCGCTATGGGTCTGATGACTGTGACATATAACCACAACACCATTTGCGGTCTGAGTCCCCAGGTTTTACCAAACAAGCTTCTGCATCTCATAAGGCACATTTTCGCTTTGTTTAGGTTTTTGATTATTTGTTGGTTCCAGGTCAGTTTGGCATCCAGGATTAGCCCTAAGTATTTCACCTCACTGACTGTTTTAACCTGCTCACCGAAGATGTTTAGGTTGTCGTAGTTCCCTGTTTGTCTTCTTTTGGTGAAAGGCAGGATTGCGGTTTTTGCTGCGTTGACTTTGAGCTTTACTTTCTCACACCAGCGCTGCACTATTCTCAGTGCTCTTTGCATGAGCTCTGTAAGTAAAGTGGCGTGCGTTCCTATGACGAGTATTACTACATCATCTGCATAGCCTTGGGCGTAGAATTCCTCTGCATTGAGACATGTCAGTAACTCATCTACCACTAAATTCCATAGAAGGGGCGAAAGTACCCCTCCTTGAGGACATCCTTGCATTACTTTGGCTGTTACAGAATCACCATGTAAGCAGGTATTGACTTGCCGATATTGTAGCATGTTGTGTATCCACCATCGATAGGAAAGAGGCGTTGTCAAAAGCCCCCTGTATGTCGATGAAAGCTCCTAGGGCGATTTCCTTGCGATACAGCGATGTTTCGACCCTTGTTATCAGGTTGTGCAAAGCCGTCTCGCAGGATTTCCCTGGTTAATATGCGTGTTGGTGTACATGTAGGGGTTTCTTCGTGAGTGCCCCATCTCGAATGTACCTGTCTATTAGTTTTTCCAATGTCTTTAATAGAAAGGAGGAAAGACTTATTGGTCGATACGCCTTAGCCTCGGTGTATGAAACACGTCCGGGCTTTGGAATAAAGACGACATTTGCCGTTCTCCAGGCCTCAGGCACATAGCCCATGGCGATGGAAGCTCGGTAAATTCTGCAGAGGTGCGGCAACACATAGTCGAGTCCTTCTTGCAGGAGGATGGGATATATTCCATCCGGCCCCGGCGACTTGTAGGGTTCGAATGTACCTATAGCCCATTTGATTCTTTCATAGCTGACTGTTTTAACTGCTGTTTTCCAGTCTGCTCTCTTGGGTCTGTGCACTACGTTCACTTTTTGCTGTTGAGCTTCCGGTTGTGTTATTCTAGAACCCGGAAAGTGTACTTGGAGAAGAGTTTCTAGGGCCTCTTTTCCGTTTGTAGTGTATTCGCCTGTTGGTTTCATTATTGTGCCAACTGCATTTGACGTGTCTTTAGCGAGAATTCGGTGGATGCGTGCTGCTTGGGAAGTTGTTTCTACCTCCCCACAGAACTTTCTCCACGAATCTCGCTTGGCTTTTCTTAGAGCTTTGTTGTATTCTGTGAGAGACCGGGCGTATCTGTCCCAGTCTCCTGTGCTCTTCGCTTTGTTGAAAAGCTTCCTGGTTTCTTTCCTCAGGTCTTCCAGGTGGCGATTCCACCATGGTACTTCCTGCTTTTTACTCTTTGCTATTAGAGGGCAGTTTTCTTCGTACGCTGTTGTAATTGCGTCTTGAAGTTGATCCACGGATAAGTCGATATCTATGGTGCTTTGCAGATTGGTTTTGACGGAGGTCAGACTCTGTCGTAGTTGACCTCTGAAAGATTCCCATTCCGTATTGCGTGGATTACGGTAGGGCGCTGCTGCCCCACCGCAATTCTTTAGTTCAAACTCTATATACCGGTGATTAGATGCCGATGGTTCGTCAGATACTCGCCAGCCTTTAACCGCATTTAATAAACGCGTTGTGACCAAGGTTATGTCGATTACCTCTCTACGCCTACCAGTTACGAAGGTCGGTGCGTTTCCCTGATTTAATAGTGTTAAATTACTACTTACCAGAAATTCCAGCAGGGCATTTCCACGTGGGTTGTCATTTGTGCTCCCCCATGCAATGTTATGCGAGTTGGCGTCGCAGCCTGCTAGCAGCTGGAGTCGGTTGGCCTCGCAGTGTTCCACGAGTGTCTTGAACTCTGTGGTAGGTGGTGGTTCGTCCGAGTCGTAAGGAAAATAGGCAGAGGAGATGGTGAATTAGAACAAACAAAATTATAGGAATATAGGAAAATTGCCGCAAAAATTATAGAAAATGCATTAAAAGCAAGGCCGGGCCGTCTGGAAGGAGATAATATTATAATATATTCTCTGTCTAGGCCGGAAATAATATATTCCCCTACAGAATTTCGTTTACATTGTACATTAATATTGTAAACATGTGATATAATAATAGTTTAGGTTTGCAGTTGTTAAACATTGGCTGGAAATAGTGGGAATCATTTCTATATGAAGAAAAATCTACAGCATGGAGATGCGATGTTTACATTAACAGTTTGAATCGGGTAGTTGGATAGTCGGTAGTGGACAAATCAGTGGCGTAGCGAGACATTTAGTTTGGGGGGGGGGGGGGGGGGGGCAAAAGGACCTGAAACCAAAGGTTTATTTATTGAAAACCCAAAAAATGTATTAACTATAATCGAATTATTAGAAGTCATGTAAAGAATATACATGCAAACACCAATAGAACTTTTTAAATTAATAAAAATAAAATCCGAAGAGCGTATCGGGCGCCGCGGGTCTATTTAAAAGTTTTAAAATTTGCTTGGATGTCAGTTTGTCTTGCAAGCATTTTTTATATGTAAGATGATGTGTTATTTTATTTGGTGCGATATTGATAGGGTTACCGTAATTTCGTTTCCCAATTATATTTTAAATCTTCTGGTTTTTTGGATTTCGGGAGGGGGGGCTAGGCCCCCACCTGGCTACGCCACTGGGACAAATAAATAAAAAAGCTATATAATGCTTGTCAACATTTCGTTTTAGATTAAAAATATTTTTCAGGGCTAAAAAACATATAAAGTCAATAACACTCCAAACCAAAATTACATTGACTTAAGTAAAAAAAAAACATTATTTATTAATATTATTATACCGACACTACCTTTTGTTCTTCTTTTCGTGTTTCTTTATGTTGAGGATATTATTACAGCTGTGCCATATCCAAGTGAAGGCTCCATTCTTGATGTTTTCAACAACTTTCATTTTAACTTACAATTTACTACTGAAATAGAAAATGACATGAATTTACCATTTTTGGATCTTCTAGTAATTTAAACTGTAAACCTTATTACTTACTGGTATGAAACATCTACAGCTTCTGGACGCATCGTAAATTTTAAAACTTGCCATAGCCTAACACAAAAATGATTAAGTACCTGGTTAAATAAAAAGTGCAAAATATTTTTTATTCATTATTTTTAAACTACTGATTTGTTGTAAAAACTTGGTATCAAGCAGAAAATAACCCAGTGTCCTATTAGGCATAATTCAAAAGATATAACATTGTGTCTGGACTACTTAAACCTTCTTAACAATTAACCACGATCCCTTACTGAAATTGGATCACGAGGCGCCGCTCTTCATAAATTGACCTGTTTATATTAGATAACGTCACTTTCACAAAACCACACCAAGCACGTTCCTGACTGAAAATAATTGGGTAGGTAATATCAAGGAAATATCAAACTATGGCGTATAAAGTATTATAACAAGAAAAACGTTTTCTTTTTTATTATTGTTGATTAGATAAGTTTTCTAGTGTAGTAAGTATAATTATTTAACAAAGTTCTGACTAATCTAAAAAAACTGACTTAAAACTGTCCTAAAAGATATGGAATTTTACTTTCCTCATAAGGAAGAAATTTAATAGTAATCGCGAAAAAAAAAATTTAGGATATTTATCACCCGTTTTAGGATCAACAGTTCCCAGATCACGAAAATAAAGTTTCCATTGACTCAAAACCTCCAAAATTATTTAGAGGGCTGATACGTGAAGGGAGAAGGGTCAAGATTTGCAAAACGTCACGATTTTAGAACGGTCAGAAATGGCAACCTTTTTTACTGAGAACTAAAAAAAATATTTTCTGAATATAAGTTTTAAACTTTTAACAATAAAGCACCTGATACGTAATAAAATGGGAGGGGGAGCCAGATAAGCGTTACAGTCCTTGTACTTGGGGAAAGGGGACAAAAATTGAATCATTTTGCATTATGTAATTTGTAAACGTTGACGAAGTTTCGTATGTGAATGATATACAGGGTTTTAAAAATTCGATTTTCACTATTTCAAAAATGGTAAGAGATACAGCAACGGTTAAGTGGGAGTAAAGTTGCATAAATTATAGCCGACTAATATGTTATGAAGAAAAGAGGAATATTTTGAGTACTTACTTCCGAGTATATTCGTAAAAAAACTTTTCTGGTTTTCTTTAACAGGATAATGTAAAATAAATTTCAATGTCACTTCCATCTTGCGCCATACCATAAAATTATTTTAACCCAGAAAACTAAAAAACTTATGACAAATGTTTATCTCACAAGTTTAAAAAACTTTCTTTTTGATTTGATTTTTGAATTTTGACGCAAACGTTGCAGTAGCTCTATGTACCGATCTTGTTCGAATTGATGTAATTACATTTATACAACAAACTTTAAGCACTTCTATTATGTTAATGGCTTGCTGATACACTCAGAACTTTTGTTTTACTCCTGCGATTTTTTTGCCCAAATATATTCATTGTTTCTATAAAAATTACCAGTTGGTAAACGTAGCCTCATCGCTCCAGAGAATATTCCTTAATAAGTTGCGACTTGGTGGTAACTTGGTCTTCTTCATTTCATGACACACTATGATACTTTAAACAAATGGGTGAATCCTCTAATTATTAGTAACAAACTCAATAGCTTTTTAAAAATGATGAGCAACAACCTTTTTAGAAAGAAAAAAAACGTTTTGTTTCTATTATACATTATTAATTGAATTTGATACCTTTTGTTGTATTAACTTTACCGTAATACAAAACGCTATTAAATAATACTATAAAAACAGCTATGATGGACCCCTAAAGGCGTAATATATCCTGCTACGTAACTGAATCAAAGAACATAATATCTTATGAAATTAAAGTTTATTAGGAATGCTCAGGACGACAGGAAGAACTCCAAATAAAGGGGTGTTAAATTACGCTCGTCTCTTACTTATTAAATAAATAAGGAAAAGATGTGATAAAAGGGTAAACGTAAAACAATAAGGGAAAAGATTTTAATACGGTCTCTGAGTCCCTTACCCATTTAATTTTAATAAGGGAAATTATTAACGGTGTGTCTGTTTCCACGTGAAATAACAAAGCAAGGAAATAGGGAAATTGAGTGGATGTTTTTTGGTTAACGAATTTTCTTTTTGAACCATTTAAATGAATAGCACAACCTTTTAATGAATATTAAGATGTGGTAAAACGCCATTTTATTATTATTATTATTATTATTATTATTATTATTATTATTATTATTATTATTTAATACATTTTAGTATGCAGACACGGATTTGCACGAACTAGATACACTTACGCGCAGGCTGCTGACAAAATTCAGATTCCACCACCCACGCTCTGCAATGGAAATAATTTACTTAAAACGAAAGGAGGGAGGATGAGGTCTCATTAATATATATAACTTGTGCAAGTCGCAAGAGACCTCTATGAGAAAATACTTCCAAGAATCGAATGGGGAAATTCTTCAAAAAGTGGTAGCAGCAGACGCTGGATATACAGCCCTTAAACTTAAAGCAAAACGGATGACCTAACATCATCCTCGCGCCGCCAAGTCAACAGCTTGTAACTTGGCAAGATAAAGCTCTGGCAAATACCCTACTGCACTCATGTACAACACTAATCAAAATTTTTAGCAATAATTATGTAGGATTTTTTACAAGTGGACTCTGGAATCGTAATTTCACTTTAATTGATGTAAATAATTGTTTCTTGTCAGTGTAGATAGTGTTCTGTTATTTTCTCACAGTTTTTCCCTGTTTTCTGTAGTTGTATTCATTATGCATTTTGGATCATTCGAGTTATTGTTTATTTAAGCCTAGGCCAATTATTTACTCCTAAACCATCCATCGTATCACGAAAACATATTTTTATAAAAAAAAAAAGAAAAATGTTGTCTGGACGCCACTGGTTATCTCTGAGAGTGTATTGTACCTTTAAATTAGTTATTTAACGTGCTCATTTAATTCGCCAAGTTTTACCTAAAAATCTCTATCGTTTATTAATTTTTTAAAAATTATTACCATTTTTTTATATTATGGACTTTCTTTCCGAAACGAAGCCGTTAAAAAACAGTTTTAAAACTTTTCCTCCTAAAATAATGTCAGCAACCATATCCTGCAGTTTGACAAAGTACTTTTAAATCATCCTGTATACAAGCTTGATTTTGAGTTCCATTCCACTTGCAACTTCTACTGTTGTTGGTTAAGATATATGAAGCTGAACTAGCAAGCAGGAAACAGGGCAGAGGTAAATTATGTGCTGTTAAGTGAAAATCCAATTATTATTGTTTAACACAATGATTGCTCTAATAGTACAGGTAGCAAATGACTTATTTGATATAGGTATGGGCATGGGCGCCCATAGAGAGGGACAAGGTTGGGCGGTTGCCCTGCTGGAAAAGGGCTTAGATATACGGTAGCGACCACATTTTTTTTTCGGAGACTACTATAATCATAAGAGGATAAAGGACCAGGAGTTTTTATTTTAAGTCAATTTCGACAAGAACGGCGGGGGTGTTTTCTTCGAACTCAATTGGAAGAGAAGTTTTACGGTTTTTTGTTGGCTGCCCCCCCCCCCCCCCTTGTACTCCATGGGGCCCTAGGGTATAAGGTGATTCTGATATAAATGGCTTAAGCGAGGTTTACACATGCCAAAATTTAGCGAATTCATACATTCAAATATTTATACACTAGGTAATTTTTTGACTGAAACATTAACTCATGTTATGATTTAAAGTCCTCTGTTTTATGAAAATCAAATAATTTTCTTCATTAGTAACGGTTACCGGTCTTCTACTTTTTCTTTGACACCGTCCCCCAGTTTAATGAAAACGCTGCAATATTTTGGAAACGGTTGATTTAGACACGAGGTTCCGTTATGGATGTAATGTAACAAAAATATAGACCACTTCGGTAAAACTCCGTGTTCTATCATCGTTAAAATTTCAATACGCTCGATGTCACTTAAACGTGACATTTTTACACAAGAATTACTCACTTCAAATGTATTTTTGGTATCTGTTGTCAAGATTACCACATTGACAACAAAAACATTGTTATGTATCCAAATATTTTCTAAAACAACTTGAGGGACTAGAAAATCAAGGAACTTTATAATTTATTAGCAAATGAAATGCAAACCTCAATATCTCGAAAACGGTTTAGTTTGGATATGTGGTGTGCTTAACAATTTTTTTATAATTTTTCCAATAATTGAATTATAAAATAATATACAACCATTTAAAATAATTTAGCTTTGTCCATCCACGACTTCTTGACTAATCCTGTATACTTAATTTTTTGCAGTATAATATTTTTATAAACCAAGAAACTCTTTTATTTAACATTTTTCGCTAGCGTGTTACTTTAAGAAAAATCGAATCTTTCAATACATAATAGCAACCCTGTAAGTTTTTAAATGCCATTCCATGTTTTGGAATTTTTCATTCCTTAACGAATTTAAAATCAGAATTCTTAGTTTTAAGTCAGAATTCCGAGTATAAATTTAAAATTTCAATTAGTTTCTTAATTTTTTTTTATTCAGTCGTCTATGCTACGCTACGCAGTGGCGGCACCAGGATTTTTGGGATGGAAGGGCACAAATGGGCTGGGCACTACCCAAAAAAAAAAAAAGGTCACGGCCCCCCGACACTCTAAAACGCTATAGGTAGCGACAAACAAAACCTTCCTCTTGTTTTCTACGTAATGTCTCAAAAAAAAAACAAAGGTCATCGTTCTCTTCAAAATACCATCCAACAATTCATCAAAACTTTTATAGCCAAGTCCCTGACAGAACGGATCCATCAATTTTGGGGGGCATCAGGGTGGGCACTCATGTTTCTAGGGTGGGCCAGTGCCCACCCTGGCCCCCCCTTGGCGCCGCCGCTGTTGCTACGCCTTTGTAGAAATTATTCTAAAGAAGTTAAAAGAGGTTATTTTCACAAAACCTAATGTTACCAATAAGTCTACACATATTACGTTGTCCTATGTCGAGTACAAAATACCCATTTAATTTCATCCTTAAACACATTAGCCCATTAGCGTCAGTATCAACTTATATATTTCGAAGTTTAGGCACTTAAGACTGCTAACATGTTTATAAAATTAGCCTAACGAGCAGAACCAATGACCCTGCAATAAATCGATTTTCCGATTTCGTGTTAAATAATTCCGTGCCCGACGGCGATTAGAAATTTATATTAAATTTAGTTTTAAATTTCATAGGTTACTAACAAGAAAATCTAATCAAATTTTTTTTCCGAGGGTCCGTCCATGTGCCGGATGCACTTCGGCCAGGTTTGGCTAATTGTACTTACCCTAGTTTGATTATTGTACTCATTTAGTAATCCCAGTTTCTTTCACTAACTTGTGTAGGTCAATTGGGGAGATAGTCGGTCTCGCAATGGCAAATTATGTGCTGTACCGTTGTGTGTCCCTATCTGGACCGCGTAGTCTGCAGCTTAGGTCTCCTTTGTATAGTTGAATTCGGTGCAGGTGTTTGTAAAGAGCCATGTTCTCTGTCAGAATACCGTAATGATTCTCATCGTAAGTAGCTGTCATGTCGGTCGGTACACCACATTTATTGAAGGTGATTCCAACATGACATTTGGTAGGTGTGCCTACATACGACAATATTTAAAATGCACTAAAAATAAATAATTATTTTCTCTCACATTCACCCAATCTATGCTCGGTTTTGAACAAAGGTAACGCCTGCTCTACATACAAAATGTGGTCATTCTCTGTCAAGTCGTTTTTTAGCTGTCGAGCCAACAGATCGACAATAAGAAAACATGGTTTTAATGATCTGACAAAACGTTGACATTTTATTTTTATTATAACTTATTATTATGGACAAATATTTTTCAGTTTATATTACTATTGTTGTTCATTAATATGGCACTTACAAGGACCAACTTTAAAAATTATTTACAAACATTTAACTAACTTGACAAACTTTGATTGTGACATCAATAACTTTGGAAGAAATGATTAACGTTGCCTGATTTGGTATATCAATCAAATTAAGATAATCTGGCCACGTTGATCGTAAGAAAATTACTTTTACCAATTTAAAAACAATCAAAACTTATTACGAAATAAATTATCGATTTTTTGATAATACCATCAAACATATTAACAACGTGTTTAACGCCAAATGATAACCGGGATGTTGTCTCATTAAACATAGAATTTTAGTGTTAATTTAATAAATCAGTATCATTTTGTATGTAATTCTGTGAATATTTTGTTTCGTTCTTTCCTGTTTATATCCCCAATGTTTACCAAATAAGCACATATATTATTATCATCATGGAATTTTCATATTATTTTTTTATTTCAGTTTGTTTGAATTATAAAGAAAATATATGGGGTAATTTTTGTTTTTTTTATTAATGGTAAACATTTTCATGCAACCCTTTAACTTAGTAACTATTTATTTAATTTCCTATTAACAAATCCTTTCAAAACAATAAATATAATTAAAAATAACAAACCTGCGGTTAACACATTTTCCTTTCGGATGAAAAAACAACTGAAGCTCTTTATAATATCGTGTCCATTTTCGCTTATATCCCTAAATTAATTGGTTATTATTTATTTCCACTTCGAATCCCCAAATAACAGACCTTTCAGAAGAGGGGAAATAATAGAGAACAAATGGAAACCCGATTGCAACTTAATGCTCTACACAGTTCCTTCTCGGATGAAAAACAAACAGAGTAGCGATAAAGCAGAAACTTTATTAACTCCTTGCTTTCGCTGAAATGTGTTGCACCACTTTCCGGAAATTTACTGTTCCATTTCAAGCATTGTTTTTCGACGACGCCGTATCGTCAAGGGGTTAAGAGCACTCAGTCGTAAGTCTGGAAGCACCTAGAGTCTGTTGCGAGGTTATTAATGAGGCCTGCTCAAGAATAATTTTACTCTTGACCATCTGTAAGATCGCATTGCTTTAATAATTATGGAGCTGCATATGTCACACTGCTGTATATTCAAGCCAGCGGGTTTGCTTATTAATGCAAACTTTAATCTGACTAAATTCTTTGATGGGTAGAACCTTTCTACCAATCAAGCGCAAACAGTATCACTTAAAGTTGGATCTCTTAAGCAACCCACTCACGGTTCCAATCTTTAGAAACCCTGTTTATCTGGTGTATTTTGCAATCGTTTCAATTTTTTAACGACTTTCCGATATCTGTATATTGGGTGTTAAAATCATCCAGTAGCATTGCTTTTTAACTAAATTAGCTGGAAATTTTATGATGTTTTTGATTTAGAATGTTTGAATAAATTATGCTATTAATAGTATATTTCATGTAAGTTTTTTATGGTCATCGATAACACACGTCATTTCTAGTAGCATTTATTTTACAGAACTTAAGGTTTTTTTAGAGCCTGACTAGTGTTCCTGTAATAGTTTAAAACCAAATAAACAATACTTGGATTTCATAGAAAAAAACACTTTACAGATACACACAGTCCAACAGTTTATAACCAGAATGCCTGCGCACAAAATAATAGCCAAGCGATCTATATACAGGGTGTCCCATAACTTATGGGCCGTAGAGTAACTGGAGATACTAGACATCAAACTAAACCGATTATGTCATAGAAGTTTTTTTTTTGATAATTAAAATATTAATTTAATTATGTACTATGTTTTTTATGCTTTGGGATGTTTAAAGGGAAATATCTCGAAACCCGTTAAAGATATTAAGATCAATCAAGTACACCTGTTTGACTCAAACAATGCCCTTCTTTAAGAAACTATAATTGAAAAACACCTAATATCACAGATAAGAAAAAAAATCATAGATTCATGAAGCCCAGTGTATGCAACTAGCGCCGTCTAGTTTGAAACTTAAAAATTTCTACAAATTCTTATTTCTTGCTGATAAAAACATAATATTGCCAACTTTCAATTCGATTTATTAAACCATTTTAAAATTATGGCTTATTTTCGAGAATAAACTTTTACTTTCAACACCCTGTATCTCTAGAATGAGTAACACTCCGAAAAAACTTATATGACTTAATCCCCTTAGTTTGATGTCTAGCATCTCCAGTTACTTTACGGCCCATAAGTTATGGGACACCCTGTATATAGATCGCTTGGCTATTATTTTGTGCGCAGACATTCTGATTATAAACTGTTGGACTGTGTGTATCTGTAAAGTGTTTTTTTTTATAAAATGCCTGTATATAGGAGACGAAGTTTTTACCGACGAACAGCTAACAGCTCACAGGTAAACAAATAGAAAACGTTGAAAATAAAGTTTTTGCTCCACCGGCACCGCCGCCAAAAAAGTCTATAAGTACTCCGGCTACCCCGATTGGATCATCTGACGATATTTCCTCGGTAAATGTGTTTCCTTTGAAAATTTTAGGTGCCCCTTCCATCGCAAAGGACAATCAGTCGGTGCCTATACGTTGAGTGCATTACGATATATAATAGACAAAACTAAAAGTGTAAGTGGTGCTCATATTTCTGGTGGTACTTCGCCGGGCGTTCTGTTGAAGGACGGGCCAATAACGAGATTAAAATCACTTAGAAAATAAACACTACTTTTTATTATTTGCTATCATTATTAATGCTGTTTGTTTTAGGATCCTTATTGGCGTGTACATTTTCTTTTTTATTGGCTAGATATACAGGGTGATTCCTAACTTGATACTTCTTTTTTAGCTGTGTATAAAAGGCATTAATATAAGCAACATTTTCAAAAACCTTTTTTCAAAAAACTCAAAATTAAGGTACTTACATTCATTTATTACACTATGGATCAAATACGGTTCTGCCTAACTTGCTCGTTGAATAACATTAAGCAAACGCCGCATTTTGAAGACACTCACTCTAAATTAGCACCATATTTTTTAGTTAATTGTTTTTAAATTTTACCATATTTCACGTGTCACCAATTTAAAATTAACTTGCTTCAGAAAACACACCGCAGCGAATTGCCAAAATAAATAACTGACGACCGACCCGTAAAATGCATGACTAACAATACAAAAAAAGGACAAAAACAATATAAAGTAAAGGGCTACGTTTTGATTACCAGGCCCGCATTTAGATTTTTACTTCTGTAACTCGGCTATTTTTAAGTTTTTTGAAAAAATGTATGTGAAAATGTTGTTTATCTTAATGCCTTCTATACACAGCTAAAAAAAAGTATCAACTTAGGAATCACCCTGTATATATTAGAATAAATGGTGCAAGACTTAAGAGTTGCTCATTTGAATATACGTTCAATATTTACATGCTTTCATGAATTTAAAACGTTAATTGGAGATTATGATCTTTATTTTATATTTTTTACGGAGACATGGCTTTCTGAGAATAAGGAGATTTCTGCTATTGCTATATCAGGGTATCGTGTAATTCGAAAGGATAGAATTGGCATGGGTGGAGGTATTGCAGCCTATTTTAAGAACAGTTTTACGCCAGAAGTTTTAAACTTTGAGTTTAATGTTAATAATTCCCTTGAATACTTGATTTTAAAAATGAAAAATAGAAATAAATATTATGTATTTTGCGTTTTTTATCGTCCTCCAAAGGTTAATTTTAAAAATTTTGTTAATGATTTTGATAACATTTTCTCTTCTTTGTATCCAACAGTTGATGGAATAATATGTTTTTTAATATTCTACTGAGAGCTTTATTGTTGAGACCTACAAAATGGGGTTTGATTAGGTAGTTGATTTATTACAATAAAGGTCAACGGTATTTTGTAAATGTTACTATAATGGTTACCAAGCGCCGCGTCCCTTGTTAATCAATTTTGCACCCGGTACATATAATATAAAAAGGGTAAAAACAATGATTGGGTTGGTAGAATTAATAACAGCAATAAAATAATCGACATAATATGTAATATTTATCTAGATTGTGATATATGTGCGGCTAAAAAGTTTTTTCCACAATTATTATTTATTGATAACTTCACAATTTTTACCCCCCATGACCCCCCCTAAGCCGGTGCTTTCTAGCTAGAATTTAAAAACAAAACAAATGTTTGCTAACGTAAGGTTTCTCGTCGTCGCCCCCTTAACCATATACTTTCAAGCAACAAAGTAAAATTTGAGTTTCCCAGTAATCACTAAATTGGATGTCGTTATTTTCTCGCATCGATACAAATTAGGGTCGAAAGCCGCCATTCTAAACCGATAAATTTCCAAGTTTTAGCCACTAAAGACTGCCGACATGTTCGTAAATCTGCTTAACTTACAGAATCAATGAACGGCAGTGCCCACGGCGCCTATTAACTCTTAGCGGGCCAGTAATTTCCATCGGCAGATAAGATATACGTAGCAGAACACGATTAGCCTTAATTTGACCCTAATCGTTATTGTATTGCAAGTCATTTTAATTATTTTATACGGCAATTATTCAATTGCTGCTTTTGTTAATGTGAATAATAGCCAGTTTTTGTCAACCAATAAATCTCCGTTATTTGAATTTTCAAACGCTAATTCATTTACTAACTTCACTAATTTCGGTTTGCTTGCCGTTGAATATGAAACAGATCTTTACCAATTTGTGGGTGTAGTTTAAGGGAAATTCTCTTTTCTCTAAAAAAAAGTGTTGTCCCCTTAAAATATATTTACGAATTTATGCGAATTATCAGTAAGTTCCAGGGGGAAACAATTTCTGCTTTACAGTCAACTCCCACTCCTACTCCCACACAACCTACTCATTAGTCACGAGCGTGAATTTCGTCACCATGACCGACATGCCGATAGTCTTGGACTTATCAGGGTAGTTTACTATAACATCCCCGCTGGTACTGTTTGTAAGGCATTAGCAATTTATAGGTATAGACTTCTTTCCTTCTTTTAAGAAATTTAATAATTGACAGAGCATGATGACTTAGCTCTCCTCAACCAAAAATCCAAGTAATAAATACCCAGTTAATGCATAAGTAGCTAGTACCCATGTAATTAGTGCCTTGGTTGGTTGGTTGGTTTAAGGCGGGGGTCGGGCATTTGGCCCAAGCTTCTTGCACTGCAGCCTAGTGGCTTATTGTGCTCCCCTATCTTGCTAGAAACGGTTTGTTCCTTTTATAAGGTTCTGCAAATTCCTACCAAGTTTGTCATGTGGGAGGTTATCCCCACATTGGATATCTCCGAAGATTTTGAGTCTTCCTCGGGTCAGTGCTTCGCAGTTATATATGAAATGTAAGGCGGTTTCGTCCTCATCAGCACAAAGCCTACATTCAATGGGACCATTGTAAATTCCTACTCGGCGTAGGTGTTTTCTTAAACAGTGACCTGTTAGTAGGCCGATCACTTGTTTTAGCTGGGTGCGCGTTAGAGGCATCATTCCAGTTGATAACTTTTTGGAGGGTTTCCCAATTGTCGCCCTCGCTTGGGTATGACCAGGTATCCTGTTCCATCGGGATAGGTGTTGTTGTTGTGCCCACCTGTCTGATGTTACTCTGGTTGCCTGTTTTGATATGCTAAGGGCGGGTTCAGGGCCCCTGAGTTTTTGAGATGATCCGGCTCTAGCCAGTTCATCGGCCTTTTCGTTGCCTACTATCCCCGAGTGGCCAGGAACCCATAGGAGTTCTACCTTGTTTCTTAATAGCTAGTGTTTAAGTAGCCAGTGCTTAAATAGCTAGTGCCATAGTAACAGCTAATGAAGGACAGGTGACAGATGACGTATTAAATAACTACCTTCGCGACGTTAAATCTTGGAATCTCAATACCTTGATGCCGGGCGTCGGTGACCTTGAAAACCAAAATGAACCTTAAATGATCTTATGGATATTTACATGTAAAAAAGGCCTTTTTGATTGTAGAACCGGCATAGCTCTAGCTACTAACTGCTCTCCACATGAATTTTCCACTTATGCACAAAATGTGTTTTATTTTGATATACTTGATTTCGGCAATAAAGAGAATCTGATCGTTGGCATTGTTAACCACAGTTACTATAATTTTAAATACAGAAGAAACCTACTAAATATCCCATAACAAAAGTAACTAATTCTCCTGTCGTTCTGATTAATGTCTCTGGTCCGACACTTTTCATAAATAGAAACCCTCAAAATTTGCCAGTTTAATAGCTTTGCTAATGGAGCGGTTTGGGTGGCATTTCTAGGTAGAATTGTTTTCTAAAACAATTTCCCAACTAAATTATAGTTTGACACTCCTTGCCTTCATTTATCCTTAAGCTGCTTACCATTATTTTATTATTGATTTTCTATTTTTTAAGAAAATATTTAGATCGACTTTAAAAACAATCCAAATAGTAAGAAATATAGTTTTCTAAAGATATTATAATGATTTCTTTAAATTAACAATTAATTAAGGAGTTAAGGAATTTTTAAATCATATGTTGGCCAACACGTTTGACACGAGAAACATCAAAGCATTAAAAGTTTAGGTGAAATATAGTATATTAAGTTATTGTCCAAACTATAATCTGTAAAAAAATCTAGGTCGCTATTTCTTTCATACCGTACACTTTTAACTTTATATTTACTATTACATATTTATTATTTACATTTACAGTTTATTTTGTTCGATCCTAACCAATACCGATATTTTTGATCCATTACGTATCTATATTTTTATTCGGGAAACCTAGCAATAAATGTTAATGCTTTGTGCGAATACTGCCAACTTTTGTTTTGAATTTTTCTGAGATAATACCGATGAACAACTCCGCCTGGAAAATGTAAACTAATTGCCGATGGCGGCTGGTCAAGCGGTCACATATTTCGCCTCGTCGTGCCGTATTTTCGTCGGGTCGCATGTTTACCTATTTTCCCGTCTTAGTCGGCGTTCTTCCTATCCGCGGTTTAAAGGTAAAAAAGAACCAACTATAATAATTAATATAAACTGTACTCCATTTTGCTGTGTGTTAGACTTACTTTATGTAGTTATGATAAAACCAAGGAAGCGGGAAATAAAGGAGTATTTCGAGATGTAATAGTATATTTTTTCTACTTCTACATGGAAATTTGCTGTTTCCTTTACATTAAAGTGATCGGAAAAGTGAGCTAATCCGGTTAGCTGAACGGATATGATTTTATATCCATCCTAGTTAGGATATGAAACTGACTAATCACAGTGGTCAATTACAAAGAAACCAGATTGACATTTTGTAAATTTTACGAGTCGTTTTCTGACATTTAAAAAAAGTTAGGTTAACAATCTACGTCAAAAATATGGAAATCTGTCAGATGAAATTTGATCTTTTTTAATTAAAATCAAAACATTTATTCCAGAGTCTGTACATAAACAATTTTTTCTTAAAGAGTACGCGAAAATGGAAGGAACAATAACAAAATTAATACCAAAATATATTTCTACCAAATTATTGTTATTTTCTGACCAGCTAAAGATTTGCGCACAGACGCTTATTTCAAAAATATCTCTATTTCCATTCAATTCTAGACAATTACTACAAGCTTTAATGCATAATATGTACTATATACCTACCAAATGAACGTTTTTTACTAACCTTGGTAATTTTTTTTCCATATAAATAATATATTATTATTATAAATATGTTGTGCATCCGGATATTTTCTGATATATTTAGAACGGGGATCCAACCCAATTGATCTTAAAATTCTTATTATACGCAACAAACATAGAAAATTAACTGGTAATTCTTTCTTAAATGGGTATGATATAATAAGTACATTAAATCCAACACACGAAATTATATGATTTCTAGAAAAAAAAATTATTTACTAAAGGTTTTAACAATTTGATTGAATCGGTTGATACTTGGTGGAAATCCATTGAAATTTAGGCGAATGGAAGTAAAAAACGTGTTGTTTTACTAAAATTTCCACTATATTTAAAACACTGTAATGAATTTTTACGACATGTTTCGCTGCGCGGCAGCTTCTTCTTAAATCTTTTCTAGGAGGGATAATGTCGGTAAAAACCCATTTTTAGGTACATTGTTATTATAAGTTATAGATGGTATTTATAAATAGTGATCCTTGTTTATATTTTCACACCTGAAGAAGCTGCCGTGCAGCAAAACATGTCGTAAAAATTCATTACAGTGTTTTAAATATAGTGGAAATTTTAGTAAAACAATACGTTTTTTACTTCCATTCGCCTAAATTTAAAGGTTTTAAGGTTATGTTGTTTCTACTTACAGTATTACCACTTATCTTTCCACGTTAATAGCGTTGCTAGTTTGTAAACTAGCGATTATTTTGAAAAATTTTACCATAGCGAACGTTAAAAATTCATATTAATGCACATAATCTATTTTTAACTGTTTAAAATAAATTCTACAGCTATTTTATTGTACTTTCGGAGTTATAATTCTTATGCAAGCAGAAATAAACCCGGAAAAACATTTTTTTCTTCTGGGCATTTCTTCTGTGCGTTCTCACAAGTTCATGGCCAACTTAAAGGACAAGTTATGATGCCTAATTTAAATAATTTTTTAAAATTCTAGTATGAAGTTTGGAAGTTGAGTCGTAGAAAAAATATATTGTACAACTCGAGTCCATATCCACTTTTGTTGTACAAACTATTAATTCTCAAGTAGATAAAAATTTAAAAGGGCATTTTAGAAAAACGTCAATATTTAAAGATAATTGCAATAAAAAAATGTTAGTATTTTTTGATTAAAATGTCTAAAAAAATTATCGTCATATTTTGGCCAACCTTTCCGTAAAGCCACTAAAGCTTATGTGTCGTATGATAAGAGTCTTATATATAGTGTGTCCCACTTTACTAGATGCTCTACTGATATTGAAGATAAGCTTTATTAAATTATATTAAGAGCAA
This sequence comes from Polydrusus cervinus, assembly GCA_935413205.1. Classification (NCBI taxonomy): domain Eukaryota; kingdom Metazoa; phylum Arthropoda; class Insecta; order Coleoptera; family Curculionidae; genus Polydrusus; species Polydrusus cervinus. The sequence continues at coordinate 72,254,709 of OW284513.1, read as the reverse complement.
CCAGAAAATTGTTGTCTAACTTGCTATGGAATAACTCAACGTTAAACTGATGAGAGAAAACTATTAAGAACTAAAGAGGATTTGAGGTAAAAAAATTAATCAACCATTATTCATGTATTTTTTGAAAAGAAAGTAAATTAGCCTTACAAAAAAATTAAGAACAGAAACAATATTTATTGTTGATAAAGTTGGTAATTTTCGCAGATAAATTTACCGAGAAATAGTAATATCAAATAAATATTAATTTTTCCACCATAAGAATTATAAAATGTAAGTATACTTTTCGAAATCGGGAGATCATACATACATTACTTTTTAGCTTAATCTGTTGTTTTATTATCCTCTTTGTTTGCGGCCAGGGCCATTCCCGAGGGAACCTACAGCTTAACGTGGGTTCTGAACCACGATCCTTAATCATGTGACACTCCTTCCAAGGGCAATCATGGGAAGTGTGTACCTTTTCTGCACTTCACGAGATATCCGATCTCATCCGGCCTGGTTACCGGCGTGAATGGGGTGAGTTGGGAGATGATACATTTTACACTCTTCCCTGCATTCTTAAACCTACTAAAATTCGGACATACTTTTTTTATTGTGCGTATGCCCTCTCTGAGGATCGAACTCGGAATGCCACAATCGAATGCCAGTAACTCACCACTGAGCTACCGCCGCTCATGAAAAATAATTTCATATCAGACTTTTTAAGGTCAGTCGGTTTTGTTTTGGCTTTTATTTATTTATTTTTAGTATATCGTAAAATTGGAAACAAATTTCTTAAAATTTGAAATTTGTAATCTCCTAAATTTTAAGCTGATTTAGTGATACTATCGATGACCACAAACATTATTCTAAGCTTAATGTTTATGCCCGGTAGTGAGTTTGAATTAATTAATGTTGTTGGGCCGCTATCGATTCGATTAAAGGTAAATATTTGCAAATTTGCAGGGGGATAATAATTGGAGATTAAATTACGATAAGCCTTTTTATATTTTAAAGAAATAATCGGCACGTGATTAAATATTACCAACATCTTTTTCGCAATGTATTTTTCAAGTAAACTTTCTTACGAGAAAAGGCTATATCAATCGCAAATTTGTTCGTATTTAAAGCTGCGGAACATTTTTTAAATGTAGCATCAGTCAATGTAGGCCGTCAGAATTCCTGTCCCGCCAACATGTTATTACCATAAAAGGTTGTTCAGTATTTTATAATTTTCTCAAATAATGTAGGTACCAATAAAACAATAGGATAAAAGATAAGGACAAATAATTATTTTAAATAGCATATCCTAGTTTTTAAAATTCTCCCGGTTTTAAACATTTTTTTTTATAAAGGTTCCAAAAATCCTACATTTCTTAATCACTAATACTTACTAAGTGATTAAAGTTAATGGTAAAAGCATGATTTATGTATGAAAGTACATGTTTTTAATTGTAATATTTAATTAACAATTAGGTAGTTATAGCTTTAGATTCATGTAAATTTACTTTTATTTCATATTCATTATTCATTCATATTCATGGGGTATTTTGGAAACCCTAAAAAAGCAATTGTATTTTTTTGGAACATTCTATTTTAGTTCATTGAAAAGTTCATACCTCTATACATCTCGGATTTTCATTAATAACTTATATTATAAAAAAATGCAGGCTGTACCGAAACCAAATAAAATGACACATAAAGATTTGCGCCGATCAATTGATAATAATGCTGTGATGTATGAAAGCCAGAGTCAAAGTTGTCAAACTTTTGATATACAATTACTAGTAACTTTACATTTTAACAATGTAGGAAATCGCAATAAAAAATTATTTTATTTACTGAACATTTTAAAATAGATTTATAAATTATGAATTTTAAAATTTTTTACCTCTTATTCTAATGTACTTTTTTGTGCGATATATTAAAATTTTAATTAAGGGAAAATAGCTCATTGAAAATATTAATTTTAGTAAACAGAAATTTATTGGAATAATACGGGCCAATTTTACAGTGTAGATTTGTAATACCCTATTGGCAAACTCGAATCTAGGGTGCCGATATAGACGCATCAGACAGAGATTATTGGTAACTTTTAACACGTTAAATAGAAAACACGCTATTCTTTACCTCCCACCTTCCATTCTATAGAACCCGCGATCGAAGCATTCGATACGTCTACTGCTTCGACCGCGTGTTCTAAAGAATGAAAGGTGGGGGGTAGGGAATGGCGTGTTCTCTGTTTAACGTGTTAAAAGCTACTAATAATCTCTGTTTGATGCGTTTATATCGGCACCCTAGATTCGAGTTTGCCAATAATGTATACGCAGCAAAATATGATATTCCTAAAAAATTACTACCAGAATATTTAATAGACAAAATAATCAAAATGGAAAACAAAACTCAGCAGTCGGCTATCGTATCCGACTGCCTAAATGCGATTTGTCCTATTACCCACACATTCCCTACTCACCCAAATTCTATCAGAGATATAGTGTAGGGTTAGGAACAGAAACAGAACAGATCTTCCATCTTTAGGCTTTCTGTTCCTAACCCTACATTACCATGTCCCTTCTGGAGTAGATACGACTTCGTTATCAGAGACATCCTCTACCTACTATAAAATGCCTCCCAAGAAATAGTCCTACTTTGGGTACCTTCTCAGATCGACATTCCAGGGAACGAAAAGGCCGACAATGCTGCAAGAAGTATAATTACATACAACTCACTCATCGTGATTGAAAGCACCCCAACGATCTCAAGGCACACATAAAATCAAAACTAGCCAATGTAAAGTTTACAATAAATCCATAGCAACCCTTTGCCGTCAGTTGAAATTATGTGCCTCTCCAGATTAATAATAAGGGCCTTACAAGACTAACTAATGAATACCTAATCTCAAGAAGCGAACTACCAAACTGTAACGAATACCAAGGACAACTAGTGTTTTACGAGCGGGAAATCTCGCACTTTTTAAAAACCCTCGTCTCGTAAACCAAGACGAGAATTTTTGCAAATCTCGTCTCGCTAATATCTCGCAAGATATTTTTTCGTCTCGTCTCGTGACGGACTCGCAATATGACGTTATATTGGAACAAAAGAATAAAAATGTGATTCTTGCTTTAATTTTACTGAAAGTGTTGCCACAAGCTTTTCCTTTATCGAGGTAGATGCCCGGAAGGTGGTAGATGCCCGGAAGGTAGGTAGGAAGGTAGAACTAGGGCGGCGAGGGTAGCCTAGTTAAAATTTAAACTTTACATATTTGGTAGTGTTACTAGATTTAAAAGTTTCCTTCAATATAAAGGGTTTTGTGGTAAATTTTGGATCGTAAAGGATTGAAGGCTTCTAGTTAATGTAAAGGGTTTTGGGCACTTGAAAAAAAAGAGACGGTTTTTAGAAGTCACTTGATCAGAGTATACATTTTGGGGAAGTGAGGAGAAATACGGACTTTTTCTAGAGGTACCTTTTAATGTGAGAAGAAATTTAAGGGAAATAGTGATTTATTTATTTTTTTGAAAAGTGACACTGTAGTTTTAATGTCCAATAATAATGTGGTATGGGATCTCTATTTGGATTGCTTATTGCAGAAACATCCCAAGTCATTTTTGCTAAAATCAAAGAAATTACGAAAATAGTGGCGCAGGGGAAAATTGTAATGACAATAAAAGAAAAAGATAAAAAAATTAAAAATGACCACATCATATCAACAAATTGAAGTTACGACTAAAATAACACTACAAGCAAAAATGTTATTGAATTATTTCCCATAAATAAGCGTATAACGCTAAAAAATTCCAGTTTTCTGTAATACTTTAGTAAAATATAATAAATTCTAGTCATTATGTTCATGTAAATGGAATTATTTTGCGAGATTTCTCGTTCTCGCATAATTTTTTTCTCGTCTCGCGACAAGCATATCCTCATAGACAAATACACGCACTTCCAAACAGCTTGCGCGAGGCTCTTGCGAATACCTCAATCAGTGCAAAATACTTAATTAACCTTTTAAAGGACTGTAATTTACTAAAAAATAGTTAACGCATCACGCACAAACAAATATATATCATGTAAATCCTGCGCTAAGGATCCGTCGCGGTCGATGCGCCTCTCTACCAAATTAAAAAAAGAATAGATAGCAAAATGATGTCTGAAAAACACCAAAAACCTACAATTGCATTTCGATGCATGCAGTCTTATGTGTTAAATGTAAAATATTGATCTGTTAATATTGAAAAAACGCATAAATGACAAGGATTGCCGACGAACAAATAAAAGAGAGAAACTAATTAGGTATGCGAGTTCAAAATCATAAGAAAAAAATGCACATATAACACATGACTGGATTTAATAAGATGTGCTGCAAATATCAATCGTTTGTCGGTTTTTTAATCAAATTACAGATCAAAAAAATAGTTGAATCTTCGTTATACAGTTGATACTTCTTTTTTAGCTGTGTATAGAAGGCATTAAAATTAACAACAATTTCAAATACCTATTTTTTTAACTTCAAAATAGGCGAGTTAGATAAGTAAAAAATTTAATTGCGGGCCTGGTCATCAAAACATAGCCCGCTATAGTTTCTGTTGTTTATCTTATTTCTTATTAGTCATTCAATTTACGGATGGTGTTGAGCAATCCGCTGTAGTGTGTTTTTCTGAAGTAAGTTAATTTTAAATTGGTGATACGTGAAAATGGTAAAGTTTGAAAACAATGAACTAATAGATATATATGGTGCTAATTTACTGTAAGTGTCGTAAAAGTGCGAATGTTCTTTGAGATTATACGCAGAACGCTTTTCCTTGCAGACTCATCCTACACCCAGAAGTTTTCTTAATGTTATTCAACGGGCAAGTTAGGCAGAACCGTATTTGATCCAAAGTGTAATAAATGAATTATAATTATAATATATATTTTTTGCGTTTTTTGAAAAAAGGTATTTGAAAATGTTTTTTATTTTAATGCCTTCTATACACAGCTAAAAAAGAAGTATCAACTTAGGAATCACCCCGTATATGTTTAACTGTACCACCAGTTGTATATTCATCCCTAATTCAGCCAGCGGATGTCGATGTCTCCAGACTGTTTTCTAAATTAAATTTCTTTTTAAATCATCCGTCGGTGTCTCGCAAAAGAAACGTAATTTCTTTAAAAACTTACGTGATTGTACCAATTTTTTCTGTGTGTTTAAATTTATTTTTCTGAAATCCTGGTCTTTTGATTGTTGCCCCTATTGATGCCCGAGAGCCAAATGATTGCCAGTTTTAAAGCGACCGGCAAAAGTTTGCCACTTCTGAACTGTTTCAATCTGAAACATTTACCTTTTTAGAAACGGTATTTGGGGTTGCCAACTGGCAGCTTGATAATTTACATACTTTCCAAACTAACTTGTCTTTTGGTAAAATTCTAGTCTAAAATTAATGGATGATGAGTTAAAGTTTTAAATAAAACAGTTTTATTTGCGTTTGAATTTAAATTTTAACTTTGTTGAGTAAAGTTCTTTTGGAAGTATATTTGTTTTATGAAAAACAAATTATAAATGTATTTATAAATTTTACTGTTTTATACAATCACCGATAAAGTTCTCATCATGTGGAATTTCTATTAATGAATTTAACTTTTGGGCAATTTTTATTTTAAAACTAATGCAAATTGCCATAGATGAATGTTGAAAAACCATAAATAAAAATTATGCGTTATTTTGTAAGATCAAATACAGAAAGTCTCGGTCCAAAATTTTTATCGTCGGTTTTTTTTTGTGACATGTTTCGCCTCAAACTGGTATCATCGTGGAGAAATGGGATGATTAAAAAATTGGTATGATTAAGTCTTAACACTGACCATGGGCAACAGGTAACAGTGGTAAGAGGAGGCCCGTTTGGGCAAAGAGAAAAAAATTAAGAAATGTAAGAAAAGTTGAGATTCACAGGTCAAGAACTTTCATCCCGGAAACCATGGGGAGAAAGAAAGGTTGTTTATTTAACCCTTTTTTTATATAAAAAAATTAGTTTAGAGGTAAAATAGTAAAGGTATTGAACTGATGTATGAATCTTAGTTCATAGCAAAAAAGAAAATTAGGGGAACAAGCCCGAATGAACGGACTGGAACCCCCAGTGGGTGTTAATTTCAGCACAGCTGGAAAGTAACTAATAGAAAATGTTTAAAAAAACATTTTAGTAAAACTTAAAAAAAGGCTGGAGAACCGGAGTTCTTTTTGTTAGACCTTCATTCGACACGAGGTCGAATGATTAATTTTTTACATTTCGGTCTGCTTCAAATAACGCAGTTCCTTGTCAAGTTTTTGACAATTACATCTCCTTTAACGTAACGAAGTTTATCTTGTTTCCGCGAGAATCTGATCCATGTATAATCAATGACATAATATGACACATTTTTGTTTCAGTACTCCACATTCCCGACAGGCTTTGCAGCACGCCTGATCCAATGGTCGCCCCTCATTCGGTCCGACCGTCATGAGACGGCTGTGGGCCACCCTCGCAGGACTCCTGGCACTCTGGGGTGCGGTCAGGGGTGGCGAGCAGTGCCCCTCTCCAGCCGCCAACCCCTCCTGTCACTGTTTCGATTTTGAAAATGGCATTTTCCTGGAATGTCCGGCTGCGACCGCCCACTCGCTCAAGATGCTTCTGGAAGCCATTGAGGGACCGGTGCAGTCGTTGTCGGTGTACGATCCTGATAAGACTTTGGTAAGATTTTTTAGAACTGGTGTCTGGCTTCGACAGCATCTAAATTATGAAAAATAAAAAAAACGTATGAACATCACAGACGCGTAAACAAGGTTTACAAGGTATCTTGTAAAATTTAGATAGAGAGTATAAAATTAAGATAGGAAGGTAAAACCCATTTGTCTCTAACTGGCGTTGTTCTAATGCTACAGCCTGTCAAAATCTGAAAATGTCATATTTTATACATCAATATCTCAAAAATAACTGCATTTGACATTTTTTACAAAATATACATGGGATTTTATGGGGAATTAGAAAAGAATATAATATACAGGGTATTCCATTTAAAATAGCTAAGTTGCATAAGGTCGCTGTTATTTTATCTGGAGAGAGCGTCTCCGAAAACCCAATTGTTCAAATTTGCATGATTAAAATCGCATTACTTCCCAAAATATTTTAAAGAACGGTTACCGTGAGATAACCTGTATATTATGATCTTTTTTTCAGTAATTTTTTCGAGGGTCTAAGTGCATCAGACATATTGATGGGCCCATGGAAAAAAAATCAATTTTATAAAATGGCAAATGATCCCCGTAAACCGTTTTCGACCCTACCTTACTAAGATATCACACACCGCCACTGATACCACGTTATATTTAAAAACAAAATTGGTCTCAATAACATCTCATTTCTAGGAAGTGTTCCTTAAGGTAAGTTAAATTTTACTTTTTTAAAAAGGGCCGTTCTTCCGAAAAGTCCTTTAATTATGCTCCAAGTTTGAAGTTAACATACAGAAAGATTCTGAAATTAAAATTAGAATTCAGTAAATGCATGGCATTTAATTAGAAATTTGATTATGTAAAATAGCTAGAGTGTACTAAAATTTTTACAATCAAGTTAAGTAACTTAAAACTTTTGCATTTGTCGTTTTTATCTAAATTTGGATTTTAACGCTATCGTGTATAGTTTTTAAATTTGTCAATTATTTACTGAGAAAATAATTTAACAAAATACACCTTTTAATAAAAAAAACCAATTTACCATGTCACAACAATTCCATGTAATAGTAACCGATCGCTCCATGAACAACACATTCCTACCTGACTGAGGTCTGGTTTCCTGTTTAAGTTTTCAAAACAAAGATAACAATAATATCGGTCGCACGACTGGCAAATAAAAGAATTGCGCCGATGCACATCTCTTCTCATCTAATGTTTTTAAACATTAGATTTTCGCCATGTTTCTTATTGTTTCTAGAAAAGGTTTGTGATACTCTAGGAAGATTGTTGTTATTGAGATATATTTTCAATAAGTTTTAATTCAAGGTGTTGGTGCTGAATTTGATAAATTCGTTTATTTTAAAAAACCTCATTACAAGCAGATAATAATACCATAATACCACTTTTCTGAGTTCCGTGCCCAAAATTTAAAAAGCTGTCAAAACATATTGGTTTCCGTTTGTTATCTGGGTAACCGTCGCCGTTGTTTTCAAAATATGGCCACATTATGTTAATTTACAAATAACAGGTGAGTTCCAGCAGACAACTTGAGCCAATATTATGACTGAGGTCTAGTGACGCATTCGCCATTTCGCTATTTGATCGTTATTTCGTTACTTTTTATTTTTATCCAATAATCCGCCAAATATCCATATTTGATTAACTACAATTTTAAGTTAAACTAGTTTGAATTTATAAAGTTATTAAAAGAGACCACCATCTATGCATTTTCTTTAACCTTTTACCAAATAGCGCCTTATTTTAAAGTTTTTTCTTTATTTTTACTTAAGTTAAGTGCCTCCTGAATCCCATTGGTTTCGGTTTGACCATGGTAGCAATTTTTCATGACCACCCCGTAGCCTTGATCTTAACCCTTTAGATGATTTCTTCTGGGATTATATCAAATATTAAGTGCATAAAGTAGAGATTCAGACAAGCAACTAATGTTGGGCTGCACAAAGAATTTCAATAAGAATCAACTAACCAGTAAGTTAGACTGTGACATACATGACATTATCAGAAATAGTTTTCTCACAATCATACTGGCCCGGTTACCTTAATTTTCAATTTACTAATCAGGCACCTTTGATTGTGAACTTATAATGCCTGTCAATGTCAGTTATGTCATGGTCAAACTTGATAGTTAGTTAAATCTGGTTAAAAATCTTTGTTTAAATAACTGTTATGACATAACTGTTATAAAGGATTCAGAATTGAAAGAAGAGAAAAACAATATATTTAAAGTAAGGCGCATTTCACATTTGTTGAAAAAATTTTAATTTATAATTTTTATTACATTGCTATCTATTTTTTTTTATCAAAACTAGATAATTATTTTTGTTGAAAATAAAAATTTCCTGCAATGTTCTTTGAAAAAGCAAATATCTCTGGAACGAATTATTTTAATAAAATAAATAAAGTACACCTGTTTTCTTTATAAATGATCATTCTATTATAAATTTCAATCCCAATCCCAATAAAAATACCACGAAATTTTGTGATGTAATATGCGAGTAGCGTATAGTGTAACTAACGCCATCTACAAGTTATTTAAAAAATAGAAATAGATTCATGATGTATAACATATATTTTAAATCAATAGAATATAATATACTTGATTTAATTATATTAAGCGTTCTGCGTTACCATAAGAATACGACATCAATTTAATCTAAGAATAATATACATACAAAATGAGATGCCTATTTTATCTTAAAATATATTTTTTTTCATGTAGGTCGATGTCAATAACAATTAATAAGAAAACTATTATTTTCTTTGGGGCACTCTATGCAAATTTTAACTCTTTTTTGTTCCAGATAAAGCTTCCAAAAAACTTCTTTCCGGACTCGTCAGTGATACGCCATCTCCAAATTTCTCAGTCCAACATTCAGGAGCTCCAGGACGACGCTCTGTTGCCCCTGAAGCCGCACCTGGAAAGTTTCAGTCTTGTATCGGGTCGGTTGAAGGAAATCCCCCAAAAGGCTTTTAAGGGCCTTAATAGACTTATTGCATTAGATCTGGAGGGTAACGAGATTACCGAGTTACCGAGCTATACTTTTTATGGCCTTAGATTGATGAAATTGAACATGAAGGGGAACCAGATACAAAAGGTAATTTCGCTTACTTACTTAAGAAAGTTTTTAATTATTGTAAAGAATAGAAGTATGTTCATGACAGACCTAAGTATTTTAATACTATAATATTAACCAAAGTTTAGATAGCTGCTTTTATTGCCCGAGCTTCGAAGAGCGAAGCGACTAGGGATTTAAGACGCGAGGGCCAGTGGCGTTTTGCTTGTCTACCTTTGGCAATCTGATATGTTGCAAATCGCAAGTGTGGCCGTAATGCATTTATTGACATTCTACCTGAATTTTATTATTTTCTTTTGTCACTTTAATTTCACTTGAATTCATCTTGCACGATCCCTGACTTTTTGTATTCTCTTTCGTTCTTTACTGGTTACTGATGTATAACCTACAACAGACAGAAAAATATAAGTATTCAAATTAAGCATGTCCAGTGTTTTTTGATCATTTTTTGGCTTCAGACTGTAAAAACTAAATAACAATTTAGATTTTTTTTTATATTTTATTTATAACATAATACACTACACTTGTTTTGCTTCTATTACACATGAAATAAAGTGCTTCGGCATTGAAAATGTTATTTTTACTTTTTAAAATGTAAAAAGAACTCTTTAAGTTTTCCATTTCTAATTTCCATTTCTGATTTCCAATTTTTAAATTCTAAAACAGAAAGTTTCATTAGAATAATAATACTTACTTCTCACTAAATACCTGATATATTTAGCATTTAACATTGTAGAACTTACCGCTCCAGTTTGCCATAGAAAAAGATTGAAATGTAAATTTGCTCGTGGTATGAACATTTTCTAAATGTTCCATTAACTTTTTATTGATATTAAATAAACTATCACAGTTCTGCTCTAGGCATTGATAACTCCAACAACTGTTCTTACTATAAGATATTTCAGTAGGAACTTGATGATGCACATTTCTTACATGTCTATTACATGTGGATTGTGAAGAAAATAATTTTTCACAAGTTGCACACATTACTGGCATATTAAAGTTTGAATTTGTGCACTAAAAACTTAAAAATACAGACTGAATACTAACAACACAATAAAAAATCAAAAATTTCAATTAACTTTTAAGAAAATAACATAACCAAGACAATAATTAGGGAATCCAAACCACGTGATTCAATATGGCGGTTGGCTGGTAAAAAGCATTGAGTCACCAGTTAAATACCACCAGCAACATTATTTTTATGGTCACGTGCACCAATTACAAAGCAGTATTTGCCAGCCAGCCGCCATTTGGACACATCGTTGGATTGCCTTATAAAAGATATTGACATTTGAATGTTAATTGACAACTAAAAACCGCGCTCACACGGTGAATTAATGTGGCAACACCGCGGCACGCCGTGGGTTAATTTTGCCTCTCGTCGTATTTAGGGGGGGGGGGGGGGGGAGGGGCTGTGCAAAAACATTTTCGTCATCACCTGTGAGTCATATAAGGAGCAAGTCCATCGACAAAAAAATATTAAATATATGGGTAATTCTTTGGATAGATATAATATATTTTAACGGGTTTCCTGGATTTTCGTTCAATAAAACAGAATTTCTTTTAGATGAACCCATTTTTAGCTCAGGTAGTTGCCGGCTAAGCTGTTTAATATCGGCAACCTTTATAAACGAATTTTCGATGGTCTCTTCTATACTAACATGATTGCATTCAGCTTGCCTTGAATGTTGTTGCTAAAAAATTCGCTCAGATCGGTGGATAAATAAGAAGATACGATTAATAAGTAGGTATTATAAAAAAATTTAAAACTAATTAACTAGCAACTTTAACTGTGGCATTAATGACATTGGCAGGCATTATTTTCTCAAAATCAAAGTTTTCTGATTAGTATATCAAGAATTAAGCTACATCCAACCAAACCTAACCAATTCAAACTAACGGCATTAAAACATTGCAAATAAAAATTTAAATATTTTATCCCTTTATTCTTATTCACCCAAACCATACGTGGTATTTTTATATATAAAAAAAAACCATTTGTCTAAAATCCCCTACGACTCGCTGCACTAATGTTCAGTATTGCAGCAATATTCAAGTAAAACCATCGCTCCAGGTATTTACTCACCTCTTTCCTTTTATTCCAGGTTTCCGAGTATTCTTTCGCCGGCCTAGAGGGAACGCTTTCCGAACTCGACATAGCGGAAAATAAACTACAGCACTTCCCTATAAAAGCAGTGAGACGACTGGAACAACTCCGACATTTACGTCTGGCCTGGAACGAAATAAGCACCATTCAAGACGACAGTTATTCACACCTAAATTCTCTCTTATATCTGGATCTCAGCTTTAACAACTTTGAGATGATTGATCAGGATTCGTTTAGAATATGTCCTGCAGTGCGGACGTTAACTCTGTATTATAATGTGATAGAAACGGTGCACGAGGAAGGATTTTCTTTATTGAAAGATTTGGAGTCGTTGGATTTAAGTCACAATAAAATCGTTTATTTGGACTCGTTGACCTTCCGGAACAATAAAAAACTGAAATCGATCGACCTAAGCCACAATCACGTGCATTATATCAGCGGGGTGTTCGCGTTTTTGCCAGAGCTAAAGGAACTTTTCTTATCAGAAAATAACATCTTAGAAATTCCTGTAGATGCTTTTACCGATTCCGGCAATTTGACAGTGATTTACCTACAACAAAACGCGATACGCCGAATAGACGCCGACGCCTTATCGACGCTGATTAACTTGACTCAATTACATTTAAGTTCTAACTTTATTCCTCATTTACCGAGAGACGTCTTTTCTCAAAATTACAATATGGCCTCGTTAAGCCTCGACGGAAACTGGCTGGTGGATTTAGAGCCTGGCACTTTTGAGAAAACAGTCGGTCTCAGAGAGATAAGACTGCATAGTAATAAAATTCAGTCTATACATAGAGGTGTGTTTGATCCTCTTCCGGTGTTGCTAGAATTGCATTTGCAAAGTAACGAAATATCGTCAATAGACTCGGGTGCATTTCGCTCGTTGCAGAGTTTGCAGCATATTAATTTACAGGGCAATGTTATCTCCGAATTGGGAGACGTATTTATGCACGATTCATCGTCACTGGTGTCTATTCAGCTCGATTCCAATTTGATGACATCATTACATAACGACTCACTTAAAGGACAATCGAGCGTGCAAATAATGTGGCTGGGACATAATCGGCTCCAGAAATTGGAGCGAGTGTTGTTTCGGGACTTACTTTTAATCCAGAGAGTGTTCTTAAACAATAACAGTATACACTATATTGAAGACAAGGCATTCGAACCGATGCAAGCGTTGAAATTTTTAGATCTTAGCATGAATCTTTTAAGGGAAATTACTGCAAAAACTTTCGCCGAATTGCATGAGTTAGAGGAGTTAAATCTCTCGCATAATCTGATAGAGAAAGTCGAGGCGAAAGCGCTGACTAATTTAAAAAAGTTGAGAGTGCTCGATGTGTCGTCTAATCCATTAAATGTTCTTCATGACTTAATTTTTCAGGAGAGATTGCCGATTAGAATGTTAAATCTGATGAATTGTTCAATTTCCGTGATCGAACCGGGCGCGTTCCGCGGTTTGAACAACCTTAACGAGTTAAACTTGGTTTCTAATGAATTATCGGCTCGCGATCTCAAGCACCTCGACATTCCCGGTTTACGGGTTTTAAAGTTGGCGAACAATAACTTTAGTGCACTTTACGACATTGCATTAAGTGGGTTGCCTTCTCTGCAAGTGATTTCCCTGGAAAATTGTAGCATAGAAAGACTGCCGATCGGAGTATTCTCAAAAAATAAAAACTTATTAAAAATCGATTTGAGTGTTAATTTGTTAAGCGAACTTAAACACGAAGTGTTTTCGACATTAAACGTTTTGAAAGAACTGAAAGTAGGTTTCAATAAGTTTCAAGCAATTCCGTACACTGCCCTTCTAAACATATCGACCATGGAGACTCTAGGGTTAGCGTATAATCAATTAGTTATCCTCGAAGTTTCCAGGCTTAATGGACTTCCAAACCTTAAGGACTTAGATCTAAGCCATAACTTAATTTCATCATTATCGGGATTTGCCTCGACAAACTTGACCCAACTACTTTCGGTCGACTTGAGTGGTAACAAGCTCTCAGCGCTGCCGGCAAATTTTTTTCATCACTCGCCGTTACTGAGGAGGATCGACCTTTCGAATAATCGATTTAAGCACATTCCTAACGCCGCTCTGTCGGAGAATACGCTACCTGGACTGGGCTGGATAAACTTGACAGAAAATCCACTGACAAGCATCCATGACGTGGCTTCGGCTAGGAATTATCCAGCACTGGAAGAGGTTTGTAAAGCATACATTTATTCTATTATTCACAAAATTAATTTACAAATGGTTGATAAAAGAACTTATTATAAACTGCCTAGGGATTTAGTTTTTTTCGGTATAGAAACAATATTATTATTAATTTTTAAATTTTATATCGTCGACTGACATGTTAGTAATTTTATTTCCATGACAATTATGGCTTATTATACGGATAACGTGGAATATTTTGCACCGACTTTTTCTAGCAAATCAGAATATTTTATTTTGAATCATTACCATGGCAACGTAAAAAATTTCCGGAAAACTGAAACATTTTTCATGGCCTACGGAAATTTTAACTGAATATTTTGTCAAAATTAGTTTTTAATATTAAAATAATTTATATGTTGTAATGAGATGAGCATATTTGTATTATTATTCTTTATGTTGATGTATGAGTTACTTACTTTAAATGCCAAATAGCTCTTTTCGTAAGCTTCTTTTTTATAAGACGAACTTCTTGAATTTTTAGTTTTTTGGTGTATAATTTTTTCTGTTGCTCTAATAATTTTAGATACTTTGAATATATTTACCATAATGACGAGGCCTTTTTCAACATGATTTCTTCTTATTATCAAAATAGGCAATCAGCAAGTTTTTGAAAAAAATAAAATCAATATAGAAATAATATTATAAAATACACGTTTTATAAAACATTTACATCACTTCTTGTCTTTTTATGAAACTTTCCGCGCCTCAATTTGCTCTAAATTAAGGTTTAATAAAACTTGTATTTGTACTATATTATTATCTCTTAGGCGGTCTTGACTGATGAAAAGCTTTATTTAGTCTCAAAATAAACCGCAATCTGCTTATTATAAGTGCCAATCCACGCACACCCAAATCAACTCCTTTTCACCGATAGCACATAATAAATGGCAATTTTTTCACTGTTACTGAAAGGATCGACCTTCAAGAAAATCTATTTAAGCCACACTTACGAGGGCGGCTTTATCAAAAAACATACTCTTAGATTAGTTAATGGCAAGTTGCTGATAGCTGAAGTTGACAGGAAATCTTTGAAACGTGTTTAGGTCAACGACTCGGAAGCACAAAAGAAGTTTTTTTTTAATAAAAGCTTGTTATAATTAAAGACGTTTTGTTGACAGGGTATTAAGCGCGAAGGAGAGTACTTACTAGGTGTAAAAAAATTGAAATGTTTTATATATTTAAAAAAAATACTAAATATAATTTTTTGAAAATTGGTACATCTATAATGGCAGTGGTGGCTCGCGGTCTTAAAAAACGATAAAGGGCTAGATATAGTGCTGGTACTTAAACAAGCATTGACTAAAAACCCGTGTAACAAAATGTCTCGCTTATCCTGATCTGTCCAACGACTGAATAGAGTTTTAAATAAATTACAAACTATGTCATTAATTGGGTTCATTTTTAAAACACACAACTAAGTAGGTACATTCACTACTGAAAAATAAAAGTTTTTAATCACACAGTAAATCACGTAAAAACGAGTTCTATAACACACAACTAAGTAGGTACGTACACTTCTGAATTAACTGAAAAATAAAAACAAAACTTTCTAATCGCACAGTAAATCACATAAAAACGATATCTATAACCGTAAGTTTCGCGAAGCCTCAAAATAATTACCTTAGGGTTAGGCGAACCAATGCTAAAATAATGGTGCATAAGACTAATCTATTTTTAAATTGCCCTTCATCATAATGCAAATTGTTACATGCTGTTTGCGTGACTGACGTCACGTAACCATAGCAACGGTGAATATCAAAGTTATGTTGGACGTTGGGTCTTCACTTGCTTTGAGCTAACGGCCACGGTCGGCTGAGGCGCAACAGAATGTACGAGTGATTATTATTGTCCATCGGAGTTATGCAAACCTACATTCGGATTAAATTATTATTATTAATATTTAATATTGTCGAAAATCTTTCCTCCTGGTTTTATTTTTTTTTTGGTTCACCTATTTCACCTGACGAGCCGCCACTGTATAAAGGGTGTTACCAAATTTTTTCTAAACTTACCATTGGTATCTCGTAAACGGTAAGAGATACAGCGAAGGTAAAATTAAAGCAAAGTTACGCAATTTGGAGACCACCGACACACCGTTAATAAATTTGAAATATTTCGAATACTTCTGAATATATTCGAAAAATCCCGAAAATTTAAAGGTTAAATCGTAATTAGTTTAATAATAACACAGGTAACAAAAATGAAGATTGGCTGATTGGATAAAATGTTTTAAATTAATTAGAGGATGACTCTGTCATGTAATTAAACAGTGACGGGTAAAAAAAATCGCAACATAATATGGGTAAAAAAATTTTGAGCAAAATACCAAAAAAAAACTACTCCAGCGGATCGGTTATGCAGGTACAAAAATAAGAAGTTATTTACAATAAAATTGTAGACCCAAATGCAAAATGTTAAAATTTAATTTTTTTAAATTGGAAACGTCGATTTGTTTAAAACATTTTTTTATTAATTTAACAATTTCCAGCTTTTTTTCTTGTATGTAGCTTTGCTAATGTAAAGCCATTTTATTTAGATAAAATGACATGAATGTTTTTTTGCAATTAAGAAGAAAAACTCGAATTTGTTGTATCTAATAATTGTACAAGTGTAGAATAAACTTATTTGAGATTATCGTTGAAAATTCTTTCTAAAAGAATTGTAGTTTTCTAGGTATTTTAGCTCACCGAAGTTAAGAGGTGTCGAGCGCGGTTAGTACTTGGGCGGGTGACCGCTTGGGAACACGGCGTGCTCTTGCCTTAGGGAAGAGTGTAAAATGAATCGACACCTAGCCATCCTATTCACGCCGGACAGGCCGGATGAGATCGGATATCTCGTAGGATGAAGGTGCCGTTTCACACTCCCCAGTCGGTAGATCACATTTGTGGTCGATGACCGGTTCAAGATGGCCTACGTAGTCGGCGAACCGTAAAAAAAAAAGGTATTTTAGCATAAAAATCATTATGAAAATTGGATACAGGCAGTCATTGAATACAAACCAATGCAACAGCAAGTGTCCGGCGACAACATATTTTTCTACTCCCACATGGATATTTGGTGTTTCTTTTAGACTAAAGCGATTGGATAATTTCCATATTATCCATCCCTGTGTAACTTTACCAGCTAGATAATTTCTGTGGAAACAATTGTCTCAACAATGGTCTCTTTGGAAATTATCTTGATGACAAAGTTACCCGGAGATGGATAATTCATATCCATCCTTGTTAGGATATGAAACTGACCAGTCACTGTACATGGTCAAATACAAAGAAACCAAATTTACACGTTATGAATTTTACTTGTCGTTTTAAGAAACTTTACAAAAGTGAGCTTAAAAGTATTCTTTGAAATGATGCAAATCTGTCCGAAGTAAAGATTTGTGCACAAATGCACTTTCAAAAGTCTTCAGTTTTCCACTCATATCTAGAGAATTACTACAAGTGGACATCATATTCACTCTTGTGGTACAAACTATAATTTTAGATTTTGTCATCTCAATTGTAGAAAGTACTACTACATTCGTTTATTTTCGTCCAAATATAATGGCCTTCACATTCAAAAACTTATCTAAAAGAGAAAAGAAACTGTAAATTTGTAAGTTCAGTAAATTCAAAAACAAAAATTTTAAATTAAAAAAATAACTTTAAATTTTCAATAGGGGTTTAAAATATAATTTTGAACTACTCTTTTATTGGCATTTTTTGGTTATCTCGTCACCTAACCTAACTTTTAGTAAATTCACATTTTTTTAACAGTGGTCATAACGTAATTGATTTTTATATTATAGGAACTGCTCTCCAAGAAATATTTTTTTGGTTCGCTGTTAATAAAATGTTTCCCATAAGTTGAGAACTTTTCACCGGCTAACGTAGAAAAAGGAAATATCAACTAAATAAAAGTCAAATCTATATATTTATAAATTATTTCCAATTTATATGCTAAAGCGTCTTAATTTGTTACTGAACTGCGTGACCAAACTTGAAACTTAGCCGACCGTAATAACTTAAACTGCGGGATTTAACGTTTTGCCAACTTCAAAATTAAGCATTTTCTCCATTTAAAGCTGAAATGAACCAACAAAAATGTATTATTATTTTGCAATTTATGGAACCTGACCAATGACTGTAAATGATCTCATTTGCAAGTCCAAATTTAATAAAATAAATAAATTCTTAAGAACTGTATTTGAATAGATTTTTTCTACGATTTTTATCGATATTCATAACTTGTATCATGACCTAATCGTTTCAAACTATTGTAAGGTAAAAATAAGGACATTATGGTAAAATTACCAAAAACATTATTTTACCTTTTATTTTAAAATAGCTATTTGTTTAATATTAGTTTTATCGTTCCTACTTAATATTAAACACCATAACAAGGTTAAGACGGGTTATTACTCATTGCCAAGACGTGAGGTTGTATTTACTAAATAACTATAACAATAATATTCGTTGTTAAGCAAAGGCTAATATCATAGTTTAAGGTTAGTACGTAATATAAAAATGACTGATTGTAAAACATAGTAGATTAGATTATTATCAGAATTATAATCAAAGAAGAAGATTTTTCCCTTATAATCGTTATTATGGTTATAATCTCAATAACCACAATGTAACTAGGCGCAATAAGTATACCTTTTTTTTATACATATCCAGTTACCAAGCATTTAACTTCATCGAACATAGTAGTTACCGTACACTATAACGAAATTGACTTCCTAAAAAAACCGAAAAGAATTAAATTGTCGCGGAAATTTTGCAAATACCTAATAGCTTATAAGGTCAGAAACTTGGATAGTTTGGTGGTTTTTAATATTTCAGAGGTAGAAAAATATCAGTTTTTAAGTTAAATTTATCACTACAAAAAATGGGAAATAATGAATCAGACGTTAATAATTAATTTTACATTGCAATAGGTACAATGTGATTTTTTCAAAATTTTGCTGTTTTAAAAACCTTGGGTTAGGTAAGAGTGACAGACCTTTGGTTCTGACCAAACAGTCTCACATAGTCCTATTAGGTCCGTTGTGATACCACATGTGTTCCGTAGAACCCACCTTCATCAGCTCTCTGATGGTTAATGCGGCATAAACCGCAGAAGGATTTTAACAACTTATTCAAACCAGCCACTACGGTTCAGAAACCTGCTCAGTCGTCCAAGTTGTAAGTTGTTTAGTTCCTCCAGGCTCATAAAAATGGTTTACTCAGAGCAGTGAACCTTCTTCTTGCGAGGCCAGAGCATTCGCACAGAAAATGTTAAATACTTTCTTCCTCTTCCTTATCCCTGCAACTACTGCAGAAGTCGTTAGTGGGTATTTGCATACGTTCGACATGTCTACCGAAGAGGCAATGTCCGGTAACAACCGCAGTAATATTTCTCAGATCTTTCTGACTGCGTCTCAATAGTTCTGCGGTTCTCTTTTTATCGAATGTGGGCCACAGTTGCCTAAATATACTACAGGTTCTGTGCAAGCTGCTTGGCCGTGTAATCAATCTCCTCTTTGATTAATCCCAGTGGTTTAAACCTTAGGTTATATATTTGAAAATATGTTTCACAATAATCTGTGTTGCAAAGTTTAAGCATGAAAATTATTTGAACGGCAGTAGAGTTTTGGACTTGCATTGTCTTTATTTGTTTAGAATCACTACGTTTCAACTGGTAAGTATCTCCAGTCGTCTTCAGGTGAATACTGTATACACCTGAAGACGACTGGAGATACTTACCAGTTGAAACGTAGTGACTCTAAACAAATAAAGACAATGCAAGTCCAAAACTCTACTGCCGTTCAAGAAACGTCATTGTCTCCAACCTTTAAACAGACACTATGAAAATTATTTGTTTGAAACATTTTTCAAAATTTATACTTTTTTCTAAAAATGTCACCAATACACTTTCCGTGTTATTTGAAGTGCAAAAATATATATAAAAAATATTTTTTACTCAATACTCTAAAGGATTCGATTTTATAATGTACTCACTTAAAAATATTACTTTCTGATCCAATTCATGGAAATAGACTCATTAAGCTGCATAAACAAACTTTACTTCTAGCTTAGACAGCTATAATAAATGAATTTCCCCCCTTTAAATTAAACATTTCTCCATTTGCGGCCAACAACTGAACGAACAATAATTTATAATAACTCCACAATACGACTCTAAATAATTTGATTCTTTACTAAATGGTCTGGCGCTTTACAAAATGGTTTGGCTTTTTACCAGGACTGTAAATTTTAATAAATTAATGAAATGTGTTTCCAAGTTACTTGAAAAGCGTTAATAATTATTGCTGTCATAAAGCATATAATAAAAGTCATAATAAATCACTTTAATAGACTAGAAAAAATATTTACTGAAAAAATTATTAAACAAAATACTCTCTAAAAAACACGCGATGCAACTTACCGACGTCATAACACTTCCAAGCAGTGGCAACAGTCAATCGCTCTATAAATGAAGCACTCCTACCTGACTGGGGTCTCGAGTCTGGTGTCCTGTTTCTAAACTGTTTTTGTCTATTTAAGTTACCGAAACAAAGATAACAATATAATTGGTTGGTATCTTCTTATGTTTTTAAACTTACTGCTTTCGCGGGGTGTTTTTAGTTAATTCTAGAAAAGGTTTGTGATACTCTAGGAAGATTTTAATTATTGAGATATATTTTCAATATTTTCAGAATGTTAATGCTGAATATGATAAATTTAATTACACAATGTTATTGAAGCTATTCGACATATTATAGCTAAATTGTTTGTGTTGGATACTCTTTTTTCGGGGTGGATATGGGTCTGTTGGATTTACATTTTAAAAGTATTTTCATATTGTACGAAACGCATCAAAGTTTTATTTTTTAAAATGGAATGCCCTGTATACATTAATTTTCGGTTTCTACGATCAATAAAAAAGTAAGTTTTATGACGATTTACCATACTTAAAAAATTTCGCATTTTGTGAAAATGTAGTACATACATAACACATACCAATTTTAATAATTAAATTCTCAACATGTATTTTCTTTTTTCAAACTAATTTTACACTAGACCGATTAAGTTTTGTGTCGCACTTATGTAAAATTCACTAACTTACACGGGATATCCAAAAACTAATACTAAATAATTACAAGTTTGAAATGATAATAACTTATCATTTGTGTTTGTCAGCTACTTCCAAATCGTTTATAATTATAACATAGCCTCAACAACACCGGATAATATAAAGACAACACCGGAATCATCCGGAGTTTTCATGTTACGTACTTATGCGCGGTGTGGCGAAATACAGGGAAAGGGAATTTAGTATCGAATTTAACACGCCGTGCTTTGCTTGTGTACGCGGATCCACATTGTAACACATGCAGTAAATCCAAAGGACCTTTTTTCGCCGTACCGAACCACGAATAAGTGTGTTTTAAGCTTTGGAGAAGCTTTCCGAAACAAAAGCCAAGCAATGTTGTTTAATATTGCTGAAGGTTTTAAAAAAAGAACACATTTGTGTTTAAAATTATCGCCATTTTGAACACTTGTTATAAGCAATCACCTTTACATTACTTACTTATAATTTAGTGCATTTACTGTAAATCTTTCGTTTTAATACCTGGATGTTTATTTACAACCAATTATGATCTGTCAAAATGCAATAGGTGACTTGATTAAATATATATATAGACTACTAAAAAACGGAGAACCTCAGTACTTAAGAACAAACTTCCATTCTTATGTACATCCTCATCGTACAAGAAATGTAAATTATTTCAGGCCACCTCAGCATCGTACATCTAATTTTCAAAAGTCATTTAGTTTCATAGCGGTTCAAATGTGGAATAATTTACCTGATAATGTTAAGGAATTTTCATTTAAAAAATTTAATAATCACATTAAACAATATCTTTTAAATATACAAGGTAGGGAAGTTTAGCCTTATATTTTCTTTTTGTTTATCTAATTTTGAGTTATTATCGGTTTTGACTTGGAAACTCCTCGCATTTTAAAGCGTCCTTTTTACTCAAAAAAAGTTGTTGTCTATCTCTTTCTTTCTGCTCTTCTCTCTCTCTTGCGCCTGGGTCGGTCGTTGCCTTGCTAAATCTTTGTTGGACTTACATAGAATTTTAGTAGGTAATCTATATTTTATAATTTTTAGTTATAATTTTTTGGGCTGTACTGCACAGGCACAGTTTATCTGTGCCTTGTGAGACCGGTTTTTTAATAATCGATGTATAGCCCAATTTATCATTAACTTCAGTTTACATTGATTTGTAGATTATGATTTTTTGTTTATGATAAATAAATTATTTGAATTTGAATTTGAATTTGAATTTGATTAATATTAAATTGGTTAAAATCAGTCTGCATTTTGAATATTTAAATTTTTCTTGAGAACCTAAGGAATTAGCAATGGGATCTTAATACTTTTTGATAGACAGGTAAACTTTAAGGTGCTGACATAAAATACAGGGTGTTGTATTTAAACTAAACAACTTATTACCATTTCAAATTTATAATTATTTAGTCGTACTTTTAGGACACTCAGTATAAGTTAGTGAATTTTTTACAAGTGCGACAGAAAACTTAATCAGTTAACAGACTCCAATCTGAATTTGGTTTTAAAAAACAAAATACATGATTAGAAATTAATCATTAATGTTTCTTGGTATAATTGGTGACATTTAGGGATCGAAATCGTGGGGTAATGATCAGTAAAACAGCTTAGAAGTTTAAATTTTGTCTACGTTTCGACCTCTTTAAGGTAATCCTCAGGAAGTTAAAATGGTATTACATTTATTGATTGTTTGGAATGTAATATTTTATTTATTTATTAATATGTCAATATAATAATAGTAGTATTTAACCGATTATAAGCTCAATAATATATTAGTTAAAGAATGAAATTTTAATTGCCATTTAATATAGTATATAAATACAACTTTAATTTGTTTCGTGTTTTTGAAAAAACCTGTACACTATAAAAATAATTTTAAAATGTATACCCAACAGGCCCCTATCCAGCCCGAAATTTTTTTTTATCGAACACAAACAATTTAGCTTTAATATGTCGTGTCGGATAGCGTGAATATCCCGGTAGATAGTGAAAAAGTCCATTCTATTGGTTGGTTAAATTTTCACTTACGGCTAATAGTGTTAATCCTAGGGGCATAATACAGACATGAATCTGGTACACGTGAAAATGTAGCCAAAGCTCTTAATTTATATATTTTTTTTATTTGCCCGTTATGTTTTAACTTAACTTAATAACCTAAAATTACTACAAATTTTCTTGCTTCCTCATCTCCGGATTTATGACTAAACGTGCAGCTTCTGTAAAGCTAAAATTGGTTTTAAATAAATCACCCTTTTCCTGTCTTAAACATCCCTCCAATTCTGGCTTATGACTTTTCAAGTCGGCAAACAATCATTTAAAGAGAATTTTACGGCACCGGCACTGCTCTAAATGGTTAGAGCTTTTACAACAATTTTCACGATTAAATTGAATAAACATAAGCTCTTAATTTTAGGGTCTTATAAATATTAATTATGAATTAGATTTTAATGTACGTTTAACTGTTAAACCGGTTTTACGGTATAACAGTTAAACCACAAGTTAGACAACGTATGAATTTATCACAATAATTTAATTTGATCATATTGCAAATATACCTAATTTGCAATAAAAAATAAACTTTTAATCCGCAAGTCAAACATATTTTATCTAAAATATTATCTTAAATCTAACGTAGTTTGGCCCAAGGCACAATCTTGTATTTTCATTATCAGGGGTTTGCTTATCCAACAAACTTGAGAAACTATTATCTGCTATCGAATCTTTTCCTGCTGGCAGATCTCCAGTAGACAAACATTTCAAGGAATTGATTCCAGACCTTAAATATGATTTTTGATTTAAAATGATCTGATTTAAAGAAATAAATCCGTAGGGATCATGTTTAAAACCGTTTTATATTTTGTTTAAAAGTGGTAGACGATGTTTTAGTCTGTTATTTTTGGCTTGGATATTTTTTATTTTGTAAATAAACTCTACGCTTCGGTTGGTTAATATCCCTAAGAGTTTACAAGAATTACTATTTATATTATATTAATTAGGCAGATTAGTATGATTGGATAGAAAAATAATAAAACATATTTTTTTAAATTAGGTTCTTTTAAAAATTTCATATTAAGTTTCTGAACCATTTGCCACTCATTTTTATTCCCCTAGATTCTCTAAAATAATTTAAATTTATACTGTATCCCCTGTACAGGGTGTCCCAAATTCAAGGGTAACTATTGGGTTCCCAAAAACTCAATCAGAGATACGAACAGGTTTAAATTGTGACGGTTAAACACTTAATTACTATTCAGAAAAACTCTTATCAACAAACTTGAACAAAGCTTCCCCAATTCATTTTTGAGCATTGACCACTTTAATTTTTTAACAAAATTTATGAAAAATCATGGGCAAAGTTAAGATTTAAATCAACGACATTACAGTTACTGTCTAAACTTACCACTCGACCAAAATATCCTTGCTAGAATATTTAGGTGAAAATAGTTCAATAACGTTACGATAAGGAAGGCGAAGCCAGTTTGGGACTACATGTATTTCACGATATTGTACCTAGCGAAGAAGGCGGAAAAGCGCCGCGGGCGAAAAATTTTCGGGGCCACGCCCAAGGTTCGGTTAAAATTTACCTATTATCAAATTTCGAAAATTAAATTATTATCTCTCCCCCTCTGCATGGTTGGATTAAATTTGTTTTTGAAAATGTTTTTTTTTTACTTTTTATTTGATATTCCTAGCTGGCTCTTTATTAAAACAAAACATTTTTTAAATTTGGGAAAAATATAAATATTGGTGTCAATCCAATATTTTAACGTATGTATGACTCTAACCAGCATTTTTCGGGCTAGGTTTTTTATGATTAAACATAAAGTAAATATCGCTCATTACGCCAGAATTGATGGTTTTTCAGAAATCATGTATTTTAGGAGCGTAGATCTAAAGGAGTAGTTTTTGGTGCAAATGCTTAGGTTTTGAAATACTCCTTCTTAGGTGCCGTTTTGTATATTTATAATAAAGCATTCTCGTTTCTTTCCGCATCTTCCATAAAAAATTTTTAAATTAAAATGTTTACTTTAATTTTTCTCTTTAAAAATAAATACCTAATTGTTTTTTGTTTTGTTGGAAAAGTATTTCATTCTATTGGGTTATATTTTTGTTGATTTAAAATGACTCTAAAAAAGGAAAAACGGAACAGACAAAAGTATATAATGGAAAAATACTCTAACATATTATTATTTTTACTCGTTTTCCTATAAAATTGCATCATAAATCAATAACTAAAACAATATGCGCCCGAAACCTTAATCTCTTCATAAAACCGGACTTTTATAAGGAAAAGTTTAAAAACTTAACGTTTCCTACAAGATCTTTGTAATCTAAGCCAAGAATACATTATTTAAAAATTTAAATTAAGAGTCCAAGCGTGAGACGAAAATTTAGGTTGCAATTAGACTTTAAGACCAGAGCCTTTCCGCTCGAAGGGGGGGGGGGGGGCTGCAACCTGGCAGTCCCCTTCCTCCTAAATACGCCACTGTGTGGGAGTAAAAAATATGATTTTCAGCACGCCGCGCCGGCCGAATCCGCCTCAGTAGGTGATATACTTACACGGAAGGAATTATATACTATTTCGTGCTAATTAAATACTTAACTGCTGTTAAAATTTAGACGGCAGATTAATAATAAATATTTTTTTAAATAGTTATATTAAAAATGTGTTATCTTCCTTTTCAGATTCATATACGATATACAAACCTTAGCATAATCACTAGCAACGATTTTGAGTGCTTTACGGCCCTTCTCCACATCTATCTGGGTCACAACAAAATAACCAGAATATCTCCAGGAGCTTTTGGAACACTTCCCCAACTAATAACCCTGGATTTAGGAGTTAACGAATTAGAGATTCTTCCACAAGAACGGTTGCAAGGATTAGATCATCTGAGGATACTTAACTTGACACATAATCGACTAAAAGATCTGGACGAGTTTCCTGCTAATTTAAAGTCTCTGCAGATTTTGGATATATCGTTTAATCACTTAGCAAGGTAAAAAAATTGTTTTTTCTAGCTTATGTTCGTACGTCAGTGGTTAAAATTTATTTTCCATGAAGGAATACTTTAATGTTTTAAAAACTTTTTCTATTTTAAAAATGCTGCATGTGTGACGTAAACCTTTTTTAAGCGCTAGTAGTTCAAAGAATATCTCCGGGGCATTTTCAGGAACCAGCTGCATTTTGGTTAAGGAGCTTGGTGTAATTCTTTATGCCTGTTATGCTTTTAGAATATTAAACAAATAGGGTAATTAGCATTACTTCTCCATTACATGCTGTGGCCTGTTATACCGATGTGTTGTAGTAATATATATATTTTTTGTAATTTCGAAAATATAAAGAAACCTCTTAGTTCAATGAAGGAAACGTTGAAAAATGAATTTTACTTGAATAGCTGTTTTTTGATGAAAGGTACAATTTTTCTGTTTGAAATAACATTTCAGTACTAGTTTGTGTCCAGCCCTTGCAAGATAGTTAGGAAATGCCCCAACAGGGTTGAAAATATATTTTAGGGCTATAACTTATAAATAAAAAGTAATATGACAAAAAAATTGTATAAAAAAGTTGTAGAGATCACAAATTCCAAAACAACGTTTCGGTCACATTTTAATAAATGGGACTTTAATGTCGATCTGGCATCACTGTGGTTCTTGTAGGTCAACTTTTGATCTTTTTCTGGCACGTATTATTATGCAAAATCGTAGTTACAGGATTTATTGTTTCTAGGGTAGCAAAAATCATATTTTAGGAGTTAGCGAATACCATGATATTGGCATCTGAAAATTTATATAGTGCAACACAAAATTCCACCAAAATTATTTTATTATTATTTTTCCTAGATAGCGGTATGGGAGGGAGTAAGAACACTCCAAACTTGAAAAAAGAGTGAACGTAATTAATATTTAATCCAGGCTGCATATTTCTGATTGTGCAGAAGTCAATTCTCGCTACATATGACATTTGCAAATCAATTGGCTGTTTTTATAAAAATTACCCCAAACGTGTCATGTCGTGGACGAAATTTTTAATATTCATTTAACCTTTAAATTTTAATATGTTATTAGGGCAACTGTGTTTGATCTGCAAATGTTTTAGCGTAGACCGTAGATTATTGGCTACCAGACAAATAATACAGCCTTAAACAAATAATTGTGTTGACAATCTTTTTGCAAATTTGGAGAGTTCTGCCTCCCTGCCTACTAATACGAATGACACTTTAATGTGTCTCCTTCAATCCTTAACTTTCTTAGAAAAAACAAGCCTTGTATAAATTATCATTGACAAATATCACCAGCTCTCTTACTGTCATCTTATAGTAGCAAATATGTAGTAGCTTTTTGTGACGTCTTTCATACAAACGATTTTGCGCACACATTTTTTTTATAGCATTTATAAATGACGTAAATGATTAAAAGTAAAAGATCTTGGGAAAAAAATATACCATTTAAAAAAAATCTGAAAATAATATTTTTGATATTTTAATTTTACAAAAATATTTTTTATATAAAAATCCGAGTTTATATTTTTATTTAATAAATTTTTTTTACACAATTTTTTTAGGTTTAGATTTTTTTCTGAAAATTGTAATAACTTTTCAACTTTATTGTTGTTTCGGTTTTTCCAATAAGGTTTTCGAATTATCTACATTCCAAATGTAAATTTTACTTTTCCAGGGTAGTTTTCTTTTTAGAAAAACTATTTTTTTCAACCGCAAATTTTTCGTTATTCGTTTTTTTTATCAACCCTGTAAGAATATCATCGAAACTATTTTTTTTGCAATTTTTTTTATTTCTTTGTTGCTTTACATACGTGTGCATCTTTCTAATAATTATAGTTTAGAACGTATTCCCGCTTGACAATATGTTTCTGTAAAGATATAACCGGGATTCTAAATAGAACAATAACGTAGATCGTTTGCATAATGTAACAATTTCAACGGTAGCATTATTTTTTTAAATATTTACTTTTACTTAGTGAGATATAATATAGTAAATAACTTCGTAAATAATATCAAAGTTTTAGACTTGCATTGTCTTTATTTGTTTTAAATCACAACTTCAACTAGTAAGTATATCCAGTCGTCATCGGGTTTGTTCTTATAATATGAATACTGCAGATACTTACTAGTTTGTGATTTAAAACACATAAAAACAATGCAGTCCAAAATTCTTCTTTTTTTCAAGAAACATCATTGTCTGTTACGTTCAAATAGTAATTCATTCTTATTTTTATAGGTATTCGAAAATTTTTAGTTTTGAAAATATATTTAAAAAAAAAAGTAAACAGGTCATCTATTATCTAGTACGATTATTTTTTATTATTATTTTCAGGATAAGAAAAACGACATTTCAACATCTGGAAAATTTAGCAGAATTGTATTTATATGGAAACTCGATTTCATCAGTATCCAGTGACGCCTTTAAACCCCTGAAGAAATTGAGAACGCTGGATCTTAGCAAGAACTTTTTAGAATTTATACCATTGAATGCCTTTAGACCTTTAGAGACACAAATAAGGAGTCTTAGAACTGAAGGTATTTATACTCCCTCCTATAATAAACATCCAAGAAACCCGCCACACTATAATTCTGACAAATTTTATATCTATATTATTGTAATCCGCCTTTTTGATCTTATATATCTATTAAAATGGAATAGAGAAAAAAACACTTAAATTTCACAAAGAACCATTCAATCCAATCCATGTTTAGTTTATTAAATCTCCTGGATCCAGTGGCGTATTTACGGGGGTGCTGGGCTGCAACCGCACCCCCCCCCCCCCCCCGAGCATATTTTCTGGCTACGATACTGCTTGGACCACTTATTTTGTTTAGCTTCACCATTTTTATACAGAATGATAAAAGTATAATATCAAATCGTTTAAAGTCTGCTGATTTTAAAGTTGATACTAATACAATAAAATGCAAAACCATGAAAAGCGAATTCTATTAGTGCGATGGTTACAGCTTTGTTACGTACTTCTTTTACCCATTAAAGCACAGCGCGATTAGTGTACTATAAAAAAAGGAATCCAAAAATCGTAACACTGCCATAAAGGTTTAACTTAAATTGTGATTTACATTTTTTTTTGTATCCCCTATTGTCTGGGTAATGTTAGATAGACGAGACTCAGTTTCTATGTTTATTTAACACCATCTGTACTTTAAGGATTTATAATTGACTCGGTAGTACACTACAGTTCTTTGTCTTAAACCGGGATAACTTTGTGCTTGAATACCAGTAGAGTTTTGGACTTGCATATTCTTTATTTATTTATAATCACTACATTTTAACTGGAGATGCTTACCAGTTCAAACGTAGTGATTATAAATAAATAAAGCCAATGCAAGTCCAAAACTCTACTGCCGTTCAAGAAACCTCATTATCTCCAACTTTTAAACAAACTTTGTGATTGTAACAGCGTTTGCCAATTAAAGCACATGGGTCGATTAATAATCGAAGAGCGATGACGCTCTTTCGGGCGGCAGATTCAGGATTCAACAGATTTGATCATGTTCTTTAATTTTGGTGTCTTGCACTTTTTGTTTCTCGTTGTAGCGGGGGTTAAGGGAAGAGCCAGTCAATTTAGTCCTAAGGTGTCCATTGTATCCCCTATCGTCTAAGAAACGTCAGCGCTAAACGGGATCTACAGCTTAGCGTGGCATCCGAACTACGTGTAGTTGATCCTTTTTTACGTCCCCAGGGGTCTCGATATTAGGTATGACTAGTAGCATATTGCATTCTTTAATCCACTAATAAATTAAGGGCCGTTTGCACGGGTTCCACTTAAAACGTTTTAGGTGGGACTTAACTTAAGGTGTCACTTAACTAAAACTTTTCCGTTGCACAGTCGCTAAACCGGCACATAAGCCAGCCCTAAGTAGATATAAATTAAGCCGTAAAAATCTTCCACCCTGTATATATAAATATGTACACATATCACTAAAAATTGCATGATCGAGAAGCGGGCAATTAAATAAGTATCAATTTTATTGCATCTTTCGACCTCTATAATCAGTTTTAACCTCAGCTAGGTAAATAATAACAAGCCTCAGCTAATTGCAGCTATTCGTGTCCCGTTATAAATAAAATATTAATGAATCCATTAACTGGCAATAATGTGTAGGTATTTATTTATGGTCAGTTCTATCGATCTGTTTCCTTTTTGTTCTTTTTCTATAAATAAATGTCTGAGTTCAAATATATTTTCAATAGCAATATTCATATTCCAGTAAAAAATATGAAAGTGAAAAGAGAGAAAACTTAAGTAGTTCCGTTTTGATAACTGGACATCGAACGTGTCACATTGCCAAGCCAGATCACTGATGAGCACCCAGAATCAGAAACAAGGATGACCTCACATTTCATTTTAAGTGAGACAAGGAATGTTAACATAACAGTAGGACGAAACAACGAAAGTATTGAGATGTTAACGGAAGAAGACAGGGTATACCGTTGTTAGCAGTGAGTCTAAAACCTCCGTAAACTGCCATTCCCCACTGACAAGGTGAGGGGACAGCGGGTAATAGACGAAGGGGTGCACAGCGTGCAAACCCCGGACGCTCGACGCCGTGGAGAGCTACCAATAAACGAATTGTTTACCGATAGGTACGTCCATCGGGTTTGTGATGGTACCATGGCTAGCCTGTCATTTAATTTGACATTCCTTGCCTCACTTAAAATGAAATGTGAGGTCATCCTTGTTTCTGATTCTGGGTGCTCATCAGTGATCTGGCTTGGCAATGTGACACGTTCGATGTCCAGTTATCATATTGATCCTCTAGACTCCTTAGCTCATTTTGTCTGTGATTTATTCGACACATGAGAGGTAGGCAGCTTGGCTGCTCATGAGTTCTAGTTAAGGCTGATTAAGCCTTCTCATTCGATCAAGTTAGTTCCGTTTTGTTTTTTATGTTAGGGTAAAAACAAATTGCTCTGATTTTGGTATTTCGTATTCACAAAAACGTTTGGGGCGAATTAATTTTCTCTTGAAATCGTATTGTTCGGGTATTTCTCTACTTAATTATCTAATATCAGGTTGCATAAAGTTGTTTAACAATAATTTACTAACTATTAACGTTGATGGTAACATACATGACATTAGCGGAAATAATCTCACAATCAAAACGGCCTGTTAGCTTAATTCATAGTTTACTTATACTGCAACTTTGATTATGAGTAAACAATGCCTACCAATTTAATTTATGTTACAAAGTTGTCACACATTCGCTATATTCTAAAAGATAGGTGGTACCATAAAGTAGCTGTAGCCTGTTTAAAGTTTCACACAGTAGTCACAACTTTATTTTAAGTTTCACACTTTAAAAATTGTATTGTTTTCGGTAAACAATAAAATATTGTGGAGCAAAATTTAGTTAAATCTACAATTTTTATTGTTATACCTACTTATCAAATTTCAGAAAATCAAATTGTTATCATCATATCATAACAACATAACATGATAAACTATAACATATTTTACGGCAACAGCATGGCATGGAAGTAACTATATTTTGTATTTACCTTAATAAACCTAGTTAGTTAGTGGGGTATAGTCGAGTATCCAATAAAGCAAAGTTATTAGCAAAAAATACAATAATTTTATTAATTACTGGTTATCGTAACACGTAAAAAAAACTACAACTATAATAGCAGTGATGTACCAAATTTTAATTCTTAAGGCCTTAATTTAAAAAAAAAAAACAATTTTTTACATATTTTGCGTAATAAACTATACCTCAACTCCAAAATTATTCTCAGTGATTCATCACTTTCGCATTAAGTGCAGCGGGTTATACAAAGTTAGAGACAAGAACTCCAGTGTATTTTTAAAATTCTGATAGAGCAGAATATTTATTTTTAAAGATTTTTTCCTCTAACTTCGTATAACCCGCTGCGCTTAATATGAAGGAGATGGGTCACTGTCAGTAATTCTAGACCTGGAGTATAAATAATAGTAGTTTGTATAACAAGAGAGGATATGATGTCTATATCCCACGAGGAAGTAAATCGACCACGACGCCGTAGGCGGAGTTTTCAAACTTCCGAGTGCGATATGGACAATCCACTCGAGTTGAATAGTATATTTTTTCTATAACCAAACGTACGAACCCTGTGTTAAAAAATGTTTAAAAAATTTACAGGCTGCCGGGCTTGAACTTACCACCATTGGATCCAAAGTTCGCCGTTTTGGCCAAATAATTATGTTAGAAATTATAATTAAACCAAATCAAATATAACGCTACATGAAATTAATTTTCTATTTACATTCCGCAGGTTGCATAATTGAGAAAATTGTTTAAAGGTTGGAGACAATGACGTTTCTTGAACGGCAGTAGAGTTTTGGACTTGCATTGTCTTTATTTGTTTAGAATCACTACGTTTCAACTGGTAAGCATCTCCAGTCGTCTTCAGGTGAATACTGAATAAGTACGGTAACTACAGCTCTATTTATACTAGCCAGGTGCTGTGACGCATGACTAGTGGGTGGAGTCATGCGTGTTGCTAGGTGGTGATGCATAACTGGATGAGTCATGCTTGATGAGTCATGCTCGATGACGTCATGCTCGATGACGTCATGCGTCTAACTCTTGGGTGGTCTTATTCTAAGATTACATTTACTTAACAAGGATTTCCAGACGTTTCTCATATCTAATGAAGGCTTACTAAAGCAACCTGGATTTTGGTGTATGGTTGCAGCTTCCTTAAACTTCCTCTTCCTCCAGTGCGGTTCTTTTTGCAGAATTTCCGCTTTTGTCCACATGATATGATGGCCGTGCGTCCAGGCGTGGTCAGCTGCACCTGATTTTTCGGTCTCTCCTTTTTGGGTGTTATTTCTATGTTCTTTAATCCTTACTTCTAGTGGTCTTAGTGTCTCACCAATGTAAGATTGGCCGCATTCGCAGGGAATCTGGTAGACACAATTTTTCTTGTCTTTCTGGCTTGCTGGTTTCGTCTTCGTTAGGTGGCTTCTTAAAGTGTCTCTAGAGCTGAATACTGTGTTGATGTTGTATCGTTGTCCTAGTCTTCTTATTTTCTCGGATACTCCTTTGACATACGGAATATTGAGTATTGGTTGTATCTCTTTCTCTGCTTTACGTGTGTTTGGCCGATTCTTGCGATTTTCCAATATTGTGTCAATCAATTTCATGGGGTAGCCATTCTTGTTGAGGTCGGTCTTGATGTGGTTAGTTTCTCTTTTGAGAGCTTCGTTTGAGTTGCAGAGAGTAATTGCTCTATCCACCAGGTTTCTTACTATGCCATGTTTTGTGTTGTTTGAGTGGTTTGATGTATAATTGAGATATTGCCCTGTATGTGTAGGTTTTCTGTACACTAAGGTTAGGAAGGTGTTGCCATTTTTCTCTACGTTGACGTCTAGAAAAGGTAATTGGTTGTGCTCTTCTTTCTCCATGGTGAATTTAATTGTCGGTGCAAAGTTATTAATTTGATGTAAGAATTCTCTGAGTTCGTCCTCGTTTCCGTTCCAAATAATGAAGGTGTCATCCACATATCTTAGCCATATTTTTGGTTTCTTCTTTGCTTGTTTTATTGCTTCGGATTCAAACCATTCCATATAAATGTTGGCGATTATGGGCGAGAGAGATGAGCCCATTGGTAGTCCGTCTTCTTGGCTAAAGAACCTGTCTTTTTCCTGAAAATAAGAATTGTTAAGGCAGCATTCCAATAGTTCCATGATGGCATTTGTAGGTAGCGGTGTTCTTTCCTGTAGGGTCAGGTCTTCCTCAAGTCTGCTCCTGATGACCTTAAGTGCGTCTTTTATAGGGACGTTGGTGTAAAGACTTTCGACGTCAAAGCTGACCAATTGGTCTCCTGGTTGTACTTCCTTTTCTCCTATTATTTGTGCAAAGTGTTGCGAGTTCTTTACAAATGACGTACTGTTTCCTTGAAGTGGTTGGAGTAGGGGAAGTAAAAATTTACCTAGTTCATATGTAGGGGAGTTACGGGAGCTTGTAATTGGTCTCAGAGGCATGTTATGTTTGTGTATTTTTGGCAGGCCATAGAGGTGTGGTGATTTACTGTGGTGTGGTGTCAGGCGTCTCCGCGTCTTTTCTGGTATGTACCGCTCAAATTTCTTAAGTGTTCGGTAGACTCTTCCCTCGATTGTGCCGGTCGGATCTTTGGAAATAAGGGTGTAGTTTCCTTTTTGCACAACTTCCTCGATTTTTTGGTCGTATGTCTGAACATCCATGATGACAGTTGCGTTTCCTTTGTCGGCTGGTAGAATCTTGATATTAGGATCCTTACGAAGTTTTGTGAGAGCGATTGTTTCTTCCTTACCGATGTTTCGTCTTGGAGGCCTTGATTTTTCTAGAATATTTCTAACCTTCCATCTAAATTCTTCCGCTTGTGTTTCTCCTATGGTTGTTGAGTCGACGGCGCTAATAATGTCCAATATTGGTATCTCTTTTGGAGCAATAGTAAAGTTTAAACCCTTAGCCATTAGGGGTTCTTCTATGGGTGTTAATTCTCTAGATGAAATGTTGACGATGGTTCTTTGATTATGGGGTTGCGTTGTTAGTGGATTTTGACTAACATGCTTATACTATACGCTCCCAAA
Organism: Polydrusus cervinus; assembly: GCA_935413205.1. Taxonomy (NCBI): domain Eukaryota; kingdom Metazoa; phylum Arthropoda; class Insecta; order Coleoptera; family Curculionidae; genus Polydrusus; species Polydrusus cervinus. The sequence continues at coordinate 72,219,948 of OW284513.1, read as the reverse complement.
TCAACTATGATCGTTTTAAGAAAGCTTCTCTACTCACAGATATCCAACAGAGATTTGAGGAAATTAAAGAATATACACTGGAAGAGGATCACGAACCCATTTTTCGGAAGATTGATGCCACCTGCGACAAAGTAAGAACAGCTCAACAAAATATTCATGAAAAGAAATTGCGAAAGCATGTTAGTCAAAATCCACCAACAACGCAACCCCATAATCAAAGAACCATCGTCAACATTTCATCTAGAGAATTAACACCCATAGAAGAACCCCTAATGGCTAAGGGTTTAAACTTTACTATTGCTCCAAAAGAGATACCAATATTGGACATTATTAGCGCCGTCGACTCAACAACCATAGGAGAAACACAAGCGGAAGAATTTAGATGGAAGGTTAGAAATATTCTAGAAAAATCAAGGCCTCCAAAACGAAACATCGGTAAGGAAGAAACAATCGCTCTCACAAAACTTCGTAAGGATCCTAATATTAAGATTCTACCAGCCGACAAAGGAAACGCAACTGTCATCATGGATGTTCAGACATACGACCAAAAAATCGAGGAAGTTGTGCAAAAAGGAAACTATACCCTTATTTCCAAAGATCCGACCGGCACAATCGAGGGAAGAGTCTACCGAATACTTAAGAAATTTGAGCGGTACATACCAGAAAAGACGCGGAGACGCCTGACACCACACCACAGTAAATCACCACACCTCTATGGCCTGCCAAAAATACACAAACATAACATGCCTCTGAGACCAATTACAAGCTCCCGTAACTCCCCTACATATAAACTAGGTAAATTTTTACTTCCCCTACTCCAACCACTTCAAGGAAACAGTACGTCATTTGTAAAGAACTCGCAACACTTTGCACAAATAATAGGAGAAAAGGAAGTACAACCAGGAGACCAATTGGTCAGCTTTGACGTCGAAAGTCTTTACACCAACGTCCCTATAAAAGACGCACTTAAGGTCATCAGGAGCAGACTTGAGGAAGACCTGACCCTACAGGAAAGAACACCTCTACCTACAAATGCCATCATGGAACTATTGGAATGCTGCCTTAACAATTCTTATTTTCAGGAAAAAGACAGGTTCTTTAGCCAAGAAGACGGACTACCAATGGGCTCATCTCTCTCGCCCATAATCGCCAACATTTATATGGAATGGTTTGAATCCGAAGCAATAAAACAAGCAAAGAAGAAACCAAAAATATGGCTAAGATATGTGGATGACACCTTCATTATTTGGAACGGAAACGAGGACGAACTCAGAGAATTCTTACATCACATTAATAACTTTGCACCGACAATTAAATTCACCATGGAGAAAGAAGAGAACAACCAATTACCTTTTCTAGACGTCAACGTAGAGAAAAATGGCAACACCTTCCTAACCTTAGTGTACAGAAAACCTACACATACAGGGCAATATCTCAATTATACATCAAACCACTCAAACAACACAAAACATGGCATAGTAAGAAACCTGGTGGATAGAGCAATTACTCTCTGCAACTCAAACGAAGCTCTCAAAAGAGAAACTAACCACATCAAGACCGACCTCAACAAGAATGGCTACCCCATGAAATTGATTGACACAATATTGGAAAATCGCAAGAATCGGCCAAACACACGTAAAGCAGAGAAAGAGATACAACCAATACTCAATATTCCGTATGTCAAAGGAGTATCCGAGAAAATAAGAAGACTAGGACAACGATACAACATCAACACAGTATTCAGCTCTAGAGACACTTTAAGAAGCCACCTAACGAAGACGAAACCAGCAAGCCAGAAAGACAAGAAAAATTGTGTCTACCAGATTCCCTGCGAATGCGGCCAATCTTACATTGGTGAGACACTAAGACCACTAGAAGTAAGGATTAAAGAACATAGAAATAACACCCAAAAAGGAGAGACCGAAAAATCAGGTGCAGCTGACCACGCCTGGACGCACGGCCATCATATCATGTGGACAAAAGCGGAAATTCTGCAAAAAGAACCGCACTGGAGGAAGAGGAAGTTTAAGGAAGCTGCGACCATACACCAAAATCCAGGTTGCTTTAGTAAGCCTTCATTAGATATGAGAAACGTCTGGAAACCCTTGTTAAGTAAATGTAATCTTAGAATAAGACCACCCAAGAGTTAGACGCATGGCGTCATCGAGCATGACTCATCAAGCATGACTCATCCAGTTATGCGTCATCACCTAGCAACACGCATGACTCCACCCACTAATCATGCGTCACAGCACCTGCCTAGTATAAATAGAGCTGTAGTTACCGTACTTATTCAGTATTCACCTGAAGACGACTGGAGATGCTTACCAGTTGAAACGTAGTGATTCTAAACAAATAAAGACAATGCAAGTCCAAAACTCTACTGCCGTTCATTGAGAAAATTATTATAGATTCGGATATATTTTGTTATATTGAACAAATTAATAACATATTGTACCGTATACATATAAATTTTTACGCACAGTGTTATATTCGTAGGATATTCTTTAGGATCACTTGTGGTGGTGATCTGCTAAAAATACTTTTTCAGTATTGTGTGTTTTCGTGAACCTTTTCTGTAAAAGTGGGAAATTTGATTTTTAAAGGTGACAAGCATTGACAGTAATGAATATGAAATATTGTCATACAGTTAACTAGAATAGCCCACTTTTCTCCACGCTTAAGTATAAAAGAGACAGCAAAGATCCATGTGGGAGTAGACAAAAATATTTTCCAATTTGTCTTGTTTGATAAGACTTCGTCCCTCGTAAATATGTCTTTCTTCGGACGATTATGTAAGCGATATTCAAAGCGTAAGCTTAGTACAAAATGTACTAAATTTGAATATAAGTTAGAATCCAATATTGGAATAAAATTCTTAAAAAGAAGTAATCTTCCGTAACGAGTTTTTCTTTTCAAGAAAATTTTCAATTTTAATCTTCATCCTTATCAGTTAGTCAAACAAAGAAAACGCAGATTTTTCTAACATCCTACACCCTATCAATATTGCCTTTAGCTTTTCCATATATTTGATTTATATTACCGGTATAAGGTTGTACGATTTTATATTAAATGTGGGAAATATTTACCTCCGATGTTTTCCAATGATTAAAAAATATCTTTCGTATTTAAAGAATGTGGTTTGTAATACATTTTTATTATTTCTTGATTTAGGCAATCAACATAGTGTTATGGAAATTACTTATACAAGATGACTTATTCCAAAACTTTTTACCCAGGTGGTTTTTATTCGTAAAATCTTCAACAGGAGGGGATGGGGGAGGAGGTCGAGTAATACCGTATTTTAAAGGGAATTAAATAATTTTCTTTTCAATAAAACTGTATATATATGTTGTTCAGCTTAGTACTCCTCGAACTTCATTGTTCAAGAATTCTTTCATCTGGAGAACGTCATCTTTGTGGAATGATCTTCCTGAGGTCGTGTTTCCCAATGAATACAATCTTCAACGTTTCAAGACCAACGTTCATCTCTTTTTTCGCACTCGCACCGCTCCCAGAGCGCCTTAAAGGATTTTTCCTACAGTGCAGGTGTTTTATCATAAAAAAAAAATTAACGTGTATTCAAAAATAGTAGAATATTTGATAAAATTTCATTTGCATGAATTCTATTTATAATTAAGTTAATAAAATTAAATTCAAATAATTTTTAAAGCATTCTTGTTCCAAATACAGAAACCGTATTGAAAAATAATTCCAGATACTTTTAAAAAAGGAAAAAAATGCAATTTAATTAAAAACAACATTTTTTTTACATTACTGAAGGTTACATTAAATCAATTGTATAAAACTAGTAAAGGAATAATAATTTTTGTGTTTTAGAAATCAACAGTTATTTTGCTTAAATAAGGTTCTTCTTTCTTTAATATAATAACATAATTGCCCAAAAGTATTATTGAATGTTCGATTAATTTACATTTTTTTTACAAGAAGTTAATTTATTGTACGAAAACCAAATGTATTCAACGAAATTTAATAAAATTTAAATAGATGTTTAAACGGCAGAAGAGTTTTGGACTTGCATTGTCTTTATTTGTTTTAAATCACAACGTTTCAACTGGTATGTATCTCCAGTCGTCTTCAGGCGAATACTGGTTGAAAAAAGGTTCGCTTAAAAACACGCGGAAATACTGCACATTGCCCTATTACATCATTTACTTGTTTGTCCTTGGCTTCGCGTAATTTCTTTTAGTCCTTGAAGTTTTTTTTCTAATATGATAAAAATCCAAAAAAAAATATTCATTATTGATTATTGAATAAATTATTTTATATCTTAGTGCATTAGTGAGACAAAGAACGAAATAAATCGTTAATTCATCCTTGCCCCAATATGTTTCCACTTAATAATTCTAATCAAATTACTCTCTATAACGCTGGAAAATGAATTAAAGATTTATCTAACCCATTTCCATTAGATAGGTCGACTTAACCCTTATAATGCGTGTAATGTACATCTCGCAGCCCTTTTTAAAACTTTGCAACTTCTAAAGTTAAATTTTTTATATTACGAGAACGAGACCGCAGGTTGACGCAAATTTATAATTTGCATGAAAAATAGAAAAGTTCGAAAATGGAAGTAAGCCAACACTAATATTTATGCATGGAGGCGCGAAACCGAGGCGGTAAAAATTTAATGAAATTTCGCTATTCGAGACCTACATCGATGTCGTAATTTAAAAAAAAATGATTAAATATTTATACTTTTTTTATTCGTTATGTTATTTGATTCGTGCTGGTGATTCGTTCAATATCTCCGAGACACGAACTGTAGATGGTGTAAATAAAACGTATGCAATTTTTTTTTATGCCTAAATATCGGATCCTGCAGTACCAGGCCGGAGACTATTTCAAAAAAATAAGCACCGGAAACCACTCACAAAGTTTCTAAAAGAATTTGTGAATGTGAAAGATATTATTTTTTATTTACTTACCGAACAGAACATAAATAGTCTTCAAAAATATTGGTTAAAAAAAAGTACTTTCGGTTATAATGGAAGTAGCTGTCAGTTTTATTATTTTAAATATGATATGATTATTTTTATTGTATTTTTGGAGTTTGCTTAAGTTTCTAAACAAATCTTGTTTAACAAATCATACGGTTGCACGTTTTCATATTCTACATAATTATTCGAAAAAACTTTCGTTTTCGTTTCGAGTTAACCGAAATATTTAGATAGAAACGTGATATCATTTTTTTCCAAGATGCATCGTTAAGATACTATAGCCTGTCAAAGTGCTAAAAATGTAATTTTCAAATGATAATATCTCAAGAACTATTCAGTTTAAACGTTCGACCTGTAATCAATAGTATATTACATAACAAGTCATGAAAGAATTCTTTTCAAACGAGGAGATATTTAGCACAAGGCGTCAGCCGAGTGCGGAAATTCTTCGAGTTTTAAAATAATCACTTTCACACAAGTAAGGTGCACTATTTTTCCTAAGACCACAAAGAATTATTAAAAAAGCCTTTGATTTGTGAAAAAAAATATATCAACACTAGTGTTTAAATTATCATACTTAGGATTATGTTCAACTTAATATCTGGTTTCATAGTTTGTCAATAGGCTTTTCCTTTATTTGTAGTTAAACTTTTTCATTTTTTTATATTTTATATAGGTATCATAGGAATATCTAATCCTGGATTGAATTCTAGATTAATTAGATTGAAAGCTTTCTAAAATTTGTTCTTTTTGATAAATAGGGGTTGTCTGTCAAGTTGGCACCATATGTTGTGTTGAATTATTTATTTTCAACACGTGTGTAATAGACGTCGCTTTCTAGCCAAATTAACTGTGCTTTTTTTTCTCATTTTCATTGGTGGTCGTAGGAAAAAAGCTAGCCGACAGTTTTTTGCTCTTTCTTGCATACAAAAATCAAACAACCTTATTTATTTGACGTGTAACAGTTTGATGTATTTTTAACTGCAAAGCCGTAGAAATACTGGCCTGTCCTACTCTCATTGGCCCCTCCGCTGACTCCTCCTCACTAATAGTTATAACATTAACTATGAGATAATTCAACGTAAAAATTGTTTAAAATAACGGACCAACTGAATATTACGCCAGCTAATTTCGTCATAAATACATCGGCACATATAAAGTGTTTTTTTTATTCTATTTTATTTTTCCTCATCAAATTCCAAATTTTCGGTATAACTTGAACAGCAAAACAAATACAAATCTATGGCAAGAATCTATGGCGAGTTAAGTTTCTTCATTTTTCCTTTATATTCGACTTTTGTCGTCGTTTTAATGACATGCACATAAATTGCACAGCGCAGCGTCGCGACGATGACGGTTGCCTTCTTACCGAACTTAGTTTAAAATGTATATTATTATAATTGTCGACTGCGGAGTTGTAAGTTGCGATATCAAAATCCGGAAATTTTCCTTTATATCGCGAAACAAAGTATTTATAAAGATAGTAATACATATTTATGCTTTTTCCGCAAGAAGCAAATATTGTATAATAGGAAAAAATTACTTTTCGAGATCTTATTATTTACTTAATCAAAATCTTGACGTTTCGGGTACGTAGATCAGAAAAAAACATGTCTTATTTCTTTTCATTTGACATGCTCAAGGGTCCCTCTACCCAAAATACTTCAATCAAAAAAATAGTCGTCGTGTCCCCCAATCCACCCCCTCCATAATATTGCAACAATGTACACTTTTTCAGGGGGGAGAGGGTTCAACCTCTTCAAAAAGTACCAACTACTGCAGATTCTTGAGAAAATTACTCGAAATCACAGCATAGGGGGTCCTTTGACTTGACTTAAAATGTGGTTTTGTTTACAAAGTAAAACGTTAAAATAAAAAAGTTTTCATTATTTTTCATTGTTTTTTTTTTGTAAATATATTTACCCACGTACCTTTTAATTTTAAACGTAGCTAATTTCTGCGGTTTAATAAAATATTTTACATGTGTTTTGAGTTTTTGAAACAATTTGTCGCTACATCGCATTGACCCCCTTCTCCTGCCCCTACTCCCCCCCCCCCCCCCCAAGTAATCAATTTAAAGATGAAAATATTTCACGGACCCTATGCTCCCCCCATCGGGGACGGCCTTGCTCGTGTAACATATTTAAGCTATCTATTATTGAACTATAGACTGTAACTATTTAAGTCCCGGCCGATAGGCGATAAACTCTTTATGGATTGGTCATCTCGCCCTAACTGTAAATTTTAAAGTAAACATAGTCCTACAACTAAATGGAAGTTTATAATTAAGTTTTTTTTGTTTTCTTACTATTTATACATTCTGGACGTTACATTCCCTTTTTACCGTCCCAATGCATACAGAGTTATGACAAAGAAACGGATCAGCCTTTCATATAGAATACCGCCGACGTAATCAGGAATCGCGCAGATATGTCAAATTAATTTTTTTGAAATGTATTTTTTTAACATAAGTCTTCTGTGTAACTCGTATTCCGGAGTGGGTGCATGCGCAATATGTAGTATAAACAACAACTTTTGGCCAGCTGATGCCATGACGCAACGCGATATAAACAGGATCTTTAGAAATCAATTTGCCAGTGTTATATGTCTTTTCTCTACTCCTAAATTTCCTGTTTCCTTTACACTAAAGTGATTGGAAAAGTGAGCTATTCCGGTTAGCTGAACAGATATGATTTCATATCCATCCTAGTTAGGATATGAAACTGACCAATCACACTGGTCAATTAGAAAGAAACCAAATTTACATGTTTTACGAGTCGTTTTCCGACACTTTAAAGAAGTTAGGTTAACAATATACTTCAAAAATATGCAAATCTGTCAAATGAAATTTGATATTTTTTAATTTATATCAAAACATTTATCCCAGAGTCTGTACATAAAAAATTTTTTCTTAAAGAGTACACGAAATGGTGCGAAAATGGAAGGATAATAACAAAATTAATACAAAAATATATTTCTACCAAATTATTGTTATTTTCTGACCGAACTCAAGATTTGCGCACAGACGCCTTTTTTATTTCAAAAATATCTTTATTAGCTTTAATACATAATATGTACTATAATACCTACCAAATGAACGTTTTTTTACTAACCTTGGTTATTTTTTTCCAAATAAATAATATATTATTATAAATATGTTGTGCATCGGGATATTTTCTGATATATTTAGATCGGGGCTCCAGCCCCAATTGATCCTAAAACTTTTATTATACGCAAAAAACATAGAAAATTAACTGGTAATTCTTTCTTAAATGGTGGAACATGAATATAAAAAATTTTAAGATTTCAAACAAAAAAAAATTCAATACTTACTAAAGGTTTTAAGGTTATGTTATTTCTAGTTCCAGTATTGTCACTTCTCTTTCCACATTAACAGTGTTGCTAGTTTGTAAATTGGCGATTATTTTGAAAAATTTTACCATAGCGAACGGTAAAAATTCATATTAATGCACATATTCCATTTTTAACTGTTTAAAACGAATTCTATAGCTATTTTGTTGTACTTAAAAGACAAGTTATGATGCCTAATTTAAATACTTTTTTAAAATTCTTAGTAAGAAGTTCGGAGGTTGAGTCGTAGAAAAAATATACTGTACAACTCGAGTGGATTGTTCATATTGCGCTCAGAAGTTTGAGCACTCCGCCGACAAAATCGTGCTCAATTTACTTCCAAGTGCGATGTGGACATCATATCCACTCTTGTTGTACAAGCTACTATTATGGTCATATTTTGTAATTATTTTCATGGAATTTTTAAGGGTTGTTATTATTGTGCTTCGTAATTTATAACCCTTACTACCGGTCCCGTTCACTATTTACATGATCTAAAAAATGAGGAGAAATGCGCGAATTTTGTATCCCTCTTTAGTCCTCTATCTGGGTCAAAGATCTTGTACATGCTATTAAAAAGTGCGAAGATAAATAATATTTAATGCATTAGTTAAAATTTACTATTTTAATTATGAAATACAGCGATGCCCCTTAAAAATTAGCAACAGCAGGATGTTGTTACAGCAACAAAAATAAATTAACAATAGCTACGTAATTCTGGTAACAATATATATGGCTGTGTCTATACTAATCAGGCGGTATTGTTAACTTAACCATATGGTGTGTCCCACCAAGTGCTGCATAAGCAGCTTTGAGTTTTCCTTTTTTTCGTCGGACCCTAGCTCTACTGATGAGCCATGATATGGTGAAACGCGTCTAGGGATGGATCTGACTAAATGAAAGGAAATTCTTCTTCTGTATATGGTATATATTTACGATGACTATATAATCTTTTTGGTGTATTTTTAATATTTTCGCATTAAACTCCATGTTTCCAATCCTCTTTGTAATCTAAACAGCAAATCAAATAAAAATGTATTTTTACCGACCTGACTGAGTGCAACTTTTTCCATTTTTCGTTTTTATTTGACTCTTGTCGCATTTCTAATGGCATTCAAATAAATTGCACCGTATCGCATCGTCTTCTTGTGATTAAATCGATGCGAATGGAATCGTGGGTTGCGTTATCAGCCTTCGGCAGAAATATTCATTTATATTACGAAATGTATGATATGGGGGTTATGATAAAAAACTCGAAAATTGGCCGTTTAGTGCTGCAGAGCGCACAGGACCCATACTATTCTATTTAAAGGGCATGTATTACTTAACATCTGAAATAAAATTTAATTGGTTTCTGTTCCTTCATCAGATCCATCCCTAGACGCGTTTTGCCATATCATGGCTCATCAGTAGGGCTAGGAGTCGGCAAATGAAGGGAAAAGTTTACTATTAAATATACAAATAGTTGGATAATACAATTTACTATTGTTCGAAAACGTTAAAAAATAAATTTTTGTGTGATTGTTGTTTTATTAAATCAGTTATCACTGATGCCGTAGTGTTGGCTCTGGTCCTATTAGTATATGTCTAGCACCTTTTTTTGCTCTAATGACTCAGACAACCGAATTTCCCTTGATGTTTTACAGTTTTATATTCTTTGATCTAGCTTACTGTGGTCTAATTTTTTTGAGTGGCTTCGACCAGGACTTAGTGACATTCTAGTACTAGTCCTCAGGTTATTCATTGTCTTTCTAGGTCTAATCGTACCTATCTACTAACTGTTCGTGCATATGTGAATGTTTTGGTCGGTTATATTTTTACTGATAATCTATTTTGTGGCTGTTGTTATGCTGGAATATTTTTCCATAACCCAATGCAAATTTAGGTTTAGAGGCTCGGCATATTTATCACGTCCTAAGCTTGTTTTTTTTTATCCATCTGTGTATGTGTATGTCCGCATCTTAAAAACATATCTCAACGAATATGTTTACATGTAGAAGTGGAATCTGGGAGAGGAATTCCAATCACATGCGTCATCTTAGTGAACCAGTATCTACTGTAAGTTCTATTCCAACTGTACGTAGTCATGCAAAAGTCATCCATAGCCACTTCAAGTACAGAAATTTCGAGTAGGTAGGGTTGGATTAAGAATTACCTTCATTGTTGTTGTAGGTGTGATTCTTATATCACCAGTGATGCTGGGTCACGCCATTTTTTAAATGTGCTCTAATTTGCGGCTAATTGTTATTTCATTTTTTTCGGGTACCCAGACTATAGCTCCCTATATTAGCATTGCGTCGGCTTAGTAAGAAAACCGCGGTTTTCAAAATTAGATTTATTTCCTTACCGATGGAGATACGTGGTCTTCCACGTTTTAATTTACTTTTATCTTTACAGTATGTTTTAAAATATTATAGAGATATCGGTACCTAGGAGTTTATTTTAAAATTTAGACTGCACAAGAAAATAAAACTAAAAATTACTTTCTTTTCAATTACAGAAATGGCCTCGCGTGCGGAAAAAATATTGTTATTAGCGATTCAAGCATCGAAAAGTGGTAGCTTTATTGTAAGTAAAGATACTGGAATACTAACACCTGCATTAATTGAATGTGATTTAGGAGATCCCCACAATTTAAACTCAAATAATTATGAAATATATCCGTCCGAACATGTTTTATTAGGATTAGATCTTAACAAAACCGAAGTACCTGTACAGTTAGACAATATTACTAAAAACCCTGATGAAGGAAATAGTTCTGGCAAAACGAATCTTCCCATTCCCGAAGACGAAATTTTCGAAGGATCTCGTTATTATGACGGTATTGTTGATATCATAGAAGCAGAAGAGGTACTGCCTGTTCCAGATCAAGCGGCGAACATTGATGAAGTAGTTACATCCGATAATCTTCTATTATTAGATGTTAATAATACCGAAGTGCCGGTAGAGTTAAACAATATTACAGGAATTTCTGATGAAGATGATTCTGATAAAACTTATGTTCCTGTTCCTGAAAACGAAAACTCTGATTATCCTGAAAGTGATGACGATTTTGAACCACATGAAGATGCTGTTGGAGTAGTTGGAGATCAAACCGCGAATATTGAAAGAACTGAAAATATTTTAAATATCAAAGTGAGAAATAAAAGAAAAATGCCTTCAGGATGGAAAAACAATGAAAACAAAGAAAAGCGTTTAAAAGGATTACCTTACATGGGCAAGAAAAAAAATGAAGAAGATTGGGATTATAATATTCAAAAACCGGGTAAATTTTTAGCGAATCCTTGTAACTGTACCCTTAGTAAGAAGAAATGTGTGATACTTTGTCAGAAAATGACAGCAGAAAACCGATTAAAAATTTTCCAACACTTTTGGAATGACTTAAATTGGGGCCAGAGACAGGTACAAGTGCAAACACTAGTAAAAAGTGAGAACGTTAAAAGAAGAAGAGGAGGTAAAAATAATATATCCAAAAGAAATTTATCTATAAAGTACTTTTTAAAAGTTGGTTTAGAAACCACAAGGGTTTGTAAGCGCATGTTTCTTGGTACGCTGGGTTTAAAAGAGACTATGGTTCTAAATTATATTAAGAATTGTAAATTATTTCCTAGAGAAGAAAATCACATTGTTGCCGATGGTGCCACCATTAGCAGAAAAAGTGAGGTACGAAAAATAAATTTTCAAGAAAAAAATGGTGCCGTGTACAAGTTTTTACAATCGCTTCCTAAATTGGAAAGCCACTACTGCCGATCTTCAACAAAAAAAATGTATTTGGAGCCAATGTGGCATACTAAAGCCGAATTGTATAGGTTTTTTAAAAATAAATATTGTGTGGAAGAAAAACTGGAATGCTCGTCAATTTTTACTTTTTGTAAAATATTTGAAGAATTAAATATATCTTTGTACACCCCTAAAAAAGATCTCTGTGACGTATGTGAAGCTTATAAAACACAAAATTTGTCTGAAGAAAAATACCTTGAACATCAAACTTTAAAGCAAGAAGCACGGAAAGAAAAAGAAAAGGACAAATCTGCAACTGATTTAAAGGTAAACGTTTATGCAATAGATCTGCAATCTGTATTGTTGAGTCCTAAATCAAATGTATCAGCCATGTATTACAAAACAAAATTAATTGTGCACAACTTTACCTTGTACAATCTAAAAAGTCATGAAGGATTTTGCTTCTTATGGAATGAAAGCGAAGGTAGCATAACATCCAATGAATTCTCTAGTATATTATCCTACTTTGTGGAATCTCAAATAGCATCACAGAATGATTTGCAGAAACTAATATTTTATAGTGATGGCTGTACAGGTCAAAATCGTAACTCTACCTTATCTAACGCTTTTTTAAATTTATGCATAACTCACAATATAAAAATAACTCAAAAATATCTATGTAAGGGCCATACGCAAATGGAAGTAGACTCGATGCATTCGACCATTGAGCGCCAGATACGAGCTTGTAAAATTAATCTTCCTGCTGATTATGTCTATCATTGTATAAAAGCCAGACAAAATCCTGCGCCTTATGAAGTTAAATACTTAAATCATACCTTTTTTAAGAAATTTGATGGTCTAAAATTTTACAATTCAATTCGCCCAGGTCGAGCTGTAGGTGATCCTGTTGTTACCGACATAAAAGCACTTCAATATTTATCTAATGGTGAAATATTTTTTAAGTTAAGACATACTCATGGGTTTAGTAAGTTGGACAGCAGAGTAATTAAAAAAATTATTCCCTGCAAATTCAACGATTTGCCCCCTTTGTACGTCCAACGAAGAAAAATAAAAAAAGAGAAGTACAACCACCTTTAGATACTAAAAGCAGGGCTCTTAGAAGATTATCATAAATTTTATGATGAACTTCCATACGAGTAAAGTACCTAGATTCTAGATAATATATACCTTTAAGTTGTGTTCCTGAAAACTGAACGCTTTATAGTAGAAATATTATTATAACCTACCTAACTAGATATTATTTGTTTCTAAAGACTTTGAAGCTTAGTTTTTAGTTAAAGTTTTAAGCTATTTAATAAAATAAACATATTATTATACTGTTAACTACACTTAGGTTTATTTTTAGGATTATTTTTTAAGTTCAAGTCACTCGTTTAGTTTGCAAAGATTGATGTTAGTTTAAAATACCTATTTGTTTTTAGTTTGAAATAAATTTTTTGATTCCTATAAACTTATTGGTTTTCTTAACGAAAATCGCGTAACTCCTAACGATTATTTGAATTTTTTTTGGAAAATTGCGTAAGTCCATTTAAATTGCCTGAATTTGCTCAAAATTATTTGTTTGAACAAATTTCGACGTATTTTGTCTTAAACTCGAAACCATAAAAGTTAGCCAGTTGAAACGCAAACACAACCTAAATAATATAGTTTTTATTGTTTCCTGTAAAATTTTCTGAAATGGAGTTACGCGGTTTTCTCACTAAGCCGACGATTGGTCTTATAATTGCTGTGTAGATCCATAAAACCACCATCGAGAATAAACGTCAGATTTTCCTTATGGTTCATCATATAAACAATGATCTGTATGCTCTCTTTATCCTGCCTTTTAGGTGGGTATTCCATGGTAACTTATTGTGAAAGGAGATGCCAAGATACTTTACCGCTATGGAAAAGTTTTATGAAGTTTTAAGAAGTTTGGAGCACTAAGTGTCCCTAGGGTTTTTTTTCGGTGAAGAGGACCATCTGAGTTTTATTTGAATTGACTGATAGTGAGTGTTCTTTGCACCAGTTTTCTGGAATTTTTATGCAGCTTTCATTATCTCGTATAGTATGTTCTCGAATTATCCTGCAACTAATATAACTAGATCGTCTGTATATGCTATGGTGTAGAAGCCTTCTTTGTGTAGTCGATCTGCAAGACTGTCTAAAAAGAGATTCTATAGAAGTGGTGAAAGGACCTTGCTCTGTACACATCCTCTCATGACACAGTACGGGATTCGCATGTTATCTATACTAATATCTATCATCCTTTTTTAAAGCATTTGGCTTTCCTGAAAAAAAAATTGCCAATATATGACATAATAACAACAAAAAAAATTATCAAAATAAATATATATATATATATATATATATTTATTTTAAAATTCTTATTAAAAAAGATACAATTAAAAGAGCTAACCTTATACGGAAGAAAGCTTAAAGGTTGAGCAATTAATAGCCGGTTGTATGGTACCTTCTAAAAAAATTTATAAAGACACGGCAAAGAGAATAAAAGTAATCGTTTCAAACTATGCAAATCGACCACTTTTGGAATAATTGTGTGGAATCGCACACAATTTTCAGTTGCAAATATAATATAATATGTAATAAAATAAGGTTGTATTATTTTTAATAAAAATTTGAAAATATTTATATATATTTATTTTGATCATTTTTTTGTTGTTGTTATTATTATGTCAATATATTGACAATATTTTTTTTTAGAAAAGCAAAATTATATGCGTATGACCACGTCCTAAAGCCTTGAGTCCAATTGACCCCGCGTCCATTTGTTGAATGCGTCCTTTTGTTTCGCGTCCAAATGTCCGCGTCCTTTAGTCGCACATTCAAATTTCCGCGTCTTTTTGACGCGATACCTGTCAAAAGTATCTTCTATGTGAATATTGTGTGGTAAATTCTTTGTTATCCAAAAATCTTTCGATTCGACCAAATACAATGCCATATCAGTTGATCTTGATCAGTTTTTTGTGCATGTGTATTTACCCGAAACTATTGTAGAAAAGCGGACACTGAATTGTTTGTAGAACATTATATACTATCCTATAAAGATAAAATAATAAAGAGTTCATACAGTAAACAATAATTATTAAATGTTACGTGGGGTAAGAAGTAAATATAAAAAAATAACAAATTCATGCAGAAGCAGACTTGTCCATTTTAGTCAAAATTGTCGCGGGATGTTAGACACTATTAGAGCATACCAGCACCCAAACTTAGAAAAAAGTAAGAATGTTAAGAGGCTCATCACCTGTAAAGACATTCGTCATAATTACAGTCCCGCTAGGCAGCGCTAACCCGATATTTAACGTTTCGAAAAAGAATAATGACAAAAAAATTTTTTTTTCATTTCGTCAGATCCATCTCTAGATTCGTTTTGCCATTTATCCCAAACATAAAATAAAATTGTTTGGGAAAATGTCTTGTTTTTAGGTATAATATTATAAATAAAAGATGAAAAAGTGAATACTACCCTAAAGCGATGGTAACATAAACCATTTCTTTTAATCGTCATTGTAATCTGAACTGGAAAGCAAATAAAAATATGCGGTAAAAATGTATGCAGGTTTGACTGAGTAAACATTTTTCGTTTCTATTTGACTCTGTCGCAATTCTAATGGCATGCAAATAAATTGCATCGCTTCCTGTCGCCTCAATGTGAACAAATCATCTACGATGAAGTTGTGAGTTGCGTTATCATGGTAATATTTTTGTAGTCATCGGGAAGTAAAGTAAGTTAAAATGACAAAAGTAAATGTTTGTGGAAGATTATTTTTAATTTTTTTAAAATAATCTTTACATTTCAAATATGCGGAAAGAAATGATTGATAGAAAGATGGTAAATCCCGTAAAGAGACATGAATTACAAGTTTTTCAACATGTTGGTTTCTATTATATAGTTTATAATAATTAATAATAAAAGGTATTGAGTAGTGGCAGACTAAGAACATAAGAACTTGTAACTTTCCATTTCAGCCTTTATCGGTAAATACTAGGGTTGGGAAAAATCGGAATGTTTTATTAATCAAGTACTAGAATTATCGATTACTATTGCCTACATGCGACATGAGGATACGAGTGAGAAGACCGATTCCGAGTGGATAATTTTGAGTGACGATTCCGAGTAATGATTTCGAGTGACAATTTTGAGTGATGATTTCGAGTGATGATTTTGATTGATGATTTCGAGTGACGATTCCAAGTGACGATTTATAGCGACGTATTTACAATCCAAAATTGCTGAAATGAAAAAAATCACACATCATTTCAGATTAACAAGTCATTGAAAAAATATAAGAAGAAAAGAAATAAGAACTCAAAGTGATAATGATTATGAAATACTTGTTTTAAAATCGAGATTTTCTACATGTTTTGAATATAGAAGCATTCATCTTCAGGAGAACAAAAGAAATTTAGAAGAAAAGGGTAGTTATCATCTTAACGGAGCCTTAAGATTATAATATTAGATAAATCAAGGTTCAATGAGTAGAACAGTGAGAAAAACATTACCAAAATACACGTCACACTGTGAAAAGGAAAACATAATGTAGGTTTGAAGCTTTGAAAGCTAAAATAATTTACGTGTAGAATAAAAGGTTTAACAACCAAGTGTGAGAAAGAGAATTGCTAAGAGAAATTAAGAGTAATATGGGTGGAAATTTAATAATTCATTTTAAAAAAATTGCTGTGCGCTTGATATATCAAAAACTATGGAAAAGAAGTGTATTTACGTGTGAGGAAGATAAATGTTAAAAAATTTGAATTATTTTGGGAAGTAAATTGAAAGGATTACCACATTAGGATAAAGTACTACGAAAAAGTAAGTAAAGTAATATACGGCTCCGTTAAGATGATACCTACCCCATTCTTCTTAATTTCATTTGTTCCCCTAAAGATGAATGCATTTAAAAAATGTAGAGAATTTCGATTGTAAAACAAGTTGTTTTATTAATATAACAGTGGAGGAAGCCTTTGAGTTCTTATTTCTTTCTTGCTAATTATCCACTCCACTTCAAGTATGGACTATTTTTTCAAGTAAAAAAAAATAATTCTGGACGTTTTTAAAAAAAACAATTAGGTACCAAAATACTTTATATCGTGGTTTATTTGATTTAAAGAAATGTTTGATATGGTGAAAAATTATCAAATTAATATACGAATTGTTAAAATAACGACAAACTAAATAAAGCTTGCTTGAGGTTCGTAAGTTTTGCCGTAGAAAAAATATACTATACAACTCGATTGGATTGTCCATATTGCGCTCGGGCGTTTGAGCACTCCAATTTACTTCCTCGTGCGGTATGGATATCATATCTACTCTTGTTGTACAAACTTTTATTATTACCTTAAATGGTAGATAGTATTTACTACTTTAAGATGGGCAATTGAATGAAATTCTAAAAAATGTTCAATTAATTATTTTTAGAATGCTGCAATTTTCTGTTAAACTGCCTACAAAGGATACAAGTTCGGTTCACTACCCTTATTTTTTCAATTGCTCTTTGTCAACTTCAATGCGCTGCACCTGTTTATCATGCGTTTACAATTTATTTGCAGGAATAGGACGAAAGAAGAGAACGAAAAATAAATGACTTTTTTCACTCCGCGTTTAATCTGCCAAAGGTTTTATCTGCTTTTTTCAAGTACAAAAGGTTTAATTAATTTACTGCCAATCACAGTTATGTAACGTTAGTATCTCTAGATGATAAAAAGGCAAAAATCTTTGATTATTAAAAAACGCGGTTGTGTGAGTAAAAAATAGAGAATTTGGATTTAAAGTTTCTAAAATCGTTTAAAAAATCAATATGCTACTGACTAAACCTAAATAAATAAATAAACAAACACTAATAGAACGTTAATCCGGTTGTACAATTACGGCTTAAGCTTAGTTATGCGTTGAACCAAACACGTTTATTTAAATAACCACTTTAAACTCTTTTTAGTTGTCAAAATGAAGTTTAAGCTTAACGTCCAACATGGCCTTGATATTCAGCGTTGCTATGGTTGCGTGACGTCAGTCACGCAAACAGCATGTAACAATTTGCATTATGTGCCCCATGCTAAAACAGCATTGGTTCGCCTAACCTTAAGGTAATTATTTTGGGCTTCCCGAAACTTACGGTTATAGATATCGTTTTTACATGATTTACTGTATAATTAAGAAGTTTTGTTTTTATTTCTCAGTGTATTCAGAAGTGTACGTACCTACTTAATTGTGTGTTTTTAAAATGAACCCAATTAATGACATAGTTGTAATTTATTGGAAACTCCATTTAGTCGTTGGACAGATGAGGATAAGAGAGACGTTTTATAACACGGGTTTTTAGTCAATGTTTGTTTAAGTACCAGCACTATACCTAGCTCTTCACCATTCTTTATTACCGCGAGCCGCCACTGATTAGTATAAAAGAATAAAAATTTGATTACCGAAATTAAATATAATACTTAAAACTAGTGAAAATTGCTCCTTAAATATATTAAATAAATAGTAAAATAATACGCTATATTGATTTTTGACTCTTTCGTAACAATTTTACTTGCGGTAGTAGAGGGTGGCTGTTTGCCAGACCCCAAGTACGATTTTGTGCTATCCCTTTTTATCGTAATATATAGATAAGGACACAGCGAAGCCGTATTGGTGCTTCGGATACTAGCGATCAGAAATTGTATCGATTGGTCGAGTTTTGCATGGTGATAATAATTTCTAACTGATTAAGCCAATGAAGAGCAGAGAATAGGTTTTCAAGGCCAATAGAATAATCATTCGATTAAATTAGATTAGGACTTTCTTGTAGTCCACGTTAACTTTTATTAATTCTTCTTACTAGAACATCGACTTCCTTTGTTATATTTTTGTTTGATTTTTTTACAGAAGATGGAAATGTAAACAATAATAATATATTTGTAGCGGTTACTTTATTCCTGGATCTTTAAATTGGCAAAGACAGTCCCTTTTTGCAAATTGTAAAATATTGTAATATGCTCGAACCACCGAAATCTCGACCGCATATTATTATTTTCTTATACCACACGGATGCCGTTCATTAGCATATTATGTCGCTGCACCCTTTACTATGGTTTTCTATTTCCCTCTTCCGCTCATGCTGACATGGGATAGATGAGGCAATCCATGCGAAGGAAGAGGCGAAAATCGAAAAAGGGATTTCTCGAATCTGTGCCATTTCCGACCTAATTCGGACTTTAACTTGTGCTTTAAACTATCCGGCGAATATAAATTATTCAAATTTAGATGGAAGCGAAAAGTTGGCTTTTTTAATTTTATGAAAAATAAAAGCGTTTGGGTATTATAAATAGACTACTCAATACCTAATTCACTTTCAGTAGCGTCAAGCTATAGGGGGGCGTAGGATAATAATTAAACATATTAATATAAATGGAGTACCTATCTGTCTTTTCGATTATGAAAAATTCTTTATTTTATGCAAAAAAGTGAATTGTGTTTTACAGAAGTAATTCAATCAACAAAAATTGCTAGTTTTAGGGTATGGGTGGATCCCAAAGTGATCACAAGCCGTTTAAACCTAAATGAAAGGCAGTGGTGCAACTAGACGTCTATATTTGGGTATGGGGGGGCTATACCCTTGTGTAAAAATCTTACAATCCTACTACACCTCCTAAAGATGTCTTCTAATAAAATGGTCGGACGCGTACCCCCAAAAGATAACATCTAAAAAATAGTTATACTATTGACACAAGAATCTAAAACCACCAGTTGGTCTAGGGGAGCTAATTTAAATTCAGGAGGACGAAGCCTCCCCTCCCCCCAGAACGCATTGTTGAGATATATGTTTAAACTTTTATTGTCTTTAAGTGCATCACAACGTTTTAACTGGTAAACATTTCCAGTCATCTTCAGATACAACCTCCGAATCCAACGAAAAATTCAAAACTGGGTTACTTTTATATTACTCTTAAATTGTCCACGCAAGTTGTCGTTAACATTATACATGGCAACCTAACTCGAAACAATCAATAACACTGCTTATTGATCACAACGAGAAAGTTTGGAACGGAAGCAGGCAGGCTTGACATAGCTACTTCTGAATACTGGAATAGGTTGTACATACTCCAGTCATCCTTACCTCCGGCAGGGGTGCCCGGAGACAAGAGCTTGGCGGGTGCCTGTTTCAATCCATATGTCGCGTGTGGCCAAAGTTATATTGAAAACTGACGTCATAACCTGCTTAAATCTGGTTTTATGTACTCATCTTAATTTCCACAATTTAAGGAAGATTTACCAGTTACTCTTTTATTTCTCTTGCGTATGATAAAAGTTTTAAAGTCGATGGGGGACTGGTGCTCATTAAAAATATCAGAAAATAGTTGAAAAATCGTGTATGAAAAAAAAATTGGTTTCCTAGTCATATTTCTTAAGTAATAATGATCTGACCATTATAATTGGTCAGTTTCATAACCTAACAAGAATCAATATTCATTCAGGTGACTGTATAGCTCATTTATCCCGTCACTTAGTAATAAAGGAAACAGATAATAGCCATGTGGGAGTAAAAAACATATATTTAAACTATAAATCTACTAAATAAGGAACATTTTATTTTAGATTTCTCTCTAATCCCATCAAATACAAAATTCTACAATCGCCTAAGGATTTACACAACGTGACAACACTGGGTAACGCGTGTCGTTTCAAGGACGATCGAAATAAATGTTCGTCGTGTTTTTTAAATCTGACAACTAGAATTGACACTAGTGCAATTTATATAAACTATTTTCATACTTTGAAATAGATTTAAATATTTTTTATTTATTTTTTAGTTGATGAATCTTTTTATTTAAACTTGCATAGTGAAAAAATGTTTTTTCCTATCAACATTTATGGCAGTCAACATATACAAAATTTTCGCCTGTGGGGCTGTATGCCATTAGTAATTTTAATCAATACACAAAACCTGTTATAATAATCTTAATAGAAACAAAAAGATTCACTGTTTACTTTTGTACGAAAGTTGACATTTCTAATTATTAGCTATCATAACGGAATTCCCTGTCTCAAAACTTACGAGATAACAATGACTATTTCCAATCAACTTGACCCGACCCAAGCTGTCTCTTTCACGAAGATATTAACAGCAAAATAACAAGGAGAACCAGTGGACCAAATGTTTAAAACTAATTTGACAAATTGTTTTACAATAAAGTAAACAGCATAGTGGCGCTTTCAAATTAGGGACAGAAAAATGTTGTAAAAGAGAATAATTGTATAAGAGTTTTAAAGTTATAATATAAACAGGGAGTCCACGTATTTAGTTTTTAAACAAAGTTTCGTTTTTGACTAGCAAATCCGAGACGTAACTTAACCTCTTAACTTCCCCAATTAGAAAATCTGTGAAAACGTCATAATTCGTAAGAGTTCCGACGAAACACGGACTACCATAGAACGTTGGCGCAACTGTGAGGAGCTCTCCTACTCCTCGGAAAGTGACTTTCAAAAAAAAAAAAAATCATTTCTGCCGTCTGTGGAACCTTTACTTTTCCAGTGCGCGCGACCCCCCCATTACAGTTTAGTCAAATACAGGGTGTCCGGTAACTTATGGGCCGTAGAGTAACTGGAGATACTAGACATCAAACTAAGCCGATCATATAAGTTTTTCGGATTGTTATTATTAATTTAATTATGTACTATGTTTTTTTATGCTTTGGGATCTCGAAAACCGTTAAAGATATTAAGATCAATCAAGTACACCTTTTTGACTCAGAAAATGCCGTTCTTTAAGAAACTATAATTGAAAAACACCTAATATCACAGGTAAGAAAAAAAGTCATAAATTTATGAAGCCCAGTTTATGCAACTCTAGTTTCGAACTTAAAAATTTCTACAAATTCTTATTTCTTGCTCATAAAAACATAATATTTCTTTCATATACGAGACCTTACTTTTAAGACAAATTATATTATTTTAAGAACGCGATACAAGTTTTATACTTTCCAATATTTTGTCCAAGATATTAAATTATCAACCCACTGTTCAATGCGACGACATCAACAGTTTTAAACCAGTGCCAGTATATTTTAGTTACAGACTTTTTACTGCAAAATGTGGTTGATTCATTTGTATTCGTGTGTCGCGTGTTTATTATGTACTTTACCAGTTCCCACCTTAACATGTCACACATTCAAGAACATATTTGTCACGGCCAAAGATATAAATCAAACTGAATTCAATGAAACAATTAATGGGTGTCTTGAACGAGTTAGATTTGAAGGAAGACAGCCAGTAAAAGAACTTTACATCAGGAATCAAGAAATTGGAGAATTGGGACCAGGCTCAGTAAAATATTTAGTCAAATTAAAAACAGTTTCGTTTTGGGGAAATAAAATAACTTCAATATCACCGGGCGCTTTCAAAGGTGTCCCGAGATTAAAATATGTTCAGATTTCCTATAGCAATATTAAAGAAATCCCTAGAAATGTGTTTAATGCTATTCCACAAATGGAGTTGCTCAGGATTCATAACAATGAAATCGATATAGTTGAAGACTTAGCGTTTGCTAATCTAACTTTCTTAAAAAGAATATATGTCGACAGCAACAAACTGGAATATTGGAATCGCGAATGGTTCACTAATAGCACTGCGCTCGAAATCATGGACTTCCAAGCGAATCAAATCAGAACCATACCGCGCAGAGCTTTTGCGAGTTTAACGAAATTGAAGCAGATATTCTTTGACTTCAATGAGATTTCTGTTGTACAAGCTGATGCGTTTCTGGGAATTACAAAGTTAGAATATTTAGGGCTACGCTACAACCGATTAACTGAAATAAAAGAAGACATATTTCCCAATAACCTGAGCATACGTACTTTTATGATAGACGCAAATTACCTAAATTTCTTGGAGGACAACGTACTTAAGAAAGTCTCTGTCAAAGATATATCTATTGACAATAACCCCTGGAAGTGTCCATGTTTGGATAGAATTAAATTTTGGTTATATACAACAAATGGGACCATGAGTATAAGCAGTGAGTGTACGGGGAGCAATGTGCCGGTTTGTGCCTATTCTTTATCTTTTTCACAAACTTGTTTAGAAAATGTGGATCGTGAACTTACTGAACGGTATTTAAGCAACCTTAAAACCCTTAAACCTCCGCTATCGGGAAATTGTGCAAGACTCGATTAAACATGCATATTTCTCAACTTTGCTATAAAAAAAAAACTGATGTTCCAAATAAAATTTG